>CP125269.1:0-661836 GCA_030027945.1 Phytophthora plurivora
ACCTCCAATTTTATTTTTATCCTAACAAATGTAAGTTAATAGTATATAAAGATGACGTACTCACCCGACCAATATCTCGCTGACATGGAGCGCATCAAGGCAGTGCAGAAGAGATACTACCAACGCGCACGCGAAGCTCGTCTAACCCATCAAAAGGGGTATGACGATAAGAATAGGGACCAAATTCGAACACGCAAGCGGAAGCCCAAAAGCGAACTTAGTACTGGTGAAACCGAACTTTACTCTGAAAACGAACTTAGCTAATTTATTAATTTTTTCTGCCATAAAAAGTCAAGCCATATATAGACAATGACTGACGGTACCACGCTTAAGATTTTGAAGGATGCCCTCGCCAGTACCATTCGTCTGGGATGCAGTAAAGGACAAGGGTAAATGGATGCCTGTAGGGAAAACGCAAGTTTATCCGTGCCCTGGCTATCGGCCTAATGTCAACTCACGGTGTTATTGCAACACCCCTATCAAGCGACACTTCCTTATTATCGACAAGGATGAGAACCATCACTTCGTTGGTTCAGAGTGTGTCAAGCTTTTTGGTGGGCACTATAATGTGCCTTGGCTGCCAATGTCGGTACCGAGGTAGCTACAAGTACTGTAAGGAGTGCCGAGACCGTGGTCTGACTTCTTTTAGTGAGACGAGGTTAGCATTTGGTAAGTACAGAAATCGAAAGCCAGAGTCGCTATTAGGAGTGGATGACTCCTACATTCACTTCCTATTTAAGTGTGATATCGTATCTGAAGCCTCTAGACTGGATTTAGCTCGTAATTTACTCCCAAGAACTGTTATTGGAGGCAAAGACAAGTACAGTGATAAGACATTCAATTGGGTCAAGGCTCACGATCCAAAATATTATCGCTGGTTGCAAACGCGTGACAGACCCTACGTCAAGTATTTGAATTAATTAATTTCGAATTTTTTGTATGGGACTAGGATATAAAGTCGATCCTGATACAAGATCCAATAATTATAAAGTCATTTCCACGGGAATAATATCGCCAAGAATATATAGGCAACATGTTTGCATACGAGCTCGAAGGTCTAAAGAGATTGAATATTGATGCTGTTCGCTGGGGCAGCACCTATCGCGTTAAGGTGCGTGGTAGAACTGGTAAGATGGTTTATGTTAGCAACGTTTCCCGTCCGACCAATCAGAAGCTGCTAGCTAAGCAATACAAGATCTCTGTCGAGACTCTGAAGAAGCACATGTCCCCGAACTACAAGACTGACCCCAAGTATCGTTTCTACAACGAAAAACACATGGAGTCGCACCTGTATGAAGGTATCCAGCCTACTGAGTTCTACGACAAGCTCGAGAACGTGCTCGCTAGCCAAACTAATGCTTTCAAGGTAAACATTGCTCTTGGCTACGATCTCGTAAGCCTAACGGATGGTAGTTTTACCTAGTACTGGCACCCGAATCTGGCTAACACGTACGTATTTAAGACCCCTGTTGCTATCAACAGTCGATCTGACATTCGTAAGAAAATTATCTCAGAGATCAGGTCGATGGAGTTGGCTAACACGCTGAACTACCCCAAATCGGGGTATAAGCTGAAGTCAATTACCGGGTTCAAAATTTACATTTACTTTCGCGAGCATGCACTCGGCGATAGCGAAGCTGTTATCCCACAGATTATCCGCGATAACAAGCACATAATCAACTTCCCCAAGACCAACAACAAGTGTGTGTTCCACTGTAGCGCATGGTACTTACATCAGCATGCTAAGAGAGATCCTCGTCGGATCCAGGCCCAAGTGAAAGAAGTATTGAAGCGCTACTGCTCCTATAATAGTATCAGCTATACGCCTAGTCTGTTCCGTAGCTTTAAGCCGATTGATCTCCTACAGCTCGACGAGCTTGAGGAATGCTTTCATTTCGGTATTAATGTATACTCAATGGATGTAAAGACCGGTAATGTTGAGTGTATCCGTCGTTCGGAGAGAGAAGGAGTGGCTATGGATATTCTATCCCATGAGAACCACGCTTTGTATATCAAGAACGTTGATATGCTTCAGTCCAAGTACCAATGCTCGAAGTATGAAATGATTTTCGTTAGCTCTACTAAGCTACGCGACCATGCCAAAAATCAGTGTGAGCTTGTAAACATCGAGAGCTTTCCAGCTGAACCAACTATCTATAGACCAGCCCCGAACACTATTCGATCAATGCTAACCAAGTACTCCATCAAGGGCATTGATCAGTACCTAGATCATTATCTCGTGTATGACTTTGAGGCCATTCTAAAGATAGTTATGGCACAGTATGGTGAGAATACTGTCTTCACCAATGAACATATTCCCGTGTCAGTATCTGTATCTGATAGCTTAACCGAGGAGGTGCGTTGCTTTGTCAGCGATGAACCGAAGATGCTACTAACGGACATGATCAAATATATTCACGATGTATCGATCAAGATCCAGCAGTACAACGTGCACAAGTATGAGATCCTTCTGCGGAAAATTATCGATGCTCACGGCTTGACTGGTATGGAGATTCCAGGTGCTAAACTTGATAAGACCTATAAGATGATCGATGTGGACGGCTGGATTAAGGAAGGAAATATGCCAGCTTCTTCGACTTCCATAGCACCCTCGGGTTTGGTAAGCAGAGGTCTGACTATGGTAGGATTAAGCAGCACCTTGATCAAGTACCAGTGCTTGGGTTCAACAGCGGTCGCTACGATATACATCTGATTAAGAACGATCTCTTCGCCGTTATTGGTACAGACAACATCACATCGGTAATCAAAAATCCTAGCTACATGTGCATTGCGACCTCGAACATGAAAATGCTCGATATTAGCAACTATGTACCAGCTGGTACGAGCTATGCAAAGTACCTCAGCACGTATCTAGGCGACTGCAAACGCGACAACAAGATTCGATATGTCTGCGGCTTAGGTAAGGGCATTTTCCCGTACGAGTTCATTACTTCGTTCAACGTTCTTAGTCAGACTACGATTCCTCCTAAGTCAGCTTTCGATAGCGATCTCCGTGGAACTAGCATCAGCGATGATGACTATAAGCGGGTACAATTCGTCTGGGAGCACTATGGAATGAAGTCGATCAAGGACCTGCTGATCTGGTACAACAACTTGGATGTGGTACCTTTCATCAAGGCCATCAAGGCTCAGCGTGAGTTGTTCAAGCGTTTTGAGCTTGACATGTTTGCTGATGGTGTATCGCTACCCGGTCTCTCGGAGAAAGTCATGTATCAAACATGCTTCGACAATCTCCAATATCCTAGCAAGACGTCTCCTCAAGCGTTTCGATTCCCTAGCAAGCGTATGAGTGGCTACAAGAGTCAGGATGTTGAGGCTAAGCGCGAGTTTGGTATGACGTTAGGACACCTAGATATACTGTTAAATCAACAGAAGTATCTTTGTGGTCTTTGCTACGGTCCTTTGAGCACTGAAACTGTCTGAGCTGATCGAATCAATAACAAGCTTGGGCACATTGATGGCAACATCTTGATTAGTTGTATTTCGTGCAACACCGCTCGTAAGGATATGTCTCTCAAGGGTTTCCGCTACAAGAAACTGCTCGAGTTCAACTCAGAGCGACTGGTCTATTCCATTGACAAGGAGGAGAAGGACATCTACGGTAAGATGAAAGCTAACATTGCTGGTGGTCCATCCATTATCTTCAACCGCTACGCTAAGCGCAATGAGACGAAGATTCGTGGTGGGAAGCTGTGTAAGAAGGTAATCGGGTACGATGCTAATGCTCTATATCTCTGGGCTCTCGGTAATAACATGCCGTGCGGAAGACTTACAACTATCGAAGCTTATCCAGACATTGTTGAGGACATCAAGAACGATAAGATCTTCGGCTTTCTCGAGTGTGATATTCAAACACCAGAACACTTGAAACAGTATTTCGGTGAGATGACCCCCATCTTCAAAAATACACTGATTGACTGTACGGATGAGAGTATCATTGGTAAGCATATGTATGACTACAACCAAACACGAGAGAAAAGCAGATCGAAGCCAGCTCGCAAATTGATTGGTAGCTACTTTGGTGAGAAGATCCTAATCTACACGCCTTTGCTCAAGTGGTACCTATCTCATGGTATGGAAATCACCTAGACATACAGCTTCATCAAAGCTAGCTCACACAAGGCATTTGCTCCATTCATGGAAGCGGTGTCTAGTGCTCGGCGAGAGGGTGGTGCTGACAAGTTCAAGGCTATGATTGCTGAGATGATGAAGCTAGTAGGCAACAGTGCTTTCGGTCGATCTGGAATGGACATGAGCAAGCACAAGGAAATTAAGTATGAGTCAGATAAGAAGGCAATTGCTTCAAAGATTGAGCACTTCACCTTTCATGGATTAGAGGAGCTCAACGATGCTTGCGAGCTTACAATGATGTAGCGCAGGCTTAAGAACAAGAACCCGATCCATTTGTCGATTGCTATCTACCAGCTCGCTAAGCTACGCATGCTCCAGTTCTACTATGATTGCATCGACTTTTACTTCGATCGTTCAGACTTTCAGTATCAGGAGATGGATACGGACTCCGCCTACATCGCGTTCAGTTGTGATAATTCGTTCCAAGACTGTATCAAACCTAATCTACGTGAGCACTTCAAACAGCACAAGTATGATTGGTTCCCACGTGATTACAACACGGATGTGGCTAAGTTTGATCGTCGTACCCCTGGTCTATTTAAGGATGAATGGTCAGGTGATGCTATGGTCTCATTGTCCTCCAAGAACTACATCTGCTATCTACCCGACGAATCGTACAAGGTCAAAGTTTCAGCCAAGGGTGTGCAACAGGGTCGTGGACGCAACAATGATGTTCTTAGCCCTAAGGGGTTCGAGTCTGTTGTGCGTGATCGTATCACACTCCAAGGTACTAACAAGGGGTTTAGACTGTCAAAAGAGACTAAATCTGTCATCACATACAGTCAGACAAAGACAGCGCTATCATATTTCTACGACAAGCGGCGTGTGCTTGAGGATGGTATTACTACCGTAGCTCTTGATATTTAATCGCTGTCCAAGCTATCACATTTTTTATGTCCATCTAACATATACCATGGATAAGATACTTACGAAACTTTACTATGACCCTAAAACCGGTTATATCGGTGCTCAGGCTCTACATGAGAAGGCTCGTGAGTTAGATCCTAAGATAACTCTAAAACTGGTGAAGGATTGGTATGCTACACAGTCAGATATTCAGAGATTCCAAGAGCAAAAGCAGAGATTCGATGGGTTCAAAATCGCCTCACATAACCCGAATTCTTGGCAAATTGACCTTGCATTCTGGGGAAAACAACTGATTCTGACTGGTATCAACATTAACTCCCGCATCGAGTACGCAAAACATTTATCGAATAAGACAGCTGCTACAGTATTGATAGCACTAAAAGCTTTCATCCGATCTTATAAGATAGATATTATCACAAGCGACAATGGGTCTGAGTTCATGAACTCAAAAGCTCAGCAATTATTTAAAGCAAAGAAGATCGAACACTACAACAATGAGCCTGGTGATCACGGTACTATGGGGAAAATCGAGCGCTTCAATAGAACGCTGAAGCAGAGACTAACCAAAATGTCTCCCAAGAGGATTACGCAAAAGCTCATCAGCGACGTTATTACTAACTACAACACCACTTCTCATCGATCAATTGGAATGACACCCAATGAAGCCAAAGGCAGGGTAATTGAGACTGAGTTGAACCATAACCAAGCAGAAGCTGATAAAATTGATAATGAGCTCAAGATTGGTACCAATGTCCTTTACCGACTAAAGAAGAGGACGTTTGATAAGGAAGCTGCTAGGTGGAGTAAAGCTGTGTACTCGATTGTAGGTATGGATGGTTATAGCGTCCAAATCAAGTCAAAAAATGGGCACACACTCTACAAGGCTCCCAATGATCTCAAGATGGTGCAATCGGCGACGACTGAAGCAACCATCAACCGAGGTGATATCCTTGAAGCAGAGAAGATCTTAGACCACAAAAAGTTGCGAACTGGAAAGTACAGATACTTGGTTCAGTGGGTTGGTAATGAACCTGATTCCTGGGAGCCGCAAGATAATCTTAGATTAGTTAATAAGAGTAGGAGATCGACGCTTGAAAAGGAGTACTGGGAAGCAACAAAGAGCTGACGTAGTCAAAGCAAGCTTTGGGGTCAGAGACCTCAAGGCTGGCGCCAAGAGAGGTCTCCTCTCCGCTCCGGACGGGGGTTTCACCCCGCGTCAAAAAAATGAGTCATAATCAGCTTGTAAATAAATTCGATAGAGACATCCTCTGTAAGCTTTTGACTCAAGTATATTATTTGAAGTATTTTTTTTGGTGAGATTTTTGAATAAATATATGACTTGATATATAGTAATCCCTTCATAATGTGTTCCAGCCGCTTAGAAAAGGACCGTGAGCTTGCTAAGCTACGGCGAAAGTTGTGGCTCATCCAGGAAGCGAGCCGAATTAAAAACGAGTTGCTGAATCTTGATGCAGCTTCAAATTTTCGTAAGACAGTAATTAACCGTAAGTATCGATACGAATTGGAGACAATAGTTGGCGTTCCATTCCACTGCATCAAGGATCGTTATCTAAGCCTTCTAAATGAGCGAAATCACATCTGTCATTCTTATGTCTCATTTCGTCATGACTCGGTTATGCCAAGCTACTGGTAATTATGTACTCATTTTTTTATGATTCAGATGATATAGACACAATGTTCCCCAATTTCACATCTCTCGCTCAGAGGGAGCAGAAGCGACAGGAGCTTCTTGAACGATCTCAACGTCGTGTTCGACAAGCTAATTCGAAGCGTGATATATATGAAGGCGCATCGTGGGCAAGCGACGTAGGTAAAACTATTAGCATAACTTCCGCATCAGCTCAGACAGATTCCACAACCGGGTCGTCTGAGCCCTTAAAAAAACGGTGAGTGATGAATCCTCCCAGACAAACCCTGAGGTACCAACCGAAGCGGAAGTAAATGTTCGTCCCGTTATGGTGGATGCTGAAGTACATGTACGGCCCCATACAACTGATAGAGGATTTCAAGCACACCCTGATACAACTGACCGAAATATTCAGGCCAGTCCTATGACATCTGATGTTGGAGTGGATAATAGTGCTCGAATGATAGATGCATCTGTCAATGCAAAGCCTTCAACGACAGATGCAGAAACAAATACATATTCTAAACCCAGCCGGCTTGATACGGAGGAGCAAGTTTCATCACGTGAATGGGTCAAAGCTTTACAAAAAGTATCCTAATTGGGTTGCGCTTAGAATTCATCCGATTAAAAAGAAAGATACTAAAGACGATAAACGCTATGTTATTGGTGAAAACGGGGCGCTTATCTCGAGAAATGGTAAAAAAAAATACAAACGATACGAGTATATTGACTGGGTAACAGCTATGGAGAAGATTAAAGATATGTACTATGATGCTGAAAGTCAATCGATCGATGAAACACATGGAATGTTGGATGAAGAAAATCGAACGAGAACCGTTATGCGTTTGGAAAAGAAGAAGCGAACTGGTGATGAATTAGAAGAGCTTGACGTAGTTCTTAAGGATCGGAGGCTGCCCAATATTACATTTGATAGAAAATCAACTTCTACCACATCTGACGACGAGCGTAGTAGATTTAAGATGCTATGGATTATTTCCAAAAACATAGAAATGCTGGATTCAAATGGTCTAATGAAAAGTATTCTACCGATTTTCAAGGATAAGTATAAATCTGACAAAAGCTCATTAGAGCAGTATGTTTGGGTCAAGGATGGATCCGTTGATGTATTTGGAAAATAATCAAACCTGAAGCACACAGCAGCACTGAAGAAGATTGATTGGCAATCCACACTTAGAGAGTTTTTGAAGATGATCAAGGATAGGGGCTTAGCGCTAACAATGGTTGGAGATAGCGATGTTGAAAGAGATATCAAGGACTACAAGCCGTATGACAATGATGAAGAGCGTGAGGCACGACATGGTACGAAAACCGGTTTAGATGAAGATGTAGATAGAAATCTATCAATCCCAGACAGTGAAGCTAAGAAAATTATCTCTGAGTACTATAAGAGCCTCTTTGATAACAAGATCGTGATCTCATTTCGTCTTCACCTTGTTGTCGACTCTAAGACTGGTGTAAAAGCCCATGACACTTACTACTTTAGCGTACCAAGCGAGGATCGCTACTTTAACATTAGAGATAAGAACCATAAACCTGTTTCAGGAAAAGGTTGGAGCGATCTAATGAAGCGAATGCGCTGGATGGATACATTCCTTGCGCTACTAAGCGGGTTAGAAGATATTCATCGTACTGCAAGCGATATCGAATGTCCTGCAACTGAAGAGGAGAAAAAAAACGATTGAAAACATTAACGACAATCTCAAGATCATTCGCGAGGTCAATCTTCAACAATGCTGACGATATCAAGCAACAAAGTGAGGAGGTACATGAGGAGAGTGAATTGGACAAGGTTCATGATGACGCCGAACGCGCTTACCTGAATTATGGAGAGGCTCAAAAAGCGATACGAAGAGGCCAAGAAGTCCGTTAAAGGTAATAACTCAAAATCAGCACGATCAGCACTAAAGGCAGCGACATCAGCTATGAAAGCAACAAAGTCTGTTTATAGTACCAAGTATAAGAAATACAGCAAATTGGTTCAGGAGATCGCGGAAGAAGAGGATAGAGAGCGTGCTGCCGACGAGTTTGCTAAGCGTTCTCGCGGGGAGGGACTTATAGGTCGTGGTCTAAGAGGAGCAGGCGTAGCTCCACTGGAAGGTGTTGTCAGACGTGGAAGAACCTATAATCTCAATGAGATACAGGGGTTAGCTACGCCAAGTGCCTACGTATATCGGCAACTCGGTAGTAAGTACATTCGTATTCCTGACCTTGATGCTAAGACACTCGTCATTGTTCAACCAAACCGTCGCAAATGTGGTCCAAAGTGTCAGATCAGTGATAGTCTTCAAGGCATGATCAGAACGCTCGTGTATAAGCAGCATATTGATCAGCCAACGTATGACAAGCTCAGCGTCGAAGATAAAAAAATGTTCAAGGAGATTCTTGCGATCACTCATCTTCAGTACAATTTCCACGATAAGCTCACGGACCCGTTAGAGACCCTACGTGCTGAGTATGACAAGCTAAAGGGGGAGATTCAGTTAGGAAATGATAATCCGAGCATCATCAAGCAGCTCAAGTCGCTCACAGTGGATATGTACAGCAATCGATTGATTGACGATAAGGAATTCAAGCAAATTATCACTCGACTACTATAAACACCATGTTCTTCTTCAACCCCCGCATTATTTCCAGCTCAGCTGGTAGCTATGGTGATAACGCTGATAACAACGTCGCTGAACTCAAAGCTATCATGAAGAATCTTATCATTCATGACCGCCCTCAGAAGACTCAGGCCGCTGTATGGGCAACTGATCTTGATAAGTCAATCAAGAGGTGGATGCAACGACTCAGACAGAGGGTGGCCGTATGTGGGCTTACCAGCCGAAAAAAAGACTAAAACTGTGAAGACGTTCGCTCTCTAAGCAATGCCACTTCGCACGAGTTTGTTTCGATATCCTCGATAAATGTTGATTTTTTTATCGCTGATACTAACTTCAAGTATGGCTGACTCCCCATCAGGACTTTTGGTGGGGAGGAACACACTATCACCAAGAACAATAATTTTGTCAGCTTGTAGCATCGTAGATCCAACGATCTGGTTGGGCTCATCAGTAGTCAGATTAGATTTGAGCTCTTTACTTGGCATACAACCCATTATTATATTTAGGTCCATAAATATTTTTTTGAAAACCAGTCCGCTGTGTATTTATTATCATCGTCGATGGGTCCATGCCGCTTGTAGTACGCTTCGCGACGCTTCTTATCCTTATGGTCATAGTCTTGGTAGGCTTTCAGTGTTGTACAGTCCCGATACTGTTGAGACAACGAAGTTGTCAAGTCGCCCACGTGTGGGCTTGATAAGGCTCACCACTCCGCTTAATAGCACCAAAAGATACAGTTCTACCATCAGCAAACACAGCAGAGAGCCAAGGCTCTCAGGGTTCCACCCGAGAGTCTGGCGACCTCGGGCATCGCCCATTATACTTCTTGCCCTTTCTTTTAGATACACGAAACTTGAACGCGACCATTTTCTATATTCACTCAGCGATAATTGACCTCAATTCATCGACTTCCTTCTTTAGCTCTTGGATAGCTTTGCATAGAACTGAAACCATGCACGCGTAATCAACGGACCAGCCATTATTGGGCAATCCATCCTCGTTGAGACTATCCGGATCCTCAGGGATGCTAACAGGTTCAGGTAGAACTTCATTCATTTCTTGAGCAATAAAGCCGATCGAACGCTGGCCAGTATGTCTCCATGTGAATGAACGCGGCTTGAGTTGCATAACTGCAGCGAGACCATATTCAATATCTACAATGTCTCTCTTGTATCTAACGTCCGAAGCATTACTATAAGCTCCACTATAGCAAGGAGCGTATTCATTAAATTGATGAGAAGCGTTGGTTGTTCCAAATCGTATAGAGGCGGGGTTCGTTGCATAAGACCCAATACCGCAGTAGCTCGTAGTAGCATTGCGCCATGTGAGGACACCGTTCGTAGCATTAGCTTTGCTGTGGAACTCAGCGTTGCACCACGATCCACCAGAGCTGTGAAACGTAGATTCAGGGCTTGACGTCCCAACTCCTACCCAGCTTGTAGCCTTGATGACCAGAGCGTTTGAAAGCCCGAAAATATCAAAAGATAATTGATTACCATCATTCGATGCTCCGGCGTATGTCCATTGCATAGTGATACAATTTTTGCTTGATTCATTGCTACCAATTCTGAAAGAGGCATTCGCCGTCGATCGTAATATATTGACATGCTGGCTGCCATCCGTTGATCCCAGCTGAATTCGACCGTCCTGAGAGATTCTCATACGCTCTGCAATGGGATCGTTTGCTGATGCTCCAGAACGGGTATAGAAGGACAGATTGCTTGTTGCATAGGATCCAGTTGATCGAATTGCGCCTATTACACAGCTTGGGGGGGGGGGGGGGGTAGTGTCTCCATAAGAACTATCGAGCATGAATGATATACCTGCAATGCTTCCAAGTGTATCTGTGCGGTTCATTATAGCGATTGGATATGTGCTATAACCAGCTGATACACTCCCCGAAGTTCCTGCGGCTACCTCAAATCTGCCAGCAGTAGCTTTTAGTAGCGAAAGCGTTCCAATCGATGTTGCATTAGGCTGAGCTGCTGTGCTGATCGTACCGCTGATCGTACCGGCTGTGATATTGCGACTTGCATCGGCGAAACGGACACTATTTACTTGATATCCATCGAATGCGTTCATGGTCCCAGAACAAGCGATATTGCCGATGTTCTGGATGTGTCGTCCGCTTGTGATAATATCCGTGCCGCTGGTTTGAATGCTCCCAAAGTCGCCGAGCGTACCGCTGACCTCAATTGAAGCATTCAGGTTTTGAGCATCGAGTGTGCGGATTGATCCAATATCTTTGTTCGCGTCCAGAACGAGAGCTTTGGATGCTACAGCCCCTCCGTATGAGAAGCCAATGAAGGCTGTATGATCGAAATTGTCATACAGAGATATAGTTGAATTCCATATCTTGACATTCGGACAGCTCAATCCCACCCCGCCCGTAGATAGCGTGAGCGATGTTAAAACGCCAACGCTGGTGATCGCTGTCTGAGCTGCTGTAGAAAGTGCTCCAGTGAGTGTAGTCGCTGAGATAGATGACAGGCCAGTTATGGTTCGAGATGCACCTGTAAATGTTAGATTAACACTGATTGTAAGTCCCGAGAGAGTTCCGAGCGATGTGATATTGCCTTGGGCTCCAGTCTGTAGCGTGCCTGTGATGTTGGTTGCAGTCAATGAAGTGATTGTTCCTATTTCACCAGCAGGTCCAAGCACGACCGCTTTGTTGTTTGCGGCTGTACCAGGCGTTATACCGAGCACGTAAGTGGGAGCAGATGATACGCTGGAACCATTCACGGTTAGACTGCTACACGACAATGCACCAATTCCACTGATATCATTATTAGTACCTGGAATGAGGGCAATACCTTGTGTCGCCGTTCCTGGTGTAATTCCTGTGATGTAAGTCAAGCGGTAATCGTTCTTATCGAGGTAGAGCGTCTGTGCGTACTCATAGGTAAGATATCCACTGGCATCCAACGTTAGATAGAATGCAGGGTTATAGATCGGTGATGTAAAAATTGGCTGAGGGTACGAGAAACCAGAACTCATAGTTGTTTTTGTCTCGAGCTATATAGATCGAGTGATTAAAGACACGATCATGAGCGGTATTCCGGACTTTGGCGCTTCCTTGCCAAAGAAATTCAAGTCTGCTGGCATGGGTAATATCCCTGCCCTTGACATCAAAACGTTGTTTAGAATGGTTGTTCTTGGACCCTCGTTCAGTGGTAAGAACAACCTATGTATGTTTATCCTCAAGCATTCTCCACACGTGTTCGCACATCTAACGATCGTCGCCCGCAATCCACACCAAGAATTGTACGAATACCTCCGAGATAAGCTGGAGGATTTTATCACTTTTGCTGATCCAGATATGCCCCCAAAAGTTGATCAAGTGCGTCATACTTCTATGAGTTCGAATAAACCCGAGCTTGTCATCATTGACGATTACAGCAATGATAAGCTACACCAGAAGAACATCTTCTCACATTATATGACCAGGGGCCGGCATTTCAAGCTATCAACCATATTCTTAAGCCACAGCTATTTCGCCACAGACAAAATGATCAGACTCAATAGTGAATACGTAGCTATCCTAAGAGCTAATTCTAAGCGTGCTTTGCAGATGGTTGTAAAGGACTTCAATATCAATAATATCGATGAAAAAAAAGTGATGATCGCATACAATAAAGCAATCGGTCGTGGAAAAGGTCAAATATTACTATTAGATAGTGTGAAGAGTCAATTACGATATAACTTCAATGAAGTGATTAATCCAGATGATCTATGAATCTCGTTGAATCATTGCCTCTTTATGTTTGTTTGTCTTTATATGACGCCCCATATTGTTCCGCATTTGTCGAGAACCACAATCACATTCAATTCTTTCCACTGCTCGACTCAGTAGTTTATTTTTGTTTAATTGATAATATTCCTGATAATAGTGTTTATTTTGTTCCTCGCTTCGTACTGCCCGATTTATATTAATAGATGTTGGAGTTCGATCAATCATCAACTGCTCGAATTCCCGAAGTTGATTTATCTCGGATATTTGATGCTCACTCACAAGCTGAATACTAAAGTTATTGATTCCAAGCTCAGCAAAGTGTTCATAAATAGCGCAAAATGTAGCATTATCAACACCTCTATGCCACTGCGCAAACGCTTCTTTATGTTTTTGAAATCTCTGCTTAACCGTTTTGGTTGTCGAACCTATATAGACGATGCTCTCGTCCTCGTTGGTAATCTTATAAACGCGGCTTATCATATCTATATAAAGTCTTATATTTATCAGATTATCGCTTAAATATGATTTCATAAATATACAACTAAAATGGCGAGCTTTCTCAAACTTGACAGTACTAACCTAATCCAAGATGGATACAACTCGACTTGGAAATACTCGTTTCCTGGTTCAGCTGCTGACTTTCGTGATATTGTTTGTACAGTCCAAAGCATAAGCATGTACAACTCAGAATATAATATTGATGCGATGCAGTTCCAAAATTCAAGCTTCAAGGTCGAAGTCCCGACTGTGGCTACCACCTCTACTATCAGTATCACTCTCCCGGATGGTATTTATTCTTATGATGATATCAATCGCAGCATTCAGACAGCCCTTGTTAAAGCTGGAGCGTATTTGATTGATCCATCTGGAAACAACGTATTCTACCTAAAGCTTAGCGAAAACAGTGTTTATTACGCATGCCAGGTTGACTTTTCTCCGACGCCAACAACATTACCAACTCTTGGAGGTACTTGGACAAGACCAGCTACTGGTCTATACTCAGCTGGTGGAACTGGATTGCCTACTACCACTCGCGTTCCTCGTCTTATTATCGATACTGTCGAGTTTGGAAAAGTGGTTGGTTTAACCGTAGGTACCTATCCCGCTGCCTCAGCGACAGTTGCCAGTGCTCAGCTCTCTAACATCATCCCTCAGATTCATCCCACCAGTTCATACATCGTTCGATGTGATCTGATCAAAAATGAGTACGTTGCATCTGGCGATATTGTCAGTGCCTTTGATAGAGGTGATGCTGAAATTGGTAAGCTTATATCGTACAAACCCAGTCAGTATGCGTGGATGAATTGTCATAATGGTTCTCGCTCTACCATTACTATCAGTATTTACAACCAGAACGACAAGAAGGTAATCATCCGCGATACTTCAGTCTCAATCATGCTGTTGCTGAGACCACAAAAATAAGTTAGCTAATGCTTCTTTTTTCTCACAAACAGAATGAGCCAGCTACCATAGGCTTCTTTCGCATAGCACGGATCTTAGCCATGTGATCCTTAGCTTCCTGGGAACCCTTTGCAAATTTCTTACCCTTTGGCTTGGCAACGCCTACTCCATAACGACGACGGACCTCGCCTCGAATAGATTTAATTAGATCCCCATGCCCAGGCTTCGTTGCCTTACTCAGTAGAAACTTCTCTCCAGCATCAACGGCATCGGTTAGAACACCTCTACGCTTAGCATATGAAAGAGCACGCTTTGCACCCTTCTTCACGTCCGTCATGGTTAATCGCCCTCCTTCCTTATCACTATCAGAATCATAAATGCCAATTCCAGTCATAGAACGGATTGCGGCTCTTGCTGGGATAGTACCCTGTGGAGCTCCGAGTGCGGTTGCGAGAGCGGGCACAGCAATGTCAGCTGCGCGAGATAGCAAACCAGAGTCTTTTGCAAACTTAAATGCAGATTTAATGCCTCCCCATACCTTAGACCTGATACTGCCGCCTTGTGCACGCTTATATCCCTTCTTGACTTCGTGTCTTGTGATGTCAAGACGCACACCGCGACCTGCCATGCGAGCCTTGAGCGCCTTCTCATACGAAGCCGGGTGAAGATGGATAACCGATCCACTACCCTTGAGTTGGTTAGCTGTAAGACTTAGCTTACCAGTCTTGAAAGCTTTGGTCAGCTTGGGACCTGGAATATCACTGGAGATCGTTAATTCACGATACATGATTAATCTATATTTTCTAAACTAAAGAATAGTTAAATTTAAATCTTTCATCTTTGAAAAGACTTGTGGTTTCTTATGTTGCTTGGAATAGAGCCAAAGCAAGCAGAATGGCCCGCAATAATCTCCATACGTACCTTGATATTGCTTGGGATTGTATTTTCCGATACCATACTTCGTTGGAGCTGCCTCACCCATTGAATCGAAGAATTCACCATTATGGACAGCCTGACAGTGCCCTACATCGAGATTAGGCGGTCGTAGTAGAACCAGATATGACCCTTTCTTAGAAATCAGTTTTGTTATTTCATTCGATTCATAGATATCATCCAGATGTACTCCAAATGTTTTCGCGAGTTCGATCATATCATGATCGGACGTGATCGGCTTGATAAGGTCGCTCATAATATTTAATTTCGTTCAAACTATATTAGAAACCATATACAATCAACGATGAGTAAAACTCAACTATCCGACCAATAATTGTACCAGAGCTCGCTCAAGAGTGATCCGGAAATCAAGGTATCTTCTGGCAAGCGAGTACCGTTTGTAATCGATCTTAACCAAGGTTCAGACCAGAATGGTGTTATCACTATCGACGCAACTGCTCAGCTTAACGGATCTGAAGGATTCGCTTGTCTACGCGATGCTTACATCATGCTCCCATACAAGGTATCCATGAAGAATGGTGCTACTGCTCAGACCGCTGCTGCCAATCGTTTCTGTCCCACTCTGAAGTGTGGCAACTGGAATGTCATTGATAGCATGTCGCTGGAACTAAATGGTAAGACTATTGTCTCGATGGCTGATTACAAGCTGTTTTGGAACAATGTTCGTGCTCAGACGAGCTATAGTCCCCGGTACGTTGAAAAGCATGGAGCGGAGTCATTCCTCTTCCCTGATGCTGCTCAGTCCGCTCTGTACAGCTCTGCCACGAGTTCGACTACTGGAGATGGATACACTAACACTACTGCATTCTCATCTTCGTTTGCTACCACCGGTCCTGCTGCTGGTGCCTCTATCCCTAACGATGGTTTTGTAAGACACCTATTGTCTAACCCTCCTAATGCTGGCTCTGATTTCTCTACTTCGTGGTCTTCAGTAGGTGGAGCTGCCGCTTCTACCACTATCTCGAATCAGACTGCTCGTGGTGCCTTTGTAGCTGGTGCTGCTACTGCTAACGCTATCATGGGAACGTGGAACTATATGCTAAAGGTTAAGCTAACTGATCTTCATCCGATCTTCAAGGAGCTCGATTTGATGGCTAACCCTCAGATCTGCCTGCGCTTTCGCGTCAATCAGGGTACTTCGTCTGTTGCTGTAGATGCGTTGAAGGGTATGTCGCTAACCAGTACTACTCTTGCGAGTGGTAATGTCTGTCCTGTGATGGTTGCGGCTTCTTCCACCGGTAATCCTATGGCTGGTGTTCTTGCTGCTTCTGCTCTATTCAGCATTTCTTGGGGCGCCGTAGTCAATGCACTTGAACCGACCATCGATGGTACGTACATGCCATTCACTACTTCTCGTCTGTATGTACCGTTCGTACATCTTGAGAACCCTCAGGAAATTATCTCCAAGCCCGTGAAGAAGGTTCGATACAATGATTGCTATGCTCAATGGTTCTATCAGCGAGCTGGTACTGGTAAGCAGTCGACTCAGCTCAATGCTGCGTTTGATCTCCAGCTATCGGCTTCTGTTAAGAATGCTAAATATGTTATCCTCTTCCCTTTCGCTGAGCAGACTGGAAGTTTCGCTGCTGCCGCAGTACAGGAGTTCCAGAGCCCGTTTGATTCGGCTCCTTGGACTCTTCACCCTGGTTCGAGCATTCGCAACTTTAACGTTCGTATTGGTTCTCAACAGACGTTTGACATCAGCCACGACTATGATTTCCATCACTTCACGAACGAAATCGCTAAGATTGCTTCGATTAATGGTGATCTGACTCCTGCGCTTGTGAATGGTCTTCTTGACTATCAGACGTGGTCGCTAACTAACCGTGTCCTCATTGCTGACGTTAGTCGTCTAACCGAGCGTGATGTACCTCAGGCGATTCAGGTTCAAGGTGTTAATGCTGGTTGCCAGGGCACTAACATGCTCGTATTGGTTGTGAGTGAGCAAGAACTATCCTACGATCGTCTAACGGGTGAGGTACTCGATTTTACCACTGCTTAAATAATTAATATTTTGATAAAGTATGGTAGCTATCTATATAGATACCATGGACACAACTATTACGTTCGGCAAGTACAAAGACTGCTCTATTCAGGAGGTATTTGATAAGGACCCCAGCTACTGTCGCTGGCTTCGTAATCAAAAAATGCTAATTGAAGATCCTGATTCTGATATTGCTACATTTCTTGCGAGTAAGTTCGCAAATGGATCCGACGATGGATCGTACCTACTAAATTTCGGGATGTACAAGGGGAAGTCAGTAAAGCAAGTATTTGCTATTGATGAACAATATCTTCAGTGGTTGCGTGCATCCAAGTTTGCTACTGAAAAGGCCCCGAAGCTCTGTGCTGCTATTGATGAGCTGATGTAAGACAATGACTTTTTTTCTCTCAATAACCCATATGAACCTTGAAAGAAAAAAAGTATGACTGGATTCATTGCATTGAAGTAAATCCATTAGTTCGCTCATCATTCACCAAGATGTTAGCATTTACATCAAATGGTTTTATGCTCCATAAATGCCCGTTCTCCGAAGTTGGCATGGTCAAAACCCAAGCTTTATGCTTTGGGTAAGTACAATGATGCGCGTAATTCCGACGCTTCATAGACTTACCACATGGACACGAAACGTTATGATGGAGTCGAGCCTTAAAAATAATATCTATCATTTTCTCTGCTTTATCAATATCCGATACTGATACAGGGAATTTATTTATCGGGTGGATCCAGCACCTTTCCTTCGATTTCGATTTTGGACACAGCTCACCAGTTTTCATAATAAAGTTGCACATTGTTAATATTGAAACCTTGCTTATATACTTTGCAGTTTATCCTTCAGGATCAATCTGAATTTGGTTTTCAAAATCTATCCGAGTCTTCTTGAGTCTCAAGGAGGTTGTGAAACTATATCTGAAGTGTTGCCTGCTCCTCTCACTCTCAGGTGATCGAGAGGTTGTCTCGTTGAAACCACCGGCTGTCGCTTCTAAGGAGACGAGAGCATTTAAAACTACTTTCTGAAGTGGTGGCGCTTTCTCTCGTCCTAAGGTGGTCGAGAGGTTGTGTCGTCAAAGTCGTAGCATACGGTTAGCCCTATTCTCCTTGTTAAATAAAGCTAAGAAAAAAACTGCCGGTGTAATGTGCTGGCTATTACTACTGCCGTTGATCCCCAGTGATCCCGAAAGCCCTATCTGCGGCATGGAAGTGCTCGTGTCGTACATCAAAAACGGCGGAAACCTGAAAAAGATGGATAAATCGTGCGTGAAGAAGATGCCCGCGCTCAACATGACCATTACGACGGACTACCTGCATGGCTACCTGGTCACCGATGATGCGTACGACGGCGTATACAATGAGAGCTTGTACGATCAGTCCGGCGAGGAGTCAACCGTGCAGTCAGGAGAGCATTTGCAGTCGGCCCAGTGACCAAGAATCGACATGGAGTTCCATAGAATAAAATCGATTCCAAGCTTAGAAGGGATCGGCCTCTAAAAATCGACCTCTAAACATGCGAGGAAGATTTAAAACCTAAAAAGTATTTTTTTCTTGATGTTTTTTTTCTTCTTAAGGTGTTAAAGAGGTCTCTCTATTTATGTTTTCTTAAACTATAGAGTCCTGATATCGCTGGAGGCTTTGCCTGATGTTTTTTTTTCTTCTGTCTTCCGTGCTTAAAGTGAGGAATTTCCATAATCCAGTAGAAAAGTACTGATTTGTTCCATAGCGCAGTAGAAAATAAATACTGACTGCCAGTTCCTTAAGTTCGGATTTATTAAAACAATTAAAGCGAAACGAATCTAAGGTTGAGCTTGAAGCTCTTCGACGTGGGTACACGTCGCAGCTGGCTAGTGGATTGATAAACCCACGCAAATGCTATCGAAGCATGTTCAAACTCCATTTTGAGTCGCGCTGGAATATAGCTTGCAGGTTTCCACGATAACTCACGGGGTCCAGCCCGGTAAAATACCCTCACATTAACCCACGTAAATGCGCACCACGTCGAATAGTTACCCCGGCAAGCACGTCGTTCTTGAGCGAAGAGCTCTTTGGCGCTCTTTTCGCAAGCCGCCTCCTACTGTTGTAGCGCCCTCGTTATCGCGGCGGAGCGGATAACGTCTTGACTGAGGCGAAGCCGCCAAAACGAGCCATCAAGGCAAATACTAGAGACGCCTGACTATGGAGGAATAGCGACGATGTTAGCCGTTGTTGCGGGGGCAGGGTGGGGCCTGGAGGCAGCTATTTTCGTCAGCGAAAAGCGCTTGCCTACGATTTGAGAATGCGCTGTATCATTTGATAACAAAGCGGTGGCACCGACAACCAGGCGAGAAGTGATGAAGATATCTTTGGAGACGCGATCTCTCACCCTGTACGTTCGAGCGGAACGCAGGCCAAGTTCCACGTAATTGCAGGCAAGAAAAGGCTCCAATCATCAGCAATGATGCCCCATAGGACGGCGACCCGAGTGCAATCGGCGTTAATCGCATAAAATAAAAAATAAAAACGGCGACCCGGACACAGTCGAAAAACAAGTGTTGTTCGGTCTCCACAGACATATCATGGGGGTCCACAACCAGTGTAGTAGTACGAGTTGCCGGACACGAAGTCGTAGGTGGACATCAGGAGAATCAGGAGAAAACGAGTCAAAAATTGTGTAGCCATCGGCCACGCTCCGCATGGGAAGAAATTCATCAGACATCGACAGCCAGAAGCTGCAGCAAAAGCTGTGCGGAAGTCTCGCATTGGACTAGCTCGCACCATCAAGGAACACCACTTGCCTGGTGTACTTAAGTACTTAAGTAATCAGGATCTGGAAGTGGGAGTTGTGCCACACATTAGCGTTGAAAAGCCTAGCTTGACGCGCGACACTGTCCGCATGCAGCAAACCACGAATCAATCCACCAACTGATCATAATTAGACCTTGGCAGCGTAAAAGTATTATAACATTTTTGTTCTAAACAAGAAATTTAGAGCCGATAAGTTCGCCCCCGAACTTTACAAAAAAGTACTGTGATATGGCACGATAAATCGTACTTTAGGGAAACTCAGTACTTTTCTACTGGATTATGAAAATTGCTCTGCTTAAAGTATTGAAGAGCCTGCACCTGATTGGATTATTTTTCACTTTATACAAGTACTATTTTTGGAGTTTTTATACTATTTTGGCGCTATTGCGTTCCATACTAAGGGCGAGGAAGATCATCTCCCCCTGGTCAGCCCCTAACAAGGCGAAGCTGATGTGATCGCAAGTGTGACGTGCTATTTCTTGCATGGACAAATTAGTACCAGCCGCTGCTGCTGTATCCGCAGCCAAAGACGAGGAGCCGATTTTATCCAACAGCTCGTGGGTCATTTCTTTCGTGATGCTCAACTTGTACTCGCACTGAAGTTCACGGTGGAACGCGAAGACGTCGAAGCCGTCAGGATTCGTACCTCCGTCTCCACACAACACGGTCAAAACGAGATACGTGCCACCTACGAAACGTCCAGTTTTCAGTAATTGGTCGAGAAGTCGTGTGGGCAAGATGCTCGCCCACACGTAATCCCCAACATGGCCATTTTTTTCCATTCAGTTGTTCTGTTTCAGCCTCCATGAAGTGAATCTTGTTGCACAGACGCCAAGTAGCACGGAAAAAAATTGCTCTGTGAACTCTCCACAGTAGCAATAGTACTTTGTGCTGTTGTTTTCAGTCCGCAGTATCGCCTCGTGACTGCAGAAAAAGTTGCAATCGCCAACTTAAGTCGGCCGTGAAAGCTTTGCTCCATGGCAACCATAGTGACTGCCACATTTCTTTTAAGTCAGGGGCACGAGCAAAAACGGTGTTCCAGCGTTTCAATTGCCACACATGACTCCCGAACGCCATAACCTGAAAACAGACGTTTGGGCAACAAGTCGGCACTTCCGAGCCAGACGCTAAAAATAAATCAAAGCAGACAACGCAGAAGTCTTCGAACGGATCCGGAAAGCGTCTCCCACTATTGCAACGATGACCTGAAGCGTGAATGGCAGAAAAACGTCTCGTACATCTCGTCTATCAGAGAGTTTCCAGTATCCTATCAAAGGATTCCTATGTACCGATAAAGCAGCAAACCAGTGAAGAAAGTCGGAAATGCTTTGGACCTTTTCTAAGACGTCCCAGTTTTCTAAAATCAAGCAAAAATCCAGAACCTCTACCGATTATCCCAGTTGTTGCCCACCCTATCAAGGGTTATTTATCAGGAGCATGATACAACGAAGCGACTATTTATCAAAAGTAGATACAAACAGCGTGATTGGACAAAATTAGCCCCGTTCGTTAGTGAAACATGCTGTAAAACAATAGGGGTAGAAAGCAGAGTGAGCTCCTCGACAGCAGCGTTGGCAGCTAGCAATGAGTTCCGCACAAGGCAACTCCTGAGGAATCGAAATGGTTCGAGGATAATTGGTCTGCAGTACCGAAGCACGGCGACAGTTTGCCTTTGTTTGGTACCCGCACGACGAGTGCCATTGAAGGAGAGAATAACGGTCTCTTGTGGAATCGTGTGAGGAACCAACTTGTGCTTGGATCCGTTATGGCTTACTGTACACGAGCGCTCAAAGTACTGCAGCAACGAAGAGACCTGGTCAAGGCATGGAAGAATGGTGGTTGCAACGTTACCCCTCACGCCATGGCGGAGTTTGATAAGGAAAAAAATCTGGATGCTCACCAGACTGTCGTGCAAGGTGATGTTGGATCACTCTTCTACGTTTTCGATGCATCCGATAGCCGTAGTGGGAGTGGAGACGCGCATCTTTACGAAGTCAACATGACCGAAGGGACTTGCACGCGTTGTACAGTTCATGAGCAGATACAGGTGCCTTGCAGACATATACAGGCAGTGGTTTTCTGGCGCTCAAAGCTGAAGAACAGTGATCTTCCATCGTATGACATCAAACACTACATGCATGAGGCGTACACTGTGTTAAAGATGTGGGAAGCTTTCGAAGCAACCGCGATAAGTCTTCCTCTTTATGATCAACTCGAGGTAAGCGATAAAGTCAAGTTCAACGTGCTAGTCTTGATTAAACTCCGTGCTTACTTCAAAACTAAAACCAGAATAAACAAACGTGAGAAGACCAAACATCGCACACCGTTTCCTATCACGCCACTGTCGACTAAAGTTGTCGTACCGCTTGGTCATCGCAAGCTGCGACTCGCAGCGTCGACTCGATACTATCGCTGAATTGCACCGAATTCATCACAGCTGCGTAATGTATCCTCATTGTTCTGCACACACGTGGCCTGCTCCTCCAGAGTCATTAACAGCGTCTTGTCCTGCTAAATAGCTGTCGTCACAGCGGCAAACTCCTGAGAACCTGTAAAACTTGTTATGCAGGCACCGAAGCAGTCGACAGACACCTCCTAGTTTCCTTCGGCACAGTCTTACCCGCCAGCAGCTGCAGCAATGCCTTCTTTCCCCCTTCGCGTAGCGCTGGAATCAATCAAGCCTTGATGGTGGTCAAGCCGGCATTGCGTTCACACTCGGCAAGTCTGGATACGTTCACGGAAGGAGCTAATTTTGTCTAATCACGCTGTTTGTATCTACTTTTGATAAATAGTCGCTTCGTTGTATCATGCTCCTGATAAATAACCCCCTATCAAGTCAATCCCCACATCTCCGAAGAAACCACAGTTAAACATGTCTTCAGCGTTCCGATCCTTTCACAAAGCGATGCCTCAGTAGCCAGCTCTTCCTCCGATCTCCACTCCGCACAGTGCGTTAGGTTTTAGTTTAAACTCCAGGATCTACAAGATCGAAGCACTTGTCCAAGCCATCCTGGGCTGGATTCTCACTTTGCAGAGAGCACAACATCATATCGAAGTTCTACTGCAGTTGCAACCACGAAATTCATTGGAGATCTTTATGGGAAAACGAGCAGAAAACGAAATATCCAAGTATAAGCTAGCAGCGCTGACTACAGTATTGACACATAATTTGCAGGAGCTTTAGAACATCTGAGCATTCAAGGTTTGATGAACTCATTTCATCGTCACCTAACTAATCAACTTACCTGCTTCTTCTTCAACTAGTGCCCATATTTTGCACAAATTTGTCGAAATACAACTTGTTTACAGTCTGTCTGAATTCCGACAGATATCCGGTAATTTGTAAGCGATGACAATTTTTGGGAAAGAGACACTGGATTTGGTATTTTCTGACTGAAGTGATTGCCATAATGTTTACATGAGAACACTGTTTTCTTCCGTGATGTGGTTGGAATAAACATTGTTCTCTTCCGTGATGTAGAGATGGAGGTGTTGTACTGCTAACCACCTTTTGCAACCTACCCGCTTCCGGGTGAGGAAGAATCCGCTGATAAATACTTCACGTTTGATAGTAGAGTACGAAAATATCGCGGAGCAATATGCGTGAACCCAGCTCGGGTTCCACGATGAAACAAACCATTTCGAAAAACACCCCTGAACTTAGCCAGTGGCGATCATTTTCCAGAAAAATCAGCGAGACAATGCTTGTTTGACTTCGCGGGAGCCCGACACAGATTTCGAAACTTGACAGACCGTGCTCCTAGCGGCACCGACGTTGCCACTTGAAAATCTTGGCACTTGCTCCACCAAATTGGATTTTAAAGAGCGTATTGCAGTACTTGAACTCGACTTGTTGAAAGCGATCTTCGGTCAGGCCACTGCAACCGATTCCACTCACGTAGTAGTTGGCGCCACCAGACGGGTAGCATCGTTGCCCTCCATCTTGATGGTTTTGGGGGGTCCTGAAACAAGAAATCACTTGATCCTGGCCTCCAAAAGGGCCCATACCGTTTTCCCAGCATGGCCATCAGTGGAAGATACCACACAGTATCCCCCGCGCTTTAATTAACATAGGTTGACACGTACCGTAATTTCTAGCTGATGGTCGTACTAAATCCCCGTCGTGGGCTTGTGGTGAAGAACCTTTAGGGTTTAGAGGTTTCTCTATTTTTCCACCCGAGCCGTCTGTATGCTCTAACGAAGGGAAAACAAGCATCTATTTTCCAAACAAATACACGTCCAACTCAAGATACTTCAATAAATATCTAGCGAAAGTGTGTGGGCGGGTTCAGTTGGATAATACCTCAATCTCTAAGTTAGAGATTCTAACCAACCACATGAATCCCAGAAATCACAAAATCACAACAAAAAAGTTCGAGCTCGGACCTTTTCCAAGATTCTGAAAGCAAGCAAAAATGCAGAATTCATGCTCCCAATTGCTCTCACCGCGGATACAAGCGAGAATTTTGATCAAACCGGGCTGGATCCAATTTTTGGCTGAAATCGCGAAGATTATATCGAGTTGAGATCGCAAAAGAACCGACGGAAGTTAATCCAAGACATTTTTGCTGATGGCGTGGTCAGTTTTTTTATTCCAAGTCATATCATTCCACATGCCGAAGACTTTCGCTGGAGAAAATCGCTGAAACATCTTGAGACGAAAACCGAAATTGAGGCTACTAACCGCCACGTATAACTGGATCAGTAAATCATTTACTGATCCAATTATACGGGTTCAGTGCTCTAGACGCATTGACGATAGGGAACTGCTGATGTCAAGTCATGTTTTGAAGTACCAACCGGTAAGATTTTTGTCAAAAGATGGCCTACCATAGTGCAGATCATCCTGTCCTAACTGATAGTTCCCGTTGCTTCGCTCAGTATCAGGTATAGCAATAACAACATTTATTGGAGGACAAGCCCTTTACAAGCAAACAAGAGCATTTCGTAAGATGAATCAATAGCACCGACGAACGATCGAGCTACGCTGCTAACATGTAGTTTAAGAAACACTGAGTTAAGGCAGGCACGCATGAGAACACAAATTATCTCTTCATTTTTTTCCCGTAGAATTAAAATAGCTTGCAAAAATATTATTTTGATTTAAAATAGTAATTTTGTTATCAGGATGGTACTGCATTAAAGACTCCAACAAGATTCAAAGGATTGTAAAACGTTCGGACGCCTTCGTCAAGGCGTGTCGACTTCGATAGGAAGGGGGGGGGGGAGACCTCAAGGAGTATCAAGGAGCAAGCACCACGCCATGGGGGACTGGTGACCCCCATGTGTTCAAGTTCTCTCACCAAAACGACCCAGGTTTGGTGAGCCTGGGAGCAGCACCAAGCACAGAGGATTTGGTGACCCTCTCGTGTCCAGTTTTCACCATGTGCAGCGCCTGGGCTCCGTAGCCCCCACGCATCGTCGGATCAACCGACCATTGAGTACTTTTCGGGCTTTAAGCCCCCAGCGATTTCAGGAGTGTATAGTTAGCAATTCTAACACAAATACATGACCTCTTTCCCACCTGATATTCCTGTCAAATGCTATACTTGATACCAAATCCAGCAAAACTTGATCGAAATCGAGCATTATCTGAACCAGTCCGTGTATATGTACTCTGCACTAGCTTGCAAAACAGCTAGATATCGATGTCTTTATCATCGGGTCCTGGCTGGGACACTGGGGGATACGCGAACCCGCTGGTCAATCGTCCGGGGTTAGCATGCGTACCTGGTAAAACGGGTAGGGCGGTTGCTGCTTAACAGCTAACACACGCCACGAGGGGACATGGGGCAGAGGTCCCGGAGTTCGGCAGTGCCGGGGGCTGGAACGAGACTTGAAGGGTCCTGACACCTTCCGATTGCCAAAGTTGACAACATGGCTCCTTGTCAACCTTGGAGAAGACGTCGCAGCGCAGAACTATATCCGCGTCAGCCGAGAGCGAAGCTGGGGACAAATACAAGCCAGAGACAAACGCAGCAAATCCGCAGTCTCCACCAGGAATATCAGCCAAATGACTGGGAACCAAGTCGGTGGATTCTTATCACATCATATATAACAGGATATCAGCGGTGAGAGGGACCATTAGGACAGGATAATCTGAGAGAAATTAGTTGATTAACCGTCAGGACAGGATGATCTGTATGCTACCAATGTATTGCTCGTCTATCGGTCCGCGTGAATCGTGCTGACGTCAGGGCCGAATAATTCCTTCTTTACCTGAGAAATCGAGTAGTGTGGGGAGAAAGCCCAGACTTCTTCGGAAGAAGCTCGATGGAGTCCGCTCGTGTCTCTGTGGAATCCTTCCTAAGTCTTCTACAAGTCGATAATCGTCTGTTAACTTGAGCCTGATCCATGACAGGGAGCTTTTCATCGACGTCCTGTGTGCAGAGGGACTTCGTCCAATCCGCCAATTTACGGTTTCTGGTTTGCACAATGTCTATTCGTGTTTAGAAATGTTTCTAAACAAAGAGGAAATGCTTTAACTCTATGGGACTTCTTGATGGTACCCATTTGTAGGTCAGCAGTGCTGACTCAGCACGTCTTCGACACCAAGCCACTAAGCCGACTGCTCTCCTGAATGACCCCTGGCTATTCGGCAGGCTGATTGTACAAGCTCTCATTGTATACGCCGTCGTACGCATCATCGGTGACCAGGTAGCCATGCAGGTAGTCCGTCGTAATGGTCATGTTGAGCGCGGGCATCTTCTTCACGCACGATTTATCCATCTTTTTCAGGTTTCCGCCGTTTTTGATGTACGAAACGAGCACTTCCATGCCGCAGATAGGGCTCGTGGGATCACTGGGGATCAACGGCGTCGACAGAACCGTTCCGTGGGTGGCGTGTTCAAACGTGATGAGCTCCTTGTTGTCGCCTTTCAGAGCATCTAGCAGAAACTCTGCGTACTTGTGCGTCGTCTGTCCGTCCAGCTTGCCACTGAGCAGCAAGACGCTAGCCTGAGTCGGAATCACGGCGCTTGTGTTCCAGTATTCGTCCCGGTCGTAGATGATGGGATTGGCGTCGTATTTCCCCGTCTTGAACTGACTGCAGGTCTTGGATTCCTCCTTGGAGTAGGCGCAGTAAAGCTCCGTTGAAGTATAGATACCTGTGTCGGATATCAAGACGTCCGTAAATTGCTTCTTTATCGCGTTCACCGACGGCGACGGCATTTGCCACATCTCGGAGAAAATAATTACGTTGAAGAGCAGCAGCGACTGGTAGGACTCGTCCTCAACTTTAACGTTCATGGAATCCTGTAAAACCTGAATGACACGAGTCAAAATAGCCAGATCTTTGTCTGCACAACGATTCAAGCGGTACACGAACGGTGGAATAAGCTTTCGCATTTCGGAGTCGGACAGCATCCCGCCTAGTGTACGCCGCAGGGCGAACGAGGGTGGTTCAGCATCTGTTCCATTGCTGGTATCGTTGGCGAGCCCATTGATGATACCTGCGCATGGTGACTCCGGGTCTTGGTCGAACTGTGCGACCAGGTGCTTGATCGTCCCTGCCAATCCTTTCTTCTTGAACCGGGTGGCAATCTCCTCGTCTTCCTGGCTCATGGCCAAAAATCTGTCGGCAACTTCGCCAAAGTCCGTGTCCCAGTTGGAATAGTACGGGATCTCGGTAGTCCGCGCACCCGACGCCGCGGCAATACCGTCCAAAACGTAACCAGTGACCTCGGGCGGATCCAAGTGGATCAGGCGTTCTCCCAACATGGTACCGTAGCTCCAGCCGAAAACAATGGTATCTTCTCCATTGGTATGTTCGCCCATGAAACTGGCGACGTCTTTAGCAGCGCTTGTGGTTGAAAACGAGGCCATGTCTCCGTACTTGGCATTCAGCTCTTGAGCGCATTTACCAACGTTTACGGCATCGACATCACTACCCCAAATAGAATCCTTGAGTTTTGTCGCTGCCGAACAGGAGAGTCTCGTACTGCGTCCAGTACCGCGATGGTCCATGAGGTACATGTTCACAGATCCTCCCAATTTCTGTTGAAGATCCACCGTTGTCGACTCCAGTGGAACAGAGGAGATACCCGGCCCTCCCTGGAGAAGCCACACATTTCGTGCAGTCTTTGGGTTGCCAACAGTTGCTGGGTAGCGTTTCACGAAGACTTCAATGGTGGAGTCCACGCCTTCGGGGGTCTCACAAAGGCCAGGATAGCACAGTGGAGCATTATAGATGGCACACTCAGCGTCTTCACTTGAGCTTCCGCTGCCACTACTTGCAGGGGTTTGAGATATGACCGTTAGCTGGGGACAGGATTTCCATTGGATGGATGTCTTGTTTGACTTGGCAGTGATTGGCGATACGGCTATGGCCGCCAGGAGAATGGCATGGTAGAACCGCATTGAGCTCCTGAAGCTTCTTAGTTTGATGTTCCTTGTAGCTGGTGAATTTGGGAATGAATTGAATCTGCGGGACCGTTGGTGGCTCACGATCACCAGCTCATAAGCGTAACTCCGTATGGTGATTATGAGAGGCAGCAACAGTCGATGAGACTACACTTACCACATAGGTACATGTACACACAGGCTGTATGATACCGCATCAGTGGTAAGTCGTACTTCTATCCGGACCCATGAGCGTAAAGCCTTTCCAAATGGTAGATCCCAAGATGCGGTTGATCAAGATCCACTGGGTCATCCAGAGAGCAAACCACATCACAGAGGTGTTCCCATAACACATCTCTGTGCACTCATCCACAGTTACCAAGCATTGTGGTAACCACTTCGGTCGGAATACCATATCAAATCGAGTGTCTCGTTCCCAAATATTATCATCGCTTACAAATTGCCGGATGTCCGTCGGAATGTAGTTGAAGTACTGATGCATTCATGGCGGATTTGGAAGTTCCCCCTGGGATCTGTATGCTCTAACGAAGGGAAAACAACCACCTCTTGTTCAAAACAAAGTCTACATCCAACTGAAAATAAATATCGAACAGCATTCCCAAATTTGGTTTCCGTCCCAATAAAGCGTCAATTTTCTCCGGACCGATCTGAATTGGAATTAAATACACTAACCACGCAGCATCGGTGTCCTCTGTCGGTTTTGTCGATCTCAACTCTAGTTGATATTATCCAGTGCGATTTCAGCCAAAAGGAAAAAAAAAAAACATTTCTCCAAATCAAACCGGACTGGATCAAAATCGTCGGTTGTATCCGCGGCGAGAACAACTGGGAGCTCGAATGAGGAAGTTGCTGCTTTGAGCGCTTCTTTGCCACTGGTTAAAGCATTGTGTTGAGGTGCGAGTTCACAATTAATTCATTCCTTAGCGTTCCCATTTCGTCGCCAGTAGGGACTGAGATACTACTTCGAAGTAATATTTTATCTCATTTGAAGGTGCTTAATACACGCGTTGCACTCAGACATGAACTATCGAGAATGTTATAAAGATCGTTAACACTCGCTTCAACTCGAAGAATCGCATCGCTAGATGACTATCCATGACCTGAAGGCAGATGTTTAGTCCCGTTGTGCCGGCACTTCCGAGCCAGACGATTGGAAATCAAAGTGACAATGCAAGAAGTTCTTCGAACGGATTCGAAAAAGCGTCTCCCACTGTCGCAGCGACGACCTGATGCGTGAGTGGCAGAAAAACGTCTCGTATCTCACGCCTATTAGTGAATTTCCAGGCGCACAATACGTGAAGTACTGATTTTAGTTTAAACTCCAGAATTCCACGAGATCGAAGCACTTGTCCAAGTAGTCCTGGGTTGGGTTTTCACTTCGCACAGACGGTTGCATACACGAAATTCATTGGAGAACTCCATGGAAAACAAGCAGAAAATGAAATATTTAAGTACTTCAAAGTACCAATTACTGAAAACTGGACGTTTCGTAGGTGGCACATATCTGGTATTGACCGTATTGTGTGGTACGAATCCTTACGGCTTCGACATTCACTGGAGCTTACAAGAGCAAAAGTTATCCAACGTGCTCTTTATTGTCCTATATGGTGGAATACGTCGCCTGGTTTTCAGGCGGGCCATTCGCATGGCTTACCACCAACTCCATTGGGAGAAGGGACTATTAAGTTCAAGCATCTATGCCAAAAAGTTTCAGCTATGCAGAAGTTGTGCCTGGCAGATTTCCTTACAGACTCATCCCGATGGCCGACAGCATTTGAGTTCTTTTGCGATATTCACGATGGTCTACAACCACTATTGGGTTCTCGGGTGCTTGCGAGCGACATATTTGCGTTGTATCACCAGTTGACCCAGATTTTTGACCGAATCTTGCCTCACCCCCTCGTTGAGGAAGTACGGTATTCCGTTCGAGGTGTCTTCCCGCCGGTATTTGGTGTGAAATCCGGAAAAGGAACGAACTATTTTCACAACCTAACACTGAATGATTGGATTCATGTGCTGTACTCGGATAAGCCGGTGATCTCGCACCCGATGAAGGAGCTGGGCTGCCCGCAAACCTTTATCCACAAGACACTATCGGAATATATTGGACTATAATACGATGATGCCTTCTCCCAGTGGTTCACGATGTAATACTTCGGATGTTTTTTGGAGATCTCATAGTGGACTCATGTTTATATTTCCTGAAGGCACTAAATCCTACGGTTCAACATTGTGTTCAAAAATCATGCACACCAATTGAGGCAGTGAAGCATTGTTTCTTTTCATGCCCAGCGCTTGGAAATATGTGGCAAATGCCGTAGACTTCATGGAGCGAGGTTTTCTCAACTGATCTAAAATGGCTATTTCCAAAACCGATTGACATCAATGCAGAATGATATACATATTCGAGAAACTCAAGCAGAGAGCCCAAATACTCGGGCGGTGGTGAGGTCTTTTCGCAGGCACTGCCAATTCATCTACAGCAATTCCGTTTGAAAACTGGCATTGATGGGGCCTTAGTTGTTGAAATTCTTCGACAACTTGGTTTCAAAACAAGTACAGCTCAAACTTTACCTCCCCCAGAACGTCGAATATGGATTCCTTGACCATGGTGATCTAGTAGCTTCAAGTGATTTCAACTTTTGATCATACATGTACGTCTTCGTCAGCAAAACGAAAAGTCCTAAAACGGTTAATCACCTAATTTATTTCCACGACGTCTTCGCGTTCCACCGTGAACTTCAGTGTGAGTACAAGTTGAGTATCACGAAAGAAATGACCCACGAGCTCAGCTCCTCGTCTTTGGCTGCGGAGACGGCAGAAGCGGCTGGAACCAACTTGTCCATGCAAGAAATAGCGCGTCACATTTGCGACCACATCAGCTTCGCCTTGTTAGGGGCTGACCAGGGGGAGATGATCTTCCTTGCCCCTAGTATTGAACGGAAAAGCGAGATGATCTGTGAAGTAGAAAGTGAAAAATAATCCAATTAGGTGCTCCAGAGAAGCTCTCTTCAACACTTTACATGTTCAGGATAGATGACGGGAGAAGAAAATCATCAAGAAAAAAAAAACTCTTTAGATTTTAAGTCTTCCTCGCATTTTTAGAGGTCGATCTCTGTATCTATCCTTCTAGGCTTGGAATCGATTCTATTCTATGGCACTCCATACATTTGTAGATTCTTGATCGCTAGGCCGACTGTGACTGCTCTCCTGACTGCACAGCTGACTCCTCGCCGGACTGATCGTACAAGCTCTCATTGTATACGCCGTCGTACGCATCATCGGTGACCAGGTAGCCATGCAGGTAGTCCGTCGTAATGGTCATGTTGAGCGCGGGCATCTTCTTCACGCACGATTTATCCATCTTTTTCAGGTTTCCGCCGTTTTTGATGTACGAAACGAGCACTTCCATGCCGCAGATAGGGCTCGTGGGATCACTGGGGATCAACGGCGTCGACAGAACCGTTCCGTGGGTGGCGTGTTCAAACGTGATGAGCTCCTTGTTGTCGCCTTTCAGAGCATCTAGCAGAAACTCTGCGTACTTGTGCGTCGTCTGTCCGTCCAGCTTGCCACTGAGCAGCAAGACGCTAGCCTGAGTCGGAATCACGGCGCTTGTGTTCCAGTATTCGTCCCGGTCGTAGATAATGGGGTTGGCGTCGTATTTCCCCGTCTTGAACTGACTGCAGGTCTTGGATTCCTCCTTGGAGTAGGCGCAGTAAAGCTCCGTTGAAGTATAGATACCTGTGTCGGATATCAAGACGTCCGTAAATTGCTTCTTTATCGCGTTCACCGACGGCGACGGCATTTGCCACATCTCGGAGAAAATAATTACGTTGAAGAGCAGCAGCGACTGGTAGGACTCGTCCTCAACTTTAACGTTCATGGAATCCTGTAAAACCTGAATGACACGAGTCAAAATAGCCAGATCTTTGTCTGCACAACGATTCAAGCGGTACACGAACGGTGGAATAAGCTTTCGCATTTCGGAGTCGGACAGCATCCCGCCTAGTGTACGCCGCAGGGCGAACGAGGGTGGTTCAGCATCTGTTCCATTGCTGGTATCGTTGGCAAGCCCATTGATGATACCTGCGCATGGTGACTCCGGGTCTTGGTCGAACTGTGCGACCAGGTGCTTGATCGTCCCTGCCAATCCTTTCTTCTTGAACCGGGTGGCAATCTCCTCGTCTTCTTGGCTCATGGCCAAAAATCTGTCGGCAACTTCGCCAAAGTCCGTGTCCCAGTTGGAATAGTACGGGATCTCGGTAGTCCGCGCACCCGACGCCGCGGCAATACCGTCCAAAACGTAACCAGTGACCTCGGGCGGATCCAAGTGGATCAGGCGTTCTCCCAACATGGTACCGTAGCTCCAGCCGAAAACAATGGTATCTTCTCCATTGGTATGTTCGCCCATGAAACTGGCGACGTCTTTAGCAGCGCTTGTGGTTGAAAACGAGGCCATGTCTCCGTACTTGGCATTCAGCTCTTGAGCGCATTTACCAACGTTTACGGCATCGACATCACTACCCCAAATAGAATCCTTGAGTTTTGTCGCTGCCGAACAGGAGAGTCTCGTACTGCGTCCAGTACCGCGATGGTCCATGAGGTACATGTTCACAGATCCTCCCAATTTCTGTTGAAGATCCACCGTTGTCGACTCCAGTGGAACAGAGGAGATACCCGGCCCTCCCTGGAGAAGCCACACATTTCGTGCAGTCTTTGGGTTGCCAACAGTTGCTGGGTAGCGTTTCACGAAGACTTCAATGGTGGAGTCCACGCCTTCGGGGGTCTCACAAAGGCCAGGATAGCACAGTGGAGCATTATAGATGGCACACTCAGCGTCTTCACTTGAGCTTCCGCTGCCACTACTTGCAGGGGTTTGAGATATGACCGTTAGCTGGGGACAGGATTTCCATTGGATGGATGCCTTACCTGACTTAGCAGTGATTGGCGATGTGGCTATGGCCGCCAGGAGAATGGCGTGGTAGAACCGCATCCTGCAGAAACTTCTATAGTGAATCACTATTAGTGATGTCGCTTGTAGCTGGTGAATTCGGGAATGCGAATTGAGTTGGCGGGGCGGTTGGCGGCTCACTCTATCAGCCCATTCCATTACAAACTATGTTTTCACTCCGGAACTCCGTATGGTGATTACAAGGTCGATGAGACTACCGCATAGAGCCTGTGTGATACTGTACACTGTCACCAATGGTATTAATATCGGGTACAGCGTACTGTAACTTGTTGTTTCCATTCGGACCCAAGTACGCAAAGCCTAGGATGGATCCTAAGATGCTGTGGATCCAGAGAGTAAAAGTCCATTCTAGGTACAGCACTACGGTACTGCGTTCAAGCCTGCAATACGATAGAATGATAAACACGCTCGCCTTTCCGCACGCGTTGGTCCTTGCAACTTGCATGCAGGGCTGTAGCATCTGATGCCATCGCCCCTGCTTACGCCCGACGTTCATGCGCTGGATCACTGCATGGCATGGTTGCTGCATGCTGCTGATGTCTGCAAAAGACCTTCACTCTCTTGTCAAAACTTTGTATTGTGAGTTCTAGTCGAAATTTCCGAGAGCTGTTGGTAAACCGCGCAGGGCTTCAATTCACTTGAATTCAGTATCTGGCCCGATAAAGTGCGGAATAGTATACTTGAATTCTTATTTCGTTGATTGGCCGATTCCCAAACAACAGGTCGACTTTGGGAAATTTAGCCAGAATTCACAATACTAGAGTTAAGTACACCCAACGGTCGAGCAAAACATCACTGATTACAAACATCATAGCTCCCAGTTTTAGATCCTCAGGTATAACGACTACCAAGCTTCAACAAAGTTTACTTTTCTTCCACAATTAGTCATCATAGGACTAATAGTTAACGTTACAATTTTTGTTTTTTAATATAAATACTAACAACCCATCAAAAATTAACCTTTTTAAAATAAAAATATTGGCAAAAACGTCAAACTATGCCGAAAACCACAACATGAACGCAGTGGTGTACTGCTGTACCTAGAAAAAACTTTTAGTTTCTGGATCCACCCATCTTAAAATCCATCCTAGGCCTAGGCTTTGCGTCCATGGGTCCGTGTGGAAGAACAACTTGCAACTGGCGATGAACTAGTACTCATACTTAGTAAGATATACCTGAGCAAAAGGTGTTTTACCAATTTTACATTTACAATTTACCGGCTGGCTATTCTCGTAAAAAAACATTTGCGTAATTTACGTGAGCAAAAGGTATTTATTGAGACCTAGGACACGTGTAACCGGTGGTGTTTGGCTCAATCGTTGGACGTACATGCACTTGTACATCCTTACAGAGTTTTAACTCTGCCGGGGCGAGGGTCTCTCTCAGGCCCCAGGCTCTGTGGAATCGTGGCTGGCAAGAACTGCACCTGTAGGTGCGCGTTTGGAAAGGCTGTCGTTGACGTGTCGAACCGACACTGCCGGTACAGCTGTGATTATGTGTTGTTACTGTAAACACCAAATCGAGTGCCAGTTTCCCTCCAAAGCTTACAATTTTCCGTATGCCTGTTCATAAACATGTTGTGGATTTCGGCAATTTCCTGCGCAATGTACATGTAGTTGAAGTACTGATGCTTTCACGGACTGTACGACGCTGGTGTAGAAGTAATTTCTAGCTGGCCTGACGCTGCGATCCAATACGACAATACCGGTTCCTCTGATAATCCTTGTAAGAAGCAAAAACGACCATCAATCTTGCGCCCTCGTCTCCACTGCCGACCTGGGTATGGTCTTGATTTTAACCCGTCCTCTTCCCGTTCCGGTGTTTCTTCCGTTTTAGGCGCGTTCCCCTGAAGGCGTTCGTCCATACCCGCTTCGTCCTGATTGGCGTACGAGCTGTAGCTTGCGTCTGCCTCCTCTCGCTCTTTCTCTTCGTCCGTATCGTAGGGCAGAATCCCAGTGCTTGGGGTCTCATCTAGCTCTTCCACATCGTCCGCATCGCTTTCAGCCTCTTCGTCGCCCTCGCTAATGTTTCCCTCCTCCCAGCTCCCTCCTCGTAAAAACTCCCCTTCGCGGTGGACTTCTGGTGTTGAGGTTTCCGTTTTTTTCGGGGGTTCCTCTCTTTTGTCACCTAGTGGGTTTGTGTGCTCTAGCGAAGGGAAAACAATCACCTCTTGTCCAAACAAGTCCACGTCCAGCTGAAGATACTTCAACAGATATCTAGCGAAAGTGTGTGGCTCGCGGATATTATCCCCAAAGTCGGTCTTCGTCTCAAGCTTTTCCAACAAAGCGTCGATTTTCTCCAACGAAAGTCTTCGGCAGGTGGAACGACCTGAATTGGAATTGAAGACACTGACCACGACATCGTCACTGGAGTCCTGGATTAACCTCCGTCGGGTCTGTTGAGACCTCAGCTCAGTACATATAGAATCCCCCTCGCTATTATCCAGTGCGATTTCAGCCAAAAGGTACACATTTCTCCAAATCAAACCGGACTGGATCAAAATAGTCGGCTGTATCCGCGGCGAGAACAACTGGGAGCTCGAATGAGGAAGTTGCTGCTTTGAGCGCTTCTTTCGCATCGTTGCATCCACTGGTTGAAGTATCGTGTTGAGGTGCGAGTTTACAATTAATTCGCTCCTTAGCGTTCCCATTTCGTCCCCCGTAGGAACCGCGATTATGTGAAGGTGCTGAATAGCAGCGACTGCCATTCGTTCCATGCTTATTACACCCGTTTCGCTCAGACACGAACCATTGAGAATGTGATAGAGATCGTCAACACTCGCTTTAACTCGAAGAATTGCCTCGCTAGACGACGGAGATAAATTATCCATGACCTGAAAGCAGATTTTGAGTCCCGTTGTGCCCATATTTCCATTAACTTTGGCAGTCGGAGGACATGTTGACGCAAATACGTGGGTTTTTCTCTTGCTGAGTCCACAATGGGAGCTTCTCGGGCTCAGACTCTCGATCTCGACAATTTGATGCAGACAAAAAGCTACGTGGCCTGGAGACGCATCGAATCGCATCGCCTGGTCGCTTTTCCGTTCAATACTAGGGGCAAGGAAGATCATCTCCCCCTGGTCAGCCCCTAACAAGGCGAAGCTGATGTGGTCGCAAATGTGACGCGCTATTTCTTGCATGGACAAATTAGTACCAGCCGCTGCTGCCGTCTCCGCGGCCAAAGACGAGGAGCCGATTTTATCCAACAGCTCGTGGGTCATTTCTTTCGTGATACTCAACTTGTATTCGCACTGAAGTTCACGGTTGAATGCGAAGACGTCGAAGCCGTAAGGATTCGTGCCCCCATCTCCACACAACACGGTCAATACCAGATACGTACCACCAACGAAACGACCAGTTTTCAGTAATTGGTACTTGGAAAATTCGTTTTCTGCTTGTTTCTCGTGGAGATCTCCGATGAATTTCGTGGATGCAACTGCAGTAGAACTTCGATATGAAGTTGTGCTCTCTGCGAAGTGAGAATCCAGCCCAGGACTGTTTGGACAAGTGCTTCGATCTCGTGGAATTCTGGAGTTTAATCTAAAATCAGTACTTAACGTACTGTGCGGAGTGGAGATCGGAGGAAGAGCTGGCTGCTGAGGCATCGCTTTTCGAAGGGATCGGAACGCTGACGACATGTTTAGCTGTGGTTTCTTCGGAGATGTGGGGATTGACTTGATAGGGTGGGCAACGACTGGGATAATCGGAAGAGGTTCTGGGTTTTTGCTTGATTTTAGAAAACTGGGACGTCTTGGAAAAGGTCCAAAGCAGTTCCGACTTTCTTCACTGGTTTGCTGCTTTATCGGTACATCTGATACTGGAAATTCTCTGATAGATGAGAGATACGAGACGTTTTTCTGCCATTCACGCTTCAGGTCATCGTTGCAGTAGTGGGAGACGCTTTTTCGGACCCGTTCGAAGACTTCTGCGTTGTCTGCTTCGATTTCTTTCAAGTGTCTCGCTCGGGAGAAGCCGTTTAGAGATTTCTTACGGGCTCCTGCGGGTGGAGGAGCAATTTTAAGCTGATGCTTAGCAGGATCGACTGTACCGAGACCAGGAACTGGAGCTACTTCTCGGAACTCCTCCATTTTAGCTAATGACCTCTGAAAATCGTCCGGCTGGTTTGAGATATTATCCAAAGTCAGGATCTCGCTGACTGAGCCAGTTTTACTGGGTTTCTGGCGCTCCAAATCCATTGACGATACGGAATTGGCTGGGTCCTCATCCTGCACACAGGACGTCGATGAAAACCTCCCAGTCATGGATCGGCCAGGTCTCAAGTTAACAGACGATGATCGAGATGTAGAAGCCTTGGGAGTGATTCCACAAAGGTAGGAGCGGACTCCATCGATCTTCTTCCGGTGAAGCTCCTGGGCTTTCTCCACCTCTCGAGCACGGCAGATTTTACTGCTTGATTTCTCAGCGCGATGCATGTTGGATCGATAATATCCAGAGGCCCAAAGTTGAGCAGGAGACTACGTCAAGAAGGAATTGGGGTCTATCTGCAGTTGATATAAATACAAGTTGAAGACATTTCGTGCTATTATTTGCAGGATAATAATAGCTTCAACCTGAAACGGATATTTTCACTTGACAAATAAAACTAAGTGTTTTTAACAGCGTCCAAAAAGATATCTCCGTTTCAGATTTTGCATTCGCCAAAGAGTCTCGTGTCTGTCCACAGAGTCGCTTTACGCGTTCGCTACGCGTAAGAAATCTTCGGGACCGATGCAGGCCCTGCATCCTTGACAGGGGCTCATTGGATCAAACATCAGTCGGCTTCACTGTCCAGACCCTCGCTCGCATCGCTTTGTAGTTCTTCGTCCTCAAAGGCCAGAGTAGTTTGAACAGGACCTTCTTGAACCTCCCCAACATTTCGAATCACCCGGGCTACACTGTGCAGCACAGTGTGCTCTCCCCACATATCCATATTGGAATGGAGGAAAAGGCCATCACTGGCGAGAGCTTGATAGGAGTCGTCATCGCCAATGAGGTGAAACTGAAACGGTGGTGGCAGGGGGCTAAGAATGCCGTAGTGTGCGCGTGGAAGAGCACGGTAGAGAAATTCAGCACATGTCCGGTATTATGCAATATGTTATTGGACTATCTGGTGCCGGCGCGATAACTTATTCAACTAACTGATAATTGGTACCACTATCACGTTAGTTAGTTTTAGGGATCACTGGTCTCAACTGCTGGCAATCTCCCAGTACAACTTCCCGAACGACCAGGCTCTGATGGATAAACTTGCGGCGGAGGGGCTGTACACCACGTACGAGCAGTTCAAGGCCGGATACAAATCGGGCTTACTTCCTGTAATACATGGACTACTTCAGCAAAAATATTATCAGTTAAATCCCAAGATGAACGTACGATCAGCGAAACAACGACGTCGTTGGTTTCTAATAATGAGCCTGAACAAACGAAAATTGACCGATTTTTCTTTCCAGTCCACTCCACAAAGGGTAGTTCAGATGACAAAGGCCGTGCAGTTGCACGGCGAAGCTCTGGATATTTCCTTTACTTCAGTACATGTATATGTCAACTACAGTACTGCAATACATGCTTGAGAAGGGAAGATCGAACGTACATTTAGCGAGGCCGTATCTGCTTTGGGGAATCACATGAATATCATAGTGCGAGAGCAGGACGCTGAGTACAACGCGCCTACTTTTTAGACCTTTTGCGAGACCTAGCAGTCGCATCGGCGACGAGTCTGCAGCTTTGGTCTTCGCTTCAGCGGGGTGTTTACTTCTCCGGCCCTCCTTTGGAATCACACGAGGCAGTACTAGATGTGATCAAAGCTGTGACCGTGCAGTCTCGTCACCCGGCAATTCACCGCCCCGGCCAAAAGTGAGCGCCGCCGCCTCCTAAAGTCGTTCTGGTTCTTAGTGACCCAGATCTTCTCCGCAAGAACCTGACGGCTGCTTCCTCGGCACATACATGTTGTAGCGCAACTCCACAAACTCGGCAAACTCGCGCTCCTCCTGGTAGTCCGATTTATGTACTGTATTCCTGTAGGCCGGAGGTTAGTCTGTGAGGGGGCTGAGGGAACGCGTCGGCAACGGCCAACGAACGGCGTGTGGTTGAGTTGCGCGACGTAGGCATACAGATTCCGAGTCTTCACTTCGATTCAGATCTTCCTCGACGCAGATCTTCTCTGGCGCTTGACGGCTTCATTTAACTCTACGTGGTCGATGGCCTTGAGGAAGCCCAGCGCGTCCGCCTGCCTTGACGTAGCGTGTAGCAAACTATTAGGATCTTGTACTCCATCATAGCCTTGGTCGATAATATCTAGTGACAGATATAGACGCCGTGTTGCCCGGTATGCGGGGTTGGTGCAGTGCTCGCCCGAGTGCTACTGGCTTTAACCGCTAAACAAAATTGTACTCAGGGGGGGGGGGCGGTATAGTTGTCCGTCAGCACCCTGCAAGTCGACGGCCACGTACGCAGGCCATATCAGAAGGGTACGATCATCTCCAGGTCGGGAGGGCCCACTCCAATCAAACTCAGCTGGAACTGACAAGTTGTACTTGTCGCCGCCACACTGGAAGTGTAGTTGCAGCCTCTTCATGTCCAAAATCTCCGCAAGGAAGACCTGGAAGAACTACAACTACGTCGAATTGAACGCAAACGTCGTCGTGGTTTTCGTGGAAGGTATGTAACCTATGACTACACGGAAACCAGTCAATGTAGTACGACTCGTAGCCGCCGGAAGTTCGCATAGTTAATGGAGGACGCTTTCGTCGTCACGTGTCGTCACTGGGGGCACCGTGATAGCAAACAGCACCAACCCGCTCGCCCTCAACTACAATATGCAGTCACAGCGTTCACAGCCTGGATGTCCTCCATCGCCGTCGCTGCAACCTCAGCCGGAAGATCTCGCACTTCCACAACGGCGCCCTGGCTCTCAGCGTCCTCGATCACAAGTTTCTCGCATTTAGGTGTCTCCACGGCCTTGACCCCCTTGGTCGTGAAGCCGCCGTACTCGTAGTTCTCCACACCGCCCACAACGATCACCTGCTCGTGCTCGCTGTTGTCGGCGGCAATATCAATCGCCTGCATGCCTGCTGGTTCTTCAAGTCGCAGGCACCCGGAACTTCCGGATGCCGGACCGGAAGAACGACGGAAGCGCTCTTGATCATGTCCAGGACCACGCCCTCACCCCCGATGAACTGCTCGACGTTGAAGTGGGGTGAAGACTCCATCACCCAGTCTGATTCCTATCAGAGATGCATTGTTACTCGAATGTCGTTTGGGGCCGCCTGGGTCAACATTCACAAAAATTAGGATATCTGAGCAGGTTATAACATATCGTAATCTGTTTATTCAGTATTTGTATTACTCTTACAATTTATGACAACTTTATAAAAAGGAAAATCAATTCATCCAGGGAATAGACCACCTTCAGATCCCTGTCAAACTCTGGATATAAATATCCAGAGAATTAACTTGTTTTTCCTGGTTATTCTATTGGCTGGGTGAACTACTGAATTGTTTGAATTGATTTTGATTGTGATATTGGATTTGAAAGTGAAATTGAATTGTAAAATGATTCTTTCTTCTTCTTGATGTTTTTTGTGAGCGACCCCCGGAGGGACTCGAACCCAGCCAAGCCAAGTTGGCGAACCTCGTGGGTCTTAGCCCACTGGACCACCATTTTCCTGAATTGATTTCGATCTCGATCTGACCAGTAGTTGGTAAATTGCGGAATACAGTCCACTCCACAAAGCTTAGACCAATTTGAAACAATCACACTACTGATCCAACAACTAGACTTTGACCCGCCGACTGAACTCCACTCGGAACGAATCCCGAACTTGGATTGCTCAACAGTCAACGTAGAAAAGCAATTGATCTAACCTGGTAGTTGTAGTCCTTTGCGCTAGTGCACAATGAAAACAATATACCTCACCTGAGAAATGAAAATAAAAATGAAATAGTTGTAGTCCAAACAGTTGTCCTCCGCTAACTACATGTAGTTAATCAAATTATTTCCTTCCTTACCTCCGTCATCTAGCGAGGCAAATTTCCGAGTTGAAGCGAGTGTTGACGATCTCTATAACATTCTCAATGGTTCTTGTCTGAGCGAAGACGTGTAATAGGCATGGAACGAATGACAGTCGCTGCTATTCAGCACCTTCACACGAAATGGGAACGCTAAAGGAACGAATTAATTGTGAACTCGCACAACACGATGATTCAGCCAGTGGGTGCAACGCTGGCAAAGAAGTACTCAAAGCAGCAACTTCCTCATTCGAGCCCCCAGTTGTTCCCACCGCGGATTCAACCGATAATTTTAATCCGGTCCGGCTTGATTTGGAGAATTGCGTACCTTTTGGCAGAAATCTCGCTGGATAATAGCGTGTGTCTGTTGAGACTCTAAACAGACCCGACGGAGGTTAATCCAGGACTCCAGTGGCGATGTTGTGGTCAATGTCTTCAATTTAGGTCGTTCCACCTGCCGAAGACTTTCGTTGGAGAAAATCGACGCTTTGTTGGAAAAGCTTGAGACGAAGACCGACTTTGGGGATAATATCCGCGAGCCACACACTTTCGCTAGATATTTACTGAAGTATCTTCAGCTGAATGTGAACTTGTTTGGACAAGAGGTGACTGTTTTCCCTTCGTTGGAGCGCACAAACTCCCAGGGGATAAAACAGAGGAAACCCCAGAAAAACTGAAACCTCAGCACCACGAAGGGGGGGGGGGGGGGGGGGGGTTACGAGCTGGGAGCTGGGAGGAGGTAAGCATTAGCGAGGGCGACGAAGAGACTGAAAGCGATGAAAACGCTATGGAAGAAATAGATGAGACACCAAGCACTGGGACTCTGCCGTACAGTATGAATGAAGAGGAAGCTCGAGACAAGGCTGATGCAAGCTACAGCTCGTACGCCAACCAGGACGAAGCGGATATGGACGAACGCCTTGAGGGGCACGCGCCTAAAGCTGAAGACACACCGGGACGAGTTAGAACCGAGACAGACTGATCGACGGTGGAGACAGCTTTTACTGCTTATACACTGTAAGGCGATATCGTCACATACACATACATATATGATCAAAATTCGTCATACATGATCACAGGTTCCGGATGTTATAATTACATGCCAACGACATCAGTACTTTGCCCAGGTTTTGCACAAATGCGCGACGGGGAAAGAGCAATCGATTTGGTGGTTCATCAAGCACTCAGAACCACTACATGCACCTACTGCTTGCTCCGCTCATGAAGGAGAGATGCGTAGTACGAGCTAGAATTTAGCCGCTGAATACTGTACACTACATGTCCGTGTGCATGTATGTCTGCCTTTCAAAGTGATTGGCGACTGCGTACATGCGGAAGAGTGCACCGTGATTTGTTGAGCCGGTTCTCTTCTTCGATGTGGCTGTGAATAAACTGCGCAAAACTGTCTGGTTGAACTGGCAATTCTTGTCAGCCACGTTTCCTCGTCTGAGTCAGACCCTCGCCCTGCAGAGTTAAAACTCTGTAAGGATGTACAAGTACATGTACACCCAAGTTGGGTACCGTTGGGTGACCCAACGGTCGAGCCAAACATCACTGATTATTAATTCACAGATACGTAGTGGTACTCAGACTTTGATACAAGCGCTGATCAGTGGTAGTCAGACTTGTATACAAGCGGTAGCTCCCAGTCTTAGATCCTCAAAATGCTACATATTATAATGACTACCAAGCTTCTTATTTTTCTCCCACAATTATTAAAAGTCATCATAGGGGTTAACCGCTACAATTTTTATATAAATACCGACGAGCAATCAAAATTAACCCTTTGAATTAAAATAAAAATATTGGCAAAAACGGCCAAACTATGTCGATAACCACATCATGAACGCAGTACTGTACTGCTGCACCTAGAAAGAACTTTTACTTTCTGGATCCACCTCATCTTAGAATCCATCCTAGGCCTAGGCTTTGCGTCGATGAGTCCGTATGGAAGAACAACTTGCCAGTGTAGCGATGAGACAACATTCGTCCAGGCACCCGCAGTTGCCTCTCCTAATCACCACACGGAGTTCCGGAGTGCAAACATACATAGTTTGTAATGGACTGGGCTGGTGAGAGTGGGCTGCCAACCACCCGGCAAACTCAATTCACATTCCCGAATTCGCCCGCTACAAGCAACATCACTATAGAAGCTTTTGCGGGATGCGGTTCTACCATGCCATTCTCCTGGCGGCCATAGCAACATCGCCAATCACCGCCGAATCAAACAAGACATCCATCCAATGGAAACCCTGTCCCCAGCTCACTGTCACGTCTGAAACCCCCGCGAGCAGTGGCAGCGGAAGCTCAAGTGAAGACGCTGAGTGTGCCGTCTATAATGCCCCACTGTGCTACCCCGGTCTTTGTGAGACCCCCGAAGGCGTGGACTCTACCATTGAAGTCTTCGTGAAACGCTATCCAGCAACTGTTGGCAACTCAAAGACTGCTCGAAATGTGTGGCTTCTTCAGGGAGGACCGGGTATTTCTTCAGTTCCATTAGAATCGACAGCGGTTGATCTTCAACAGAAATTGGGAGGATCTGTGAACATGTACCTAATGGATCATCGTGGTACTGGACGCAGCACGAGACTCTCCTGTTCGGCAGCAACGAAACTAAAGTCTTCCCTTTGGAGCAGTGATGTCGAAGCACCAAACGTTGGTAAATGCGCGCAAGAGTTGGCTTCCAAGTACGGAGACATGGCCTCGTTTTCAACCACGAGCGCTGCCAAGGACGTCGCCAGTTTCATGGGCGAACATACCAATGGAGAAGATACCATTGTGTACGGAGGCAGCTACGGTACCATGTTGGGAGAGCGTTTGATCCATTTGAACCCGCCTGAAGTCACTGGATACGTTTTGGACGGTATTGCCGCGTCGATGGGTGCACGGGCTACTGAATTTCCGTACTATTCCAATTGGGACAGGGATTTTGGCGAAGTTGCCGACAGATTTTTGGCCATGTGCCAGAAAGAGCAAGAAGTCGTTACTCGTTTCAAGAAGAGGGGATTGGCAGGTACGATCAAACACCTGATCACTCAGTTCGACAAAGACCCGGAGTCACCATGCGCGGCGATCACCAATACGTTGTACAACACTACCGATAGCACTGGTACTGGTATTACCGGCAACGGAACGGAAGCTGAACCGGCATCGTTTGCCCTGCGGCGTACACTAGGCGGGATGCTGTCCGACTCCGAAATGCGAAAGCTTATTCCACCGTTCGTGTACCGCTTGAATCGTTGTGCAGACAAAGATCTGGCTATTTTGACTCGTGTCATTCAGGTTTTACAGGATTCCATGAACGTTAAAGTTGAGGACGAGTCCTACCAGTCGCTGCTGCTCTTCAACGTAATTATTTTCTCCGAGATGTGGCAAATGCCGTCGCCGTCGGTGAACGCGATAAAGAAGCAATTTACGGACGTCTTGATATCCGACACAGGTATCTATACTTCAACGGAGCTTTACTGCGCCTACTCCAAGGAGGAATCCAAGACCTGCAGTCAGTTCAAGACGGGGAAATACGACGCCAACCCCATTATCTACGACCGGGACGAATACTGGAACACAAGCGCCGTGATTCCGACTCAAGCTAGCGTCTTGCTGCTCAGTGGCAAGCTTGACGCGCAGACGACGCACAAGTACGCAGAGCTTCTGCTGGGTGCTCTTAAGGGCGACAACAAGGAGCTCATCACATTCGAACACGCCTCCCACGTCGCAGTCATGTCGACGCCGTTGATTCCAGGTGATCCCACGAGTCCTACTTGTGGAATGGAATTGCTCGTGTCGTACATCAAAAACGGTGGAAACCTGGAAAAGATGGATAGGTCGTGCATCAAGAAGGTACCCCCGTTCAACATGACCATTACGACGGAGTATCTGAACGGCTATCTGCTCACGGATGATGCGTACGATGGCGTCTACGATGAGAGCTTGTACTATCAATCCGTCGGCGAGCAGTCCGGCGAGCAGTCCGGCGAGCAGTCCGGCGAGCAGTCTGGCGAGCTGTCGGCTTAGAAACCATGGACACTCTTTGTTCATCAATGCACTCGTAATGCACTTCAAAGGCGGATTTAGCTCAGTAGATATTCTCCTTCCCTGCGAAGTATCGGTCTTCTGCGTCACATCCAGGAACCTGGAGCTCATGATCTCAATCAGCAGTTGGCGTCGTTCTTGACTAGAAAAATCCGTCGTGTTCTCTTCCTCGCTTTCTTCTTCTTCCTCCTCCTGGATATTATTCTCTTCACACAACCTCTCCAGTCGATTCCGCTCCTGCTTCTCGTCTGTATGTGTAAATTTGCCCCTCCAATTCCAATTCAGGTCGTTCTATTTACCTAGCTGCCGAAGACTTACACCGGAGATAATCGATTCGATTTCTTGGAATAACTTGAGACAAAGACTGGATTTTGGGATAATATCCGTCACTTTCGCTAGATATTTGCTGAAATGTTTTCCATATAGACCCCCCCAACGAAGTCTACTACATGTATGTATATACCGGTAAGGACACGCGCCTAAAGCCGAAGAAACAACTGGAACGAAAAGAGGGCGACATGGAGAGCTGACAGCGCCTGTTTGTATTAATAATAATGCTTTTTGGAGACCTTACTGTTGGGCAAGGCTGTATTTTCTCAAGTCTCTCGACCCTACGATTCAGCAGTGCGTTCGGGAGTCGTGCGTGGCAATTGAAACGCTGGAACACTGTTTCTTCTCGTGCCCCTGGCTTAAAAGAAATGTGGCAGTCACATGGAGCAAAGCTCTCACGGCCGACTTAAGTTGGCGATTGCTACTTGACGTTAATGCGGATTGGAAACAAGTACTACTGCTACTGTGGAGAGTCCACACAGCAGTTGTCTTCCATGCTACTTGCAAGGCCGCGACATCGTCATATTTGATCACGGCTAAAAATTACTCCATCAATCATCAACGTGATGCCGTGAACATGTTAACTTTGTAAGCGGTGACATTTTTGGAGGGAAACCGAAACTCGATTTGGTGGGTCATCAAGCTCTCAATTCAATTCTTACGACCATCAACTTTTGGAAGAGCTACCTGCACCGCTTTGCATAGCTTGTCTCAAAGCAATTGCGTTAATCAGTGGGGGTCGTGAACTTCACGGTGAAGGAGAGCGAGCTGAAATTTAACCGCTGAATACGTCACGATAAACCGACCAAAGCGATGGATGAGTGTACTGGGATGTGCTGAGCCGGTTCAGAGATCATGATGATGTGGTCGTGAATAAACTGCGCAAAATTGTCTGGTTGACATGTGAGTTGAGTTTGGTGCGCTGGAATCCAATCTGGATTGCACACGAGTTGAACATACGTACCGACACGTTGACGACGGTCTTTCCCAACGTACATGTACATGATGGAATACATGTACCGGCACATGTACAAATGCAGTTCTCGTTTCCTTTGTGTGAGTCAGACCCTCGCCCTGCGGAATTCAAATTTCGTAAGGATGTATACACGGTGTACTGTGCACCCAATGGTCGAGTCAAACAATAGCTCCCAATAAATGGGTTTGAAAAAAACGAGTAAATTTACATGTGATGAAAGCAATTTCGGTTTTGATAATTCATGGAATTGCAACGTTATTCACTTAAATGTTAATAGTGACATAGAGACAACAAGTTTAATGGTAATTCATATTTTATTTTAATTAAACAATTTATCAGCAACTGGGCGCCTTCCACAACCGTTACAAAACCGTTTCAAACGTTTAATCGGTAATTTAAAATAGATTACGAAACGGTTTAATGCGCCCCTAAGTGGTTGCTAGAACGCGACCTTCGGGAATAATGGAGTTCAGTTACTTGTTTAATCATGTTGCTAGTTAAGAGTCGCATTAAAAGAGTTTGATGTGACCAAAAAATGGTCACACCAAACTTTTTATCACGATTAAACTTTTATGCGCGACCCTTCGTCAGGGTTGTGGAAGGCGCCCACTGAAGCACCTTTCGGACGGTGTCTGGTACCTGTCGTTCACGATTTAATGCTGAGGCTATTCTTTGGAGACCTCATTGTCGGATCAAGGCTCTTCTTCATGCTTACTAGCAATCCGAATGCACAACTTTGTGTCCGGGACGGCTGCGATTCAATTGAAACATTGGAACATTGTTTTCTCACTTGTCCGGCGCTAACGCAAATGTGGCGAACACTGTGGAGTCAATGGCGAAGGGCTTTTCGAAGCACCTTGGAGTGGAAGCTTCTGATGTTCCCGTCCAACAGAGATGTTGCTAGAGGATGGAGAGATGACCAGGAGAACCTGTTGCTACTGTGGAAAATACACACTGCGATAGTGTTTCACGCAACGTGGCGGTTGCGCAATGACATTTACTTCGGCGAAACACAAGCGGTGACGCCAAATATCGCTAACTTGCAGGCTTCATTTCGAAGCCACTGCCATTTCCTGTTTCGGCATTCATCTGATTGGAATATTGACGGCGGAGCGCTTAATCGAGTGCTTACGCGCTTGGGGTTCGTGTCAGAACAGACTGAACTTCTTCCTAACCTCCCACGACAACGAATATGGACTCCGCGATGCTAGACGTAAGACACTGGTAATAGCATAGGTCTGCAAGACGTAAGTCCAGCTAAAGTTAATCAACTTTTATTTACCTGAAGCACCTTTCGCACGATTCTACACCCTAAGCCTACTCCGGGTTTCACCAGTACATTTAAATATCACGGTTTAGCGAAGCGAAACCTTCGCATGTCGTTCTCGTTGGTGGGGAAGGTTTTACCCTATTGTCTTGCTGCGCTTAGTCTCCTTGCCAAAGGCAGGCGAACTTTGGCGAGTATTTCGAGTACCATATGTGATTATTGCCCTTTTTCTGACGTATCGTTTACATGTAGGTAGGTAAAAGTTGATTAACTTTAGCTGGACTTACTGCTATTACCAGTATGTACCATTATTGGCAAGACCAAGTGCCGATATTCTTTGCTACACCAGTACATGTAGCAACAACAAACTGCGTATGAACTGTACATGTATCATCCAGGTTTGAGCGCAGTATCGTAGTGCTGCACCTAGAAAGAACTTTTACTCTCCGGATCCATCGCATCTTAGGATCCATCCTAGGCTTTGCGTACACAACTCCGGACTCCTGACAGGAGGACACCATTGGTGCATGTCCATTTACTGTAGGTAAGTTTAGTCTCATCGACCGTCGTTGCCTTTCGTAATCACCACACGGAGTTCCGGAGTGCAAACATATTTTGTACATGTAATGGAATGGCTCATGAGAGTGAGCCGCCAACCGCCCTGCAAACACAATTCACATTCCCGAATTCACCAGCTACAAGCGACATCGTGCTATACTGTAGAAGCTTCTGCAGGATGCGGTTCTACCATGCCATTCTCCTGGCGGCCATAGCCGTATCGCCAATCACTGCCAAGTCAAACAAGACATCCATCCAATGGAAATCCTGTCCCCAGCTAACGGTCATATCTCAAACCCCTGCAAGTAGTGGCAGCGGAAGCTCAAGTGAAGACGCTGAGTGTGCCATCTATAATGCTCCACTGTGCTATCCTGGCCTTTGTGAGACCCCCGAAGGCGTGGACTCCACCATTGAAGTCTTCGTGAAACGCTACCCAGCAACTGTTGGCAACCCAAAGACTGCACGAAATGTGTGGCTTCTCCAGGGAGGGCCGGGTATCTCCTCCGTTCCACTGGAGTCGACAACGGTGGATCTTCAACAGAAATTGGGAGGATCTGTGAACATGTACCTCATGGACCACCGCGGTACTGGACGCAGCACAAGACTCTCCTGTTCGGCAGAAACAAAACTCAAGTCTTCTCTATGGAGCAGTGATGTCGAAGCACCAAACGTTGGTAAATGCGCACAAGAGTTGGCTTCCAAGTACGGAGACATGGCCTCGTTTTCAACCACAAGCGCTGCCAAGGACGTCGCCAGTTTCATGGGCGAATATACCAATGGAGAAGATACCATTGTGTTCGGCTGGAGCTACGGTACGATGTTGGGAGAGCGTCTCATGCACTTGGACCCACCCGAAGTCACTGGATACGTTTTGGACGGCATCGCCACGTCGTCCGGTGCGCGCACTACCGAGTTCCCGTACTATTCCAACTGGGACACGAACTTTGGTGAAGTTGCCGATAGATTTTTGGCCACGTGCCAGGAAGACGACGAGATCGCCGCCAGGTTCAAGAAGAAAGGATTGGCAGGGACGATCAAGCACCTGATCGCTCAGTTCGACAACGATCCTGAGTCAATTTGCGCGGCGATTACCAATACGCTGTACAACACTACCGATATCACTGGTACTGGTATTACCGGCATCGGAATGGAAGCTGAACCAGCCTCATTCGCCCTCCGCCGTGCATTGGGAATGCTGTTGACAGACACTGATATGCGAAAGTTTATTCCACCGTTCGTGTACCGCTTGAATCGCTGTGCGGAGGAAGACTTCAATATTTTGCTTCGTGTCATCCAAGTTCTACAGGATTCCATGAACATTAAGGTTGAGGACGAGAACTACCAGTCATCGTTGCTCTTCACCGTCATTACTTTCTCCGAGATGTGGGAAACGCCGTCGCCGTCGGTATCTTCGATCAAAAAGCAGTTTAGGGACGTGCTGATATCCGACACAGGTATCTACACTTCAACGGAACTTTACTGCGCCTACTCCAAGGAGAAGTCCAAGACCTGCAGTCAGTTCAAGACGGGGAAATACGACTCCAATCCTATCATCTACGACCGGGACGAATACTGGAACAAACGCGCCGTGATTCCGACTCAAGCTAGCGTCTTGTTGCTCAGTAGCAAGCTTGACGCGCAGATGCCGCACAAGCACGCAGAGCTTCTGCTGGGCGCTCTTAAGGGCGACAACAAGGAGCTCATCACATTCGAACACGCCACCCACGGCACGATCATGACGACGCCGTTGATCCCCGGTGATCCCGAAAGTCCTACTTGCGGGATGGAATTGCTCGTGTCGTACATCAAAAACGGTGGAAACCTGAAAAAGATGGATAAATCGTGCGTGAAGAAGATGCCCGCGTTCAACATGACCATTACGACGGAGTATCTGAACGGCTATCTGCTCACGGATGATGCGTACGATGGCGTCTACGATGAGAGCTTGTACTATCAAGCTGTCGGCGAGCAGCCCGGTGAGCAGCCAGAAGAGCAGTCAGGAGAGCAGTCGGCTTAGAAACGCATCGCTTTTTCATGGATACTTTGGGTTCATGAATCTTGCTCCTCGTAATGCACTTTAATGGCGGATTTACTTCACTTGACATTATCCTCCTCTGCGAAATATCGGTCTTCTGCGTCGCGTTGGATTGTATCAAAGTCGTCCAACCTCTCGTCTGCATCAATCTCTGCGTAGTTGACGTACTCGTCGTCTTTCCCATCCAGGAACCTGGAGCTCATGATCTCAATCAGCAGTTGGCGTCGTTCTTGAATAGAAAAATCCGTCGTGTCCTCTTCCTCACTTTCTTCTTCCTCCTCCTCCTGGATATTGTCCTCTTCATACAACTTCTCTAGTCGATTCCGCTCCTGCTTCTCGTCTGCAGGTGTAAATTTACCCCATGTTTCTTGCTCTGCCAGTCGTCGGGTCTCCATCTCTTTGCGCTGACAGGTATCCATGAGGAAGGAAGATAATGTCTGTCCCACATTATCATCTATTGGAGTAGCACTCCTGTCGAGGCCTAGATACTGCCCCAAGTAGAAGTGGAACAGCGCTGGACTGCGCTGTTGCATCATGCTGTCCGAGAAATACTGTCCCTCTTCACTGGCGTCCAGTAGCTGCTGCAGTCGACGGTAACGGCGGTTCCTCACGACGACACTGCGTCCGGACTGAACACTAGAGCGACTAGCATTGTGTTCGGCCCTTGCTTGAGCCATGGACTGCGGCTGGTCTCCTGGTAGTTGCAAAGCCGCCATGTAGGCGTCCAACGAATCCACATCCTCCTCGCTCATAATTATGTATTTTGAACAACGGAAAATCCAGATAAAATCTGAAATATATGACAGATAAATTACCGATGGAAAATTTTGCGGTAAGCTAAAGCTGCACATTGAACGAGATCAGTTCTCCGGTGCCGTTGATGCTCTGCTGGTAGGTGGTTGCATTTAGTTGCACCACCTCCAACACACCGTCAGTTCCCACTGGTGCAGTGATCGTCACTGTAAGTGTATCATTGCTGATAAACTCCCAACCAGCGGATAATTCGCCGTATGGAGTACTCATGGTCGCGTTAGCACTCGTAATTCCCAGCCCCGTTACCAGAGGATTCACGATCCAGCGTCGGAATCCGAACTCCACAGGGCGAATACCCGCCACGTAGTTGGTTAACGCGTAGGTAGGCGCTCCTCCCCACGGATGGCTCAACGAGGTATATTCTTCTAGGCCAGGCTCCAGCGACTGCGCAACGTACTCCCAGCTAGCACCGGAACGGTACTTCTCATTGGAGATCATGGCGTCCCAGAGGTTGTCCAGCAAGAAAGCGGCCTCGTCAGTGTGTCCGGTTTGTAGAAGCGCATCCAGTAGAAATCCGTTCGTGTTGGGCGAGATCTCGGACGCTTTATCTGTCGTACTTGTATCTAGGTATCCGGGAACTTGACGAAGGTTTTCCAGGCTTTTTAGGCACAATTCAATCTGGGTTTCATTCGCCACGCCAGAAGTAATAACGAAAGCAGTAGCCGAGACGCCATAGGTCTCAGGGGTCGATGCATCCACTGCGTAGTTACCCAACGTATCGTTCCAAAGCAGTTCATTGATCCCAGTCTTGATAGTACCAGCGATCTTCATCCACTGGCTGGCGGAGTCTTCATCTCCTACAGCTTGGGCCACCTTCGCCATCCCTTCGAGACACTGAACGGCAGCAGCATTAACCGCAGTACCTCTTCCAGATCCTAGGAATACGACCAAATACTTCGTGACGTCTATGAGTCCATCGGTTCCTTGGCAGCTGACCAGCCAGTTCACAGTCTTGTTGAATGACTCCCAATTGGCTTTGGCGAACTCCACATCGTCGTAGTACTCCATGTACGACACGAATCCAATCAGCCCCAGGATGTCGTAGTCCGGGAAGTTAAAATAGGCATTGTCAGTCCCAGCGTCGAACATGAAGATTTCTGGAGTAGGCATCGGCGTCTCGTACGTCATGGCCATCAAACCTGGGTACTGCCCATTTGGAGCTTGGTAATTGAACAAGTACTGCCAAGTACCGGTTATCTGCTCGGGTTTTGAGTTCGCGACGCCCATGATGCGAGTGGTGTGGTAGAAGTCGCCTAACCAAATGTATCGGTCCCTCTTGGCACCATCCAAACAAGCACCGTACGTGTTGGATTGCACGCCAAACTCCGGAAGCACCAGGTTTTCTTCCGTCATCGGGTTGGAGTAGAGTATTTCGGATGAATTCAAGCTCGTTGCTGTAACGTTGCGCACGAACGAAGCCTGGTCCTGCCAGCCACCGAAGCCGATCGCACCTTTTCCGGTGGTTGAGTAACCTTGAGACGACAGCTGAGTTTCACTGTAACCAAACTCCGAGATCGTCGCGTTTAGAACCTGCTGATTATCCAACCACAGTACCAGATTCCCTGCCGTCGAGTCCACTGCGAGCTTCACTGGATACCACACGTGCTCTTCCACATTAAACGGTACAATGTAGCTGCCCAGCGGGTAACTTGTCATTGATGATGAGTTGACAAAGTCGAAGCCGTACAGTAAACTCACAGTGTTGGCTGGGAACAACGTGCTGTTGATATTCACGTAAGTCGAGTCAGCCGGATACTCAGACGACAAGTGGAACATGAGGGAGCCTCGATTGCCGGAAACATCGTAACCAACGTAAAATCCAACTCCTCCACGGATAATCTGAGTCTCAAACTCAAGAGTATAGTCGCTCAGGTTCCACGTTTTATAAGATACTCCTGGACGTGTACCGGGTACGAATGTCCCGTTCTCTTCAGACGAACGCCAAGACGATACCTGACTGCCAGCATCCACACAAGCAGCACTCACGGCTCGAGCACCGAGTTCCCAGATTCTGTTGTACTTGTCGTTGGAGCTCGAAAACTTGCCAGGAAGCGTAGACAGATCGTCGATCACCTCGATGGAGGCTTCAAGACCCACAGCTTCGAACGTGACGGACTCACCACTAAGCAAACGAAGAGTCTGCCAACGTTGACCGGCCTGGCTCAGCATGGACGTCACCGTCACGCCGATTTCGTCTTGGCTAAAGCGGTGGGTCTCTACACGGCGGGAATTTGCGACTGCAGTGGCGAATTGCGATGGACCATCCGAGAAGTTAGTTGAAAGCACTGGAAACTGTTCCGCGTATTTCACTTCAACGTCCACCGGTCCATTGGAGACTGCAGATACCACGAAATATGGCAGACCAGCGACCTCGTAGTCGTAGTCGAGAGTGGCAACGGGCTCTTTAGCGGTGAGCGTGAAACCACTAGCGTACGCACTGGACCCCATAGTCGGTCCCGTTCCTAGAGCGAGTTTCTTGGGGGTGAAAACGCCATAGTCGTTGACTGCATTCACCAAGGCGGAGCCGATGTAGAGCACCGCCACCGATGATAAGAAACCGTGCATGGGGATTCTAGTCTTCTGTGGAGGAATAGCGGTCGCGTGATTAAATTGAAAATGGACTGGACGTGGTTGAAGCGACAAATCGTGACGGATTATCATTTTTGTCGATGGGGGGGATACCAAGCATCATCAGTTGGCCACGGCGGGAGACCAACCTGGCATGGGGCTTGAAGTAGTGACGTGATCGACCAGTTTCTTGAGAAACCAACCTTAATCAATCAAGTTGATTGCGAACGGATAGCCTTTCGCGCATGTACAGCCACTATTTGTTCTTAATGATTAATGCTCTTGTGGTAGCATACTGCTGCGGATACCAGGACTTGAACCACTTTCAGAAATACAGACTGCCGGTGACACTACACCGGCCCGGTGTAGTGTACTGTATGTGCAAATCAATCTGCCACTTCAACCTGCCTCGGTTGATGCCTTCGTGGAAACGATACTGCATCAACCGTGGCACGATCTCCCCTCGCAACGTGATTAACGCTACATGTACCGGCCCGGTACTACCGGGTGCAACAGCTATGTTGCTCGCGTAGCGTATGCAGGGTCAGACCCGATGCCTTCCTCATTTCCAATTTCGTCGTCAACTCCATAAGTCCCGGAATTCGTATCACTATGCGTAGCATCAACGTCGCACTGCTGTTGGCACTGGTGCTAGCCGCTGTCTGCCTCGCCGACAACCTCGACAAGTACGGCGTCTTCACCCCTAAGAAAATCGCTCTGGGCTCCACACCGTCCATTACCGGTCAGAGCTACTCCGGCGGCTTCACATTGTCAAAGGACGAACCACTGGCCACACTCGACTACGACTACGAGGTGGCGGGACTGCCGTACTTTGTGGTGTCCTCCGTCTCGAATGGACCTGTGGAGGTCGAAGTCAAGTACGCGGAGCAGTTCCCGGCGCTCTCGCTCAACTACTCGGAAGGGGTATCGCAGTTCATCACGTCCACTGCAAACTCCCGTCGCGTGGAGACTCACCGCTTCACTGAGAATGAAACCGGAGCAACGATCACCTCTATGCTCAGTCAAGCAGGTCAGAGATGGCAGTCGTTGCGCCTCCTTACAGGCGACGCCATCACGTTCGAGGCGGTCGGGTTGCAGGCGTCCGTAGAGGTGATCGACGACCTGACTACTCTCCCCGGCAAGTTTTCAAGCTCCAACGCCAAGTACGACGAGATCTGGAAACTGGGCGCGCGTGCCGTGACCGCCGCCTGCTTGGATGCCGGCAGCCAGGTGCCGTCCTGGAGTTCATCTGAGGAAAACGGCACGTTTGTTCCCGGTACGCGTCCGGGTATTTCGTACCGCACGTGGAATCTGACGGACTACGTGCTCAACTTCCAGTCGCAGATCATCCGTGGCGGCGCGGGTTACACCATCGCGTACGACCTCACGGGCAATCGCGACGGCGTGCAGATCCACTTGGCGTCCGAGTACCCGAACGATACGACCTTCTCGAACATCAACACCACGTTGTTCCCTGCTAACACCGCGACACTCGCGTACGGCTACGACTTTGCCAACTCCACGAGCGTGACGAGCTACATCTTAGGCCAGTACAACGTCCCGTTCAGCGTGAAGGAGAACGTTTGGTACCCGGTCGAGATCCACGTCAACTCTACAGCAGGGAACATCGTATTCTCTATCGACGGACAGCAAGTATTCGACATCGTACTGACTGAAATGGGCTTCACGGACAGCCAACTCTCCTTTTACGGCTGGGCGTCACGCGGTGAAGGTGCCATCGGCTTCGGGGGCTGGCAGGACCAGGCTTCCTACGTACGGAACGTGACTGTAACCAGTTTGACCGACTCGTCCAAGGTGCTCTACTCAAATCCAATGACGGACGAGAGTGTGGTTGTACCGGAGTTCGGAGGGCAAACGAACGCGTACGGCGCGTGTCTGGATGGTGCCAAGCGCGACCGGTACATTTGGCTGGGAGATTTCTACCACACGACTCGAATTATGGGCGTTGCCAACTCGAAACCCGAGCAGATCGAGGGTACCTGGCAGTTCCTGTTCGAGTTCCAGGCTGACTACGGTCAGTTCCCTGGTTACGCCCCTATCTCGTATCAATCACCGATGCCCACGCCCGAAGTATTCCTCTACGACGCAGGCAAGGCGGACGCCTACTACAATTTCCCGGACTATGTGATCCTCGGAATGATCGGTTTGGTTTCGTACATGGACTACTACGACGATGTCGCGTTCATTGAGGCTCACTGGGAAGAGTTTACTCGTGCAATGACTTGGCTTGTTAACAACCAGGGCAGCAATGGCCTCATTGACTTGGCGAAGTACGAGGTGGTCTTCCTCGGAGCTGGAGCGGGTATGGCTGTGAATGCTGCTGCTGTTCAGTGTCTCGACGGTATGGCCAAAGTGGCGCGGGCTGTGGGTGATTGGGAGTCTGCGAACGCGTGGATTGAGGTGGCAGCTAACGTCAAAACTGCAATCAACGAGCTGCTGTGGAACGATACGCTAGGCAATTACGCTCTGGATGTATCAACGCCGGAGGATTATGGCGTCTCGGCTACTGCATTTGCACTCACGTCGGGTGTGGCAAACGAAACGCAGGTCAAGTTGATCGTAGAAGCCCTGGAGGGTCTACGTCAAGGTCCGGGTTACCTCGATTCGAGTGCTACAGCCAATACGACTGCGATTTCACCCAACACGAACGGATTCCTGCTCGACGCACTGCTTCAGCGTGGATACACGGACCAAGCTGTGTTCCTCCTCGAGAACCTTTGGGACGCCATGATCTCGAACGAGAACTACCGTTCCGGTGCGAGTTGGGAGTACGTTGCACAGTCGTTGGAGCCGGGTATCGACCTCTTCACGTCGTTGAGTCACCCGTGGGGTGGAGCACCCACCTACGCGTTAACCAACTACGTGGCGGGCATTCGTCCTGTGGAGTTCGGGTTCCGCCGGTGGATCGTAAATCCGTTGGTGACTGGCATGAACGTAACCAGTGCCAGCGCCACGGTGAACACTCCGTTCGGAGATCTCTCGGCTGCTTGGGAACTTGTCGACAACCAACTGAGCGTGACTATCACTGCACCCGTAGGCACCGACGGCACTTTTGAAGTCGCACAGCCGAGTTCGTCGACGGGGATTTACACGCAGCACCTTGTGGGCACTGGCGAAGCAGCTACCATTAACATTCAGCTTTGAAGACTTCTGTGATACTTGCTTCGCATATTTGAAACCAGCTATCGTAATTCTTCCAGCTGCCTTTAAAAAAGTTCCTGCTTCGCATATTGAGCTCGTTGCTCACTGCAACGTTGAGGTTGGCACAGTAATGGTTGAACGTATCTGCATCGATTTGGATTGGATTGAACTACGATATGCATCTTCGTCTCGATCTCTCTTGCTACGGCGCTATGGCCCCCAACGGCGGCACGGCTTGACGCTCTTTACTCCACCTCCTTTTGAGTTGATCATCTCTGAGCGTCACCAACTTGAGCAGCGGATATCTGCATCCGCTGCTGCTTCACTGCTTTCTACGCTTCTCTCTCGACGGGAGCCCGTGACGGGAGAAGCGTCAATACCTTAGGACAAACATGCCGGCCTTCTGCCAAGGCCGAACTGCAAACTCACACACTTTCTTGGTCGCACGCGCGCAATGCTCACCCGAACATGCGGCGCTTGATCTCCGTGCGCAGCATGTTCATCTCCAGCTGCGCTCCGCTCATGAGGCCCGAGTTCTCCTGGGCACGGCGGATGAGGTACGGCAGCACCTCATGAATGGGGCCGTACGGCACGTACTTGAACACCTTGTACGCGTTGGCGCCGAGCGTGTATGACACGTGGTCGCACATGCCGAGCAGCTGGCCGAAATACACGCCGCCGGTGGCACGGCTAATGCCGATGTCCTGCATCTGCTGCACCGTGTTCACCACGGACTTCTCGTTGTGCGAGGCCACCATGAAACTCGCGAGGTGGTTGTTGCGCAGCAGCTTCGACACCTGCGCGTCGTAGTTGACGTGAGTGTCCTCAATGGTATCGTGGATCGGGTCGGCGTATCCCTTGTCGCGAGCACGCTTGCGCTCCTGCACCATGTAGGCGCCGCGCACCAGCTTAGCGGCGAAGCGGAACTTCTCACGACGAGCGCGTTCCAGGTCAATGTCGATGCGGTCGCTCGACATCTTCAGGTAGCACTGGAACGTGTTGTAGATGACGTCGGCGCCGTCGCGGTTGTACTTGCGCTGCAGGTTCAGCGTGAGGTGGTCGATGGCCGGTTGCATGTAGGTTTGTTCAGCGTCCACCATCAGCTTCACGCCGCGTTCAGAGGCGTCGTTGGCCAGTGACTCAAGGCGTGCAATCATGTTGCGGAGCTGAGTCTTCTCTTTGTCGGAGAGCGGTTCCTCGTCAATGAACTGGGTCAGAGGACCCATGGTCAGGTCGAACGGATCTAGGAAGCTCACCCAGTCCACGTAGTCGATCATTCCGTCCTGAGACGATTGGTCGAGCTCACTGAACAGCTTCTGGATATCCTCTTCAGTGGCGTTCACACCAGCGTTGTGCAGACCAGCGCTGAGCGTGGGGTAGTCAATCATGCGCTCAAGGTAGCGCGACTTGGCGCGCGAGAAGTTGGGGCCGTCCAGCGTGTGGAACAGAAGCTGAGCCTGCACGATGATGGCCGACATGCGCATGAGCAGCTCCGGCTTGCCCAGCGCCGTGCACTTGATAGCCACGAAGGCCGGTTCGCCGGCGGAGGAAGCCTCACTAGCGTCAATGATAGCGTGACGCGAGATGGCGGCATTGGCGTCACAAGTTGCTTCACCGTCGTAGGCGTAGGTACGGGCAGAAACCAAGTTCTGGTCCACGCCGTTGAGGTCACGGGGCTGCTCAACGTCGGCCTCGGCGGCAAAGTCGAGAATAGCGCCGATGCCAGCGCCTTCGAGCTTGCGGATGACGGGGCGGATCTCGTTCACGTCCTCTCCGGCGCAGAAGTGGCCGAAGAAGGTGGAGCGCAGCAGCGCGTCCGTGAACTTGGTGCCCGGGAACTTGTACGAGAGCTCGAGTAGCTCGCCGCTGTGCTGCACCAACGGGCGGAACTGCGACATAAAGTACACGGCGTAGGCGCGCACCAGCTCGGGCGTCGTCTTGGTGGCGAAGATGCGCTTGGTGTCCTGGAACTCCGTGGCCAGCGACGTCGACTTGCTCTGGTCCGGCGTCGCGTGCGCGTGTGTGGCGGCGTGCGCCACGGCGGCCGTCGGGGCAGCCGACGACGGGCGCGGCGATGCCGACGAAGACAGCGCTGCAACGGCCGAACGCTGCAGACGGCTGCGCGTCATAGCGGCGGCCGGCTTCGATAGGCGCGTGGAAGCGTGGCGGAGCATCGTCGACGGAGTGATGGTCTGAAGCCGCTTGAGCTCCACTTGGCAAGTTTAGATGTGAGCTTGCATTGGCCGGTCGCATTTTTCTCGTCTAATCATGGCGCTCGCTTCCTGTTTAGACCTTGCTCTTGAAGTCGTTTGAACCACCAAACGACATACGAATAAAGAAGGGGCGACCGTTTCACATCCCTTTTTTCGTCCTCTGATGCGCGAGCGTCAACAACGTATTTTTTATGTGTGTAACGGTCATGACGTTGAAGAGTTTTTTCTTTTCTTCTTTTGAGAACGAAGTGTGGACTACACCATATAGCTGACGTCCATGGGAAAATTCCTACACCGACTGGCTTTTGACTGGTTTGGCTCGCTCACTATACAAACGCCAAGTGAACCGGCGAAAGATACAGCGAATATGTCGACGGTGGTGGATCTGGACGCCCTGCGTGCGTCCGTGACGCGTCAGGGCGCCCAAGTGCGCGAGCTTAAGCAGAAGGGAGCTGCGGCCGAGGACGTGAAGGCGGCCGTGGATGAGCTCAAGAAGCTCAAGCTGGAGCTCGACACGCAGACGGCGCTGCAGGGCCCCGCCGAGGACGGACTGAGCAAGAGCGACAAGAAGGCGATGGACGACCTGCTGCTGCGTAAGATGTTCGTAGTGCCGAGTTTCGAGATCTACGGCGGTGTGGGCGGCTTCTACGACTTCGGCCCGCCGGCCTGCGCACTTAAGAGCAATTTGCTGCAGTTCTGGCGCCGCCACTTCGTCTTTGCGGACAAACTGCTGGAGGTGGAGTGCACCAACCTCATGCCTGAGGTGGTTCTTAAGACCTCGGGCCACGTGGACCGCTTTACGGACCTCATGGTCAAGTGCACCAAGTCGGGCGAGTGCTACCGTGCCGATAAGCTACTGGAGGATCACGTGGAGAACTTCCTGGACAAGCACACGGACTTGAGCAAGGAGGAACGCGAGAAACACGAGATGCACGCCACGATGGCTGAGTCGTACTCGCCCGAAGAGATCCACAAGGTCTTCCAAGAGTACGGCATTAAGGCTCCTGGAACCGGCGCGGATCTTAGCTTCCCCATCCCGTTCAACCTCATGTTTAAGTGTGCCATTGGCCCTGAGGGAGGTCTTACTGGATACCTGCGTCCTGAGACGGCGCAGGGCATTTTCCTCAACTTCCGTCGTCTGCTAGAGTACAACGCCGGCAAGGTTCCTTTCGGATGCGCGCAGATCGGCAGTGCCTTCCGTAACGAGATCTCGCCCCGCGCTGGTCTTCTGCGTGTGCGTGAGTTCCAGCAGGCTGAGATCGAGTTCTTCGTCAACCCCAAGGACAAGAGCCACGCTAAGTTCTCCACCGTCAAGGACCTGGAACTGCCTCTGCTCACCAAGACCAACCAGCTCACTCACGGTAAGGCCGTGCAGATGACGTGCGGTGCCGCTGTGGAGCAGGGCATCATTGCCAATGAGAGCCTGGCGTACTACCTCGCGCGTACGTTCAAGTTCTGCAAGGCTATCGGCATTGACATGGCGCGTCTGCGTTTCCGTCAGCACCTGGACACCGAGATGGCTCACTACGCTACGGATTGCTGGGACCTCGAGATTAAGTTGAGCTCCGGCTGGGTGGAGTGCGCTGGCCACGCCGACCGCTCGTGCTACGATCTGAGCGTGCACGCCAAGAAGAGCAAGGTCGAGATGGTGGGCACGCACAAGTTCGACAAGCCCGAGAAGCGCCAGATCGTGGAGATCAAGCCGAACAAGGGCAAGATGGGCCGTACTTTCAAGGCTGACGTCGCCACAATCCTCGAGGCGCTTGAAGCTCTGAAGGACGATGTGCCTCGCGCGCAGGCCTTCGAGGACGAGCTGGCTTCCAAGGGTGAGGCGACGCTCGGCCCGCTGTGCGACGGCAAGCAGTTCGCGCTGCAGCGTGACATGGTGGCCATCAAGGTGGTGGAGAAGATGGTGAGTGAGGAGAAGTTCGTTCCGTCGGTGATCGAGCCTTCGTTCGGCATTGGACGTCTGCTGACCGCTGTCTTCGAGCACAACTTCTCGACCCGCGAGGGTGACGAGAAGCGTGGCGTCATGTCGTTCTCGCCCGTGATCGCGCCCATCAAGGTGTCCGTGCTGCCTCTGAGCAACAACGCGGCCTTTGAGCCGTTCGCGACGGAGCTGGAGAACGTGTTCGTGGAGGAAGGTCTAGAGTGCAAGGTGGACACGTCGAGCGTGGCTATCGGCCGCAAGTACGCGCGCGCGGACGAGTTGGGCATCCCGTTCGGCGTCACGATCGACTTCGACACGGTCAAGGACCGCGTTGTGACGCTGCGTGAGCGTGACTCGACGGCGCAGGTGCGGATCCCCATGGACGTCATCGGCGCCGAAGTGAACAAGCTCATCAAGGGCTCGGCCACTTGGGAGCAGATGCTCGAGCGCTACCCGAAGGTCACGGCCGCCGAGTAGGTAGACAGCGTCGGATAGATGCAGCAGCAATTGTCGTGCGCTGCGACGTAGCTAACCGTAATGCATTGCTTCACGTTACAGCGAACGTCTTCAACCACAGTGCTTCAAGTACAGTGCTTCAAGTCACTACAGTAACGCTGACGCACGCGACCTACGAAAGAGCATGCTCGGCACAAGCTCTGACATCGTTATCGTCGGCAGCTTCTCGGCGCCAGTCATGAGATGGATACAGTCCATTACTGCCCGTCACACTGGCAAATGAGTCCTGCTTTGCAAGCAACGAGTCCTGCTTTGCAAGCAACAGCAGCTCGTCTAATCTTGAGAGGACCGAATTGTTGAGACTAGGCTTGAAGTCTCAACAAGTCGGCACCGGAGTCCGACTCTCGCACTGCTCCCCAGTAAACATCTCGAGCCCAAATTGTTTTGACGAGCCCTGACGTGGCGCTCGCTTGTCCACTTGAAGCAGAATCGATGGATGTGGATGCCTCGGCCGAGTCCAGTGGACCGCAAGCCACCTTGCTTCTCGGCGTAAACTCATTTTGTGCTGGACCGACACGTGATTTAAGTTTGCTGGATGGATTGGGCTGGTAGGAATGCTCCGCTAGGGGGCTGACAGTCCTATCGACGAGTGAGCGACAAGAGAGCGCAAGGAAGACCAGTCAGCACGCGTGGTGGCTGAGAAATTATTGCTATGGAAGCAGCTTACCGACACTCTCTACTGGGCCGGAAAGAACTGCAGCTACTGACGCCGAGTGGTGTCGACAAGCTCGGCTTTTATCCTTGGCTCGGCTATATTTTGTATATTTGGGTGCATTGGGAGCGCTTCTTACTTGCTTTTGCTGGAAGTACCATTTCGGCACAAGTTTTAACTTGACGTGGTGAATTTCGCTGCCAAGTGCTTTCTTTTAAAATTGGTACTTCGAAGTAGTGCCGAAGTCGCAGGGCGACGAACTCAAAGCACTCATTATTCTTTTGGAGGAAGCACTGGAGCTAGCGTATTGCGAAAGCTCAAATTTTTAGAACGAGGAGCTCAAAGACCCAAGATCAACACCAACCTTAATCCAAAGGATACCGTGCAAACCTCAACGTTGCAGCTGAGAAAGACTGCAACGATAAGTCTCTTCAATATAGCGAAAGCAAGAGAAGACAACCTCAGCTGAAAATTGGTGGAACGAAGCTGCTTCATGCTCTACAGACCTCGCTAGTATCCACAGCATCAATGACGCCCACCCCGAGCAATGGAGACGTTTCGCTTAGTTTGGTTACGGTCGCACCGTCATCTCTTACCATTGGCCATACCTTCAGGACACCGAACGGCTTGACGGCAGTTTGTGTCCGCACCCAAGCAAAACACAGTGAAGCACTTCGAAGTACGCTGCAGCGTAGCGTCGATGTGTCCGTCATAACCAGGGGTTGTACTTATCGAAATTGAAAATGATGAAATTGCCCCGCACTGAAAGTACAACACCGGTACCGGTAGTTACAATACAGCGCTTGTTGGTCTACCAAATGGAGCTAACCGGACGCATCGGAACCAGGCATGCGAAAACTCATTGTTGTAAAAGTTGGATGGAATGTCGTATCGGGTCTTGGAAAGTCGGCGAGATTTCGATTCGCATTAAACTTGCACGGCATCTTGATGAGCTGGGAGGGGGGGGGGTTGAGCCGTCGTAAGGGGGAAAACTAGCAGGTGCTGCTTGTCAGGCTTGTTGAAGTTGCCAAAGTACATGTACACATTTTGTATCAAAGCAGTTTTGTTTTCTTCGGCAACAGGACTCCCAGAAAAAAACGCATTGCTTTTGGCCTGGAGTTGTAACTTATCTACACACTTACTACGACGTTGTCGTTTATTCACAGTATCATTTCACTGATCACGAACGCTACAAAGTTGTTCATAAGCTCAGGTCAATACGTGTAAAGCTAACACGCCGCAAGAAAATACTGTAGGCGCAAAGTAACATTGCTATTCCAGGATGACAACCTGCACAACCGGTGCCGACTTAACTTCGACATTGTGCAACGTTGGCCACCCTTTATTGCGCCACCTTTTTCTGTGTCTAGTTCTTCTTGAAGTCCGCCAGGAGCTCCGCCAGTTCGCCGGACTTGTTCATGTCCGTGATGATGTCGCATCCGCCCACGAACTCGCCATTCACGTACAGCTGCGGGATCGTCGGCCATTGCCTGCCATCATCAAGCACAAAAAGTCAGTACAAACTCCTTTTCCACCAATTACAGATCACGTACGAGTACTCCTTGACACCCTCGCGGATTTCCGGGTGGTCCAGCACATTGACACTGTCGAAGCTGATACCCTGCGCATGCAGAATACGCACCACCTGCATACTAAAGCCGCACTGCGGGGCCGACGGCGTGCCCTTCATGTACAGCATGACCGGGTACGTCTTGACGTGGCTCTCAATCATCTTGATGATCTCGTCCTTCTCCGTGGACTTGGCAGCGTGATACTTGGGCTGGAAGTCCGAGTGCGAGTCATCGCCTGACTTATCCGAGAAGAAACGGGGCTGCTGAGCAGCCACAACTGCAGGAACAGCGGCGCGCTGCACGGCGCGGGCAGCAAACGCACGCTGGCTCGAGGCAGAGCGAGCAACTCGACGGACAATGGTGTTCATCAACATCTCAATTTAGGGGATCTCCTATTGAAAAGTGTGCGGGTCATAGCGAACAGAATGCGCGGCATATTATTGGACAAAACCAAATTAAATTGTTAAACGACTCTTATTGGCTGTTTTTTTTATTGGGTAACGTTCAGATGTCACTGTTTTGGAACATCTGAATTCCACTATAGTCACTGTTCACACTCCAGATTCCGCACGCTACGCCAGTCCAGAATAGCAGGGAGATGACGTCTAACCCACCGCAGAGCGCCGGCCTGGCCGCTAAACAGGCCGCCGCAGCCGCCGCAGCGCGCTTCGCCGGCTACTCGTCCTTCTACGCGTCACCTTCGCCCCAGAATCAGTCGCAGAACCAGTTTTTAGGCCCGCCGCCGCCTCGCCCCGGCATGTTTAACGGTCCCCGTGGCCCCCCTCCTCGTCCGATGCATGTCGCCAATGGCTTTCCTCGTCCGCCACCCCCGCAGTACTTTAACGGTCGTGGTCCACCCATGATGCGTCCGCCGCCTCGTCAGGTGCCGTCCCCGCCCGCTTCGTCCCAGTGGCAGTGGAGTAACGGCAGCAGCGCCCCAGCGGCGTCCACGCCTCCTGTGAGGTTCAATATTAACACACAGAACCGTGGTCCGCCTCCCAGGAGCTTTGGACCGCCGCCGGGAGCTTTTTCAGCGCCGAAACCTGCCGCTCCTGCTGCTGCTTCGCCTATGGCAGGTAACGCCAAGTGGCCTGATGCTCTGCACGACTACGTGAAGAGAGCGTTCGCACGCTGCAAGGGAGCGGCGGACCAAGCTATTACTCAGAACTCGTTGAAGGAGATGATCACCAACGCCATTATGACGAACAGTTTGTGGACCAGGAACTGGACTGCGGAGCCGCTGCCAGTGCTCGTGGGAGACACTCCTGCAGCGGTCATGCAGAGCAAGATGGGGATGGGGGGACCGATGCTTGGAGCGGGCAATAAGTTTGCATCTTCGCCTAGTAGCAGTAGTTTCCAGCCCACTCAGGGCTTTGTGCCTTTCAAAGAGCCCTCGGGTAAGAAGAACAAGATGAACAAGCGCAAACACGACGGCTTTGAGATCGACGATGCCGACGTACAGCGCAAGAGTCAGAGAAGACAGAGATTCCATATGACCCAGCAGGAACTCAAGAGTTTGGTGACCCCGGAGGTGGACACGAAGAAACTGCAGGTGCTAACGCAGGACGGAGACCTGGACCTGGCAGCCATGGTCATTAAAGGTACTAGTCAGACCGTTGAAAAGGAATACTTGCGATTAACCTCTCCCCCGCATCCATCGACCGTGCGACCTGAGCCTGTGTTGCACAAAGCGCTGGAGCTCGTCAAGTCGAAGTGGAAGAAGGGTGACCACGATTATATTTATGCCTGTAGCCAACTCAAGTCCATCCGGCAGGATTGCACAGTGCAGCACATCAAGAACGCGTTCACTGTGTCTGTCTACGAAACCCACGCGCGAGTAGCGCTCGAGTCGGGCGACATCAACGAGTTTAATCAGTGCCAGACGCAACTCCACGAACTGTATGAGAAGCTGATCCCGGGCAAGGCGGTTGAGTTCCTCGCGTACCGCATTCTGTACTGTGTGTACGTGTCTCTGCAAGCCAAGAAAGGTGACTCGAATGCGGGCCAGCTTGGCATGTACCATGTGCTGGGCATGGTAACGCCCAAGCTACGTGCCGATTCGGCAATCGCCCACGCGCTGGGGGTGCGCCAGGCAGTTGCTATGAATGATTATCATCGTTTTTTCAAACTCTATGTAGATGCTCCGAATATGGCAGGTTACCTGATGGACGTGATGGTCCCCGCGATCCGACTAAGCGCGCTTCGAGCTATGTGCAAAGCGTACGTTATAGAATACCGTGCTGTTGTTTGATATTTTTTTTACTGATCTTGTGGTCGTGTTTATCTTCGTAGGTACCGCCCAACGCTCCCGGTGCAGTATATCCGCGATGAGCTAAAGCTTGAAGGCAAGACAGGAAAAGCATTTATCCGTCAGTCTGGCATTGTGTTCGTCAAGGGGGACAAAACGCGCGTGGACACGAAGTCCTCGAACATCGTCTGGGTTCTGAGCAATCAGTCGTCGCTTATTTAGGCTTGCTGTTTGCATTTGCCAACTTCGGGACGTGGTGAGAACGAATCGACGGCAGTAACTGTGAAGAAGCGCGTCTGAGCCGTATCGTGCAGCGCTGAAAGCAAAGCATAGGAGCGCTCTGGCCTATTTACACCTGGTGGTGAGTTATTTGGTAGCTCAAACGTGTTCGTCGAGAAGAAGTGGCTGCTGTCTCTCCGCCCCATCCATCACCTTCTCGTGGTATACAAAGGAGTGTTTGGACTGCGTGCAGAAACCACTGGTTGTAGCCTATTGCAATTGCAGTAGCAGTGCGGGGGTGCAGTGGCGATAATTGGATGAGGCATCAAATGACATGAGAGAAGAACGGCACGTGGCGGAGAGACTGGATATAGCTGATGAGGGGGCATTGATCGAGACGAGGAGAGGGAAGGGAAGAAAAGAAAAGAAGTTTCTAGCTGTCACCGGCACTGCCGGTTGCAAACAGTGTGTTCTTGAATGGGACAAATGCATAACCAGCAGTGCCTGCGGAGTCGAAATCGTGTCGTGCGCGTGGCTTGAAGCTGTGCTTGGTTGAGCTCAAACGAACCAAAGTGACGCATTCAACTTTCATAACTAACATAATGAAAAATGCTTTTTGAGCGCATTATCTATGAGGGCTCTACCAAGGAGTGTTCACCACGCAAAGCGCTGAATCGCTTACAGCTTGCGCTTCTTCTGCGCCGGCTCGTCTTGTTTGCTACCATCACGGGCAAGTTGGATCATGGCGGCATCAGCAATGGCGAGCGCAGACATGGCCTCCACCAGCGGCACAACGCGTGGCAGCACACAAGGGTCGTGACGGCCCTTAGCCTCCAGTACCGTTTCCTTGCCGTCGTAGCCCACGGTGGGCTGGGCACGGCCGATGGTGGACACAGGCTTGATGGCCACGCGGAAGTAGATGTCGGCACCGCTGGTAATACCGCCCAACACACCGCCAGCATCGTTCTTGGTCACACCGAGCTTCTCCGGGTGCTCGGCATCCGTACCAGCGCAGAACGGGTCGTTGTGCTCCGAGCCACGCTTGCTCGTGCCCGAGAAACCAGAGCCGATCTCGAAACCCTTGGTGGCCGGGATGGACATCATCGCGTGAGCCAGGACGGCTTGCATCTTGTCGAAGCACGGCTCTCCCAGACCCACCGGCGCGTTGCGGATCACGCAGGTGACGACACCACCAGTAGAGTCCTCGTCCACCTTCATGGTGCGCACAACCGTAGACATCGCGCATGCAGACGGCGGGTGCGGGCAACGCACGGGAATCAGGTCGTCCGTAAGCCAGGCGTCCAGGTTCTCAGGCGCGGACACGACTTCGCCCTTGCGGTTGTACACGATCTTCTCCGTGTCAATGTACGCAGGCGTCGTGAGGTCGTCCTCGGCCTTGACGAACTCGGCGTCGTACGCCTTGTCGTTCTCAAGCTGCGTGGCAGCGTCCTCCACCTTGGTCCACTTGGCAGGGTCACGCAGGATACGGATGGATCCGATAGTGTCCACGTCCTCACGGGTGTAGATACCCTTTTTCGGGTCGTTCAGCAGATCGCGGGGCATGTCCACCGTGCCGATGGAGCTCACCCAGCACACAATAGACGTGCCGAACTTCTCCTTGAGCCACTTCTCAGCCACGGCACCGGACGCCACACGGCCAATGGTCTCACGAGCACTGGCGCGGCCGCCGCCACTGCTGGCGCGCGTGCCGTACTTCATCTGGTACGTGTAGTCGGCGTGGCCCGGGCGAGGCACCTGGTCCATCTCCTTGTAGTCCTTAGGACGCACGTTCTCGTTAGGTACGAAGAGCGCCAGCGGCGTGCCGAGCGTGAAGCCCTTCTCCGTGCCGCTCATGATGGTCACCGTGTCCTTCTCGTCGCGGGGGGTCGTGAGTTTGCTCTGGCCGGGACGGCGACGCGTGAGCTGCGGCTGGATATCGGCTTCGGTCAGAGCCAGCGAAGGTGGAACGCCATCCACGATGCAGCCCACGCCCTTGCAGTGCGACTCACCGAAGGTCGTCACGCGGAAGAAGCGGCCGAAGGTGCTCATGGTGTCGAGGAGGTGACGAGGGGATTTCTGAAGTGACGAGCTCAATTACAGATTGGACAAACACGAAATGACTGACGTAGGAGCGCTGGTAGACCCTTTCATATGGGATGATGCCTGTTTACGAAACTTCAGTAACTGATATTTATCTGCTTTTTAAGTTTTGTTATTTGAATACATATTTGATGTGACAGTACTTTGAGTTGTTGTGTATTTCAATAATATAGAATTATATAGTATAGTTTTATGCAGGTTCCAAAATTGTGTGTGTTTTTACCGCCGATCGGGAAATAGTAACCCAGGGATACAATTCTTCACAGACTTCACCACCTGAACTTTCTAGTGGACGCGCAGCGAATGTCCTCTTGTGTATACAGCGCTGCCTAAGGCAGAGATTGCGGTTCAAGTTCCGCCGTGAGTACTTTTACAACTCCCAAGTCGCCGAAGAAATGGTTGGGATGACGTCCACCGCACCGGAACCGTAAACCGAGTCTACCGACAATGGAGAAATCGCGATGACCAAGCGGTGCAACGTGCTTTTGCATACATGTATGTGCCGCACTAAACACAAATACACGTACATGTAGTAGTGTGCGATTCCAGCGCATGGAATGCTTCTTGCTTCTTGTAACTCACAGATGAAGAGTACCCGAATTTGACACGTCATAGCAAATTGGTGTACCGGTAGCTGAATCTTTTACCACCCCTGGGGGGGGGGGTTAAATACTACCCCCGGTGAAACAAATGTCGCTGGACGTTCTTGTGGTCCGCAAACGTCTTTGACCAAGGCATATCGAAGTTGTCATTCCTGAATTTGCCCCGCACTTGTCACGTCCAATATGCCAAGCACCCACCCGCACAACGAGCCTGAAACCGAGCGCGCCACCAAGCGCCAACGTCTACACGACCGCAATGTGGTCGCCATCAAGCCTTTGGTGCCCCCTGCCTGCGTGCTAGAGGAGCTCCCCGTGACCCCCGAGGTGCACGACCTGGTGGACGCCACCCGCGAAGCCATTTCCCGCATCCTGCACGGCGAAGATGACCGTCTCGTGGCCATTGTGGGGCCTTGCTCTATCCACGACGTTGACGCTGCCATGGACTACGCCAAGCGCCTCAAAACCCTTGCGGATGAACTCAACGGTGAACTTCTGGTGATCATGCGCACTTACTTCGAGAAGCCCCGCACTACCGTCGGATGGAAGGGATTGATCAATGACCCGGACCTCAATCAGTCTTTCAACATCAACAAGGGCATTCGTGTTGCACGTAAGCTGCTGCTGGACGTGAACGCCCTGGGACTTCCCGTTAGTCTCGAATTCCTGGACACCATTTCGCCCCAGTTCACGTCGGACCTCATTTCGTGGGGAGCGATTGGTGCGCGTACCACCGAGTCACAGCTGCACCGTGAGCTCACCAGTGGCTTGTCGATGCCTGTGGGTTTCAAGAACGGCACGGGAGGAAACCCCAAGGTCGCTGTGGACGCCGCTGTGGCTTCGTCGCAACCGCACAACTTCCTGGGCCTGAACGAGCACGGACTCGCGTCGATCGTCCGTACCAAGGGCAACAAGGACTGCCACGTCATCCTCCGTGGCGGATCGAGCGGACCGAACTATGAGAAGAAGTACATTGACGAAGCCGCAGCGATGCTGGTCAAGGCCAAGCAGCCGTCCAAGATCATGGTGGACTGTTCGCACGGAAACTCCCGCAAGTTGCACGCCAACCAGCCCAAGGTGGCCAGCTACTTGGCTGGTATCCTTGCAGAGGGCGAGTCGAACTTGCTCGGTGTGATGATCGAGTCGAACATCGTGGAGGGCAACCAGTCGCTCGGCGACGACCCGTCCAAGCTCGTCTACGGCAAGAGCATCACGGACGCGTGCATCAACTGGGACGACACCGTCACGACACTGAAGGAGCTCGCGAACGCCGTCACTAAGCGCCGTAAAAACGCTGCTGCCAACCCGGTCGCCAACTAGTTGTTAGATATCTAATGCGCAATATATTAGACGTGCAAACCCTTCATCTTTTCATACAGACTTGATACAGTTTCAGCTTGAAATACTGCAAGACAGTCGTCTTCGATTTGCAAGCGAAAAAGTACTCACGGCGGGACTTGAACCCGCAATCTCTGCCTTAGGAGGGCAGCGCCGTATCCATTGGGCCACGCGAGCGCATGAAATAGTCTGCACCCGTTTTTGCTTTGAACTGAGCAGAGAAAAATCGAGCAGATAATTGCATTCAAAGTTTCATTTCACTACGCAGTTTATTAAGGCTTCACAGCTGCACTACGATCGAGGTAGCTTCGCCGGTGCCCACAAGGTGCTGCTCGTAACCCCCCGTCGACGAGCTCGGCTGTGCCACCTCGAAAGTGCCGTTGGTGCCTACGGGCGCAGTGATAGTCACGCTCAGTTGGTTGTCGACAAGTTCCCAAGCAGCCGAGAGATCTCCGAACGGAGTGTTCACCGTGGCGCTGGCACTGGTTACGTTCATGCCAGTCACCAACGGATTTACGATCCACCGGCGGAACCCGAACTCCACAGGACGAATGCCCGCCACGTAGTTGGTTAACGCGTAGGTGGGTGCTCCACCCCACGGGTGACTCAACGACGTGAAGAGGTCGATACCCGGCTCCAACGACTGTGCAACGTACTCCCAACTCGCGCCGGAACGGTAGTTCTCGTTCGAGATCATGGCGTCCCAGAGGTTCTCGAGGAGGAACACAGCTTGGTCCGTGTATCCACGCTGAAGCAGTGCGTCGAGCAGGAATCCGTTCGTGTTGGGTGAAATCGCAGTCGTATTGGCTGTAGCACTCGAATCGAGGTAACCCGGACCTTGACGTAGACCCTCCAGGGCTTCTACAATCAACTTTACCTGCGTTTCGTTTGCCACACCCGACGTGAGTGCAAACGCACTAGCCGATACGCCATAATCCTCCGGCGTTGACATATCCAGAGCGTAATTGCCCAGCGTATCGTTCCACAGCAGCTCGTTGATTGCAGTTTTGACGCTAGCTGCCACCTCAATCCACGCGTTTGCAGACTCCCAATCACCCACAGCCCGCGCCACTCTGGCCATACCGTCGAGGCACTGAACAGCAGCAGCGTTCACAGCCATACCCGCTCCAGCTCCGAGGAACACAACCTGGTACTTCGTAAGATCAATGAGACCATTGCTACCTTGGCAACCGACCAGCCACGTCATGGTACGAGTGAACTGCTCCCAGTGAGCCTCAATGAACGCGACGCCGTCGTAGTAGTCCATGTACGATTCAAGGCCAATGAGTCCGAGGATCACGTAGTCTGGGAAGTAGTAAACCGCATCGCTCGTTCCAGCATTGTAGAGGAAAACCTCGGGTGTAGGCATCGGTGATTGATACGAAATGGGGACAAATCCAGCCAGTTGGCCGCTGTCGACTTGGAAGTCGAACAGGAACTGCCAGGTACCCTCGATCTGCTCGGGTTTCGAGTTGGCAACGCCCATAATTCGAGTCGTGTGGTAGAAATCTCCCAGCCAAATGTACCGGTCGCGCTTGGCACCATCCAGACACGCGCCGTACGCGTTCGTTTGCCCTCCGAACTCCGGTACAACCACACTCTCGTCCGTCATTGGATTTGAGTAGAGCACCTTGGACGAGTCGGTCAAACTGGTTACAGTCACGTTCCGTACGTAGGAAGCCTGGTCCTGCCAGCCCCCGAAGCCGATGGCACCTTCACCGCGTGACGCCCAGCCGTAAAAGGAGAGTTGGCTGTCCGTGAAGCCCATTTCAGTCAGTACGATGTCGAATACTTGCTGTCCGTCGATAGAGAATACGATGTTCCCTGCTGTAGAGTTGACGTGGATCTCGACCGGGTACCAAACGTTCTCCTTCACGCTGAACGGGACGTTGTACTGGCCTAAGATGTAGCTCGTCACGCTCGTGGAGTTGGCAAAGTCGTAGCCGTACGCGAGTGTCGCGGTGTTAGCAGGGAACAACGTGGTGTTGATGTTCGAGAAGGTCGTATCGTTCGGGTACTCGGACGCCAAGTGGATCTGCACGCCGTCGCGATTGCCCGTGAGGTCGTACGCGATGGTGTAACCCGCGCCGCCACGGATGATCTGCGACTGGAAGTTGAGCACGTAGTCCGTCAGATTCCACGTGCGGTACGAAATACCCGGACGCGTACCGGGAACAAACGTGCCGTTTTCCTCAGATGAACTCCAGGACGGCACCTGGCTGCCGGCATCCAAGCAGGCGGCGGTCACGGCACGCGCGCCCAGTTTCCAGATCTCGTCGTACTTGGCGTTGGAGCTTGAAAACTTGCCGGGGAGAGTAGTCAGGTCGTCGATCACCTCTACGGACGCCTGCAACCCGACCGCCTCGAACGTGATGGCGTCGCCTGTAAGGAGGCGCAACGACTGCCATCTCTGACCTGCTTGACTGAGCATAGAGGTGATCGTTGCTCCGGTTTCATTCTCAGTGAAGCGGTGAGTCTCCACGCGACGGGAGTTTGCAGTGGACGTGATGAACTGCGATACCCCTTCCGAGTAGTTGAGCGAGAGCGCCGGGAACTGCTCCGCGTACTTGACTTCGACCTCCACAGGTCCATTCGAGACGGAGGACACCACAAAGTACGGCAGTCCCGCCACCTCGTAGTCGTAGTCGAGTGTGGCCAGTGGTTCGTCCTTTGACAATGTGAAGCCGCCGGAGTAGCTCTGACCGGTAATGGACGGTGTGGAGCCCAGAGCGATTTTCTTAGGGGTGAAGACGCCGTACTTGTCGAGGTTGTCGGCGAGGCAGACAGCGGCTAGCACCGGTGCCAACAGCACTGCGAAGCTGATGCTACGCATTCCGAAGCACTTTGGGACTTGTGCAGTAGTCGACGAATTTTGAACTGTGACTCGGGTCCACAATCGATAGGTCTCACCCGGAAGGTGCTCGAGTCCACCAGTGAATCGGGTGCTTGGTGCTTTGAGGTCAACGACTCGTGCCACTGTTGATGCTGTATCTGGTTGAAGCTGAAGTTTCAGGCACTGAGTCACTCGGTGGAGTGTCGTTGCAAATTGCTGCAGTGAGCAATTTCTACGCGGCATGAACAAAAGTTTATGCTGACAAGTTGTTGAAGCTCGGTCTCCTTGCAGTGCGTACGCGACGTACAGTACGTCGTGAGCAGATAATTCTCGACCATCGAGTCAGCCGGTCTTTCGTCACGAATCCACAGCATAGGACGACGAACAGTGTTTGTAACCACCGAAGAGATATTATCCACTGGATAATATCCTGCGCCAAAGACCTATTTCTATCCATTTTCACTGGATACGAGTGAAAATGGGGCGTGGCGAGTATTATCGCAACAAGTATGGCGGCGGTGGCCGCGGAGGAGGACGAGGAGGCCGGGGTCGTGGCCGAGGAGACAGCGACGACTACAACCGAGGCAATGGCGGCCGCTACAATGACCGCGCACGGACACCGGCGGTAACGGCATCGTGGGAACAATTGGGCCAAGTCCTGCAGGAAATCCACAACCGAAACTACGGCGCGTACCATGAACTCGAGCGCGTGTTCGAGTTCCAGAGCAACAGTCTGCACTTCTCTATGGAATTCGACCATATCCAGGGCGACCCGTACGCCAGTCCGTCGCGGGCCCACGTCACGGTCTCCACCGGGTCGGCCGCGTTCCCGGTTGAAATGTACCAGGACAAGACCCGTAACGTGGCTTTATGTGACTATTTGACGAGGGCCTTTGCCGCCAGTGCCCGTAGCTGTGGGGCCGACGCTAAAACGCAGAGTAATTCGTGGCAGGGGGCCAAGGGCGGAGATGTCTCCATTGATACGCCCGGCCAGCACGTGATCGAGCGGTCGAGCGTCAATTTACTGGCCAATGGAGACGTGGAGACCAGATTCAATATCAATTTACCGGCTCGTGGTCGTAGCATCTGTGGAGACTGGGCGTACACAATTCTGGTCGAAACTCTGCCGAAGCTGGTGGAGCAGTCGTTGATGCTAAAAAGTCTGGATGTGAGTCACTTGTGGGAGCATTTGCACTCCGTAGAAGACCAGGAGACACTGAGAGGAATGCTGAAGGACGAGGGGCTTGTGGGTTTCGTGCGTGATGGAGCTGTTCTACCGCGACAGTCAGGAGCATCGGATCTCCCGTTAAGTAACGATAAGGCGATTCCGTTCAAGTCTCCTGCGTCGTTGAGTAAATCGTTCACACTGCCGAACTGTGGAGTTGTGACGGGTATGGGCATTCCTCAAGGAGTTACTTTATTCGTCGGTGGAGGATTCCACGGCAAGAGCACGGTACTTAAGGCGCTGGAAGTCGGTGTGTACAACCACGTACCGTCGGACGGACGGGAGTTCGTGGTGGTGGATCCTAATGCAGTTAAGATCCGATCTGAGGATTCACGTAGTGTGGTGTGCACCGACATCAGCGCTTTCATCGACAACCTGCCGTTCAAACAGGACACGACACGCTTCTCAACCGCTGACGCTTCTGGAAGTACTTCACAGGCAGCGAACATTGTCGAGGCACTGGAAGTAGGAGCTTCGACGCTGTTGATTGACGAAGACACGTGCGCGACCAACTTCATGATCCGCGACTGGAAAATGCAGCAACTGGTGGTCAAGGACAAGGAGCCGATCACGCCGTTCATCTCCAAGGTGCAGGCGCTTTACAAGCAACGTGGAGTCTCGTCGGTGCTGGTCATTGGCGGTGCGGGCGACTACTTCTCCGTCGCTGATCATGTGATCATGATGGACTCGTACGAGCCTCGAGATGTGACTGCCGAGGCCAAGAAGATCGCTAGTGAACATGGCGAAATCCGACAGGACGACGAGTTTGGCGGCTTCAAGCTGCGGATTCCGCTAAGTCGTGGCTTTGGAGTTAATGGAAAAGTTGTCTCGCGAGGTTTCGACAAAATTCAATACGGAGAGGTACCGTATACCTGGTGGGAGGATATTTTTCCTTGGCTAACGATGTTGTGTAGGTGGATTTGGACTTGAGCTGCGTGGAGCAGATCGTGGAGCCTAGCCAAGTGCGTGCCATTGCTGATGCGATTCAAAAGGCTCGCTCCTTTATGGATGGGAAGAGAACTCTCAAGGTACGAATGGTTTCGGTATCTTGGTGTTGTATGTCGCTCACCTTTTTGTGAGTGTAGGAGGTACTGGACGAGCTTGAAAGCGAAATGGACCGCACAGGTCTGGATGCTGTTGGTTTCCACAACAAGTCTGGGTTTTACACGAGACCTCGAAAGCTGGAGGTGCGTGACAGTCTGTTTTCACTCGGTATTGTGTTGGGTATTAACATGCTGGTAAACTTTGATGTGCATAGTTGGCTGCAGCGATCAATCGCCTGCGGACAGCTACGATGACTCAGTAGATAACCAACATCATATTCACCACACAGATAGCAAAGACCGCGGCGGCTAAACAAGCGCGACACCTTCTTCCACTTCTTCTTCGGGTTCATCGGACTTCTTCTCTTCAGCACTGTCACTTCCAGCCAGTCTTCGACGCTTGCCCGAGCTCAAGTGAAGAGAAGAACCGTCGTTAACGTGACTGTCTGAACCTGTAGCCCCCAGTGAGTTATCGAATGAAAGCGCGTCTCCATCTACCAAGCACAGATACAACTCCGTTAGCTCAACTCACAACCGACATAGATATATCATAGCAGCTACGTACACGTAGAAACAAGGAACGTGGTGTCATCCTGGCCATTAGCCACATCGTCAGTGACCTCACGGGCGATCGGAACCGAAGCAACGCCACCGAGACGTTTGCACGTTCGCTTGTTGTGTCCTTTGATACCGCATACACTGCACGAGAGCTTCTCCTGCTTCGGGTCTCCAAACTGTTGAATCTGCTGCACCTTACGTGGACGGCCACGAGTCTTTGGAAGCGGCTGCGGGATCGTAACTCCGTCGGAAGGCACAGTTTCGATGTCAATTGGAGTGATACGCCCGGCGTAAAGAGTCTTTAGAGACGTCATGAGGAAAATACGAGGAATGACATCCGTCCTCAGCATTCCAGCGTGCGTCACTGCAAGGAACACGTGCAGACACGGGAAGCGAGATACGTCGTACTCGCCACAGGTGCACGTCTGCTTGGCGAAGTTAACCACGCGTCCAGCGCTCGTCTGTTGGTCGATGACCTCAAATTCACTCTCGGAGGTGCGTACCACGTCGAAACGAGACGCTTCACCTTCGTACTCCGCCGCGAGGGAGTGAAATTCGGCTGGATACTCCGAGCTGAGGTGTCCGTAGCGTTCGTAGCGCTGGAAAAGAGTCCGAGCCACCTGCGAGACCCACCCCACGAGGATCATCAGCGGCGCTTTGGCACACAGCGCTTCCATCCACTGCATCGACGCATCCAAAGGCAGACTAGGGCCACTCGTAGCAGGAGTCGAAGTGCCGGAAGTTGGTTCAGTTGCAGCTTGGGCTGGACTGCGGATGAAGATTTCCACTTCGTTGGACTGCGGACAGTTGGGGAACACAGAGTGGGCAGAGCGAGAGAGTTCTTCGCCGCGGTTGTGCACTAGCGACGTAACAGAGCGCTCCAAGTCCGGGAAAGCACGTCGAACCTGCTGCAGGAAGAACCGCCAGTCGTTCTCCGTCTCTGCTGGTGCGAGACCAATCGCCATCGGTACATTCTCGCCCATGGCATCTTGAGCTGTCGCTGTGAACACCACTCCTCCAAAGGCCGACGTTACCAGAAAGACACTGAGCAGCATGGATCCTCGACAGTATCTCAGAGCGTCATGCAGCGGCTTCGGACACAGAAAAGCCCTCGCAAAGATCTTGGCGTTGGGTTTATTAGCCGGCGGTGGGATCTGCGCGTCTTGATGCTCAAAAGCCACCAAACTGCCGGCGTTTGTATCTGCGAACGACTGCAAATATCCCGCCAGCTTCATGTACGAGGACGAGTCCTCTTCCTTCCGCTGCTTCCTGAACGCACTGAGTGCTCTCCACGCCGTCATGTAGGACGGTTTCACGCCGAATTTCGCCTTCATAATGTCGCTAACATCCTTGGGCTTGACGGCATCGCGTCCTCCTCTGGAATTGGCCAATTGGCCCATAAACGGCAGTGCCGTCTCTAATAAAGCTGAGGCTGTGACTGCAGACGAATGGTTCTTGTCTCCTGTACTTGAAGTTGCTGTAGCGGCTTCAGTATTAGCAGCCAGTCGAGCGTGAAGCACTGTACACGTCGGGGAGTGGTTGATATTGGCTCTGGTGACGTACACGCGGCCATTGGCGTGGCGGTTGGCTGAGACAACAAAGTCACACACTGGCGCTGCAATTGCTGCTACTTCAGAGTCGGTATCAGCTCCTGATCGGCGCTTCCGTTGTCTCCAGGACGGACAACGGGCTTCAACTCGTTGCGGACTGCTGTGTTGCATGTAATAGGGGGCGTTTCTCTGCACAGAAAGCACTTTAAGAGCTCGACGGAGCTCGTTCATGTCGTCGTAACTCTCTTCGAACGGCGCGAACCTTGAGACGCCAGTGGTGAGGCCTAGAGAGGCCGCAGCAGCCTCCGACTTGGGGGACGACGCGACATAGAGCGATTCAGGCACGTTTGTAACTTCCAGCGCATCGTTGGAAGCTGTAGAAGCGTCCAGAGAGGAAGCAGCGTCGGGTGCAACAGGTGGAGACGTCGGGAGTGACGCAGAGACGGCCAGAGCGGCAGGATCAGCAGATGATGGCATACCAGTAATTTACGCGGCTAGAATGGGAATATCGAGAAGACGAGGGGGATTTTAGTGAGGAAAATGTGGAATTAAGTAACGATATGAAGTGGAGGGTGTAATAACCACGAATAGATTTGTGCAAAAACATAGTGATTTTCATGTTGAAGTGAATCAGCCAATGAAAAGCTGCGACTTAATCGGAACTGCAATACACACATTTGTTTATCTTTCTCCTCTTCTCCTTAACTAAAAAAGCTTGCAATGAACGCTACCTCGCCAAATACTGTTTACATCGCTAGCAGTAGTTTTACATCGGTATCGCGCGCTCGGCGTCTTCCTTGGACGTACCAACCTTTTGAAGATCCAACCGCGCCTTCGCCTTGTGAAATTGGACATTCACTTGTAGATCTCCTTCTGGCCGTGTAGAATACAGTCGTTTTCGTCCTGCTGAAACTTGACCACGTTATTCGGGCTAGTGCGGATAGCCAACTGCTTGCTGCGCGTAGATCTGTGCATCGCTGGCTCTTGCGTCGTCCACAGTGTTTTGAAGAATGAATTAGGGCCAAGCCGGCGTTAAGCTGGGACGAGAAAGCGTCCTTTTTCCATCGACGTTTCTTAGCGGCGGGTCTCAGTCTACCGACCTCCCCGATGACTTAGCCTGAATAGTCTAATATGAATTGGATCCCCACGTTAGGTCTTTCTGATCTTCATGTTGAAGTGATTACCCAATAAAACGATCTGACCAATACACGAACTAAATAAACAACGAAAAGCTGAATCTCCTTACGACTTCGACACCGGGGCAGCATAGTCAATCTCTTTTGTCGAATAGCCCTCCTCCTTTAACTTGCGTCGCCACTTGAGTGTCGCCACCCTCGTATCGATTGCCTCTCGTTCCTGCTTCGCTTCGAGGTAACACTTATCCAGGGCTTCCTCTTTCTTCAACTTTTGATCGGCAAAACGCTGAGCCATCTTTTCATCAACCAGTCCGGAGATCATCGTCGTATTCATCAGCCATGGCAAGGGGGAGGCTAGATAGTTTCCATCCTGAAAACAGAGCGCTATCCCCCCGTGTCCTTGCGCCACTTCAGGAGCTCTGATCGCCAACGACGACGAAGGGTGCGAGTCCTCTTGTCTTTCTCGCTTCTTTGGCCCCTCGTCCGACATGGCACGAGGACCACGAGGCAACTTTCGTTTACCCTGAGCTCGTTGCAGAGGAATACTTTCGGTCTCTGGTTGTGCTAGAACTGCTGCCCCCATTGTGGCCCCCACTGGTTTCGTCCTTAGCGCCATCCACCTCTTCACTGTTCTCGAACACTTCAGACAGCTCCCGAAAGTAGAAACACTTTCGCAGCACCGTTTTCTCGACTATCTTGCTCGCCTTGTATTCGAGGAACCGCTTCAGTTGCCCATGTTGCGCCAGATATGCCCTCGCAGACTTATAACTGCGCTCCAAGCTATAGATTTTGTCGTAGACGCGTCCTGGTGAGCGATCCTGGATGCCATGATCTTTCATCATGTTCACAATTTCATCCTTAAGAGGTGTCTTCGCCTGGGACGTCCATCGCTTGTAGTTGCCAGGCGCCAGCAGCCAGCGCATGAGTAGGTCCATTGGAGATAAACATCCAGATGTCTTACTATCGATAACTCGGGACTCTGCTCCCCTCTCACTCCTTCAAACGACGGGTGAGCCAACAGTTCTCCGAGGCTCGTTGATCTGAGACCGGACGCCAACGATGCCTTTCCGGTTGTTCCTTAACGTCGGGTCTCAGTTTGTCAACCGGCATCTGCATGCCTGATGGCTTGGCCTGAATACTACATGTACTACTGTAGTACGTCAAGTAGCATTTTCGATCTGTACAAACCTCGCTGGAAAGAGACCATGAATACGACCAACACACACAGTGTACTTCATGGTTCACTCCTCACGACTCCAGTCAGTTTCATCATCGTATCCCCATGTATTCACTTGATTTTCAATCTTAGTCCCTTCCTTCCTGGACAACAGTGAGCGAATGCAACTGGTCCGACGAAACCATGCCCGGGTTCTTCTTACAGAAACTCACAAACCCTCGCATCTTCATCTTCGTCTCTGGCGGGCAAGACTTGATGGCAGTCTGCACCTTCGGGTGAGTCAGGATCTTCGTCAATGCAACAGAAAACTTGGGTGAAAACGGTGGTGCAATACGCCCGAATAGCATCGTGATGAAGTTGCGCAGCAGAGCTTGGTCCAGCTCCAGCGTGTTCGTAAATACAAACTCCAGTACCGGCAGGACGTAGCCGCTAGTGATCATGAAAACCATACACCGAAGTGTCTCCCGCTTCAGCTCCAGCGCCTTTACTGGGTTAATGTCAGGGTGCAACCGAAGCGACGTCACCAACACGTCGAAAGAAATCGGCCACTGAGCAATGTGAAGCTTGATAGCCGCCTTCAATATCCGAAGCAGGCTGGGGAAGCAAATGTGCAGGGGTGTACTGCTGAAGAATTCAGGAGACTTGAGGATGACCTCCAACCAGTGCAGCGCACCCATCGATACAACAGGAACAGACATCACCGAGATCAGCTTGTCCACCACTCCCGAATGGTTCATCTGTTAGCGACACAAAGAGCAAGGGCCTGTTAGCTATATGCCAATATTTCAAGTGTTTTCGTACTCAGAACTCACATTGTAACCGAGCGTGTGATCCGACTTGCAGATCGCTGAAGCTTCCATGAGCGCCTTCTTCGTGGACTCAACGCCATCACCGTCAACTTCAACCTGATCTGACGATGCCTGCACTCCGGTTTGCAACAAACTTCGCTCGTCCTTCGTGGACGCAGCATAAGCCAACAGGAACACACAGTTTTGCACAAATGCCGGCGAGATCGAGTCGGACGGGTTGAAGAGTCGATCTAGCAGACTCGAAAGTACCTACACATATCATTCACAGCACATCACCACCGAATTAACCCTTCATTCTTCTACGATCCACTCTCACAAACAATAATCGTACCATAGGGTCGCGCAGGTGAGCCACCGGCGGTGGAGTTTTCGACGATTGATACTCCTTCGCTAGTGTATCAGCACTCATCTCTGAACACTTCTTCGTCTTTACGATCGACAAGATCGCGTCACAAAACTTCGGATTCGCGTTGTAAATGTAGCTCCGGCGCAAGATGTGGAAGGGAACGATCTTCGCGCCAAATCTGCTGCTTGCAGTCTCTTGCAATTCGCCGCGTACACGATTCAGTTTTGAGCGGACCATACGAATGTGAGTGTGCTCAGCGGTGGTCGCTTCAGCGTCCTTCAGCATCAAGTACAGCTTGTCGTCCATGGAGCACAGCAGCTCCTGTGCATAGACGTACGAGTGCGAAGACTGACAGCAAACCTTGTTGAGGGCTGCGATGTCCTCCACCACCTCTTCTTCGTTTGCAAAAGGGATCTGCTCAAACAAATCACACACATTAGTTTCGTGTTGCAAGACAAGAGCCGAACACTCGCACTTACTCGGCTAAAGGCGTCTATCAGCACGCCGCTAAACACGGGGAAGAACGCGTTCGCACTCGTGATGGATGCAATTTCCTTGTGGTGACCAGCCTCAGAAATTCGTCGGATCGCATACTGCAGCAACGTGCACGTCTAAACCATGTCATAGCAATTTCCATCAGCAACCTGCGTTTCTTAACCTCCACAATAGCAGTTCATACAAACCTTGTGCGTTTCCGCGAGCTCAATCAGCATGAGTCGCCACTTGCGGTCGTTCAGCATCTGAGTGAGCCATTCAGGTTCCACCGCCGAGCCACTCAGCACATTGGACACGAGCTTCGGGTCGTAGTTCTCATTGATGACGTCTTTCAAATGGCTAAACAGAATTTCCTCTGCAGGGTCCCACGACGCTCCTTTGTTGGCAATCACCGCTCCTTCATTCACGTCAAACGTCATCTTGTTCTCCAACGCCGTCGTCGACACTGGTAGCATATCCAACCAAGAAGCCACAAGGCCAATCATCTGAGCATGGCCACGGTACGAGGACGACAGCTTCTCCACCAGAATTTCAGGCCCATTGGAGTCCGTGTGAGCTCTCAAGAAGCCGTTAATGACCGCCAACACATTGGCCTCCATAATTGCATCAGTCTTGGACAGCTCCTGCAACAGTCTGGTAGCTTCTTTACCGTCCTCTGTATCTTTCTCTTCAATGTCCTTGGAAATATCATTGCTCTGCTCCTCATCGTCCCAGATAATGAGTCGTTTCTCATCCTGTCTTCTTCTCTTCCTCTGTGGCTCCACCGTCACGTGCTCCTTCTCTCTCTTAACTTTCTTCTTCTTCTTCTTGTGGGTCGTGGTCTCTGCAGCAACCTCCTGTTCCTGAGTCTGATTCTTCATTTCATCCTTCTGATTCTGGATCTGATTCTCCTCAGACTCAGCCTTCTCCTCCGCTTCCTCGCTCTTCCTGGTCTTGTGGTGCTTGTGCTTCTCCTTGGCAGCTGCATGGGGCTTAATCTCCACCCCTTCAGGCTTCTGCCACTGGGTCTTCCTCGTCGCGCGATTGTAGTAGTAAGCACGCTCGTTCTTGGGGTCCCAAAGCTCCTCCCACTCGGTGTTCTTGGTACTAGACGTATTAGTGGCTGCTGCAGCGCCAGGCTCCTCTCCATCGAAACCTGCAGGCTTCTCCCATGCACTCTGCTTCGTGCTCTTGTTGTAGTAGTACGTGCGGCCCTCCTTGGTCACGTGTGCGCTCCAGACGCCCGTCATGGTCGTCCAAGTTCACTGGCGAATTGTATGCTGTGGATGTTGGGAAGTGTAATTTGGATGAGGATTGGCTAATATTATTTGTGGCGAATTAGAGGAAACAAGCTTTCGGATTGGTTGAAATGACACATGGCTACAGCTTTGCGTCATCCAAGAGCGATACACAATCGAATTTTCTAGCAGTGTCGGGATGTCCGGAGACAAAGGCGAGAAGCTGCACAGCGGCTACCATGGCTGGATGAAGACGATCCCCAAGACGTCGCAGGTTTGCTACTGTTTTTGGTTATATGCAGGCTATTTGGGAGCTGGTATTGACGAGAAACACGGAATTCCGTGGTAGGACTTCACCCCCGTGCGGATCGACAATGCGACGGCGGTGGCGGCTCCTGTGAGTCGGAGCGACTCCAGCTCCGTCTGGAACAGCGCGGGCACTTGGTACGCTTAGGGGTTACTGGTTTGTGTCGGGGTTTGCGGGGATCTGACTGGGGATTTTTTTCTGTGGCTGTGGATCAGGGAGGAGCGCGACAAGTCCGAGTGGGCTCGCGAGCGGCTCAAACACCACATCCTGACGTCCTTTAACTTCGAAGATGAGGCTCAGGGGCTGTCTATTAAGGCTACGTCCATTGTGCAGTGTGACGGAGAGGCCAAGGTACGTGGAAATTGAGAGTTTAGGGAGGATATAATGCCTGTGGCTGAAATTTGGTGCGAGCAGCTTGTCTTTAGTCGGGGCAAGAAGCGTTGCGGGTACGAGTTGTCGGTCAAGTTCGCGTGGGAGAGCGGTGACGATGTGTCGGGCCACGTGGAGCTGCAGGACTTTGACGACACGAGCGGTGACGACTTCGACGTGCTGGTTACGGCGAACGGTAGCGGCCAGAGCCAACAAGCTGCCAAGAAGGCTGTGGTTAGTATGGAGCCGGAGCTGCGCAAGCTGCTCGCGCTCTGGAAGCAGGAGTTGCTGGAGCAATAAATCACATCAATACATTTTGTGTACACCCGCGTGTGCGCGGTTTTACAAACGCTTAGCGCGCGATGCTGGAGGCACCAGCGACTCGTTCCGAATGCTGACAAGTGACTTCTCCATCAGACTTGAGAGATCTGCCATGGCGTTCGATGCACGACGAGATTGCGGATACATCATGCGGTATGAGGCGTCGGAGTCCTCTTCGGTGCCGTGCGACGATGAAGACATGTGCAGTGCCCCCTTCGATGGCATCCCAGTGCCATTATTTTTCGCCGCTAGCTTCGCTTTTCGCTTCCATTTGCTGGCCTGCAACGCACTCTCATTAGTATTTACGATTGTGTTGTCGACGATGCGAGATAAAACTTTACCGTTTCACGAAGCTCATCAGTCTCCTTGTCAAGCTTTTGCTGCGCTTCCTTCAGCTCTTCTTCAGTCCGCTCTAACGCCATTTTCTACCGCAAACGTTCGAGTTACTTCACAAGTCCAAGGACAATCTCGCATATATCCACTTACCAGCTCAATAAGCTCGTTCTTAGCATGACTAGTGGCTCGTCGTTCAGTTTCCACCATTCCCCGCAACTGATTCAGCGCAGTCTACGTGCAAAGGTGGGCAAGCAAACCCGTTAAAACTGCCGCATCAACCGCAAAGGTTTTAAACGAACGTACCTCATAATCCTGGTCAGATTTCATAATCGATCGATCATGGCGCTGTTTCAGTTGCTCGATCCGCACATCATACTCCGCACGGAGTTCTTGAAGCTCTTGCTCCTTCCGCTTCTGTAATGTTTGCCGCAGAAGCTCCATCTCACGCAGCACAGTGTCCTTTTCAAAACGAAGCAAGTTGTTCACTTCCTGCCACTGCGTTCTGCCGTCCAATAGCTCCTTCTTCTCCGCTTCTTTCGCTGCTACATCCCGGTGTAGCGCAGACACCGTTAGCTCGTTCGCCTCCCTCTCTCTCTTGACCGTTTGCACGGCATGAAGATACCACGGAAGGTGTCCGTCAAGCTCACTACCATCAGCCACAGATTTTGGGGTTTCCCACAGAAACTTCAATGCCTTCTTCGCAGCTTCCAACTCAGATACCAAAGGAGCACTTACGCCTTCCTTCGTACTGACAGTTGCCTCAGCAATAGCCTTGTGAATAGCTTCTGCTTGCGTTTCTTGGAGTCGCGTTGTCAGCTTCGCCAATTCATCAGAAAAATGTCGGAGATCCCACGCGGTTTGGTCATCGCTAGAGTCAGCTTTCTCATCACTCTGCATTTGGTCAGTGAATTGCGAGCCACTCTGTGTAGCCAACGATGCAGCAAACACGCGGTATTTTTCACACATAGCCTTCTGTGCCTTCAATAGACCATTCACCCGCACCTTTTCAGCCACTTCTTTCTGGACAGCAACGTGGGCAGTAGATAGTTGTTCATGAAGCTGCGATTGCTCCATAAGTTGAAGCCTTTGCTCCTCTTCCAGCTTCTGAACAGTATGCTGTAAATCAGAACTTAAATCCACTTGGGTTGCGAGCCGAATTTCCAACTCCTCCAGCTCACGAGACTTCTTTTCTAGTCTGTCTACGACTTGGTCGTATTTCGTTTGATCATTCACGCGTTGGCTGGAAAGCAGCTTATCCATCTCCTTGTCTTTTTGTGCCAAGCGTTTCTTCCACTCTTGCTTGTCCTCCTTGGTTTTGTATCTCCATATCGTATCGGTCTCTTGCAGGAGATCCTTTGTGCGCTTCTTCCACTCTACTCCAGCCAAAGCGAGATCCTTTCGCAAGTGAACCCAGCTAACGTTCATTTCACTCTTGACGTCTTTGCGCACTTCCTTCCAATCTGATGCCAATCGCTGGAGACTTTGGCGGCAAGCGCTCAAACACTTTTCTCGCTCAGCCCTGGTTTGTTCAACAAGCTTTTCTGCCTTTAGTGCCCTCATTTCAACACTAGCACGCTTCGATCGCTCTTTTTCCACAGCCTCATTTGCAGTATTCACCCGACCATTCATCGATTCCGAGAGGTTCTTGTGCATTCGCGATAAATCAGCAAACTCCTTTCTTTGCTTCAAGCTTTCAGTCTTCATATTCTTCACTGTTGTCGCCAACGCCTCCTTGGCAGAAGTCAACTCTCGTACCGTCAATTCCAGTTGGTTTGCCTTTGTTTCTTGGTCCGAACAGCCTTGTTTTGCCTCTTCGACTGTTTCCTGAAGCTTCCTCAGATGAGTATCATACTGTGAAGACACGTTACGCAGTTCACGGGTGTTTTCCTCCTCCATGGCTGACATCTCCGCCTCAAACTGTTCTTCTCGAGCTTGAATCTGGTGTTCCAGTACCGCAATCCGGTTCAGCAGTTTCTTTGCTGACTTTTCGCTTGACTCCACAGACGTGTCAAGGGAGTTCTCAAGCTGAGCTGCAGCTTCAGTAAGACGGGCTAGCTGCTCACGAAGATTATCGCTCGATTTCTGGCTACTAGCAGCCACAGCCTCGCTCTCCTCTTTCTGTTGTACTGCGGTCTTGTACTGCTCCTCCAGTGACTGACACTTGCCTTGTAAATCCCTTACTACAGTACGAAGTCTCCCGAGGTTCTCGTTAGCTTCCTCCAACCTCTGTACAACTGTTCGCTTCCCATTTCTGGACTCTTCATACTCGTTTTTGAGAGCAACGAAAGCTTGGCGCTCGCTTAGCAGTTGCTCCTCAACGCGTTTCTTCTCAGCTCTTGCCTCTTCCAGCGAAACCTCCAGTTTCTGGATACCCTTCCTAACGTTCACCATCGCTGCCCGAAATTCAGACTCCTTTCGCTCTTGAAATTCCTGCATGAGTTTCTGCACCCGTTCTTCCGCTCGTAAAGCAGCTTGTGCTTCCTTTGCCTGTAGTTCTGCTTCATGCTGCCCACGGGGAATACTGTCGACACTTTCTCCTTGATCCTGTCGCTCTCGCACCGAAAATTTGTCACTGTGCCGACGGGATTTCGGAGCAACTCGGACCACTGCATTTCCCGAAACTTGCGCACCCCCTAACTCCTCGTCATCTGCAGATCCAACATTCAAGACGACGACGCTTGGAGTAGCAGGTGCTGGTGGGGGAGGCACTAACTTTTTTGCTTCTTCTTGTCGTCGGCGGTCTTCTCGTTTTTCTTTTTCGACCAAAGTTTTTTCACGCTCTATCAGACGCCTCTCACGCTCATCAAACTCTTGTTGCAAGCGTTTCTGCGCCATTTGGAGAGATCTCTGCTCTTCTTTCCGCTCTTTTTCACGAGCCGAGTCCTCTGACCGCCTTCTCCGTTCAAACTCTTCCTCCTCCTTTCGCTCGAGCTTCGCCTTTTCCCACCGTGCAGTTGCGGTATTTGCCGTTTCCAGCGCCACCTGCCGAGCTTGAAGCAGTTCTGCCTGTTGGTTTTCCAATGCACCATCGTATTTCTCCTTCAACTCCTGAATCCTCGCGTCTTGTTTCGCGACAAACTCGTTTTGCCAGCGCGTACGAGCCTCAAGCTCTTTCTCCTGAGCCCCTTGTCGACTTTGACGAGTGATGGCGTCTTGAAGTGACGTAATCTTGCGCTCGTACTTGTCTTTCATCTCGGCAAGAACATTTTCGAGATTAGCCATCTTCTCTTGCTCCTTTTCCAGTGCATGTCTCCAGTGAACAATCTCTTTTTCCAGGCCTCCAATTTGCTTCTCATGCCGCAGCTTCGATTCTACTTGTTGGGCATCTGCCACCAATGCACGTTCTTCAAGTGCTGAGATCTTCTTGTCGGCCTTGTTGAACGCTTCTTGTCTGAACTTCAGCTGGTCCATTGCGCGAGTGAGCTCAGCCTGCTTCGCTTTAACCGCATCTTGGGCTTGCCGTGCAACGTTGTCTAGCTGAGTCTGCAGTTGCTTCACTTGATCCTCGCCCTTCAAGGCAATTGCAGCCTTTTCTTGCGTCTGTTCATTCATGTACTGCTCCACTTGCACACCAAACTCTTCGTATCTTCGTTTGAGGTCTTCGTGGTCTTTTTCAGCGAGTGCTGCCATTTGTTGCTCGTGCGCGAGTTCTGACTCTAAACGCGCTAGCTTACTCGGATAGTCTTCGGTCTGTAAGTGCTGTAGAGTTTGCACTACCTCCCGAGTTTTGCTCTCTGACATGGACAGCAAGTGTTTCAAATGGATTATCTCCTGTTTGCTCGCCTGCGTTTCCAGTTCCAGTTTCTGCAACACAAACAACACCAAGAAACACTCAGTACCATCCGTACACAAAGTTCCAATTCAATAAGCCACTCACGTTCTTCGCCTCCTGCAACTGTTTCACACTCTGATCCAGTTCAGTTCGCATATCCAGCCCTTCGTTCTCTTTTTGCTGTAGCTTCACCTTCAGACTTTCATTCTCCTGCTGCAACGTATCCATCGTCTGAACGTTCTGCTTGAGTACATCCATCTCTTTCCTCAAGGCGTCTCGCTCTTCGATCACAGCTCTACACCTTGCCTTAAAATCCCCCTCTCGTTTCTTCTGCGCCTGCAGCTCCGTCACTCTCACATCTAACTGGTGGTGCAGTGCCTGAATGTCTCGTTGGGCCAGTTTCCACTGCCGCTGTGCATCGCCCTCTCTCCTCTGCACCACCCGAAGCTTCTGCTGAGCTTCTCTTAGATCACTGGCCTGCCACGCAATCTGGTCACTCATTGCCTTGACATACCGCTCCCTTTCCCCATAGAAACACTCGTGGACAATCTCGCCTAGCCGCGCGCTCGCGTACTCGTGAGTCAGCGCGTTCTCCTGCAGACAGTGGACGGTGGAGTCCTCGTGCACCTGATTGACGGCCTCCTGCAGCTGACTGGCGAGTGCCTCCAATCGCTGCTCGTAAGCGCACTGCAGTGACGTGTAGCGCAGCCGGAATTTCTTCTCAATGGAGCGCTTTAGTTCTTTACGGGCAGAGGGATCTGACGGTCTCGTAAGGCTTTTGACCGACTTTGGACGGATCTTGTGGCCTCTAGAGGACGAGGGAGAGCTTGAACTTCCATCTGAAGATGCGAAGGAGACAGCAGGGTCCATTGCTGCGGTCGGTTGTGCGTGGAAACAGCTAGATTCGTCGCAGGAAACGCAGGAAGAAGGTCATGCAGCAGCAGTTCTCGTGTCTGCCTCTTCGTCTGAAAATGATTGCGATTTGATAGGGTAAAACTGAAATTATAAGTTAACCAATCACAAATTTGTGTACAACAGGTCAAGGAATATGATTCGTTAAAATTTGGCTGAGACGAGGCAGATACGTTGAAGTGGTTGACCAGCTACGATTTCATACGGGTGGGGGTCCGCTTCACTTGCTCTGCGACTACAGACTCAACAGGAAGCTAGAAGGCGCTCAGTGGTCCGCGGCCTTGAGCACACGCGGGGCCGGGCGGTCGAAGAGGCTCGGGGCCTGACGGCCATCGTAGAACTTGACCAGCTTGCGGGCCTCGTCAGCGACGGTGTTCGGGTTGAAGCCGAAGTGCTCCTTCAGCTGCGCAATGGTGGCCGAAGCACCGAAGCGGTCGAGGCCGAACTGCGCGTGCGAGTAGGTGGCCCAGCCGAAGGTGGCGGCGGCCTCCACGCTCAAGGCAGGGACGCCCTCACCAAGGACCTCCTTCTTGTACTCGATCGACTGCTCGTCGAACAGGTCACGGCACGGCACCGACACGATGCGCACCTTGTAGCTGGTCAGCAGCTTGGCGGCGTCGATCGAAAGCGACACCTCCGAGCCAGAGGCAACCAGGACAAGGTCCGGCTCGCCCTCCAGCGACTCCACCTCGGCGCCGTTAGCGACGTTGGCAACGATGTAGGCACCCTTAGCCACAGCCTCGGCGGTCGAGTTGGCAAGGTTGGGCAGACCCTGGCGGGTCAGCGCAAGCACCGACGTCTTGTGCTGGTTCTCCACAGCGGCGATGTAGGCGCCCACGGTCTCATTACCGTCAGCGGGGCGGTACACGTACATGTTGGGCATGGCACGCAGCGACGCGTTCATCTCAATCGGCTGGTGGGTCGGGCCGTCCTCACCCAGGAAGATCGAGTCGTGCGTGGCGATGTAGATGATACCGAAGCGCGACAGAGCGCTCACACGCACAGCACCCAGAGCGTAGCCGATGAAGTTGTAGAACGTAGCGCAGAACGGACGCACACCGCCGTGAGCGAACAGACCGTTGGAGATGGCGGCCATACCGTGCTCACGCACACCGAAGCGGATGTAGCGGCCAATGGGGGTGTCCTTCTGGAAGTCACCCGACATGGACAGGTGCGTCAGGTTGGACGGGGTCAGATCGGCCGAGCCGCCCACAATCTCGGGCAGAGCCGTGGCAACGGCGTTCAGAGCAATCTCCGAGTACTGACGGGTGGCCTTGCCGGCGTCCGCGGGCGTGTACTTGGGCATGTTCTTCTTCCAGTCAGCCGGCAGCTTGCCCTCCATGCGGCGCGTGAACTCAGCGGCCTCCTTGGGGTACTTCTCCGTGTACTCGGCGAACAGCTCGTTCCACTTGCTCTCGTGCTCAGCGCCAGAGACGGTCTTGTCGTAGTACTTCTTGACCTGCTCCGGGACGAAGAAGGACTCCGAGCCCTTGAGGCCGAACTTCTCCTTGGTGGCCGACAGGTCATCGGCCTTCAGCGGAGCACCGTGCACCGAGTGGGTGTTCTCGAGCTTGGAGCCGAGACCGATGGTGGTGTGGATCTTGATGAGCGAGGGCTTGTCCGTGACCGTCTTGGCCGTCTCCACAGCCTTCTGGATGGCGGCGTGGTCGTAGTTGCCGTCCTCGACGACCTGCACGTGCCAGCCGTAGGCCTCGTAACGCTTCTTCACGTCCTCGGTGAACGAGATGTCGGTGCTGCCGTCAATGGTGATCTTGTTGTCATCGTACAGCACGATGAGCTTGCCCAGACCCAGGTGGCCAGCCAGCGACGAGGTCTCCGACGAGACACCCTCCTGCAGGCAGCCGTCGCCGCAGATGACGTACGTGTAGTGGTCGACGATGTCGAGGCCGTCCTTGTTGAACTCAGCAGCCAGGTGCTTCTCGGCAATGGCGAGACCTACCGCGTTGGAGATACCCTGGCCCAGCGGGCCCGTGGACACCTCAACACCGGGGGTTTGGAAGTTCTCCGGGTGGCCGGGGGCCTTGGATCCCCACTGACGGAACTTCTTGAGCTCGTCGATGGGCAGGTCGTAGCCAGTCAGGTGCAGCATACTGTACTGTAGCGCGCAGGCGTGGCCGTTCGACAGCACGAAGCGGTCGCGGTTGCTCCACTTGGGGTTCTTCGGGTTGAACTTCATGGTCTTGCCGAAGAGCACGTGGGCCATGGGGGCACAGCCCATGGGGGCTCCGGGGTGGCCAGACTTGCCGGCGCTGGGCTGGTCAGCGGACAGCATGCGGATCGTGTTGATGCACAGCTCCTCGCCGATGCGCGGCTTCTTGTCCACGTGGTCAGCCATGGCTACAGGTGCAAAGGGGATGAGAAGAGGACGGAGAGGATCACTTGAGCCCCACGGAGAGAATCCGGAAATGACATGCCGTTGTTGGACCGCAGGATCCAAGCAACCGCGTCAGAGGTTTCGATTTCCCTGTTGAAATCGATATGCTTTTCATTGGTCGGAGGGAGTTTTAGCCAATCAAATGGACATGATTTGAGCCCCATAATCGAGATGCAAGATCCGATAAAACCGGTGCAACATGAAAGCCAAGCTGGGACAACCGTTGAGCGATGACGCAATGCGTCGGCCACGTCGGCGATCTCAGGACTTTGTTGACCAAGTTGGGCCGCTTGTTGCTAATCGAGTACATGCACCCGCGGGACGGCCCTGCTGTTCGCAACATCAAATGCTGCTTGGTGGCGAGATGGTGTTCACAGTGCCAAGTATCGACACCTTAAACTACCTTAGCGACATGAGCCTCGTGTTTTGTCCTTTGGAAATGCGGTAAGTTTAGTGCAAACAGCATTGGCCACGTGAACATTGGTCGTCGCATACGTACGTAGCCTCAACTGCTTACAGTTCACTGTACGATCCAGCAAGCTGCAGCACACCGCGAAGCTCGAAATGCGCAGCAGATCCAACCGCACACCGAAACGGATCGGCATGAATTCTTGAGTCTTTAGAGAGTCTCAATTACGGGGTCTCTTCAATTCAAGAAGCCCCCATAATTGCAGTTGTGACACAGCCCAAGGCGGCCCGACGTCGCTGAATAAACTGAGGCCATGTTGCTAAAAACGATCTTGCATCGGAGGCTGCAATTCACGGCGCGGTGGTGTTTGAAGCCACCCAAGGCAATCATAACGCAGTGAGCAAGCAACTAAAAAAGCACGCGCTTTTTATAGAGTTTAGGTGACCTGTTTGAGCTACAGATTAAATATATTGAATTGATGCAGGTAATAAAATATAAAAGAGACTGCATCAACCGAAAACTCCTTAAGGCCTTGGTTTATAATTATTTATTTTCCAAGGATACTATATATCAATAATCAATGAAATTAACTAAGCAAGATTCGTGTGCAATTCGCACCACTGCCAATCGCCATCCAAAAGCTAAACGATGACGCTAGAGAAGCACACCTACGCTCTGTTCAGCAACCGGTGAGGCCTCGGACGCCTGGCCACCGTCGATGCAATCCATCTAACCATTGATACCGCAGGACGCTCCACGTGGGGTACTACACGGACGTGCAGAACAGCCCGGCGCTACGACAGGGTCTACTGGACAAGAAGTTCGACGTCGCGCTGGTCAATGCGCACCTGGTACTGCTGGCAATAACTGCGCGTGGTTCTGAATGTATTATCGCTAATGTTTTACTGTTGATGGTGATTCGTGCCAGATCGCCGGCCCGTTCCAGGTGCATGCGGCTGCTTCTCGCGCTCTGCTGTGCGATGCGTCCAGCCGCCTGACCACGCGCAGTCTGCACGCCGAGCTCGTCTTCAACATGTCCGGATCGCGCAATGTGACCGAGTCCTTCAAGCGCTTTGGTGTTAGTGATGAAACCACGTCCCTCGTGGTCTGTGTGTTCGATGCGGACGAGGCGACGCTGAAGGAGGTGGAGACCCTGGTGGAAGGCATGCAGGTGCCGTTCGAAGAGCTCGGCACGCATCTGACTGAAGGAGACATCACACTCATCAAGAAGTTCTACAAGATCTCCGAGCAGGAGCTCACGCAGTCGTCGGTCGTTGATGCTGCGAGTTGCAGAATAGCGACCAAAAGCTGCAGCAAGTAAGACAAGATCAGCAGCGTCGATAGTAAGGAACCCGACAAGGAAACAAATCTCGTGAGCAACGTACCTACAGCCTGTACATGTAGTAGGCTACAGGACGGCTATGCTACATGTACATGTAGATCAAATGCTGGATTTCGAAAGTATTAGGGGTATGTATCTGGACTGAACGAGAGAAGCATGGATGCCCTTGGATGCTGCCAGAGCGTCGAGACGGCAGACCTCATCTTTTCTGTGGAAAGCGAGACTAAAACCTACATCGTGGAGCTGGAAAAGAAGATGCCTCCATTTTCAAGACAACATGTTTCCGTGTGTGCACCCAGTTGTGCCAATCCAAATGGCCGGGCTGAATGCGGCATTGACGAAAGCTACTCAACTTACTTCCTCCGGAAAACGTACGAGGATGGCGTTGTTCTTGTATCCTCGAACGAGCTGGACGAGGCTGATGAAGTCGAGGTAAGTCAAGCGCGGAGTTGGGCGACCTGAGAAGAAGCGTAAGAAAAGCAAGACTGACCGATTTCCAAGTCGACCGCTGCATTGCTCCAACTGTGGCGTCTCTGATCACAACAAGCGGAAGTGTACGAGTTTGCTAACTCTCAAGCAACAAGCCGTTGCATGCTCTACAGTGTATGACGCTAACGTTAGTGATGAATCTGTAACGCTAGTGAGGGTCAGGTGCATTTTGATAACTTTTTTTAATAAAAGATGAAACTATGAGGGGCATTTTACATGTACTATTTTTCACTTAGAAAAATTATGCGTGATACTCTGATTAAATAGTTTTCTTGACCCTGATTGATGGTTTAGACTTGAGATTCTTAAGTCCTCTCATTCGAGAATTCTGCGAGGAAGAACATGGCAGAGTGGAAGTTAGAGTGTGCGGTATACGGCGAAGGAATTGTGATTCCAGTGAAGATCGCGCGCAATGTGGAAGTGAGAGCGCTGCAGGAGGCGATTATTAATGAGAAGAAAGGCGTCAATGATCGCTTCAATGTGGATCCAGCCACCCTAACGCTGTACTTGGCGGGGAAGAAGGAAGGCGAGGAAATCAAGTGGTTGAAGGCTGACTGTAATTTGAAGGATTTCTTGCGAGGTGGCATCAGCACTGAGTACGAGGAGATGCGACCGACATGGATTCTTGACGAACATTACTTTGGGGAGAACTTTCAGCCTGGACGCAAAGAAATTCAAGTGTTGGTGGAGCTCCCACAACCCCAGCAAAATGCGGAGGCGCTGGCGTATTTAATGCCGCCAGTTGACCAAGGTTGGACAGCCAAATGGTTGAGCCAGTTTCGCATGAGCCAATTAGAACCGCATAATTTACCACTTGCAAGAGAGCTGAAAGAATTCGTCGAACGTGAGCTACCAGTGAAAATCACACTTCGTGAGCGAATTCGAGACAACTGGATGACCAAAATGAAGATCCCATCTTCTGAGCTGATGGAGAAGATATTTCGAGTCGAAAACTCGGAGCCTTGCGTGGAATTCTTGTATCAGATTAGAAATCGCGTGGTTAATTTCGTGGTTCCTGGCGACACAGAGACCTCATTCATCTCGTTCTGGGACGACCTGATCCGCAACGTATTGAACTTCGTCGGTATCGGCAAGAGCTTTCGAGATTCAGCATCAACAGGACCTCCCGACTACCTATTCATGGTGGATTCCGTGTGCGTATTTCGTGGTGAAGAAGCGGCTCCTGGGGTGAAGATGGAGACACCACGGTGTGAGTTATTTGAGAAGCTGTCTTGGACCTACGGTGACGCTCCATATTTGTTCGGATACGTAGCCGTTGGTTATGAAGCCAGATTGTATGCTATTACTCATGAGAACGACGACGTAAAACTGAACGATGAAGGTGCTTGTAACAAGGTAAAAGCGGGTGCTGCTTCTGAGGGGGATGATCAGGGCGAGAACATGGGCACAATTGAGTTGGGAGTATATGATCTTAACGATTTGGAAGGACGCTTTTGTTTGATGCTGGCAATTCTGAACATCGCGCGTTTATTGCGGAGTCTTGCGAGTTTGTGTCCAGACAGCGTCCGTGGTGAATACCAGAAAATAATTCGAGACCAAGGGATCAAGGTATTCCTCGAGCCATCCCGTGTTGTCAAGTGTTTCCCAGAAGCGCTATTTCAACGAGCAAAGGTCCATGTTGAAGCAGTATACAAGGTATTGAAAGAACACGCAATCCCGAACGTTGATCGTCTGGATCATGCAGACCAGAACTCAAAGCGATTAATTTTCAAACCCCGTGGTCAAGAAACAAAACCAGCAAATCTTGTCGAGTTATTTTACGCGCTCGCAAATGTGCTGCAAGCATTGGTGAAACTGCATGCTGCTTCGTGGATGCATCGAGATATTCGATGGCCGAATGTTATCAAGAATCGCGATGGACACAACTCGTGGTTTCTGGTAGATTTCATGGACGCAGCACAAAGCCCCCAGTTTTCACCAAGCGGTCAGCACCTGAGTCGAACCGAGCACGCCCCCGAGATGTTCAGCAGTGGTAGTCACACCACTGCTGTGGACGTATGGTCTGTTGGGCGGTTGATCCAAACGTGTGGTGAAGTCTACGGAAGCTGGTATGATGCAGAGAGAGAGAGAACACGGTTCTTGGAGCTGCTGATGCACGACGATCCGTCGAGAAGACCCACTGCAGCTGCTGCACTCGATCGACTTCGTCAGCTTGAGTACGAATTATTGAAACGGCAGAACCAAAGTGAACGGGGGAAAAGGCAGCGGCGAAACTAGCTCGACAAGAGAATACCTCAAGGTCCGAGGTTCCAGAACCATTTTTTTCCAAAACAATGTCGTAAGAAGTAGTAGTTGTGCGTGGCGCAACCATTTGCGACCAAAAGCAGCAGCAAGTAAGACGAGATCAGCAAAAAAAAAACTCCCGTAAGAAAAAATAAATCTCGCATTTGCCAGATCAAATGTTGCACTGGTCGGAGAGTTCGTACAGCCTTTTTAGGTTCGCAAGGTCTTCCGCGTAATTCATGTCACCACCCTCCTTTAACTTTAACGCTTCCAAATGATTGATGACCCACGCCATATCCTTCTTCTCGCTGTCCGAGAGGAGCATGATGGTCATGTTGAAGCGCGGTATCTTTGTGAGTTCGCTGGAAAATGCAAGCGCCAACGAATTGTTCTCCTTCGTCACTGCAGTATCTCCCGCTGAATTCAACACGGTCTGGCGGAGGACGTGAAAGATTTCGCACAGCACATCAGATTCCATCCCAGTTTTGAACACAGTGCGTAGCGTAGGAGGGCTCATCATGCGCAAGTAGTCAGCACGCAGGTCAAGCAAGACTTTCTTCTGATCTGCATCTCCACGCAAAGCAAGCGTCTTCCAAGCGCGGCCAAACTCGTATGAAGTGGCAGGTGCCGTCTTGGGTAGCTTGGGCAGGATGGCTGAATTTTTCTTTTTCTGTGTAGCTGTCGACTCCACGGTTGATGCCGGCAATGGGGCAGCTACCGACTCATCCTGCGGCGACGGCTTCTGTTTCGTGTCTGCGGTGGACTTAACCGACTGCTGCGACTCAACGATTTCCTTGTTCTCACTGTCTTCTTCTGGATTAGGTTCCTTGTCCAGCGAAGTATTCCCAACAACTTCAATTGAAAACCCCGTACATTTAGGAGAGCGCTTGATGGCTGTCCGAATCAACTCTCGAGTCGACTGGATCTGTGATTGGGTTTGTCGGCTCTTCGGATCCAACATCGCTGCACGGTGAAAATCGAGCAGTGCGAGTCGGTGTTTTCCCAGCGAGTTACGTGCAGTGCCTCGACGTGAATACGACTTGATATGCGTCGGGTCAGCCTTCAACGCCAACGTGCAGTCATCTTCGGCGTTGGCAAACTCGCGGTTCTTCAGATACGCCATAGCGCGGTTCGACAAAACCACTGCGTTTTGCGGGCTGTAGCCCAGGCAGCGAGTATAGCTCTTGATCGCAGCCACATAGTCGCCACGCTTGTAGTGCGCATTGCCTTCTTCTTTCTCCAATTCCTCGCGAGTTTTCGTTGTTGCCGCAGAGGAAGAAGCCCTGCTCGTAGCAGTTAGTTGTCGCGGGGCTGTGCCAGAGCTTTGCACCGACGTTGTAGCTTCCTGGACCTTTTGCTTTGAGTCTTCCTCGCCATCGGCTTCCCTCAATGCTGCATCCTGCAGTCAAAAAGTCATTAAAGTTAGCACCACCCTCCGACTGTAACAGTGACCAGGACAACTTACCACATCGAACTTCTCCCAGCGCTTGTATCCTTTATCGTAAGTGTGCGCATCCGGTTTCTTCACATCGGAAGCGTCTGTTTCTTCCTTTCCTTTGCCAACACCGACGAGTCTTGGCGTTCGAGTTGGAGGAGTCGCCTGCTTAGTTGCAGAGTTCTTCGCAGTCTTGGACGCCCGCTTGCGTGCCGAGTCCTCCTTGCCGATGCTCTTCTCCCACGTGTACAAATCCGAGAAATAGTCCTGCAGCTGTGACGCGTTCGCGCGGATCTGGTGCTGCACCTCCACCACCGACGGGTTCTCGTCCTTCATCCTTTGCCAAAGTGCATCAACCGACGCCGATTCTACTTCCATAATTTATTCATATCTGACATTGGAAATAACAGGTTACTCATTTATACATAAGATGTTTAAAACAATTTGAACTTTCACTTTCTCACCAATGTATTTTATATCCTTACTTTTGACTTGACAGGAAAATGCAGGTGGATCGCTCGCTAATCGACAAGGACTTCGACCGCTACGTCCTAGCTACGGATGGGATCTCCAAGCGTACGACTGCAATTCCAGCGACAGTATTGACGCCGCTGGACGCAGGGCAGAGCTTGAGGAAGGCGCAGTGGGAGTCGCGCGTGTACCACAATGCGCTGACGGCCGATCCATTTCTGAGCAAAAGCTTCGGCGCCAGCGTAGCGTACTTTGTGGATGCTGAGTATCAGCTTATGCAGGTGGTGGACCGCAAGGCTGGTGGAGTGAAGGCCGAGAAGATCTACGGCTTCCCCATGCTGACGACGAGACAGGAAAATGTGTCGGTACAGGTGGCAGGCGCTGGATTGGTGGTCTATTGCGACGGACATGGGACTCTGCACTTCTTAAAGGCAGAAACTGATCAGGAAGGAGCCAAGTGGAGTGTGGTGTATGAATGCGCACCTTGGAACGTCGTACCACTGCTGGTACTAGGAGCATTTTACAATGAACAGGACCGACACATTCATGCTGTGGTGGCGGAGGCACTGTCGGGAAATGAGGCTGACGGTGCATTTAAACTTTCAATGGTTGAGGTGCGTGCGACTGCTGCAACGGAAGGTGGTATGGAGATTGATAGCGGGTGTATTGGCCTCGCACACACGACGATGGACATTGCTATTGTGTCGGAATTACCGGCGTATGTCTCGTTCAGCGGACCTGAGGTGGTGTTGTTAGTGCAAGGAACACACGAGTTGCTCATGGAGCTAGTCGCGCAGAAGACGGCACAGACACTGGCCCCACCTTCGACTGACAAAGCGTCACCCCACAAGCGTCCGCATGACGAAGATGCATTGGACGATGATGAAATGGCCGTGCTACTTTCCAAGCTCCCGCGAGCTGGCATTGGTTTCCACGGTGAGATCTCAAAACCCAAGGAGCCCAGTGAGTTGGCACCAATCGACTTCAGCACGCCGCTGAGCGAGCGGTTCCACAAGTCCAGTACACCATTCAGCTCGGTTGATGTCCCACTACATGGCGCACCCGACATCTCGACGCGCTACCGCAAGGAAAGCCTTGGCAGTCAACACGATCGACCGCTTGAAGTCCCGACAGCAGATTCCATTCTCAGTGGCTTTGAGGAGTGCGATAGCGGCGATCCGAACGCCAAGGCGTCATTGCTGCTTGTGAACGTCGAGCAGAAGGTTGTGCAGGAGCAGCTGGATATCAACTGTATAGATTTCCAGTTCTTGTGCTCGAGTGCTGGCTCCAGCGACCTCAAGTCAACGTTACTTTTCCGGAATGACGTGCATGGTTTGGTTTTCGAGCCGAGTGCGGCGTTGGATCGGCTATCGCTTCGACACGCGACCACGTTACCAGCATTCGGATTCGTGCAAGCGTCGAAGCAGGAGAAGAAGTTCATGTCATTCCACCCAACTGGTGCATTCGCTTGCATCGGCGAGTTCGAGCGGCGCGTGTTCGTGTACCAGGGAAGCATTTCCGAGGAGGAGCGCAAGTCGCATACTCGCCAACAGCACGTGGTGGAACTTGGCGACCAGCAACTTCTTGGACTGCAGATCGTCAACGACGACACTATTATAGTGCTGACGTCGAACCAAATCTACTCGCTCGGTCTACCTCTGCAGTGCTGACTGCAACAGCAACATGACCTGCACCATCGGAATGAATGTTTTCGTCCAGTAAAATCAGATTATCAGGTGAATATCAACCAATCCTGTTGCACAGATTGTCAGTGAAGCGAGGTGATCTACTGACGGTCTCCGTGTCCGCAAGGCCACACAAGCACTGTTCGCTCGGAAGTGATGGTGCTCCTCTCGATGCGTCGTATGCAGCCAGCCGCCATGGCCATGGCGCGCTCTGCCCGAAGGTGTGTGTACTACTCGGATTCCCCTCTACTCTTCATTATGATCTTTTCATTATTGCTCTCATACTTACTTTATTTGCTTGTGTCTCAACTAGCGGCCCTCGTGCCGCCCAGGTCGGACGCACGCTACGCTTTGAGCACGCAGCTCAGATGGGCGCTGTTCAGCTCATCCCCACGCACAGCTTTGGTGGGCGGTCATTCTCCTCTACGCCGGTGACGGGGTAGGATCTGGCTTGCAAGAGGTTTGGTGGCATGAAACTGATTATGATTGAATTGCAGACTGTTCGACGACGACCGGATCGTTGCGGCCTCGCCCACGGAAGTGGTTGAGCAGGCAATTGAAGCTGCGAGTACGTTGTAATTCGTTGTAGGATTGGTGGGAAATAGGGTCTAACATTACGTGTTAATATGGTGTAGGTGAGGTTGACTACGCTTCCGTTGCCGACCTTGGTAGGAGGATAGTGCAATTGCGTATTGGTGGGTAGTGGAGTGCGAGGATATTAACTGTGGTGGTGCAGGCTACTCGCTGTCCGACTTGGCTATCCGTTCACTCGATGTGATTCACGCGACGACGGGACTTCCATGGTGGGCAACCATTATCGCTACGACGGTTGCTGTGCGTACGGCCTTTTTCCCGTTGACGGTCATTTCGGTACGAATACCAATTAATAGCTTCACCTTGACGAATGTTAGCTACATGCTTACCGTTGTTTTGTTTTGCAGATGCGGAATGCGGCCAAGATGAAGAAGTTCCAGCCCGACATGGAAAAGCTCCAAAAAGAGACTGAAGAGAAAGGCAGGCAGGACGCTGAGACTGCTAAAGAGTTCCAGACGAAGTACAAGGCGCTGATGAAGAAGCACGACGTGAACCCGTTCAAGAGTATGCTCACGCCATTGTCTCAGGTATGAAAGCAGTCGTTCGTTGATTGAGTTTGAGATTCAACGTACTCATTTTTTTATGTGGGTGTTATGATTATTAGATTCCTGTTTTCCTTGGATTCTTCTGGGGTCTGCAGGACATATCGAAGTACTTCCCCGAGTACGCCCACGAAGGTGTTGGCTGGGTGCCAGACCTATCTGTTGCTGATCCTACGATGGCTCTCCCTGTGATATCCGCGGCTCTTATGATGGCATCCGTCGAGCTTGGTGGAGATGCTATGGGTGCCGAAATGAAGGACAAGATGAAGTTGGGCATGCGCTGCTTTGCACTTATGATGATCCCGTTGACAATGAACTTCCAGTCGGTACGCCAGCTCTTGTGCTTCGTTTCATTATGCGCCTGCATCTGACAAACATACAATTGGTTATCAACAGGGTATCTTCGTGTACTGGGTGACTTCGAACGCGTTCACACTGACCCAGACTGCTCTGATGCGGTCAGACGTCGTTAAGCGCGCGTTCAACATTCCGGTGACAAAGGTGGAGCGTCTGGAGGCTTCCAGCATTACGACGACGACCCCTTTCGAGGCGGCTGTGGCCCGTGCGAAGGAGGGCACAGTGGTGAAGACGCTTAAGTACAAACCGAGCAAGCCGTCTAGCCAGAAGCAGTAACTTGATGCGCTTCATTTTTCTAGACTGAAGATGAACAGTGATGGTGTAGGTCACGTATTACGGAAAAGCTGCTAGGTGGATGCCTAGACTGCCTCACTAGAGAAGAGTGCACATCTAACTTGTCCAGAACGAAAGAGCATGTTGAAATACACCGGAGTGGCCCCGATTAATAGCTGTCGCAAATCATTGTGCCTCCTCACGTGGTTCGCGGGCGATAGTAAGTTTGTCCGGCAAATTCTGAGCAGAGAAGTTCTCGTGTTAGCTGGAACAACAATTGTGTAGATATAGCCATACCTGAATTTCGGGGCATAACGTTGACGGTAAGAAGCGTGCGTGTTCCTCGCAGAATGTGCTGCGCATGGCAATTTCCTCTTGCTCCAGTGCTGCGAGCTTTGCCTTTGTCTCTTCAATCTACCAGCCAGCAGCAAAATTTAATCACCCACGCAGATAAAAGTATGCCAAGCAGCTTACGAATTGAAGTACTCTCGTGTCATGCTGCTTACGCCGAAGCATTTCAGCCCCAACCGACTGGTAGGACGCAAGGAACTGGAGATAGAAGTCCCGAAGACTTTGAAGCTCGTCAAACAAAAGTTGCACATCGGCAAAGATCGCTTCGTAGCTGTAACAATGAGATCAAACGAAATACCACAGATAAGATTAAACCCGACACCCCCGCAACATCACCACGAAACGTACTGTGGGTAAATGTCGTTGATCGTGGTGAAGTACTGCAGCAGAAAGCGGTCACACTGCTCCATGTCCACGAAGAAGCTAACCTGCAGCACGTCGATAAGCAAGGTTCAGTCCCCGGTAACTCCATAACATTGGATAAGGTTGCAGCAAGACGTACTGCTGCCTCATATAGCTCTTCAATCGGCTTGGCTTCATCATCTCTACAAGAAAAAGGAGAAGTAAAAACAAAAATACGGCTATTATCGCCAGAGTTCTGACCAACATGTTCGTCAGCAAACGTACGTGATCGATGCCAGATCCCGATGCTCCCCAACCAACGCATTAACGTCGCTGCCATGGGCCTTGTCGAACGTCACAAAGAACGCATATATAGCCGCGATCCTCGTGATGGCGTGCTGGTGCGCTGCTAGCAGCTCCTCCACCCTACACAACGAATGTCTTAGCTTCACGTCATTTACCCCAACAACTGGACCTCCATACTCTTTCGTCTGCTCCAGCGTATCCTGCTGCAATGACTGGACCGTCTCAGCATCGATAAAGTCGAACAGCGTTTTGCCGCGCTCACCGCCCACCATGTTTGGGTCCACCGAGCTGCTCTGTAGCTGCTCAAACACGCGGTTCATCTCCTGTAGAAGCTACAAAAATCCCATCAAAAGATATGGGGCTTAAGAATAACTGCACGTCCACATAAGCTATACAGACTGACAGCAGCCAACTTACCGGCTTCTGCGCGAACACTGAGTCCTGCGCGATCTGCTGTGCGCTATGAAGCTTCACGCGCGACGCATCCAGCATTTTGCCCAGCACCTACGCGCAGCGGTTGGAGGTTAAAACCGGCAGGTTTACATTTGCTCCAACGGACAGACCTGGCATTTCTCGGATATTGTCTTGGTCACCTCGCGAGTCGCGACGGCGAAGTACTCGGCTGCACGAACTCCCATCTTCGCGGTGATGAAAGCCGATGTTATCAGATCTGAGTCTGTCTGCGACAAGGGGCGTGATTATTCCTTTTTGCGCTACGTTGAACTAATCTGTGATTGGCTAGAAAGAGAAAACCTTCATGAAGCTATGCATATAAACATGCACAAATATGTTATTTACTATGTATCATCTATATAGAGATTGTATCAGTAAAAAATACGTTTCAATACATAATTTAACTTACACCAATTTATCGTAATAGAAAGTAAAGGAGGATATGGAATCCACTGCGATCGGGAAGCGTGCCGCAATCACTGTCCACGACCATCACTCCAAATAGCTCAATAGAAGACACAGGCACTGGAATTCACTGAATGCGGCCATGGACGGAGGCGTGCTCGCCATCCTGGTGAACGTAAGCTTCGTGGCTTTACTGGCCATCGCCTTCTTCGTCATGCGGCGCAAGCTCATCCGCGTGCACACCCGAAGGCTGCGCGAACTGGCGGCGCCGTTGCTCGGCAAGTACGTCCAACCTTCATTTTATTTCATGCACCCACAAATTATCTGACGAAATACATGGCGTTGTTGCGTTAATTTACTTATTGTATCTGCAGCTTGGCCACCAGCACCGACCACCGCCTGGACACAGCCACCCGCGAGGCCGAGAAGGGCTTCGAGGTGTGTTCTGTGTGTGAGTTCGAGAACTTCAAGGACGCGCTCTTCTGCTCGATTTGTGGGGAACGCATGGACACGGGCGAGGCGCCTGATACCAGCAGTAAAAACAGGAGAAAGCGACGGCGGAAGGAGAAGAAAGAGAAGGCCAAGACTAAGGCGAGTGCATTGCCGCGCCACTTGACGGACCGCCAGCTCCGAGCCAGGAAGCGCAAGGAATGGGCGCGCAAATTGGACGTGGAGGGCAACATGTTCTGGTTCCGTGTTAAGGAAGGCAGTGGACCTATGGCACCTGCACGCGTTGGCAAAGTCGTTCGGTTTGTAAAGCCCAATGAGAACGCCAAGATGCCTGGACAGGTGAACGGTCCCTTTGCGACGCAGAGTGAGATGGCTGTAGTGGAACCGGTGAAAGCAAAGGTGTTTAACGATCTAGCAGACATGGATATCATTCCAGCCACGAAATGGGACGCAGCGGCCCGTGCGACTGGAGAAGTACTAGAAGACGACACACAAGCAGGCGTCGAGCGCCGTCGCGAGACACTCGATCTCGCAGCGAAAGACTTCCCAACCAAGTACGCACATTTCGTGAAAACTACGGCGTCACTTCTGGTCCCGCCAGAAGTCGAGTTCCTCAAACTGTCGATTCACAGAGACTACATGTTTGAGGAGTCGATGGAACATCTAGGGTGCATCGAGGAGAAGTATATTCGCTCAGCGATGCGGATTAACTTCATAGAGGAGAGCGGCGTGGACGCCGGTGGACTGCATCGTGAGTGGTTCATGATGCTTACAGAGCTGCTAACGGATCCAAAAGCGGGTCTGTTCAAGGCTACAAACGGGGAGGATCGCGCGTTCTTCCTGAACTCAAACTCCCGCTACGACAACGGCGAGGAGCATCTTGTTTATTTCTACGGAGCGGGCAGATTACTGGGGCGTGCGCTGCTGGAAGGCACGGTGCTCAATTTCCATTTGTGCGTCCCTCTCCTCAAGCTCATCTTGGGCACACCTCTGTGCATGGACGACGTAAAGTACTTTGACCCGGAGGTCTACAAGAGCATGACATGGATGCTGGAGAATGATGGCGTGGAAGCACTGGATCTGGACTTCAGTGTGATGGAGCGTGTAGGTGACCGCACCATGACGGTCGACCTCATTCCCAACGGACGCAATATCGAGGTGACTGACGCCAACAAGCACGAGTACCTCGAGCGCAAGTTTGAGCACCTACTACTACGCAGTGTGGCTGACCAGCTTTACGTGTTCCTCAAGGGGATCTACGAGGTCATCCCGCAACAGTTGCTGATGCTGTTCGACTATGAAGAACTGGACTACCTCATATGTGGGTCCCCAGAGATCGATGTGGACGACTGGGAGAAGAATACGTCAGTGGCCGAGAGCGTCGCGCGGTCGCCGACCCTCGGATGGTTCTGGGAGATCGTGCGCGAGATGCCCAACGAGTACCGGCGCCGCCTGCTACAGTTTACTACGGGTTGCTCCCGCATGCCGCTTGTGGGATTTGAAGGTCTCACTAGCTACGATGGCAAGGTGTGTCTGTTCACGATCCGCGGCATTGTGGGCGCGCCCGACGAGTTCGTGCGCAGCTATGCTTGCTTCAATCGACTGGACCTGCCCTTGGGCATCTCGCGCTCGGAGCTCAAGCGCATGCTCTATGCTGTGCTGGACACGGAGCTGTATGGATTCACCACGGACTGATGTGCTGGCGCAAGGTGAGATACTGGAAAAGCGATCCAGACACTGTGTCTGACACGAACTCGACAGGTTGAAGTGTACAAACAAGTTGTTTTTTTATTGACCCACATAATCACGTTTAATTGAAGGGGTGATTGTGCATTGAGAAACGGAAACAATCTTGTTCTTTGTATGCTAAACGTCTGAGCAATCATTCTTAGTCACCGCGACATCCGTCCTGTGCCAAAACGTGAGTATGACCCGATACAACGTCTAAGAGCAGGTGCCTATTTTGTCGGTGGTATGTTTGCAGCAAAAAACTCTCACCCGCCACAACGGATCGAGCGATTTCACAGGAAACTATATCTCGCAGTGCATCTGCCTCTTCTCAACAAGCCAAATGCTGTTGTGGACTCATATCACTTGATAGTGCCACTCTAAATTAATCATTTCTCACAGGTATGGCTCCATGAGCGGTTACGGCGTCATCGCTACAGCGACTTCAGGATTTACTTCGCAGAAGCGATTCTGCCTCGCAGCACGTTCGGCTTCGCTTAAGCTGTATGACGACTTTGACGGGCAGATTCTCCACCCTTCTAGCTGCAAGTGACCTGTCCGTGTGCTGCGCCGTCGTTCTCCTCGCTGCAGTTCTATTCACCAAGCGCGTGGTGCGGAAGACCGTCGACAACAACACCATGATTCTCTCTGCGTACGTTGCGACGACGAGCACGTTGAACTGTACCGCACTCACTAATCTTCTCTCTGGTCACTGCAACAGCGAGCAAATGGCCGACCACCGAATGCTGCTAGCCCAACGGTACGTCTTCCTGCCTCTTCCTTGAAAGCCGTCACGACTAGTTATTAATCGCTCGTTACGACAAACAGGGAAGCAGAGCGAGGGTTTGCAGCATGCGTCTCCTGCGGCTTCAAGAACTTTGCACGCGTCGTGCACTGCGCTCTATGTGGACTGTCGAACTCGGAACCTGGGCTTCCGACTACGGTTCGACCACTTACAGACAGTCCCAGTGCAGGTGCAGCTCCCAAGCCACTGCCTCTCGCTCACAAGCGTCGGGAGTGGACGAGGGAGCTAAACACTCACAACCGCTTGGTTTGGTGCCGTAGACTGGCGGAGGGAGGGGACTGCTCGCCAGGCTACGTGCTACGCTTTGACTTGCCGCCTGAGGCTGAACCTGAATCGGAACGCACAGTTTCGAAACACAGACAACGCAGCCTCAGTACGGGTTATGATCCTTGTGCAGGCGTACAGTTCGAGTTGCTGGAGCCTCGAGATGTTGATCCGGTGCAGTTCCCACTGCCACCTCCTCGTGCCGATATGACTGACACAATGGAAGATCTCAAGACGATGGCAGTGGACTTAGCTGCCCAGGATTTCCCCACAAAGTACGCACATTTCATTGCAAGTGCAACAACGCTTCAGGCTGGGGAACAGCCTCTGCGCTCCTGCTTATCGGTGCACCGCGACTACATTTTGGAGCAGTCGGTTCAGCACATCAACTGCATCCGCGAGGGGAATATCCGCTCGGTGCGCCTCCAGGTCAATTTTGCTGGTGAAGGAGACCTTTCTCCTGATGAAAAGGACGTCGGCGGGCTTCATCGGGAGTGGCTGACTCTATTGAACGAGAAGCTGGTGGATCCCGAGGTCGGACTCTTCTCCTGCACGCAGCGCAGCGACCAGACGTACTTCATTAACCCGCAGTCGAAGCGCGTGCTAGGAGCTGACCATCTGCAGCATTTCCACGCGACCGGAAGGCTAATTGGGCGAGCTCTTCTCGAAGGAGCTGTGCTCAACTTTCATTTGTGTGCGCCGCTGCTCAAAATGATGCTGGGAACTCCAATCACTTTTGGAGACCTGGCGTATCTGGATGCAGAGATGTACCGGAATTTGACGTGGCTACTTGATAACGACGGCGCAGACTCCCTCGAGTTAGATTTCACGGTGACGCAGCGCCATGAAAATCACTCTCAGACCGTCGAGCTTATTCCTACTGGCAGAAACATCCAAGTGAACGATGACAACAAGTTCGAGTTCGCGGACCGCAAGTTCCGCTTCATGATGTTTGAGTGCGTGGCACCGCAGTTGGCCTCGTTTCTAAAGGGTTTCTACGAGGTCGTACCCCAACGGATGCTACTGCCTTTTGACTACGAGGAGCTGGACTACTTGCTGTGTGGCTCTGATGAGATCAATGTGTCTGACTGGAAGCTTCATACAAAATTGGCACTGAAGCCGCGACGAGAGGTGACGTGGTTCTGGGACGTTGTGAAGGAAATGTCAGGTGTATACCAGAAGCGTTTGCTGGAATTCTCCACTGGCTGTCATCGAGTTCCCCTCGTGGGCTTTCAGGGCCTCACAAGCTACGATGGACAACCGTGCAAGTTTACACTGATTGATGCGAAGGATGCAGGCTACTTCCGAAGCCACGCGTGCCATAATATGCTCGTACTGCCATATTTTGCAAGCAAGGATGACCTACGCGCGGCGCTGTATGCCACTCTGTACAACGAATCTACCGTTTGTGATCTGAATGCCACCCCCCGTACTATAGATGTATAATGGCTAGCAGTCGTAGCTAGCTAGCTCGGGAAAACCAAATGTATTAACCCGTTAACATGTAACACGCATTAGTTTTTGCTTTCTGCGTTTCTAACATTGAATGAAAAACGCAGATAACACAATCGGTAAAAGCTACATATCCGATCCAATTCGAGCAGGAGCTGAGGCGTAGATGTTAGGCCTACATTCCCGTTAAAAACTGAATTACGTCTATATGCCCAGCGCCAGTGGCCCACATTAATGCTGTAGAGCCGCTTTTATCCGTAATGTCCACATCGGCACTACCTGTTCCCACTAGATATTGTACGCTGTCCAAATCCCCAATAGCAGCAGCCCTCATCAACGCTGTAGTCCCCGAATTGTTTGCAGCGTTCACATTAGCTCGCTGTTCTCCTACAAGATAGCGAACCACATCCAACTGTCTACATTGGACAGCAAGTATCAACGCAGTGTCTTTATCGTTGTCTAGGACGTTCACATCTGCCCCACAGTCCTCAGCAAGATACCGAACGATTTCAGTATTCCCTTCAGCGGCGGCTCTCATCAGCGCGGTGGCTCCATCTCGATCCGTAGCGTTAACATTGGCACCTCGCTCTTCCACTAGATGTTGGACAACATTAAGATGGCCATATTGAGCGGCTGCGATCAGCATGGTGTAGCCATCTCCTTCGGTAGCGTCCACATCGGCTCCCCACTCTTCGACAAGGTACCGAACGACGTCAAGTTGACCAAATTCGGCTGCAAGAATCAGCGCAGTGTCTCCATCTCGTCCTTTGCCATTGACATCTGCTCCAGAGTCCGCAAGATACCGAACGACATCGATATACCCTTCAGCAGCGGCCATTACTAAAGCGGTGCTTCCTACTACATCAGCGACATTCACATTCGCTTCGCATTCGCCACAAAGGTACTGCACAATGTCAAGATGTCCATATTGAGCAGCTCTCATCAGCACAGTCTCTCCATCTTCAGTCGTAGCATTCACATCCGCCCCACACTCACCAATAAGCACTCGAACAACATCAATCCGTCCGAAATGAACCGCTTGCATCAGTGCAGTATCTCCATCGTCAAGCTTGCCATTAACGTCAGCCTTGCACTCCTTCACGAGGTAGCACATGACCTCAATGTGACCAGCTGAGGCAGCCACAGTGAACGGAGTAGCTCCTCGTAAATTAACAGCGTTGACGTTAACCTTGCATTCTTCAACGAGGTATTTTACAACCTCGATATGACCCTCCGCAGTGCTCTGGAGCAAAACTGAGTCGCCATCCTCATTTACAGCTTTTCCATCCGCCTTGCACTCTTCAACGAGGTATCGAACGACCTCAATGTGGCCTCCTGTAGCAGCTCTCATTAATGCCGTATGTCCAGCACCGTCCGTTGCATCCACATCAGCCCCACAGTCTTGAACTAGATATCGCACAACATCCACACGTCCTTGGGCAGCAGCTTTCATCAACGCCGTATACCCAGCGCCGTCTATTACGTTGACTTCGGCCCCATCTTCCACGAGGCTCCGAACGACCTCCATGTTTTGAGATTCAACAGCGTGAATTAACGGCGTGTCTCGTACCTCATCTTTGGCATTCACATCAGCTCCACACCCCACCAAGTACTGCACAATGCCGATGTTTCCTTCAGCTGCGGCTCTCATCAGCGCTGTCTCTCCAGAATCACCGACAGCGTTTACGTTGGCTTTGCACTCTTCAACGAGGTATTGAACCACGTCCTTGTGACCGAATTCGGCTGCTAACATCAACGCTGCGTCTCTGTCTTCATCCTCGACCTGTTCACCAGCGCCCCACACTTGACGAACGACGTCAATTTGCCCTTCAGCAGCTGATCTCAAGAGCTCATGAGCGAAGGATCCGCTTTCTTCATTGCCCTCCATTTGGCGTCCGCTACTGGTTTATCAAGAGTCGCTCTGAAATCAACCGCCGTCGTAGGCCTACAGCACACAAGCTCGAGAAGTGAAGTAAAATCCAACCCATATTTATAACCGCGTGAAAATTACTCAACATCAAAGCGGGAAAATGCGGTCCACTTCTTCTGGCGAGATCCCTGCGTCCTGCAGCTTCTTCCGAGCCAGAGTCTTCTCCAATACCAGTTGAACATTTCTGGTCTCAATCTCCGACTGGAGTCGCGCACACTCGAGCTCAAACAACCGCCGCTTCTGTGCCTTAGTCTCGTCCTCAGCAGTGTCAGTAGCTGTAGACTCGGTGCTTTCTCGCTCTGACTGCTTCGGGTTTGGAGGAGATTCAACAGCGACAGGTGTATCCGGAGCTTGGACTAGTGTAGAGCTTCCATTCGGCGGTGGTGTCGTTTCTATAGTAGCCGCTTGTGCTTCAGTACTTGTCGAGGTACTATCATAGTTCTCATAGGCAGCTAGCACCGACACCAGCCTCTCATAGTGTGGACACATTTGCAGCACGTGGCTCTTAATACCCTCCTGCTCCAACGTCATGTCCGCAACCATCGGATACTCCACTTTAGACTGACGCAACCACGTGTGCGCCGCCTGGAACGTCGTGACAAACGTCGTCATTTGCTGGCGGATATCGACGCTACTCATCCCGCGTAGGCCATGCGAGCGCAGGAACAAATTGATCTCGTCACACAGCGGCTCCTTCTCCTCATCCGTCTTCAGCAGCCACCACCTGGAATAACTACCGGGCACTGCAATCCAGTCCAGCAGCAACTCCCCAGTGGCTCGTCCTTCTTCTCTCGACTGCCAGGCATCCTCCACGCGCTTCCTCTTCCTCGACTGGTCTTCTCTCTCCGTTTCTACCGTCGAAAACTGCTCTCTGCTGTCCTGATCCACCTCAGCCGGTTCTTCCTCAACCTCCAGCGAGTTATCAGCCTCCTCCTCTTCCACTGCCTCCTCTTGAACCTGAACCTGACTCTCTTGCCCCTGTTGAACCAATTGAGCCTGTTCCTGCTGCATCCTGTTAAAGTCCTGCCCTGCTACGACCCCGTTCTTCTTGGACGCATTGAGCTGGTGTCTGGTCATGAAACTAGTGACCCATCCCCTGGAGAAGCTCACGTCCGAGGGGAGCTGCAGTTCCTGCGCCAATTCCACGGCCTTATTCTGAATTGCAGTCCGTGTGACGCTCTGTCCGCCTTGCAGTTCTTGATGTACCCATCTCAGCATCTCCTGGTCCAGCTCCGGGTGCTTCACGCGTCGTGCAGAGCGATATTCCAGCGGCACGGAGGCGCTCAGAAGCTTGTGTTTGTCCCGCAATAAGTTGGAGATCGTGGCCTGCGTGGGCTTGCTCTCTAGCCGGAACGTCTCTTTGGCCCATAGTGCCAGGTTGCATTGCGTCCACGAGGGCTCGCTCTCCTTCTTCTCGATGATAGCCAGCTTCTCCCGGTACGACAAGTTGCGGCGTCGAGGCATCGATGGCGCCATTATTGCAAAAATAGTGTCGAAAATAGGATTGTCGAAAATAAATTGGCAATTATTGCAATATCGTTAGCAAATATCATAAAAGAAAATGACAATTACTGTAATAGTTGTCAAAAAATGTCCAAAATACATGTCCAAAATGCAACTTGGCGCCATTTCTGGAAAGCGTTTTTGACAGTCATGACTCGGAATCCGGCACTGACCAAGGAGCAGCGGGTTGCCATCGTGCGCCAGAGCGACAAGGAGCCCGAGTGGAAGCAGAAGAAGCTGGGCGAGTGGGCAGCAGAGACGTTCGAGCTGGACTTTGTGCCGTCGCAGCCCACGATCTCCATTGTGCTGCGTCAAGCCGGGAAGCCCCCGAAAGTGCGCGGAAGGTCCAAGCAGCTATCGGTACCTGTTAAACGCAAGATCATTAAGTGTCCACGAGTGGAGAAAGCGATGGTGCAATGGCTGGAGCTGCAGATCCGTAAGGACGTGGCGGTTTCTGCTGCTGCGGTGCAGTCAAAGGCTCTGGAGGTGACGCAGAGGATTGAGGTGAAGGTGGAAGGCTTCGTCGTGTCGGACGATTGGGTGGACAACTTCATGCGTCGCCATGTTCTTCGGTGTTCCTTCGGGTTGTCAGATGTGGAGAACACGGACAGTGAGGAGAGGGAGCAGACGTGTGTGCTGTGAAGACGAGAAAGACGGAGACGGAGACTGGTAAAGCGGGCAAGACGAGTCGACGAGTGGTGAAGAAACTGGTGAGACCGAAGGATGCACTTGCAACCAGTATGTCACCAGCGAGGAAGAGGAAGCGGGACAATGAAGAAATTAAGGTGAGTGACCAGATGAAGGCTCGGAAATAAGTTAAACTGAATAGCATGGCCCGCAATGGCTGACTGAAGGAAAAACTGATTGCTGGTCACCACCAGCGTCTTATGTTCTACGATGGTTCGCTATCGTAACTGTATTCAAGAACTCTTCGATCAGTGCAACTTCATCCGAACTTATTTTGTTTTTGCGCCAACTACAGAAGTTCTCGCGAGAAGAAATCAAGACGATAATCTGAAGTAGTGTCCATCAACCTTCATTGCTTTTGGTATATCCAGTACATGTAGTGTATGAGGTGAAGGAAGTCACAGTGATAGAAATGCGCTGATCCCTGAAGAAAGTCGGCGGGAAATTGACAATCATTTTACTCCAGGTTTAAAAACACAACAAGGCGCTAGTACTAACGTTGCAGACGCAAAGCTCGAGCAGTTTGCAACGGAATCCCACAGGAGTCCTACACACAGTTCATTCATCAAATAATTACTGAGGGCTGTGCCGCTAAAACAAATTGACTCTGAAAGCAAGTCTGATTGTGCTTGCATCAAAAACGTTTGCGCTCCAGTGCCCAAACTAGCGAGCAAGTGGATCCCAAAACGTACTTATCTGGAATCGCACTTAATAAAGCATAGAAATACTCCAGTTCAAACCACCTAAAATAGTAATTGGGTTTCACCCGCGACTAGAAAAGATTATGCTAATCGTCTCTTCAACGTATCCGTGTATCTCTGCAACGCATATACTTACCGCAAGTACGTTTGACCCCGCAAACATCAAGCGCTCTCTAGGCCAGTAAACACATCGTGGAGCTCCTACAGGTATGGCCGACAACAACTTGCTCTTCCAATATGGTCATTCTGGAATTTCCTGCCTCCGCCTCACCAACCCTAGAAGTTATAGGCTAGAAGGAAACCATGAACACCAACACGGATTCGTCCTCCTCCAACGTGCAGCTCAGCTACGAGTCAGGCGCGGCACTGATGGCACAGGGACCGCAAGTTCTACACGACCTCATGGTCGAGAAGATCCAGGCCGCAATGGGTCGTCCATTACCCGAACTGGAGGTGCGCTACAGCAACCTGTCCCTGTCCGCTGACATCGTCGTAGCTGACGATCACGCCACCAAGTACGAGCTACCGACCATTACGAACGAGCTGAAGAAGACGCTTATGGGGCCCAAGAAACTGACAGTCCGTAAGGAGATTTTAAAGAACGTCAGCGGTCGATTCACCCCAGGCAAAATCACTCTGATTCTCGGGCAACCTGGCTCGGGGAAGTCTGCACTGATGAAGCTCCTTAGCGGTCGTTTCCCCATGAAGAACAAAATCACAATGGAGGGAGACATCACCTTCAACGGAGTTCCGAGAGAGCAGGTCGTCAAGAAACTACCTCAGTTTGTGTCCTATGTGCACCAGCGCGATAAGCACTTCCCCACCATCACTGTCAAGGAGACACTGGAGTTTGCCAGCAAGTTCTGCGGTGGTGACCTGCTCACGCAAGGCAAGGGAATGCTGGACATGAGTTCGCATCGCAATGACCCGGAAGGTCTTGAAGTTGTCAAGGCAATCTTCGCTCATTACCCTGAAATTGTCATTGAGCAGTTGGGACTGCAGATCTGCCAGGACACAGTGGTCGGAGACAACATGCTTCGTGGAGTGTCTGGGGGTGAACGTAAGCGCGTGACGACTGGCGAAATGGAGTTTGGGATGAGGTACGTATGCCTCATGGACGAGATCAGTACGGGCCTCGATAGTGCCGCTACGTTTGATATCATCAACACACAACGGAGCGTTGCCCACAGACTCCACAAGACGGTAGCAATCGCGCTACTGCAGCCTTCCCCCGAGATCTTTGCGCTGTTCGACGATGTGATGATCCTAAACGACGGGGAACTCATGTACCATGGTCCGTGCAACCAGGTGGAGCCTTACTTCGAGACGCTGGGCTTCAAGTGTCCACCCGGTCGTGACATTGCCGATTACTTGTTGGATCTCGGAACGAAGCAGCAACAGCGCTATGAAGTCCCGTACCCGAGCAAGCAGCCACGTCTACCGCATGAGTTCGGAGAAGCTTTTCGTTTATCTCCGATCTACCAGGAAATGGTGACTGCGATCCAAGGGCCGTACGACCCCAAGCTGGTCGCTAGTGTGAAGGACATCATCGATCCGATGCCTGCTTTCCACCAGTCAGTGCTGGCCAGTGTCTGGGCGTTGCAGCGAAGAGCTCTCATGATCACGTACCGCAACGTGCCGTTCGTTATCGGCAGACTACTGATGGTCATCATCATGGGGCTGCTGTACTGCTCCATCTTCTACCAGTTCGACGCGACGCAGATCTCAGTGGTCATGGGCGTCATGTTCGCCACTGTCATGTTCCTATCTCTTGGTCAAGGCTCGCAGATCCCCGTGTACATCGCAGGCCGTGACATTTTCTACAAGCAACGCCGAGCCAACTTCTTTCGAACGGGCTCTTACGTTCTAGCAACAACCGTCAGCCAGATCCCGTTGGCGTTTGCAGAGACTGTTATCTTCGGCTCCATCGTGTACTGGGTGTGTGGCTTCGCTGCACAAGTTGAGCTCTTCGTCATCTTCTTGATCGTGTTATTCGTGGCAAATCTCGCCATGGGAATGTGGTTTTTCTTCCTGGCTGGTGTCTGTCCGAATGGTAATGTGGTTATGCCCGTGGGGATGGTTTCCATTCTGTGCTTCATCATATTCGCGGGTTTCGTCGTAACTAGAAGCCAAATCCCAGACTACCTCATCTGGGTGCACTGGATCAGTCCTATTGCGTGGGCCTTGAAGGCGTTAGCTATCAACGAGTACCGATCGAGCAAGTACGACGTGTGTGTCTACGAAGCTGTGGACTACTGCTCGAAATACGGTCTCAAAATGGGCGAGTACTACCTGAATTTGTTCGACTTTGCGACCGAGAAGGAGTGGGTTGCGTACGGTATCGTTTACCTGCTTGCAATCTACTGTTTCTTCATGTTCCTGTCGTATTTAGCGATGGAATACGTCCGCTACGAGACCCCCGAGACGGTGGATGTATCTGTGAAGCCTGTGGACGAGAACGCCTCGTACTTCCTCACTGAAAGCCCGAAAGCGAATCGAAAGAGCGACGTCATTGTCGACCTACCAGTTGCTCGAGAGAGAAACTTCGTACCGGTGACTGTGGCGTTCCAAGATCTGCACTACTGGGTGCCAGACCCGCACAACCCAAAGGAGGAATTGGAACTGCTCAAGGGCATCAATGGCTACGCTGTTCCTGGCTCGATTACGGCCTTGATGGGCTCTACTGGTGCAGGGAAAACAACGCTCATGGACGTGATCGCTGGCCGTAAAACTGGTGGAAAAATCTCTGGTAAAATCATGTTGAACGGCTACGAAGCGAGCGACCTGGCGATCCGTCGTAGTACCGGGTACTGCGAGCAAATGGACGTGCACTCCGACGCTGCTACGTTCCGTGAAGCGATCACTTTCAGTTCGTTCTTGCGTCAAGACACCTCCGTTTCGGACGACAAGAAGTACGACTCAGTGAATGAATGTATCGAGATGTTGGGGATGGAGGATATCGCAGACATGATCATACGCGGGAGCTCAGTGGAGCAGATGAAGCGCTTAACTATCGGCGTTGAGCTTGCGGCTCAGCCAAGTGTCATCTTCCTAGATGAGCCTACGAGTGGCTTGGATGCACGTTCCGCCAAGATCATCATGGATGGAGTTCGAAAAGTGGCCGACTCTGGGCGTACGATCATCTGTACGATCCACCAGCCTTCAGCCGAGGTGTTCTACCTCTTCGACCGACTGCTTCTACTGCAACGTGGCGGCCAGACAGCGTTCTACGGCGACTTAGGGCCGAATTGCCGCAACTTGATCGATTACTTCGAGAACATCCCTGGCGTGGCTCCGCTTCCGAAGGGATACAACCCTGCAACGTGGATGTTGGAGTGCATTGGAGCTGGTGTGGGCCACGGAACGGCAGCTTCTACCAACTTCGTGGACTACTTCAACAACAGTCCGTACAACCAAGTACTGGAAACTACCATGGCCCAGGAGGGGATCACTACACCGTCTCCTGACCTGGCAGAAGTGCAGTTCGGGAAGAAACGGGCAGCCAACTCGATGACGCAGATGAAGTTCGTGGTGGGGAGGTTCTTCCAGATGTACTGGCGGACACCGAGCTACAGCCTCACACGGATGTACCTCGCTATCTTCCTGGGTCTTTTATTCGGGCTCATCTTCGTCACCAACAACAGCTTCGCGTCGTACTCGGGTCTGAACTCTGGCGTTGGGATGGTCTTCATGTCTTCCCTCTTCAACTCGATGGCCGTTTTCCAGAGCGTGATGCCTCTCACCTGCGCCGAACGCGAGTCGTTCTACCGAGAACGAGCGTCACAGACGTACAACGCCTTCTGGTACTTCATGGCGTCGACGTTGGGCGAACTCCCGTACTGCTTCGTGAGCTCGTTGCTGTTCTGCATCATCTTCTTCTTCATGGTCGGATTCTCGGGCTTTGAAACGTTCATCCTCTTCTGGCTGGGCGTGTCGTTGCTGGTCGTCATGCAGGTCTATCTCGGCCAGTTTTTCGCCTACGCGATGCCGTCAGAGGAGGTGGCGCAGATCATCGGCGTCTTGTTCAACTCCATCGTCATGATGTTTGTGGGCTTCAGTCCTCCAGCGTACGCCATCCCTTCAGGTTACACTTGGCTGTACGATATCTGTCCCGTGAAATTCCCCATGGCGATCTTGATCTCGCTGGTGTTTGCTGACTGCGACGAGCTCCCGACCTGGAATGAAACCTCACAAGCGTACGAGAACGTCGGCTCTCAGCTTGGCTGCCAACCGATGGCCGATGCCCCCGAGACAGTTGGTCACATTACCATCAAGGAGTACACGGAGGATTACTTCGGCTTCGTCCATAGCGAGATCGGCCAGAACTTTGGCATTCTCATTGGGATCATCGTGTTGTATCGAGTCTGTGCGGCCCTGGCGCTGCGTTTCATCAACCACCAAAAGAAGTGAGACAGCAGGCCGTAAATGTTGATTCTAGGATAGACAATTCGGTCAATTTTGCATGAAAGTGGTCACAAAATTGTTGCATAGCGAATGGAGTCTTTTTCCAGTTTGGCCCACGGTTGTATGGCGTCTATAAAATACTGGTGGGCGCTTGCTTAATCCATGCTGAAGCACTGACGACAACGAGGCTCGTACATTTCGCTTCCACCGATGAGCTGCATGTGAGAAACATACAGTGAGAATGGAATTTACACATTAGGATGCAATACAACACTGAGCTCACCTCGAGAGTCGTATCCGCTACAAGACGTCGAGTAAATGCTGCATCCTGGCCGCAGGAGGAGCAGATGGCGTTGAGCTTGATGACCTTTTCAGCTGTCGGGATCAGTTCCACCACGTTGTCGAAAGCCTGCACACATCACAGTCAGCTAGAACTTATATTCATCACCACGTAGCATTGCACTTACTTTTCTCTCGAACGTCGCGTCTAGCGCCGCCACAACAACCACTTTGCCCATATTCGCAGCTTCCTGGCAGAACTCGACCAGCTAAACAAATAGTCAAATGTAGCACGATAAAAGTCAGTTTTCCCCACCGAAAAAAGGCAACCCTCAAGAATTCTTACATCCGGGTAGAACTGTCCCTCATCGATACCAATCACGTCACAGTCGTCCAGGAACGGCCGCACCTCCGCCAGCGTCTGCACCGGCATGGCCTCCACGAACACTTTATCGTGCGTCGACAGCATCCTAGTGCATATCGTAGTATTAAATCAATACCACACAATCAAAATCAAATATTCTATAATACAACTGCACAGCATTCACGTACTCTTCGGAGTGGCGCGTGTCGAAGAGGTACTTGACAACGAGACACTCGAGCTTGGCATGTTGGTACCGGTGAATACGGCGGATGAGCTCCGTGCTCTTGCCACTGAACATTGGTCCTATGATCAGCTGTAAATTGCCTTCAATCTTCATCCTCATGTCCAATTCCTCGGTCACTTGGCGGCAAAAGCACGAGTGCCCAGTGCTGCGTGACGCATGTCGTGTACACGCGGTAAACTACAGCTCCGAGGACGTCACCATACAATTCTTCAGTCTTTACATATATAGGTATACCTATATTTATTCTGTAGATCATTTGCTGTAGCTGTATCTACAACTCGCCATTTTTCCAACAGTGACGATGGTTGGCGAAGACGAAGCCAAGCGCGAGAGCTTCTACGTGGTCTACGTGCCTGCAGAGGAGAGCAAGGAGCTGGAGGAGTGGACGGTGAAGCTGCCCAAGGACAAGGAAGCGCAACTGGGATGTCTTACGGAGCGTCTGCGCGATCACTTTAAGCGGGGATCCACTGCAGTCTCGGAGAAGCAGCAACAGGAGACCTTCAAGCAGCAATTGCTGGCTCAGCTGCCTAAAGGCGCCACTATGACCGATGAAATGCTGCAAATGATGCTGCAAATGGACAGTCTGGTGGATTCCATTCCTCTCGTACTTAACACGCCCGACGTCGAGCACGTGGGTGTCAACATGTACGTGGACGACAAGGGAACAGCTAAGGGTTTGCCTACCAACGTTCGAGCTTCGGCCATTGCACAAGCTTGTGGCAAGATGCTGGAGGTGAAGGGTGATGCTTTTATTGGTCGGGTGTTCGATGATGGTGAGTTGAAGGTGCCAATGGGGGGGGGGGTACTATTTATTGTAGGTTCTGATGAGGTTTCTTTCGTGTAGATGACGACTTCGTTCGCATGGATTTCCGGTTGGGGGAGGTGTCGGGTGGTGCGCCCTGGGTGCAGACAGCCAAATTACAGGCAGCAGCTACAGCGGCAGGGAACGGGGGAGCGGCGGCAGGTGCTGCATTGGCTCGTGCCAAGGCTCCAGGTAAAGTGATGCTGCCTGGATCTATCCAGCGCATTTGTGGTGCTGACAAGTGCTCGAAGAACGGGACGTTGCGCTGCTCGAGATGCAAGGCGCAGTTCTACTGCAGTCCGGAGTGCCAGAAATCTGACTGGAAGCTGCACAAGATCGGATGCAAAAAGTAAACGGAATAGAGAAATGAAGATGGATGCAAAGGTGTTTGTTTGCATTTTCTACAGTAGAAAGAACTATTTGCTGTTGGTGCCACGACCTGGTGCACCGTTATCGGCCTGGCATATGCGTGGCGCATAATGCAGCAATGTTGCTCGCCGTTGAACTTCTCAACAATGATTACTTGTACGAAGTACACGTAGAGTAGATTTCCAGAGGCTGAATACGGCCCAACCCACTATGTTCATAAACCTCAAGTAAACTACCATTCCTGGTTCTTACACAAGAGTTCTGCAATGTATTTTGCAAAAGTCCCCACTACACCGGCCTGCTGACGTGTCCACGCATCCTTTATAGCGGCAAAATGCGGTCGATCTCTTCTTGCGGAAGTCCAAGCTGGTCCAGTTTCTTGCGCGCAGCAGCCTTCTCGAACAGCAGCTGAACTTGCTTCGACTCCAGTTCGCACTTCAACTTGGCCCGCTCCAGCTCATGCATTTCATGGCGCTGCTGTTCCTCATCGCCGACGCGTTTCAGTAGCGCCTTGCGTTCAATCTCCATCACTTCCTTCCTGTTTGCCGCGACCTCCTCTTCTGTCCGTGCGCGCTTCACCAGTAACAGCTCCTCCTCCGAGTTCTTCCGCTTCGTAACCGTTGGCTTTGGTGCACTTTGGTCCTTATCACTAGCTGCTGGCGAAGTCCTCGGCGCAGCAGGGCTCTTTCCACTTGCCATTGGAGAAATCTTCGATGCAGCTTGGTCTTTCGTACTTGTGACCTGCGAAATCTTTTGCGACACTTGGCCCTTACCATTTGTAGTCTTCAGTACAGTCTCCTTCTTAGCATTGGTACTTTGTGCAGACTCCTTTTTGCCAGTCTTCGTAGTGGTAGGTGCAGCGGTGGCAGATTTCGGAGGTCGTCCTATTCTCTTTGGAGCAGAAGGCGCTACTTGCATCATGGCAGCCTGCACAGCCGTCTCCAGATTTTTCCCTCTGACAGGACTCTTCTTCCGTGACACTACCGCCGTGGAAGGCTTCTCTTTCGCCGGAGAAATCTTAACGGACGTCGGAATCGGCTCTTCAGCCGTCTCATTTTGCTCCTCTGTCGTCAAACTCTTCCTTGCAGCAGCGTACCCAGGCGAAGGCTCAATTTGCCTTGCTAACCTGCTCATTTTCTTCCGTGGCTCCGCTGGAGACGAAGGTTTCTTCTCCACAGCAGTCTCCTTCACACTAAGAAACCGGTTTCTGAATGTTACGGGCTTCTTTAGCTTCTCCTCAGTCACCACAGAGCTTTTCTTCTTGGACTCAACGTTCTTCTTCTGCGTCAAAAACTTGTCTCTGAACGTGGTTCTCTTCTCTTGTTCTTCTTCACTTTCACTCTCTTCTTCCGCCTCACTCTCCTCCTCCTCTCTCTCTTCACTCACACTCCTTTCCTCTTCCTCTTCTTCACTCTGTTCCTCCTGCTCTTCTTCATTCTCACTCTTTTCCTCCTGTTCTTCTTCATTCTCACTCTTTTCTTCTTGGTCCGCTTCCGCATCTTCAGCACTATCATCCAGCTCAATCTCAATCGTCTCCGCGTTCTTCTTCGTGAAAGGAACTCCTCGTAACGACGGGTCCAGCTTCTTAAACATTGGACACAAATGCTCCACATGGGCTTTAACTTCCTTCGTAGCTTTGCCAGTGAGATACGGTTCGTGCATACCCGTCTCCAGCAGCCACTGCTTAGCCTGAAGGTACTGCTTCTCGATTGCGTCCACCTTGTAGCGCACATAAGGCGCCTTACGGTGCGCTAAGCCCTCCTGCTGCATCATCTCCACGATCTCGCGAGCCAACTGAGCGCGGGACTCCGTACGCCAGCGCTTCAAGTTGCCAGGCGTCGTGAGCCACCGCATTAGCACGTCCATAGTGGTGGGTGAGCCCGGCCGTACGTTGTCGGACAGGGACGAGTGGTAGGTTGAGCCCTTCTTCCGTCCCATTTCTAATTGAGCTCTTTGGGGGGATTTAGATTGTGTGGCTTTGCTTACGTTGCGCTAATTCAATAGTTTCTATAATGTTTTGCCGCAACGTAAGGATGTAAACGCAACGTAAGGATAGGTTCAACTTGACCATTGCTGAAAAAAGTTATAGTGGCAGAACGCGGTCGACCTCAGCAGGGTCAATGCCAACACCTAATAGTTTCTTACGAGCGAGAGAACGTTCCATCGCAAGTTGAACTTGTTTCGCCTGCAGTTCGCACTCGAGTTTGGCTCGCTCGAGGTTGAAAAGCGTCTCGCGCTGGTCCCGTTCTTGCTTCGCTCGCTCGATAAACGCCTCTCGTTCGAGCTCTCTCGTAGCCTCGTCATCTCTTCGAGCTTGCTTGGTAATTTGAGACGGTTCGGTTGAGTTGCTGCGCTTTCGAGTGGAACGTTGAGGTTCAGACTCAATTTCAGCGTCACTTTGCTCGGCAAGTGTCTGGGCGTCCGTATCGCTCTGCTCGGCTGGTTTCTGGACATCGGAGTCGGTATGCTCGACAGTATTCTCCGTGCCCTCCTCCTCCATATCGACATCGTTCTCGTCGTCGTCATTCTTCGGTTCATCAGACTCGGACTCCTCTTCCTCCTGCGAAGGGGCCTTCACCTGGGTCGGAGGGACTTCTTCCTCGGTGTCGGAGTTTTCGCTTGAGCTACTTTCACTCGAATCTGCTTTCTTTGACTCATCTTGACCTGGTTCTTCTTCCACATCCGCTTCTTCCTCCGAACTGTCTGCTTCCTCTGCTTTGGCCTTTTCTGCCTCGTCGACGTCGCTTTGCTCCTCTTCATCACCAGTAGGTGTTGGTTCGACTTCGTCGGCTTGGGCTAACGGGATTCGCTCCTCTCCATCAGTCCCCTCCTGTTCACTTTCGCTGTCACTTTCGTCTTTGTCTTCGTCGCTGTCTTCTTCACTGGAGCTGCTATCGTCAGATTCACTCTCCTTAGGCTTTGTCTTAAACGGACTTCTCACTCCAGTCTTCACAGCAACGCGAGCGCGTGGTTTCTCTTCCTCCTCAGAACTTTCATCTTCACTCTCGGAACTGGATGGTGCTTGAGCTGTTTCTGTCTCCTTCTCTTGTTGTCCGCCAACACCACTCTGTTTACCCGCGTCATCATCGCTCTGGTCCTCATCGACGTCTGCAGCAGCTCCTTCCTCTGCCATTTCCACACTAACAGAAGCTTTATCCTTTCCAGCTTCTTCGCTCTTGATATTCCCTTGAGTACCAATCGCCACATCAACGATTACGTTTGCTGCGGCATCGACGACACTCTGCTCCGGAAGATTCGAAACAGTACCAGTGCTTCCTGTTGCTCCCTTTTCAGCAGCCTTAGCACCATTAGGCTGTTTCGCGTTAGCTTTACCATCATCAATCCCCTGATCCTTCTTGGTTGGCAGCTTTTCACCACCTTTCGTCTGCTTCGTCTCCTCCGCAATTGCTCGTCCATGACCATTATTCTCTAGACCCTTTTTCCACTCTCCTGCAGCTCCCTTGCCACCGGCAGTTGAACCCGTCTCGTTCTTCTTACCACCAGCAGCCGCTCCATTAGCAGCACCATTGGTAGCCACTTGCAGGTTCTTCTGCGCTGGGGTCTTCCCAAAGACTTGCAACAGTTCTCGATACTGCGGACAGAGCTTAGCCACCTCCGCAACAGTCTTGCGATCCGCTTCCCCCTGTAGGAACGCATCCACCTGCTTATTCTGACTCAGGTACGCAGTTGCACTACCGAAGCTGTGCTCCATGATGCGGATCTTGTACAGCACGTCGCTCGGTTCGCGGTCATGGAAGCCGTGCGTGTGCAGCTTCTGGATGATCTCGTTGAGAAGTCCTTTGCGGTTCTCTCGACGCCAGCGCTCGGCGTTTCCAGGTGCTGTGAGCCACGCCATGAGCACTTCCAGAGCCGAGGGAGCCCCAGGCCTCGCGGGGTCCTTGTCCCACGTCTGGGTCGAGCGGCGCTTGTTAGCAGCCTTGTTGTTCCGTGCCATCTTGCCAAATGAGCTCCTAAGTTCCCAAGAATGACAAAACTGTTTGGAAATTATGATCGGGTTGTAGAGGGTACTTTCGATCTCCTTGAAATTCATTTTTGTAATACACTATTGCCATTATTGGGTTATTCATTTTGCAGACCTTGGAGCAACCTTACTACATGTAGTACAATGGCAACAGTCGATCGACTTCACTGCCAGGAAGACCCATGTCAAGCAGTTCTTTCCTCGCTCTTGCCCGGACCAAAAGAGCTTCGTCGCGTTTCACCTGTAATTCGAGTTTGAAGAATTCTTGACGCTCCTCTGGATTCGCTTCCAGTACAACAACACGCTTCGTATTCCTTACGTCTGCGTCTGATTGCCGAGGATGCTCGTTCCGAACACGTTTTGACCCGGACAAACTTGGTACCGGTCGGGTTTGTGCTGCAGGTTTAAATCTAAGATCAATCTCCACGCTGGAGTCCGGCTGATTTCCTGGAAGCTGCGAATTCCGAAGAGCGGGCTCAATTGTCGCGTATACCGGACAGAACTGCATCACGATACTCTCAGCCTTAGCAGTGTCTTGGTAATGCTTGATCCCGTTTTTAATGAGCCAATTCTCAGCTTTATCGAATTGCTCTTCCAAGATACGAAGCTTTGACTCAACACTCCCTCGGGATCGATACGGTATACCGTGGATCAACAGCAAGTCGTAGATCTCACTGGCTAGTTCCCAACGCGACCCATCCGCCTTCCGCACTGCCTCATACCAGCGTCCAGCATTTCCTGGAGTTAAAATCCATTTCAGAAGTACGTTTAGTGATGATGGTCTTCCATCACCAGCGTCAGAGTCCCATTTAGAACCGGATCCCGAGAACGCAACGTATCCGTCTTCATGGTCATCTTGATCGGAGCTAATCGCGTCGTCGTCGTACTCAAGTTCAGTCCATGCAGCCGTGTCTACTGTGTTGCTACTGGAGCTGTGAGATGATTCTTCCGTTAAATGCCACACGGGTAGGAACAAAGGCGCAATTTCTCGATACTCAGCGCAAATCTTGAGTACGGCACGTTCTGCTTCCTTGCTGACATCAAAACGGTGAAGCCCCCTCTTCTTGAGCCACTTCTCAGCTTTACCGAAATTCTCGGTCAATCTGAAGAGTTTGTTGTAGACGCCTTTATGGGTGCGATGTTCGATGCCATGCCTCAGAAACAAGCCGTGAATCTCCTTAGAAATTCTCACCCGCGCGCTGGTTGTTCGCATAGACTGGAGCCAGCGTGCAGCATTTCCAGGAGTAGCCAACCACTGTAGGAGCAGGTTTAGCGAAGACGGACCGCCATTGATGCCGTCGGTATCCCATTTTACACATGTACTTGTGCTAGCGTCAATGCCATTTTCTCGGATTAGAGAATCCTCATAGTCACTGCTTTCGTCTTCTGAATCTTCGGATCGGACATGTCCTGCATCTGCACGAATATAATTCTCATTCGCTCGGATCGGGGAAGCCTCGTAGTCACTGCTTTCGTCTTCTGAATCCACCGTATCGGTAATTTGTTTTTCACAAGTGCTGGGCTGCAGTACTCCGATTCTTGAAGTCGGCGGGGGTTCACAAAGAGGTGCAATCTGTCTGAATAGAGGGCAGATCTTTAGCACGTCGCACTCTATGTCTTCGCTTATGTCGATTGACTGCCGACATAGCCCTCTCCTTTCGAGCCATCTCTCCGCTTGGAGGAGCTTCTGGTTTATACTTCCCAGTTTAGTCTTGATACTTGAAATGGTACGATTAATACCACGACTGAGGAGCAACTGGTAGACTTCAGTACATAGCTTGAGTTGCAATCCATCTCGGGCCTTTGTAGATTTGTACCAGAGCCACGTATTTCCAGGAATCGCAAGCCATTCCAGCAGCACATCTAAGGAAGACACACTTCCATTTTCAGTATCTCCATCCCATCTAGCGCCCGGACTGGGAGTAAAGTTCTCGATCTCGTGGTCAGCGTTGATCGTTGAGTCCTCTAAAGTTTGCTCCATCTCCAAAATCTGAGGTTGTGGTTGTGATGTTCCTTCCGACAGCCAAGGACCGAATGCAGGTGCAAGAACTCGGTAACAAGGGCACATCTGGCGAACCACACGCTTTGAGTCCTTGTCGAGGCACAGATTCTCCCGCTTTAAATATTGAGTAGCCCTGTTGAACTGCCTCACCAAATGCATGATCTTGGTTTCAATGCTCGCGCACGTGCGATACGTGATTCCACATTTTAGGAGCAGAAAGCAGATTTCACGGTTTAACTGTTTTCGGGATCCGTTACGTTTCAATCCAGCTTCTAACCACTTCCCAGCATTCCCGTCGTCCAATAACCATTGCACCAACACGTCTAAGGACGATGGCCCACCATTTTTGCCATCCGAATCCCATTTCGGATTGAGAGAGGATGAATACTGACTCTGCGTCTGCAACTCTTCCGACGTCTCACAATGGACACTGTTATCTTCTCGACTCGTATCAGCTTCTGCTCTGCTCTCATCCTTTGAACCTGATAACGTCTCTTCAGTCGGTTGAGGCCTTATGGTGCTAGATGGCAATAAGGGTATCAGTTGACGGTAATAAGGGCATATCGTAGCCACTTCTTGCTCCAGTTCTTCGTTAATGTCGAACGGATCGACCCCCTTTTGCTTGAGCCACTGATAGGCCTCTTCAACTTGGTGTTCAAAGTGCCAAAGCTTCCAACCGATGCCGTTGCGGCCACGGTGTGTGATCCCGTGGGACTGAAAAATGCTCACGATTTCGGCGATCAGTTTGCCCCGGGATCCGTTCACATCCCTCGTAGAATTTAGCCAACGCTCCCCGTTACCAGGGACCGCCAGCCATTGCAGTAGCAGCTCCATTGAAGAAGAACCTCCGCCCACACCATCCGATTCCCATTTGATAGGCATTTTTTTTCTTTCACAAAGTTAGGTTGAAAAATATCCTACTGCTCTTGTAGAGAGATGTTGAAGCCTTTCTCTATAAAAGAACAATGACACGCATAGGCAGTTGAAGTGACCTTGTCCCTCTACAAGAACACCCTCACGCAGAATGAGGGGAAAGTGGGAGGAGGATGGCGTCGATGGTGGGCCGTCCTCGATGGAGCTCTTGCTGGAGTAGCTCTCGATGCCGGGCAATGCGACGCGTTGGCGGAAGGCTGCAGGGAATGGGAGAAAGCGAGAAACACGAACAAACCTCATCGACGAGATCCACGACTTGCTGCTGAGTTACGACGTCAAACACCGCACATTTGGCAGTATCTGGCATCGCCTTTATCAGCTGGAATGCGAGTTGGAAAGGGCTCAGAAACTGGCTCAAGGCCAAGGGGGTACGAGACTACGATGTCAGTAGGGAGGTGGAGGATGCGGTTCTTAAACTATGCCCCTACTACCATGAGATCAGCCCTTTGCTACTCCCGCCAGCACCCAAATCAGCGGTGCAAATTGGGAGGACCAATGTTAATTACAACGGAACCTGCAACAGTGATGACGACGAGGCTGCAGAATTTAGTTCTAGCAGTGAAGACGACGAAAAGCTGTCCAAACTTGGATTCAAGCGAGCGGGGATTAGTCCACATGGATTTTATGATGAAGACATTAAACGTGCACGGATAGAAGAAAAACCGCACGGGATTAAGGTGGAGGACACGAAGTGTGCTGCTGCTGTATTAGATCCTGAACCGGACGAGCGTCGAGAGTTTTTCAAACTCGAGCTTCAAGTGAGGCGCTAGTAGTTCGAGCCAAAGCAAGGAAAGAGCTGCGTGACGCTGGAGTTCCCTTCGCTACCATCGAGCGACTGCTACCTTTGGAAACGTTACGATAGTTGCAAATATTCCTGCTGTGTTTGTTGAACGGTGTAACAGCCTCGTACACGAGAATCATGTCGTTTAGACTCGTATAACGGCCCTGGAGATGATGATTCTCCTGCCATGTACTTCACCAGTCAAGCCAGAATCAGTCATTCGTCCTTTCACTTCGAACGACATTCAAAGAATTTACGCGCTTATTGTCTATACCAGTTAGGTAGTCTCTTCCCATCTACCACAGGTCTAGAAATCCCGATGAAAAATCCTGCCCAACAACTTCAGAAGCTGCTCACAACAGCTTTCACCAACAATACGACACGATGCTGTATACCTTCTTTGGGTTCATTTTGGAGACAGACCAAGGTTTTGATGCGGACTGCGATGGGAAAATGACGGTGCACGAGGCCCTAGAGAAAGTTATCATGCATAAGAAGTGGGACTGCTCTGCAGACGAACTCAACCTCTACTTCGCGAGGAAGAACGGCCAGCACCCACTAGGTGAAAGCGAGCCTGAATGTTTCGACGTGTACCGAGGCAAACTATCCGATGGTCTCAGGGAGATCATGAATGAGGCCAACAAGGTAGACCCAGACACGCGGATCGGAACGCTTTTCACCACGAATGGCACTTTCTTTCTGCTGGAGGCCCCGCCTCGTATCCGACGCAAGTACAGAAGGAGCGTGGCTGCAACCAGGCGCTATTTTATCAGTACGGAGCAAGGTTGTTGTTGGAGGGTACTTGATTGCACTGACCCTTGTGAATTGATGCGTTTGTTGCCAGAATCAGGCCAATTAGCAGTGGAGGACGCGGACTTGGAGAGTCTCGATGAGCCGCGCTGGTGGGAAAGACTCAGTTCCTACATTTTGCCATCGAAAGTGGCTCCAGAGAAGAAAGAGTTTTGAATATTTCTCTCTACCACGGGTAGACTACCAGATTTCGTACTTGTGTTTAGCGTCACCAAGTCTTTATGACGGAATACAATTGGCAAACGCGGTTTTTCACTTCGAACTACGCTTTACTGTGCGAACACTTGACCTGTCAAGGAAGTCGTGCTTGCAAACTGAGCAGTACGAAGGTTTCGTCTGGCAAGGGCAAGTTGATGGCTCTTTGAGGCTGCTTGAATCGATCCGGAGCTGCTACCTTGCCAGACTAAGAAGGAATCTGCTCCCGAACTTTCAGTTTGAGGACGTGGGCCGAGTTTCTCTCGACAGATGCTGCCTCAGACGGCCTCCCCCGGCCGCCCGAGAGAAAACTTGCTCCGGCGATGGCTAAAAACGATCATCATCGTTGACAGCAAATTGCGTTCCCAGCCAAAAACAAGAATCAGCCATTCGTTTCGTAATACTTCGAAAGTTTACCCAGCAAAGAGTCTTATTGTCTATGCCAGGCATATCTACATGTAGAAATCCAGAAACGTCGTTGAAAAACCCTGACCAAATGAAAAACAAACTTCCAGACACGAGGAATTGCTCACAACAACTTTCACCAGCAATCGACAAGATGTATCTGTTGTATGGATATATTTTGGAGACAGACCAAGTTTTTGATGAGGACGGCGACTGGGAAATGACGGTGCGCGAACTCCTAGAGAATGTTATCATGCATAAGAAATGGGACTGCTCTGCAGACGAACTCAACCTCTACTTCGCGAGGAAGAACGGCCAGCACCCACTAGGTGAAAGCGAGCCTGAATGTTTCGACGTGTACCGAGGCAAACTATCCGATGGTCTCAGGGAGATCATGAATGAGGCCAACAAGGTAGACCCAGACACGCGGATCGGAACGCTTTTCACCACGAATGGCACTTTCTTTCTGCTGGAGGCCCCGCCTCGTATCCGACGCAAGTACAGAAGGAGCGTGGCTGCAACCAGGCGCTATTTTATCAGTACGGAGCAAGGTTGTTGTTGGAGGGTACTTGATTGCACTGACCCTTGTGAATTGATGCGTTTGTTGCCAGAATCAGGCCAATTAGCAGTGGAGGACGCGGACTTGGAGAGTCTCGATGAGCCGCGCTGGTGGGAAAGACTCAGTTCCTACATTTTGCCATCGAAAGTGGCTCCAGAGAAGAAAGAGTTTTGAATATTTCTCTCTACCACGGGTAGACTACCAGATTTCGTACTTGTGTTTAGCGTCACCAAGTCTTTATGACGGAATACAATTGGCAAACGCGGTTTTTCACTTCGAACTACGCTTTACTGTGCGAACACTTGACCTGTCAAGGAAGTCGTGCTTGCAAACTGAGCAGTACGAAGGTTTCGTCTGGCAAGGGCAAGTTGATGGCTCTTTGAGGCTGCTTGAATCGATCCGGAGCTGCTACCTTGCCAGACTAAGAAGGAATCTGCTCCCGAACTTTCAGTTTGAGGACGTGGGCCGAGTTTCTCTCGACAGATGCTGCCTCAGACGGCCTCCCCCGGCCGCCCGAGAGAAAACTTGCTCCGGCGATGGCTAAAAACGATCATCATCGTTGACAGCAAATTGCGTTCCCAGCCAAAAACAAGAATCAGCCATTCGTTTCGTAATACTTCGAAAGTTTACCCAGCAAAGAGTCTTATTGTCTATGCCAGGCATATCTACATGTAGAAATCCAGAAACGTCGTTGAAAAACCCTGACCAAATGAAAAACAAACTTCCAGACACGAGGAATTGCTCACAACAACTTTCACCAGCAATCGACAAGATGTATCTGTTGTATGGATATATTTTGGAGACAGACCAAGTTTTTGATGAGGACGGCGACTGGGAAATGACGGTGCGCGAACTCCTAGAGAATGTTATCATGCATAAGAAATGGGACTGCTCTGCAGACGAACTCAACCTCTACTTCGCGAGGAAGAACGGCCAGCACCCACTAGGTGAAAGCGAGCCTGAATGTTTCGACGTGTACCGAGGCAAACTATCCGATGGTCTCAGGGAGATCATGAATGAGGCCAACAAGGTAGACCCAGACACGCGGATCGGAACGCTTTTCACCACGAATGGCACTTTCTTTCTGCTGGAGGCCCCGCCTCGTATCCGACGCAAGTACAGAAGGAGCGTGGCTGCAACCAGGCGCTATTTTATCAGTACGGAGCAAGGTTGTTGTTGGAGGGTACTTGATTGCACTGACCCTTGTGAATTGATGCGTTTGTTGCCAGAATCAGGCCAATTAGCAGTGGAGGACGCGGACTTGGAGAGTCTCGATGAGCCGCGCTGGTGGGAAAGACTCAGTTCCTACATTTTGCCATCGAAAGTGGCTCCAGAGAAGAAAGAGTTTTGAATATTTCTCTCTACCACGGGTAGACTACCAGATTTCGTACTTGTGTTTAGCGTCACCAAGTCTTTATGACGGAATACAATTGGCAAACGCGGTTTTTCACTTCGAACTACGCTTTACTGTGCGAACACTTGACCTGTCAAGGAAGTCGTGCTTGCAAACTGAGCAGTACGAAGGTTTCGTCTGGCAAGGGCAAGTTGATGGCTCTTTGAGGCTGCTTGAATCGATCCGGAGCTGCTACCTTGCCAGACTAAGAAGGAATCTGCTCCCGAACTTTCAGTTTGAGGACGTGGGCCGAGTTTCTCTCGACAGATGCTGCCTCAGACGGCCTCCCCCGGCCGCCCGAGAGAAAACTTGCTCCGGCGATGGCTAAAAACGATCATCATCGTTGACAGCAAATTGCGTTCCCAGCCAAAAACAAGAATCAGCCATTCGTTTCGTAATACTTCGAAAGTTTACCCAGCAAAGAGTCTTATTGTCTATGCCAGGCATATCTACATGTAGAAATCCAGAAACGTCGTTGAAAAACCCTGACCAAATGAAAAACAAACTTCCAGACACGAGGAATTGCTCACAACAACTTTCACCAGCAATCGACAAGATGTATCTGTTGTATGGATATATTTTGGAGACAGACCAAGTTTTTGATGAGGACGGCGACTGGGAAATGACGGTGCGCGAACTCCTAGAGAATGTTATCATGCATAAGAAATGGGACTGCTCTGCAGACGAATTCAACCTCTACTTCGCAAGGAAGAACGGCCAGCGACTGGGTGAACGTGAGCCTGAATATTTTGACCTGTACCAAGGCAAACTATCCGATGGCCTCAGGGAGATCATGAACGAGGACAACAAAATAGACCCAGACACGCAGATCGGAACGTTCATAAGCACGTGTGACACTGACCTTTTGCTGGAGGCCCCACCTCGTATCCGACGCAAGTACAGAAGGAGCGTGGCTGCCGTTATATCAGTACGAAGCGAGATTATTGTTGGAGGGTACTTGACCCTTGTGAATTGATGCGTTTGTTGCCAGAATCAGGTCGCTTAGCAGTGGAGGACGCGGACTTGGAGAGCCTCGATGAGTTGAGTTGGTGGGGGCGACTCAGTTCCTACATTTTGCCATGTCTAGAGAAGAAAGAGTTTTGAATATTTCTCTCTACCACGGGTAGACTACCAGATTTCGTACTTGTGTTTAGCGTCACCAATTGTAGAGAAGCTCTTTATGATGGACTACATGTAGAATACTTCTCTTCGAACTCGTGTGTTATCACTGCGCGAACACTTGAGCAGTCCAAGCGGCGAATACATGTAGGGTAGATCAGACCTAGCAACGAAATCTTCACGTAAAGAAAGGTGCGTAAGTCGTGTCGACCTGAGATAACATCGATCGCCTGACGAATCTACTAGATGGTTGCCGAGTCCGACTGCTCTTCTGTTCCTGAAAACTGCTGCTCCTCTCCGGCCGACTCTTGTCAGAATCTGACTCGGACGGCCAAGCTACCGTGGTAAATGACCACACGAGACTCGATGGACGATCAAAAACAGTGAGCACCCACGGACGTCCGCTTTATGCCTCAAAAGTGCACCTAATTTGGATAACTGGAGCTCGGGCAGTGAGGGTTTTACGAAAGTTTCGTCAAAGATGGCTGCTTGCTGACAGAGCTGCTACCTTGCCAATGAAATAATCTGCTCCTGAGCTTCCAGTTTGAAAAAAAAAGTCGTGGACCGACTTTCCTCTTGTCAGAATTAGCGTTGTTGGATGCAGCGAGTTGAATGCAGTGTGAGGTATTGAATGTAGCCATTTTCCTTAGATATGGCTACATTCCATGTCAACCACACGCGATTGTTCTTGTAGAGGAAGTTCGACACAAGCATGAAGCTGGCAAAGGCTGCTGCCCAGCAGCTCAAGGCCGTGGTCATCGAGTACGACGTGCTATGCAGCACTCTACTCGGGAAGACTGCAGCTGAACAGGCCGAGCAGAAGCGCCTTAAGCTTGCAGCAGAGAAGAAGCAGGAACAGAAGGAACAGCGCTTCGGGTCCTCGCTCTTCGGGCCTTCGAGCATCAAATCCATGCTGGTGGGCGACGTACGTGGCCTGCTTAAGGACCTGAATGAAGACTCGACCGGGAAGCCGTGGGTAGTGAAGGAGAGACTGCAGAGCACGTTGCAGGGACTGCCGAGTCAAAGTATGTGGTGCTAACCGGATATCCATGGACTGCAGATTAATTGGGAGTAATTTTTTGTGCATTGTGTCAGTTCTAGATCGAGTTACAGGCTCAGAGGAGAAGGAGAAGACTGCAGGCAAGAGTGAGGATGAAATCTACTTGGAGAATCAGCTGCAGGCAGCGTCTCAAGAGCTGGAGAGGGCGAAACAGCAGAAACAGCAGCAGAAGAAGAGCTTTGAGGTCAAGAGTGGTAATTCCTTGAGGGACAAGTACCTGGACAAAATCAACAAATTGAAGGAGAAGAAGAAGCAAGAAGGCGCGTACAAGACGGCAGAGATGGAGGAAGTGGTGGGATCCACGACGTCAGCGGGATTGTCCACATGGATCGTGAATGACGGCACAAATGAAGTCTTGGTGAGCAGTTGGAGGGAAGATTGATGATGAATGCTGTTCTAAGCTGAGTGCTGGTGTTGTGCAGAGTTATTCGGACCTGCGCGGATTATTTAAAGCTGTGATTCCGCCACGTGACCCGCTGCAGGACGTACGTACTTCTACGAGCTATGGCTGAAAAACTGATGTTGCGCTAACAGTTGTTGGTGTGTATTCAGGACGAGTACGAGTTCTTCCTTAAAGAGGCAAGCGTGCTGCTGATATTTGAATGCGTTGATGAAAACCTCTAACAAGTGACTTGTGCAAATGCTAGATGGTAGGTCAATTCGACATGTTCCTGCCGAAGGTAGAACAGGAGAAGTTCCCGGACCCAAAGCCGATCCTCCACATTTGCGAGGAGTTTGGTCTCAAACCAGCCGACGTCCTCGTGCTCGCAAGGCACGCACCCACAATTAAGGCTGCGAAGTACGCTGTTCATATCTTCTTTGCTGTGGCTGCTCACGTCGTAGTGTCTAACTGATTGTTGACACTTCCACAGAGATGCAGGAACCCACGTATGCCACTACATGCCCGGCGATAAGGCCATCCCGAATCACACTGCGCACTACCACTTGACACACCTCCACGAGTTCCAGCACCTAGTCGAGGACTTCAACGGTGTGTCCTATCGCGACAAGATCAAGTTGGGCTCCATTGAGTTTTAGGTGGTACCCGGATAGAGAGTGCCATGTGGACCAGGGGCTCTAGAAAATAAAACTGGGACCAAAGTTCGATGCTCGCGGATGCCAGACAATTATGAAGAGAAGAAGATCGACGATCATTTTTCTGATCGATGACATGTAGCCATGTGCAAATGTAGCCATTTCCTACCGACCCACCAATTCAAAATTGAATCGCATCACCGAAGATATTGACTCGCACGAACGTCGGCGTCTGGTGTCCTGCTCTTCGGCGCCTTGTATCTCCCTTCCTGGCCCCTTATCACGCCGCACCAAGCGCACGGCATCGCTCCTCTGTGTCTGCTCTTCTTCCCTATCCAAGTCGTATCTCCCACTTTCCCCTGTAGCCCAAGAACTCGCCCCTAAATGGCGTACAACTACGTGGCCACGGCGCAGAAGCCTACGAGCGTCACTCACTCGCTCACTGCGGCCTTCACGGGTCCAAATGACACCAACCTGCTCTTGGCCAAGAGCACGCGCTTCGAGGTGCATCTCCTGACGCCCGAGGGGCTGCAGCCACAGCACGACATCAGTCTGTACGGCCGCATCGCCATCTTCGAGGTGTTCCGCGCCGCTAACGAGCCCCAGGACTGGCTCTTCATCGTCACGCAGCGCTTCCAGTTCTGTGTACTGGCCTATGACGCAGCCACGCAGCAGGTAGTGACCAAGGCTCACGGCAGCATCCGAGACTCAATCGGCCGCAGCAGCGAAATAGTCACCAGCGGTAATATCGACCCAGAGGGAAGACTCATCGGCATGAACTTGTACGAGGGCTACTTCAAGGTCATCCCTATCGACAGCGGCAAGGGCATCTTGAAGGACACGTTCAACATCCGTCTGGACGAGTTACGAGTCATTGACATCAAGTTCCTGCATGGATACAGCAAACCTACAATTTGTGTCTTGTACGAGGACTACAAGGCTGCGAGACACTTGAAGACGTACCATATTTTGCTGAAGGAGAAGGACTTTGCTGAAGGACCGTGGAGTCAGTCGAATGTCGAGTCTGGAGCGAGTTTGTTGATCCCCGTGCCGGCACCAACGGGTGGAGTGCTCATTGTGTCGAACCAGACCATTGTGTACCACAATGGGAGCACCTTCCATGCTATTCCGATGCAGAGCACTGTGATTCAAGTGTATGGAGCCGTGGATAAGGATGGATCGAGGTTTTTGCTCGCCGATCAGTACGGAACGCTGTCTGTTGTGGCTCTGCAGCATACTGGGAAGGAGGTCAGTGGAGTACATCTAGAGGTGCTGGGAGAGACCAATATTGCGTCTTGTTTGTCGTACCTGGATAACGGCGTGGTGTTCATTGGCAGCACGTTCGGTGACTCGCAGCTGATCAAACTCAATGCCGACCGTGATGAAAACGGATCCTACCTCGAAGTTTTGGACACATACGTGAACGTTGGACCGATTATCGACTTCTGCGTGATGGATCTCGATCGTCAGGGTCAGGGCCAAATTGTGACTTGCAGTGGTGCCGATAAGGATGGAACACTGCGAGTGATCCGCAATGGCATTGGAATCAACGAACAAGCTAGTGCAGAGCTGCCCGGTATTAAGGGGATGTGGTCACTTCGCGAGACATTTGCTGCGGAGCATGACAAGTATCTTGTGCAAAGTTACGTAAGCGAGATCCGTATTCTTGCGATCGGCGACGATGATGAAATGGAGGAGAAGGAAATTCCAGCGTTCACGAATGTCAAGACTCTATTGTGTCGGAGTATGTTTGGAGATGTGTGGCTACAAGTGACTGAGGCGGAGGTACGTCTCATCAGCTGCACCTCATTTGCACTGACCTCTTCCTGGTCACCCCCTACGGGGTCGAGAATCACGGTTGCTGCAGCGAACCCCACCCAGATTGCAGTTGCAACATCAGGCGGAGTGCTCGTGTATTTGGAGGTTGAGAATGGCCAGGTTACGGAGAAGACTAAGGCCAAGATGGAGCACGAAATTGCATGCGTGGATATCACCCCGCTTGCTTCCAGCAATGCGGGAGATGGAGATATCTCGATGACAGGCACACCAGCACCCTGGGACATGGCTGCATTACGCACTTCGCTTTGCGTTGTTGGACTTTGGACAAACTTCTCGGTGTCTGTTTTGAAGCTACCAACGCTTGAGAAGGTGACTACTGAATCTCTTGGAACAGATCTGCTTCCCCGATCAGTACTTTGCAACACATTCGAAGGAAAGGATTACTTGCTCGTTGGACTTGGCGACGGCAGTCTTATGAACTATGAATTGAACGTCGAGCAAGGAACGCTTGGAACTCGGAAGCGTGTGTCCCTGGGATCGCAGCCTCTCTCGCTGTCAACTTTCCGATCAAAGAACATGACGCACGTGTTCGCTGCGTGTGACCGTCCGACTGTCATCTACTCCAACAACAACAAGCTGCTCTACTCGAATATCAACTCCAAGGAAGTGAATGTGATGTGTTCGTTCGACTCGGAGTCTTTCCCAGAGTGTCTTGCGTTGTCATCTGAGGAAGAGCTGATGATCGGAACGGTCGATGACATCCAAAAGTTGCACATCCAGACTTTCCACTTGAACGAATGGGCACGCCGAATTGCTCACGATCCAGAATCTCACACACTTGGTGTACTGACTGTCAGTTTTACGGTGGATGACACAGGCGAAGAAGTGGACCAGGGCTTTGTGCGGTTGTTTGACGACCAAACATTCGAAGTGCTGCACTCATTCCGACTGGATCCGTTTGAAACCCCCTGTTCAGTGGTTGTGTGTCCTTTTGCGGGCGATTCTGTAAGCTCGTCCTATTTCGTAGTTGGAACTGCCTACATTCACGAGGAAGAAGCGGAGCCGCACCAAGGCCGTATTTTGGTGTTTGCTGTCACTGGCATTCATGGTGAGCGGAAGCTGCAGCTGGTTACCGAAAAAGAAGTGAAGGGGGCAGTATACTGTCTCAATTCTTTCAATGGAAAGGTGCTCGCAGGTGTGAACAGTAAGGCGCAGCTGTACAAGTGGAGTGAGAACACGGACAACGAGAAGGAGCTGGTTTCAGAATGCGGCCATTATGGCCACACACTGGTGCTTTACATGGAGTCACGGGGCGACTTTATCGTGGTGGGCGACTTGATGAAGTCGGTTTCGCTGTTAAGCTACAAGCAGCTGGATGGAACGATTGAAGAGATTGCGAAGGATCTGAACTCCAATTGGATGTCTGCTGTGGGTATCATTGACGACGACACGTACATCGGCAGCGAAACAGACTTCAATTTATTTACTGTACAGCGCAACAGCGGAGCGGCGTCTGATGAAGAGCGTGGCCGCCTGGATACTGTCGGTGAGTTTCATCTGGGAGAGTTCGTAAACCGTTTCAGATATGGATCGCTAGTGATGCAAAACAATTCTTCGTCACAAGCTCCTGCCGGCCCCACTGCTATGGTTGATGTAGGTGAACGTGCTCTTGTTGTTCCAACCGTTCAAAACCAGTCAATGTTGTTTGGAACTGTCAGCGGCATGATTGGCGTCATCCTGTCGATCAACAAAAGCCAGTACTCGTTCCTGCTCCGTGTCCAGGAAGCTCTGACACACGTCGTGAAGGGCGTTGGAGGCTTCTCTCACAAGGATTGGCGCATGTTTGAAAACCGGCGATCAGTGTCAGAAGCGCGTAATTTCATCGATGGAGACTTGGTGGAAAGCTTCTTGGACTTGCCGAAGCCTCAGATGATGAAGGTGGTGGAGAAACTGAACAACGATGGCATGCTGGATGGTACGGACCAAATTACAGTGGAGGATTTGACTTTGCGAATCGAAGAACTCGCCCAGCTGCACTAAGTCAAGATACTACTGAAGAGACTTGAGAAGGCAGTGTGGCGTGACGATGGAGTTTCAATCATATTTTCCTTTGCACTTGAAATATCTCGTTTTATTATTATCCTGGTAGCATGGGTAGAGTCATAACAGTACTCGTGTTTTTTCAGTTGAACGATGGCGCAGAGTGCTGGAAGTAGCAAGATAGCTCGCGGGCGTGTTGATACCCAGAAGGTGAGTTCATGAAATCTCAGTATACTTCGGCGGTATTTGACACCTTTTGCTACATTCTAGGGAAAGGAAGACGTCAAGTTGCCTTCGCTAGTGCCGTCATCGCCAACCAAAAAGGTAAATGGTGAAGGTGACTTTCTCAACAATTTGTTTCTGTCATATTCACTCGCCGTTGGTTGCAGCCCAAAGATGCTCCAATGCCGCGTAAGCCAACGCCTGCGCCTGCAGGAGGGGAAAAGGCAGCACCACCCAAAACTCCGTCGAAGCCGTCTGCCCGGGGAACTCCCACGAAACTATCAGCTTCTGTGAAACCTCTACCAAGCGTTCAACCCACCGTGCAGCATGACAGTTCTCTCGAGACTGGCCCTGATAGCAGTGTTATCCCAGTTGCAGAAGACACAATTATAAATTCGACAGTAGAAAAACAACCAGATATCGCGGACATTGAAGGTTCAAAGGTCTCAGTGGACGACGTACCAGAATCATTTCGCGATAATGTTTCTTCCGAAGAGGTCGCCGCTGCAGAGGAAGCTGAACGTCTACGAAAATTGAACGGCAATGGACTAGTGAAACTCATCTACGAGAGCTACGACGAGTTATTCGCGATTGAGAACGGATCAACTACTCAAGCAAACATCGACGAAGTCTACTGTCTATCATTCGTGATGCCCAGTTGCCTGGTGCGTCTTTCGCAACACCCGAATCCCGAACGCTTCCAGCGCGAGGGGAGTGGAATCTTTGACAGTCTCGTGCGTGAAGATCCGCGAGGAACCTATCACGACTTGGAGAAGGACCGTACGTATTACGTTGTGGTAGAGCAGGAAGCGGACCAGTTACGTCGCGATCAAGAGGCAACGAAGGCACTTTGGGACGGCGAAATTCAGAAGCAGAAGAAAACGGAGAAAGATGATGGCCGAGGCTTCGAATCCTGCTCGTGTATGTACGGCAATCCTTGTGTGGATGAGTACGGGTGTCGAGACTGGCATTCTCGCTTTGCTGTGGCTACGAAGAATGGGTGGAAGGGCTTTTAGCTGACGGAATAGAAGTCTTCCTTTGTCTAATTTATGCTGGTGTTGAGAAGTGAATAGTGAATGGTGGTCTCTTAGGTAGAGTTCCTCCGAGGCTTGATAGTATCTCTTGCTCACGAACTGTGACGCAGTAGCGACTTTTACGCTCAAACTCTGCAGCAGGAACGAAACTGAGTCTGGTAGAGCGTTCACAAAACGTAGTTTTACCCTGGACAGCACAACCATCGAGGGAAACGTTCTCCACTTTGACAACCAGATGCATTCCAGTGGGGTTCACACCTCGGATGAAAGGGTCCAGGTCGAAGTGAACGGCTTCAGGCACGCGTTCGCACTTTTCCCTATCACGTGGTGATACGGAGACTATGTGCTTGGCGAAGGAATCTTGCTGACGTAAAGAGTCCAGAGCTTGGAGGGAAGTCGATGACTCCAATTCATCAAGTAACTTGGCTACGTAGAGCTCCTTACTGTCCTCTTCATCGTCATTTTGATGATCAGAATCGTTTTCTGGATAAAGTTGGAGAGTATGGCACAGCTCACGAGCGATCATCAGCTTCGTCTCTTGATCAGTTGCTTCCTGAAGCCGCCCGACTGCGAGAAGTAGATACGCTCGCGTCGTTTTCAAGATCCAGGGAATGCTGCTAGTTACTGGTGCTTCTAAAGCGTCTTGGAGGATTCTAGCACATTGTAAAGGGAATCTGTCGTTGGCCAGTAATTCAGTAGTGGTTAAGAAAATCTTGTGTAGTTCATCTTCAAACCATTCGTCCAAGATAACACTGCAACAACATCGTAGTAGTTAGTAGGGCAAATAGATATGCGAAGGCAATGCGTACGTACTACTGCATCCAGCCAGGAGAGGAGAGTTTGGCGATAACCTCGTGTGCTTCCTGATAATTCAACGGAGCAAATAAATAAGCACTTACCCACCCAGGCATGAACAGGGAGAGACTTACATGGAGCAGTTCATGCAGCCGCCGGATAAGTGATGATTTATCCACAGGGTAACTATCCAGCTCTGGAATTGCACGTTGCACGCGTAGAAATCGCCCCATTAGCTTTGTGTAGAAGTAGCTACCCACTTTGACGCGAGTCAGTTGCTGGTTTAACGCTGATAAGCCCGATGTTAGCAATGCTAGCTCAAAGTTGCACGAACATAGCAATCTCTTGGATTCCAGCAGAGCCTCAGCAACGTCATGTGAACTTCTTATCGAACGTGATATACCATACACCGCTTTCAACTTGGAACTTCCAATATGAAGATCGTCAAGTAACTTCTGTAGTCTGCAGCTCGTCGCTTCCATCTCAGCAGAATTGTTACCTGATGTTGGGAGATCTTCACAAGGTAAAGAATCGCTTTGTTTCGTATCGGGTAGCGGCGTCAGAAGTAAAGGTGTACTATACGCTTCGAAGCAATCAATGCTACACCGTGCGACCCGCACACAACCGGCGTAGGCGGATGTCGATATCGTGACTTTCGTATCAAAACCTCGATGAACAACCTGGTACATCCCGTCGAGGACATGAGTCTTTGTCTTATCGAACCACCACGTTTGATCATACCTGCACCAAAATGTTGGCGAAAAAATAGCCATCTCCACGACATAGAAATATGGGGTAAACTCCTTCTGCTCGTCTGTCATTCTGGTAGGTTCTCCTTCACTCGCAGGCTCTCCCAGGTCAAGAACCAAGTAATTACTTGTTCTTTCAACAATTGATGGTGAGGGTGGCGGAACGCCGAATTCTGCCTTTGAATCACGTAGAAATGGTATCACAACGGCCCAATCTTGTTCGAAAAGAAATCCTTCGGTGCTTGGAGTTTTGGTATCGACAGAATTCACAACAGTTCGCTTTTGAGCCGGCGTTTTGCCAACTGCAGCACGAATCGGGATCTTCATGAAGGCTGGATAATTTACGTTTATGTCAGAGTTCTGCGTCAACTTATCAACCGGAATTTCCACATGAGTAAGCAAAACTTCAGTGGTGGGAGGTGTCCATTGGAAGACGACCCGATCTCCTTCGCCGATTTGGAGGTTTAACGAAAAGTTTTCACGAATGTTCAGTTGAAAAGAATCATTTGCCAAAGGAAGTGGTTGGCCGTCGACCTCTTCCCGTGTTTGTCGTAGTTTAGCTTCTGCTTCCTCACAATAATTCGTGACATCTCGGGCCAAAGCTATCGATAATTTGACACTTCCGAATCGTGAGCTGTCCGGTAGATTCGTTCGATGCAAGATTATCAGCCGCACACGCTCAACGAACCCCGTACTTCCCTCGTCATTACGAAGGGATTTCGGTCGACTTACAACGGCGAACGTACCGAGGCGACTGACAGCCACACGAGCAATCTCATCGCTGATGACAGCATAATCAATATCTCGGAGAATTCGTCCAGACTTGGAGTCAATCTCCACTACCACAACGTTATTGCTAGCATCTGCTACTAGAAAATGCGGTATCCAGAGCAACGCTGGACGTCGTAGATCCCCCATCGTTCTCGGCATAACGTCAAACAAGTCACTAGCAAGAGTCTCTCCACGGCGCAACAGTAATCCCTTCTCATCTGCTGGACGACAAGAAATCGCGATTTCAGCGCCGTGAATATCGGATACATCATTGCCATCGCGGTCCAGACAGACAAAGAAACCAGGCTGAAAAACGATCGTTGCATCGGTTTGGGAATGATGCACATGTCCTCCAGCACTTGCTTTTAAGCAGCGTACAGTGTAGGCTCCTGGTACCAGCGAGGTTTTATCTACAACGAAATTCAACCTTGGGTCCGGTGGCATCCGATCATCAACCACACGTACTGCCATTCGATTAGAGAGCACTCGACCACGCCGGTTGGTCACTTCACAGTAATAAATTCCTTCGTTGTGCGGTTGAATGCTGGGGGATATAAAGATGAAGCTCTGAGTAGCACCATCGATGGGAACGCCTTCATCTTGATCTTCCTGTTGGATAAACCACTGATAAGTCAGTGGCTCACCTTTGACAACCAGAACAACTTCAACAAGTGAGTCGATGACGGGGAATAGTGCTTCAGGAAGGTTTCTCTGGATCAATGGAACACCTGAATCATTGCAGGAAGAAACATTAATGTAAAAAAATCGTACACAATGGTGTAGAAAGTTGCTGCAGCCTACCAAAATGCCCCCAAGTTTCGATAAAGCGTACCCAAGTATCTCTGATAGTAGTGGCAACTACACGACCCTGATCTTTGTCGTATTGTCGACGCACTACAAGTACTGCACGGCATTGTGCGTGCTGAAATTTTGGAACGCCAGCAAAGAAATCCTGAAGCGCTCGACAACAGAACTGGAAGCAAAGATTTAGCATGTTTTGCCAGTAAGATCGGATATAACAGTCTCTGAACGTACCCGACGAGCGCTTTCGAAGTGTTGACCGTCTAGTAATTCGTCAAGTGCAAGGATACAGCGGGAAGCAGCAGCAACGGCCAACCGAACAACCAATTCTTCAGGACAGCTATTCAAGAGAGCGTGGGTGATGAGAGACAACCCGCTTGAGTCCTTTTCGAGAACAGTATCCAAACTTTTGTCTACAAGCCACGACAGCTTCTCGATCCCCCAACGCTGCTCAAGAGCGTAGTACAGAGGTACTCGGTGCTGTAGGAGCACATTGTAAAACATTAATTACGCTAAAAAAAAAAACAAAGGACGGGATACCTGGCGATCCAATAGCTTGACTGAGGCTGGATACAATGCGTAGATGCTTCCAAGCAGCTCGAAGGGTTTGTCTACCGTGTCTTCCCTGTGGTTGAGGGAGACGACTGCGGCGTGCATTGGCCGATCCATCTATGACAATGTTCCTATTAGCGTTCAGGTGTCTCTTATTGAAAATTGTGTTGCACCTCGAAGAACTGAGCCTCCTGCCATGCTTCGGGCGTGGATATCTGGAATCGGTGCTTGTGTTGTAAGGTGATGCATCTCCAGGCGCGGAGGCACGTGAACAGCCGAATAGCTGGTCGATGATCACGGAGTAGCTCTGCCCAACAACAGTCGCAGCTTTGGGACGGCTCCACCGTCTTCAAGTACATCTTTCAACTACACCTGAACTACATTACATAGAAAACACTTTTTCCTTACATTTAAAGGGTTAAGCCCCTTCACAACCAGAAATATTTGTAAATTAAATGAAAGTAAATTAAATGATATTTGTGCTTTGTAGGAAATTCAAATACAGAATATTGCTCATTTAAGCTTGGTAGGAAAAATACGTTTTGTGAAAAAAAGTGAAAATATCCACAACAACAAAGTGGCGGGAATATGGAGGCAGAGGACATCGGGGCGCCGGTGCCACAGATGCAAGAGCAGGAGGCCGATACGCCGCAGGGCGACGCTGTGCAGCAACAATTCGACGCGCTCTACATGGCACAACTGCTGGACAGGCTGCGGACCAACGGCAAGAAGCCGGAAGCCGCCGCTGAGGAGCTCCAGGACGGCCTGGTATGTCAATTCTCGTAAAATCATTATTCCTATAGAAGTTACTGATATGGATGCATTTGCTAGAGAAAACTGCACGCTTTGCAGCAGGCATTCGTGACTAAGCAGGCGAAGCAGAACCTATTGGACCGATTGGCGCAGGTGGAGACATTGGAGGCACTACAGAAAGTTGCAGCGTCTAGGAAGGCTCAGGTGGAGGCCGGCTACGACCAAGAGAAGAGGGAGCTACAGAAAGCGGTGACAGAGCGGGAAGACGCTCTTCGGTTGCTGGAAAGACTGGCCGATGAGGTGGAGCAGGAGAAACTGAAGGTGCTCGAGAATGAGCGCACTCGACAAGCTCATGAGACCGAGTTGGCACAGTTGAATGAGGTGTGGAAGGCGATGCAGAAGAAAAATGCGCACCGGAAGGCAGCAGTGCAGGTAGCTACTGGAGTGATGATCACAGATGAAGAAGATTGTGGTCGGGTGCTGGACCTGCAGACGCGCAGTATCCAAGAGATGCACCAGAAGCAGAAACAGCTTGAGGTTGGTGTTGGTTGTGGGGTGGATTGCGGTGGAATCAGACTTTTAAAGTGTCGTGTGAGCAGGACGAGAAGATTGATATCAGCACTCAAGTGAAGCGGGCGAAGAGGAAGATCGAGGACGTGGCTAAGCAGGTGCGTAGAGGGTTGTCTATTGGGCATGAAACAGTCGCTTCTTGTGGTGCTTAGTTTTAATGTTGTCGTCTTTTTCCAGAACGATCTCAGGAGCAAGGATGCTGAAGTGAAGCAGCGAGAACAAGACTACATGACGCTCCAACAAATGAAGAAATGGTACATCGAGAGGTGCAGGGTTTTAGGTGGAGAATCGTTTAGACTAATTTACGAATCATTGCTATCCAGGTACGATCACGTCAGGAACATCCACGAGTCTCTGTCTGGGATCGAGATTACGAACGTCGTCGACGATTACCTCGAAGTACGAGTTTTGAAGTCCCGTACAGTGCGACTCTATTGCGACTCTGAATCCACTCGGTTGCAGCGCGTTCAGGTGGGTAGTTCAGACTGTTTCTCACCGCTATCAAGGCAGTTTTCACTTACCTCACCGTATGACTGCAGTTCCTCACTCCTGATGTGGCCACCGCTGATCTCGTGGAAATCGCCGTGCGAGATAACAACGTCCAGTATTTCTTGTGCGAGTATCGTGAACGCGTGCGCGAGCAGCTAGCGCTTTGAGACTTTGTCACTTCATCGAGTTAAACAAAATTGAGTACGCATTTTATACAGCTGAAAAGTCTGCTTGCTCGTCTTTCGCTACTGATGCCAGCGATGCGCATGTCAACTACTTCGAAGTACACTGTATCAAGACTACCAGGCAGCTCAAACGCTCAATCTACTTGGGAAACAGGTCGTTCACTTGAGCTTCTGGCAGTCCTGCATCCAGAAGTTTCTTACGTGCAAGGGCACGATCAATAGTGAGTTTCAGCTTGGCCGCTTCCACCTCGTAGCGCAGTTTCTCACACTCGAGCTTGTTGCGCTCCTCCTCCATGCAAAAGCGTTTGCGCTCGCGCTCTTCACGCACAGCTTCCGCCAGCATTCGTTGCGTGCTCTCTAGAGCCGCTGGGTTCGTCCAGGTCCCAGCCAATCCAGCAGAGGAGATGGCAGGAGTTGGCGCGATCGGAACTCCAGCGCTTGTCGCAGCGGGCGCAGCAATTGTCGGCATTGGCACCTGCACATTAGCTGTATCGGGCAGTACCCTCTGCTCTACCACAGTCATTGCAACAACCTTGGGTTCCGCTTCCTGCACTTCCTCCTGTGCTTTCCGCTTCCTAATAGACACCGGATGCGTCATTGCACTCTGATGCGAACGTCTCTGTCGGAGTCCTTTGTCGTCATCCAGCCCGAACACCTCGTTAAGTGTATGATAGTAGCGACACATGCGCAGTACGTGCGCCTCCGCCGATCCACGAGGCTCGTCCACAGCATCATCATCTTCGTCTCTATCCACTGCACGCTCGAACGTGTACGGGTTATAGTTGTTCTCCCTTAGCCAATTGCGCGCGGCGTCGAAGCTCCGCTCCAATTCGCTGATCTGCGTGCGGATGTTGGCGTTCTCCCTGTGGTTAATGCCGTGGAGCCTCATAATGTTCTTAATCTCAGAGCATAAGGCCTCGCGGGTCTCGCCATTCTGGGACTTGCCGTCCCGCCAGCGCACGTAGTTGCCCGCGGCCGCCAACCACTCGAGAAGGATGGAGATGGACGTCTTCCCGTCGCGCGTGGCGCTATCGCTATCCCAAAGTACGCGCTGCCGACGTGCAGATCCGGTGCTGGAAGAGCTGCGAGCGTTGGCTGCGCCCGTCTGGAGCAGCGGGCGCGACGGTGTTGAAGCTGGCGAGGACGGCTCCGAGCTCATGTTGAGCGAGATCTGTAGGTTGACTGGTCGCGCGTGACTTGAAGAATGTATGGGGAATCTAGAGAAAACTTAAAGATGGCTACTTGGTGTGGTGTACGGTACATAATTAAAGGCTTGAATTCTAAAAACTACATGTACCGTAGTCAAGATGGAGTTGTATCGTCACTGTCATCTGCTTCGGCTTCGATCGCTGCCATAAAGTCCTGCTGTCGTTGTGACCACGTTGGCGACAGTACCGTGACTGTCTTTAGCGGAGAGTCTGTGGATTTGTCTGTCAGGGTGAGCTCAAGTGTGTCTTCGCTCCGTGACGTAGTGGTAGGCGTGATTTCCTCTGTCGCTGCCTTATTGCTCTCGTCCGGATTGGAAGAGGGAGAAGAATTGGGTGTAAACTTAGCTCCCGAACTACTTCTCATCTTTGACGGCCCATTGGAGTTCCTGTTGACGAGTGGGGGCGTCATGACGTTGAAACGCTGTTTCGCAGATGACGATATCGACCAAGCGGGGGATCTGGCGCCCTTCTCAGCGTTTAAACCAACAGAACCATGTTTGTTGCGCTTCGCTGGTCGCGGCGGCGTGGAACGTGTCTGTGGTGTAGTGCGACGGCGGTCCTCTTTGCTATTGCCAACTGTTGGAATAGGCAGCAGTAGCTGCAAGCGATCCATCTTACGTTGGCGCTCTCGAAGTCTTGCAGAGCACCGCTCTATCGTTTCTGCACAGCGTCGGTGAAGTTCCAGTGGCGACTTGGTTGAAATCCGTGTGGCATAAACTGCAGTGAATTTTGCTGACGATGTTGCTCCAGTATGGGTTCCCGCTGGCTCCTGGTGCGTGGTTGAGTCGTCCAAGACATTTGCATCCTTGTTCTCTGGTGTTGACATCACGTTGCTAGAGTTTTTATCCTCGGCAGTATCGAGCTTTGGTCAGTGAGAGTTGACGCCCTTCATTTAGACGGAGTGTCAAAGCGCAGACCGTTTCAAAACCAATCTATTACCACTGCATGACCTGCAGCATCTCGTAGTGGACGGTACTTCGCATGGTCTCCTCAACCCGATTTAACGAAAATGTAGCCATGTCCGAGGGTCGAAACGACGCAATCCTACCAGTCCGCTCAAGAAGAAGAGAAAGAAGAATCATCGATGTCACTGGACGAGGTGACTCGCCGCTGGCTGCGACGCCTCGTGTCTCGAGCGCTTGACGTCGAACCTTCGGTATTTGATCAACTACTTACGGACGCGAAGGCGGGGGAACCTTCGTCTGGGGAGCTGGTGCAGTCGTTCTTCTCTTCCAAAACGGAGGCTGGTAGTGTTTTATTCTTCTATAAAGGAGAAGAACAATACGAGCTAGAAGAAGAGGTCGAGGAGGAGGTGGAAGTGATAAGACAAGCTTCTCCTACAGGTAAGCACCCACCCACCCAAAGCTACTGCGAGGATCTAACTGTATCTTTAACCTGTAGAGCCACCAAGTGAAGGAACTCCACCTGCAGAACCAACGGACGAGCAGTTGTTCCTTGATGCTGAAGCCCCACCACCAGAGACGGAGACAATAAAGAGACTAGTGAAAAGAACGCGGACAGCGACACGTCAAGTCTGCCACGCCTTCTTGAACGCGCTGCCTGCAGATTCTTCCGAGGCTTCAACCATTTTCTTGGTTAAAGTAGCTGCTGGGCCGGTCACAGTCCAGAACGTCGTGACAGAAGCTCATGAGAAGCTGGTCCAGACAAACGTGGAGCTTGGATGCTCGACTGGAGACCTGTTGTCGAACTTAGAAGGGATCATCTGCAATGTCTTCATGCCTCTACTGGATCCACAGCTCTCGAGAGCAGACCACAGCAACGGAGGGGACGAAAGTGGCGTAAAGAACTCCACTGCAACTCATCAGGCGCTCAAGGTCATCGACGCTGTGCGTAACGAGTTCAAGAGCAACTTAGTCAAGTTCTCGTCGCAGATTTCCAACGCCATCCAGCAGATCCAGGGCGACATCCACTTGAACATCCCCGACGTCATCATCACCAAGCCGGAGTCGCATCTGGACGACTATGAGCTCATTAATACACTGGAGCAGGCCTTAGAGGACTGGTCCAAGAGTGTGGCGAGCGTTGTGGAGCAGGAAACCCGCAAGACTCCCAAGCGTAAGGGTCCGTTGGCCGAAATCGAGTTCTGGAGGGAGCGAAACGCCACGCTCAGCACCATTTTCGAGCAGATCAACATGCCAACAGTCCAGAAAATGCTCAAGCTACTGGAGCTGGTGGAAGCGAGTATGTTGCTTACGTTTAAATACCACTTCTCGGAGCTCAGCAAGCTCTACGTGGAGGCGAAAGACAACGTCAAGTTCCTCACAACTCTGGAGCGACACTTTAAGAACATTGCAAGTGGCTCCTTCTCGGCAATTGCGGACACGTTACCGTCTATGATGAACGCCATTCGAATGGTCTGGATCATCTCGCGGCATTACAACACGGACGAGCGGATGGTCCCTCTGATGGAGAGAATTGCGTCGGAAATCGTGGATAAAGTGGCAGTTGAGATCAACATCCACACCATCTTACGGAAGAGCCCAGAGAACGCCTTACACGCCATTGAGGAGGCTAAAATGGTGCTTGAATTATGGCACTCAACCTACATGAAAGTACGGGAGCGTATCGAGGCTAGCGGCACAGACCATCGCTGGGAATTCGACCGCAAACGTCTATTTGAACAGACAAACTACATGGCTAAGATCTGCGAGAACCTGCAGGAAGTGGCTACAGTCTTGGACCAGTTCAATAAGTTCCTCGGACCGGAACTCAAGTCCGTGACAGGTGATTCCCAAGGAATTGACGACGTGATGTCTCGTGTGGAGGGCTTGATCGCTCCGTTCGAGAGCGTCCCCTTTAAGATTTTCGACCGCGGCTACAAGACGAGCTGGGAGTCGGTCATGGTGCAGTTTCGCGAGAAAGTGAGTGAGATTGAGCATATGACGCGCAAGTTCATCGATACGTCGTTCCAGAAGCTCCGGTCGGCTGAAGGAGCGTTCGACCTGCTTCAGAACTTCCAGAATATCCAGTCCCGCGAGTCGATCAACAAGCAGATGATGGAGAAGTACAAGGATATCCTCATGCAGTACACAAAAGAGCTGGAGAAGTTGGAGGAGCAGTTCCACCGACACAAACATCGCCCACCGGTATACAAGAACCACCCGCCAGTTGCTGGAGCTATTAGCTGGTCTCGCGCGCTCTACTTACGCGCCAAGAAGCCGATTCTACGCTTTCGAGCTATGAACGATCTGCTCAAGAGCCCTCACGGCGAAGAAGTGAAGGAGAAGTATCTGGTATTCGCGCGTGCAGTGGACGCATACATCAAGCAGCTCCACAAGGAGTGGAGGGAGAAAGTACCTACGCTGACGAATGAATGCCTTAAGCTCTCAATTTTGGGCCCGAAATTACTGGAAGCTGGTAAATCGGAGACCGGAGTCATGCTCTACAAACTACCTCAGCCGCCGTTCTACGCTAACTTTTCGCCTGAGCTGGCGATGATTATTAAGGAGTCAAAATATCTGGATCGTCTTGGCTTTGAGATCCCCGAAGAGGCTCTAAACGTGACGCTCCAGGAGGACAAGTATCACCAATACGTGCAAGAACTGACGCTGATGCTCCGGCGTTACGACGCGCTTCTGGCAGAGCTCACACCAGTGGAGACGCATCTCTTACGTTCACAACTGAAAAGTCTGGAAGATGTTTTACGAGTGGGCTTTTCCCCTCTCAATTGGAATTCGCAGCGTGTACTGAGCTTCATCGAGAACTGCAACAAGTCTCTGAACCAATTCGCAAATCTCGTGAGTCAGATCCACAAAAGTAGTAAAATGGTGGAAGAGATCGTCATGGACATTGAAAACACGCTTTTGATCAAGATTGAGGATTTTGAGGAAGGAGTCGTGACTGAAGTAGGGGAGTTCTACGAACTGGTTGAACGAAACCGTATGCAAAGGATTGAGGAGCTCGTGCAAAGCTATCGATCTATCGGCCCGCTACTTATCAAAGTGGAGGAAATCGTCGCTGGTGTGAATACCGGTACCAGTCCCAAGATGTCGACGTACTACATGTACTGGGAGCGTCGTATCTTCAATGCGATCACCAAGATGATCATTGCCTCTATGACAACGTTTCAGGCGCTTCTTAACGTCCACACGAAGGACATTAGCAGCGCTATCTCGATCATGGGACAAGCAGAAGGAGGTAAACTCAAACGACCTCCTCTTTGCAAGGTCAAGGCCACGATGAACGGGAAGGATATCATTGTAACCCCGTCGCTCTCTGACATGTACAAGTATCTGAGCAAATCTGTCAAGCATATCGTTGAGAGCGCTAAAGCTTTTATCCGGTGGATGCACGGGACCTGTCGTGAGACTGCTCCTCTTGTGGTTAATGAGGACGAGGAGCCGATCACCTTCACGTTTTACTCGGATATCTCGCAGAACCCGTACGTAATCAAGATGACGCTGTCGCTCAATCAGGAGATCCACAAGGTTTTCAACATTGTGAACCGCTACCTTGATAGTTGGCGCCGGTACGACACGGTGTACAACCTCTGGAACACTAAAAGACGTAGTGCACTGGAAAAACTGGCGGACAAGAAGCCTCCGTGTGTTTATTTCGACACTCGCATGGCTCAGTACTCTCGTCTCGCTGACTCCGTGCGCAACCAGCCTACAGAGAAGGATACCGACTTTTTACAGATCAATTGTCTCCCCCTAGCGGTTTCAATCGCGAAACAAGCCGAGATGTGGAAAGATGACTATGGTAAGATCCTCCTTGAGGTGTCGAATAAAAAGCTGCTGGCCATTAGCGCCACCATGGACCAGCTGGAGTTCGAGCTCGAAGCTACACCGGAAGACCTCGAGTCGTTGAAGAAAGTGTTGAACACTGTGGCCAGTATTAGCGATATGAGCATGGAAATGGAGCTGGAGTACGCCGACATCATCGAGAGATACCGTACCTTGCAGACGTTTAGCATTACTGGAGATCCAGCAGAGTTCAAGAAGGCTTTCTCACTGGAACAGCGTTGGAAGGGTCTGTATCTCGCGTCCAAAACCAAAGATTTGCGTCTCGTGAGGGTGAAAGACCAGTTCCGAGGCGTGACGAAGCAAGACGCTGTGAACTTTGCAGAAGAGTGCAAGAACATGAAGAAGGAGTTCTTAGAACACGGACCGGGGACTTGTTCGCTCGACCTTGACGCTGGATTGGACATGGTGTCGGCGTTTAAGAAGAAACTCACCGTGTTTAAGGCACGACGACAGGAATTGGCCAATGCTGAGAACCTGTTCGCACTCCCTATCACTTCGTACCCGGAGCTTCAGCAGATAGCGGAAGCCTTGGAGAAGCAGGAGGTGATCTACGACTTGTACACTGAGCAGAAGGAGTTCATCAGCAATCTTTCGAGTATGTTATGGGCTGAGCTGGACGTGGCAGCGATGAACAAAGGCATTGAAGAGCTGGAGAAACGTTGTCGTAAAATCCCCAAAGACCTGAAGGCTATGTCGACTTTTGTGGAAGTGGAGAAGCAGATTTTATCTTTTAAGGAAAGTATCCCTCTCATCCAAAGTCTTAAGAACGAGGCGATGAAGCCACGTCACTGGGAAGAGCTCATGGCAGTGACACAAGTGCGTTTCGACATGAATCTCAAGACTTTCACACTCGGAAACCTCTTTGCTATGAAGCTCCATCGCTTCTCGACTGAGATTGGAGAGATCGTGAATGCAGCTATGCAGGAGCAGAAGATCGAGCAGGAGATCTTGAAGATCGAAGATTCCTGGGCTAAGGCGGTGCTGGAGCTCGTCAAGTACAAGAAGAACGGTACCGACCGCGGCTGGGTCCTACGTGCTGCTGACGAGCTCAAAATCACTCTGGAAGACCACATGCTGAACCTCCAGACGATGTCTGGGTCCCGTTTCATCGCCAGCTTCGCCGAGCGTGTTCGCAAGTGGGAGAAGCGTCTCGGAGTCGTCAACGAGTGCCTGGATATCTGGTTCGTTGTGCAGCGCAAGTGGATGTATCTCGAGAGCATTTTCGTCGGTGCTGAGGATATTCGCCAGCAGTTACCGGAGGAAGCAAAGAAGTTCGATGCCATCGACAAAGCGTGGAAGACGATCATGGGTGCGACGTACAAGAACGCCAATGCAGTGGAAGCTTGTACGGCTGAAAACCGAGTGGAAACACTGCATTCCCTCTCGGAACGGCTCGACAAGTGTCAAAAGTCTTTGAGTGATTATCTTGACACGAAACGGAATTCGTTCCCGCGGTTCTTCTTCATCTCGGACGATGAGCTGTTGAGTGTCTTAGGCTCTTCCGATCCGACGTCCATCCAAGTTCACATGCTCAAGCTCTTCGACAATGTGAAACTGTTGACTTTCGTACGGAACAACAAGAGCGTCAGTGCCATGGAGAGTGCCGAGGGGGAAGGGTTTCAATTCCGTACGCTATCTGCCGTTGAAGGTCCAGTGGAATCCTGGATGACTGGAGTGGAAGACGAAATGCGAGTTACTCTGCAACGAATCGCTAAGGAAGGAGTGTTCCAGTACGCGAATATGGACCGTACAAAGTGGCTAGAAGATGTGCTCGGGATGGTCTCGCTAGTAGGCAGTCAGATCTGGTGGACGTGGGAAGTTGAGGATGTCTTCCACCGTGTTAAAAGTGGCGATAAGTACGCTATGAAAGGCCTGGAAGGACGACTAACGGAGCAATTGAACAGCCTCGTGCGTCGTGTTCGAGAACCACTGGATAAACTGATACGGAAGAAAGTGAATACGCTACTGATCATCGACGTTCACGCTCGAGATATCGTCGATTCCTTTGTACGCGACAGTATTCTCAATGAGAAAGAGTTCGCGTGGGAGTCTCAGCTGCGATTTTACTGGCGAAAAGATGTGGACGACGTCGTCATCAGCCAATGCACGGGGAATTTCCGCTACGGCTACGAGTACATGGGGTTAAACGGCCGTCTGGTTATCACCCCACTCACAGATCGCTGCTACATGACTCTAACTCAAGCTTTAACCTTCAAATTGGGTGGATCACCTGCTGGTCCAGCAGGAACAGGCAAGACAGAGACAGTGAAGGATTTAGCCAAGTCGCTCGCTCTACCTTGTTACGTGATCAACTGTGGAGAGGGACTGGACTACAAAGCTATGGGCAGTATCTTCTCGGGTCTGGTTCAAGTGGGAGCTTGGGGTTGCTTCGATGAGTTCAATCGAATCAATATTGAGGTGCTTTCAGTGGTATCAGCTCAGCTTCGAGCCATCCAGAACGCGCTTAATTACGACAAACCCACAGTTGATATTGGCTTTGGAACGGAGATCGCTATTCACCGTACAGCAGGCTTCGCTACGTGTGGCTTTTTCATCACGATGAATCCAGGATACGCCGGACGGACGGAACTACCGGATAACCTGAAAGCTCTCTTTCGTCCAGTCACTATGATTGTCCCTGATCTCCTACAGATCTGCCAGATCATGCTCTTCTCGGAAGGTTTCGAGAATGCTGTTTCCCTCGCGAAGAAGATGACGGTGCTGTATAAACTTTCACGAGAGCAGCTCTCGAAGCAGTACCACTACGACTTCGGTCTTCGAGCGTTGAAGAGTGTCTTGGTCATGGCTGGGTCTCTCAAACGTGAGTACAGCGACATGAATGAAGATCTGGTGCTGATGAGAGCTCTGAGAGACAGTAACATGCCCAAATTTGTGTTCGAAGATGTCCCTCTCTTCCACGGCCTGATCAACGACCTCTTCCCTGGCTTGGACTGTCCTCGTGTGGGATACGCAGCTCTGAAAGACGCTATTGAAGCGGAGCTCATTGTGGGGGAGTACAACACAACCAACGCCGCTGTGTACAACGAACAGATTGACAAGATCATCCAAATGTACGAGACGATGCTTGTACGTCACACGACCATGATCGTCGGCCCTACGGGTGGAGGTAAAACTCTCGTACTTAACACTTTAGCAGCAGCGTCCAAGACTGCACTGGACGAACAGGTGAAGATCTTCGTGCTTAACCCGAAAGCTCAACCGATTGCTGAACTGTACGGCACAATGGACCCCGTTACTCGAGACTGGACGGATGGGGTGCTCTCCAAGCTCTTCCGAGAGTTAAATCAGCCTTTACCTGCTGGAAAGGAGAACGAAAAGCGGTGGCTTATCTACGACGGAGACGTGGATGCAGTCTGGGTGGAGAATATGAACAGCGTCATGGACGACAACAAGCTGTTGACGTTGCCAAACGGTGAACGTATTCGACTGCAGACTCACTGCTGTATGATCTGTGAGACTTTCGACCTGCAGTATGCGTCTCCTGCAACAATCAGTCGGTGTGGAATGGTCTGGGTCGATCCAAAGAATCTGGGTTATCGTCCTTACTACGAACGTTGGCTCAAGAAAAAGTATCCACTGGTGGCGTTTACTGCTTCCCCCGATACACCCCCAAGTGCCACTTCTCCACCGCCAGGAACGCTCACGACCCCACTGGAACGTACCATTTTGCTTGAGCTCTTCGACAAATACGTGCCCAAGTGCATTGACTTCATCCTTGAAGGAGTTTTTGGTGCGGATGAAATTGTCGCCAAATGTCAGCAAGTGATCCCTATCAGCAACATGGAAATGTGCAAGCAGTTGTGTATCTCCCTGGACGCTTTTCTACCGACCGACGGGTCTTTAGAGCCCACAACGGACTGTGCAAGTATCGAAGGGATTTTTCTCTTCAGTGTCGTGTGGTCACTGGGCGCTGCCTTGCTCGGCAGTAGTCGATCCCGTTTTAACGAATTTATCCGGAAAATCGCAGATTGTCCGCTACCAACAACGAGTTTGTACTCGAATTTCTTCGACTTGGAGACAAGGAAGTGGCAGCCTTGGGAGACGCGAGTGGTGCCGTACGCCGAACCAGCTCCGTTCAACTTCTCCAGAGTCTTTGTACCTACTACCGACTCGGTGCTTTACAGCTTCATCTTGGCTAGTTGTATGCGCACGGAGAAGCCGATTTTGTTTGTGGGGGAGTCCGGTACGGCCAAGACGGTGACGATCCAGAGTTACCTTAAAGATTTGGACCAGCAGACGTGTTCGACTCTCAACATTAACTTCTCAAGCCGTACCAGTAGTCTGGACGTCCAGATGAACATCCAGGCGAACGTGGACAAGCGGTCGGGCAAGATCTACGGCCCTCCGGCAGGCAAGAAGCTGCTGATCTTCATCGACGACCTGAACATGCCCAAGGTGGATTTGTACGGAACTCAACAGCCAATTGCTCTGCTGCACTTTGTCATGAACCGAGGCAGCATGTACGACCGTGGGAAGGAGCTGGATCTGCGTATTCTGAAGGATCTGCTGTTTATCGGAGCTATGGGACCTCCCGGAGGTGGTCGCAACCAAGTGGATCCTCGCTTTGTGGCCCAATTCAACGTGTACAACCTCACGCCGCCTACGAAAGAGGTGTTAAAGCATATTTACGGCTCCATTGTGACCACGTATTTACGCAACTTCAGTGAGGAAATCCAAGGGAAAGGGATTAAACTCACTGAAGCTCTGCTGCAGTTTTTCGAGTTCACATTGGAGAAATTACCTCCGACTCCGTCTAAATTCCACTACATTTTCAACCTACGGGACCTCGGGCGGGTCTGCGAAGGGATTTGCATGGCGACAACCGACAAGTTCGACAACGCGGGGAAGGTCGTGCGTCTATGGAGAAACGAAATAAAGCGGATTTTCTGTGATCGACTCACGAGCGAGTCGGATAATGCGCTGGTGGATGGAGCAATCTCCCAGATTCTACGCGATACATTCCCTGAAGAAGCCGAAGCAGCTTCTGTTGATCCTCTGATCTTTGGAGATTATGCGGATTGCATCGGACGGATCACCGGACAGGCAGCGGAAGACGCTCGGTTGTACCAGGATATGGAGTCCTACCGACGCATTCGAAGCATCTTTGACGAAGCGTTGGAGACGTACAACTTGGATAATAAGCCCATGACGTTAGTGCTGTTTGAAATGGCACTGGAGCATTTATCTCGTATCCTGCGGATTATCCGGAACCCTCTAGGTCACGCACTGTTGATCGGAGTGGGCGGCAGTGGCAAACAGAGTTTGTCTCGACTAGCAGCTTTCACTGCGGGGTACGATCTGTTTGAGATTTTCCTTACGCGAGGCTATGGAGAAGCAGAGTTCCGAGAGAATCTGAAAGACCTATACCGTATGCTGGGGAAGAAGCCTGTTGTCTTCCTCTTTACGGACGCACACGCAGTTGAGGAAGGATTCCTTGAGTTCATCAACAATATGCTAACTACTGGCGTTGTGCCTGCGCTGTTCGAGACGGACGAGCGAGATGTACTCGCGAATTCCGTACGGGATCAAGTGAAGGCTGCAGGGCTGGTGGAGACGAGCGAAAGCTGCTGGAGGTTCTACGTCAACTTGTGTCGTCAGAACCTGCACGTGATCCTGGCCATGTCGCCTTCGGGTAGTACACTACGCACGCGTTGTCGCAACTTCCCCGGTCTTGTGTCGGCTACGGTGATCGACTGGTTCTTCGCTTGGCCTGAGGACGCTCTACGTAACGTGGCGCAGTATTTCTTGGCGGAAGAAGCAATTCCAGAGGAATCACGCGAACAAGTGACGAATCATCTCGTACACGCTCATCTACGAGTAGTTCGAGTTGCTCATCAGTTTGGTGAAGAGCTACGTCGTCATTACTACGTGACGCCCAAGAACTACCTCGATTTCATATCGAACTACCGTCTACAGCTGAAGGAGAACAAGGCCAAGGTCACAGCCAGTATTGCGCGTCTAAAAGGAGGTCTTACGAAGCTCGTCGAAGCTGCACAGGCTGTGGATGTGATGCAAGTTGAGTTATCCGAGAAGAAGGTGATCGTGGATGAAAAAACGTTGGCCTGTGAAGCTCTGATCAAGACTATTGAGGAGAAATCGGCCGTGGCTTCTAAACAGCAGGAAGTGGCGGCGGCTACACAGATTGCGTGTGAAAAAGCGTCGGTACTTATCGCTCGAGAGAAGGAGGAGGCTGACGCTGCCTTGTTGGAGGCTCTTCCAGCTGTGGAAGCTGCTGCAGCTGCGTTGCAAGATCTGTCCAAGGCGGATTTAACCGAGCTCAAGTCCTTCGCGTCTCCTCCGCCTCTGGTCATGTCGGTTTGTATGTGCGTGTTGATCCTCAAACCCACGGGTCAAGAGCTGGATCTGGACTGGAAAGGAGCGAAAGTCATGCTGAGCAACGCCAACCTGATCACGTTGCTGAAGGAATACGAGAAGGACAAGATTTCGTCGAAAATGATCACTAAAATCAAGACGTTCTTCAAGAATCCGGATCTGAATATTGAGAATATGAAATCCATCTCGAGGGCTGGCGCTGGGTTGCTCGTGTGGGTCGTAGCTATTGTCAAGTATCACGATGTGGCCAAGAACGTGGAGCCGTTGCGTCTGAAGGTGAAGACGATGGAGAAGGAACAAACTATTAAAGAGCAGGAACTGGCGGATCTCAAAGCGACTTTGGATCGGTTGAAGACGGAGCTGGATAATTTATCCACACAGTTCCAAGAAGCGAATTCGGAGCTCCAAGGGCTCAAGACACAGGCAGATCAAATGCAAAAGCGGCTACAAGCAGCAAGCAAACTGCTTGCTGGTCTCGGCTCGGAGCGTACGCGATGGACAAAAGACGTGGACTCTCTGAACCTACAGAGCGAGCGACTTGTGGGCGATTGCTTACTTACCGCGAGCTTCTTGAGCTATGCTGGCGCTTTCAGCTTCGACTACCGGTCAGACCTGATCTACCGTGATTTCTTCCAGGATATTGAAGCCCGCAAGCTTCCAGTTACTTCCCCCTTTCGTCTTGAAAGCTCTCTTACTGATGACGCTACTATCCAGAAGTGGGTCTCGGAAGGGTTACCGGCTGACGAACACTCGGTGCAGAATGGTATTTTGACCACGAAAGCCAGTCGCTTCCCGTTGTGTATTGATCCGCAGCAACAAGCCGTGAACTGGATCAAGAAGAAGGAGGAGAAGAACAGTTTAACGGTCAAGACGTTGAGTGATCCAGATTTCATGAAACACTTGGAGCTGGCGATTCAGTTCGGCAACCCGTTCCTGTTTGAAAGTGTAGACGAAGAACTGGACCCGATATTAGACCCTGTTCTGGAGAAAAGTACGTTCATGGAGGGATCGCAAAGACTCATCAAGCTGGGAGACAAAAACGTCGAGTGGGATGCCAATTTCCGCTTGTACTTCACTTCGAAGCTCGCTAATCCTCACTATTCGCCTGAGGTCATGGGTAAAACGATGATTGTGAACTACAGTGTGACTCAAGACGGTCTGGCGAACCAGTTACTGAACGTTGTTGTGGCTCACGAGCGCCCAGATCTCGAAGAACAGTACAGGGATCTAGTGACAGAGATGTCAGAGAGTACCCAGCTGATCGTGGAGCTTGAAGACACACTTTTACGTGAATTATCCAGCAGTTCAGGGAATATCCTGGATAACGAGGAGCTCATCGCCACGCTGGATGAAACCAAGAACAAGGCGACTGAAATCAGTGCTAAACTCGAGCTTTCAAGCTTCACTAAGGATGAGATCACCAAGGCTCGAGAAGTTTACACCCCGGTAGCTCTACGTGGGTCCATCATGTACTTCGCCATGGCAGCTTTAGCCACGATCATGAAGATGTACGAGATCTCGCTTGCTAGTTTCCTCACTGTCTTCCACACGGCACTGGAGACAGCGAAGCGTGACGTCGTACTGGAGAAACGATTGCGCTTTATGGTGCAGTCGATCACCGAGATGATGTACGACTACACGTGTACAGGTATCTTCGAGCGCCACAAGCTCATGTTCTCGTTCCAGATGACGTGTATGATCTTAAGTGCGTCTGGTGAGCTCAATCGGGCCGAACTTGACTTCTTTCTGAAGGGAGATACGTCTCTGGATGCTGCTTCCCAGTCAAAACCTGAAGAGATAACGTGGGTATCAGGAGCTGGCTGGAAGGACTTGTTGTGTCTTAGCAAATTGGGCGAAGGAGAGGACGGAAACAGCGTCTTTAGCTCCTTAATGTCTGATTTTGCTCAGAAAACGAGTGAGTGGAAAGCTTGGTACGACCTGGAAGCGCCGGAACTTGCTGATCTCCCGTGTGGATACTCGGATAAGCTGTCAAGTCTACAAAAGCTGCTAGTCTTCAGATGTTTCCGACAGGACCGAGTGTACAACGCGATGAAGCTGTTTGTTATGGAAATGATGGGCGAGAAGTTCGTGCAGCCTCCAGTACTGGACTACGCACGTATTTACAGCCAAAGTGCAGCCACAGCGCCCATCGTCTGCATTTTAAGTCCAGGAGCTGATCCACAGAGCGACATCCAGACGTTAGGGGACGAGTACGGCTTCTCCGGCCATCGATTCAAGTTCTTAGCGTTGGGCCAGGGCCAAGGGCCGTTAGCAGAGCAAATGTTGGAAGCCGGAGCGACACGAGGCCACTGGGTTTTGCTTCAGAACTGTCATCTATTGGCTAGTTGGCTGCGAACGTTAGAGAAAATGCTGCTGGCGATGACGAAACCTCACAAAGACTTCCGCTTGTGGCTCACGACGGAGCCTACCGACCGATTCCCGCTTGGAATCCTTCAGCGATCATTGAAAGTCGTGACAGAGCCGCCTGATGGGCTCAAGCAGAACATGAGAAGCCTGTACTCGAAGCTGGATCAAACGATGTTGGACGAATGTCCTCACTCTGCGTTCCGATCTGTGGTTTACGTCTTGTGCTTCCTCCACGCGGTGGTGCTGGAGCGACGTAAGTACGGCAAGATCGGCTGGAATGTGAGCTATGACTTTAACGAGTCGGACTTTACGATCTCCAGGAAACTACTGAGCCTGTACCTGTACAAGGCATACGAAGATCAGGATGAGCAGTTACCCTGGGGCTCCCTCAAGTACCTCATTGGAGACGCCATGTACGGAGGTCGAGTCAGTGACGACTACGATCGACGTATCCTCACCACGTACCTGTCGGAATACATGGGCGATTTCCTGTTCGACGACTGTCAGCGGTTCTACTTCAGTCGTTCCGGCTTTGACTATGTGCTTCCTGGTGCATTGGACAGCAATTCCAGTCCTTTACCGCTTCAACTGGGAGACTACGTCAGTACAGTGGAGACTCTGCCTCTCACCAATAGTCCGGCAGTCTTTGGTCTCCATCCGAACGCTGAGATCGGATATTATACCAACATGTCCAAGAGTGTGTGGAAGGATTTAATCTCTCTTCAACCGCGGTCAGCTCAATCCGGTGCCGGGGTGTCCCGTGAAGATCATATCGGCAATGTGGCAAGCGACATTCAATCCAAAGTACCGGAACCTGTCGATGTGGACCAGATCCGTAAGAAGTTGGGGTTAACCCCCAGTCCAACTCAAATTGTGTTACTGCAGGAGCTTGATCGTTGGAATCTACTCACTGCTCGTATGCGGGTGTCGCTTGGAGATCTCCAGAAGGCTCTTGTAGGTGAAATTGGCATGAGTGACGAGTTGGATGCAGTGGGTAATGCACTGTATGACGGATTCCTCCCGAACCTGTGGCGATCGCTATGTCCGAAGACGGAGAAACCACTTGGAAGCTGGATGGAACACTTCACCAAGCGCTTTAAGCAGTACATGGACTGGGTAGCGAACGGAGACCCAAGGGTCATGTGGCTTTCAGGGCTTGGGATTCCGGAATCCTATCTTACTGCTCTAGTGCAAGCTACTTGCAGGGCGAAGAACTGGCCACTGGACAAGTCCACACTGTACACGAGAGTGACGAGTTACACTCAGGACACGCAGTTACCTGCTCTTGATGGGACAAAAGATGACGCTGGGTGCTACGTCAAGGGGCTGTTCTTGGAAGGAGCGTCTTGGGACTTGGAGCACGGGTGTCTCGCTCCTCAAAGACCCAAACAACTCGTGGAAGAGCTGCCTATTCTCCAGGTTATCCCTATTGAAGCCAGTCGACTCAAGTTGCAAAATACCTTCCGTACACCGGTGTACGTCACGCAGTCGCGTCGAAATGCCATGGGCGTCGGACTCGTCTTCGAAGCAGATCTGTACTCGACTGAACACGCTTCGCACTGGGTTCTACAGGGCGTAGCGCTCGCTCTAAACACTGACTACTAAGACCTTAGTACATGTAGTTGAAGTTGTCATTTGCGCGTGCAGCTCGCGCCTGTGTCTGTCCTGTCAATGATTTCCGTCGCCATTACTCTTCGACGGAATCAATGTGCCCTCAGTCATCTGTCCCGAGAGCTCCTTCGTGTGGCAAAAGACGGTGAACCCCGCACTACGGACCTATCTCAAGCTGAAGAAAGACCTGCTCGTTCCGGTTAGCTTCACTGTCCCTAAAAATGATGTCAAGTGATACCCTCTGGGTCAGCACGCCAAGTTGCTGCGATATGAAAAACTGCCGGACTTTACTGCACAAGATCTCGACTTTCCCTTCGACTTCACGCAGTACAAGTGGAACCACTTTATCATACCTGCCTTGCGCCGTTACTTTGACATCTATCCGGAGATACCAATGTGCCTTTTAGTTTTCGCGTTAAGTCTGGAGATATTGACTGGCCTGAAAAACTGTGGGAGCTTCGTCCCGGCGTTCGAGTCAACAATATCCGCAGCAAGAAAAGCTATAAAGCTCAGGTTGATAAGGACAGGGAGGAATTGCTTCTGTATCGTTGATCAAGTCTGGACACACGTGTGCTGCCGTCGCTGGTGATCTATCGGCAGGAGTTTGGTGACTGCCATGTCCCACTAAAATTCAAGGTAGCAGATTGCCCCCCCCCCCCCCCCCTGTGGCCGAAAGCAGCATCAGGATTGCGTTTGGGCTACGTTGTCAATGGCATGCGAAGCAGAAATGCCTATCGGAACAGTCCGCTCGTGACGCTGATGCATTGAAGAAACTGGGTTTTGTTTGGGATTATTGCTGGACGATCTGGAATGGCCGATATATTCCCGGCGCTTGAGACGTTCAAACTGGAGAAAGGCTCTACCAAAATCCCGACAAGTTTTGTTGTGCCGAGTACGAAATCGTGGCCCGAGAATTTGCACGGGCTTGAGCTCGGAAGCGCCGTCGGCAATATTCGCAGCCATGGCTACTATTTTGACCAGGTTGCTGGAAGCGTTGATCGTTTGGCGATGCTAGGCTTCGAGTTTCCAATTGTCGAGAAAAAGTGGGGTCAACGTGTCGAGCCTATGCTTGCTACGTTTACTGAGTTGCATGGCCATGATGATGTTCCAATTGACTTTGTCGTTAAGTCAGAGGCTCCGTGGGACGAGATGGATTGGGGCATCCAGCTCGGTAAGTTGAAGCGAAAGGAGAAATTTTCCCAATGGAAGTGTCCAAGCTCGAAAGTGAGAGGAATTTGAGTGACAAGTTGAACTTGTCGGTCGCTCTTGCTGTGTGCAAAAGTTACTGAAGGCTTTCCAGAAGCACAGCGGTAAAATGTCCAACAAGATTCGACTATCCAATAATGGCATGACCTCCTTGTGCTTCTATACACGGATCCAGTCACGTACATCTCAAGAATAAACTGCTTTGACTGTCCTTCGCCACGAATTCCTCCAAAGCGTCCAGTTTGGCAGCCCCTAAAAAGCACATGCACAAAATATGTATCATTGGTCCTGCCAAAACAGAATATGGATCGTAAAAAAATAGCATCGCAAAATATTAGAATCTCGACTTCCTAATGACAACCGAAAATGGAAAACTTTGTGTGAAGATGCTTGCTGCACGGAGCGTCTCTAAGCCACAAAGTTGACTGAAGACACACCCAGCGCGGAGTCTGCTCTGGTCCGCGGCGGAGAGGAGCTCCTGTTTGTATCCGCAGCGTTGCAAATCACAAATTAGGCCCAGAGAGCGCAGAAGTTTGCAACAGATGCCCTGCTCTTATCCGCACGACAAGATGAAGACGGTGGCTAAATGCTGGGCATATTTCCACATTTCACGCGGAGAACTCGAAGCTAAGGATAATTTACGATGGCAACCACGGAGCGCAAGGCACAGGCGGCGGCTGAGGTCCACCACGACGAAGGGCTCCCGCTTCTAGACGCGGACAGACTGAGCCTCCACACGGCGCTGCTGGAGGACAAAACGCCCGAGATTCTGTTCCACGAGGACGCAATTGGAGACACAGATTCGGAGCACGAGGATGACGACGCAGTGTCCACCGACGGGTCTGTGGTCCTCGATGACGACGCCAAGGTGGCGATGTACAAGTCCACGGGGAAGGTGGGCTCCAAGGAGAAGTGGGGCCACGAGCCACTAGCTGTGGACTTGAAGATGCTCAGTGTGGGTATCGAAATGTCCGACGGAGTTCTGGTGAAGGTGGAGGGGTATTATCTCCCGAAGGAGAAATCTGCAGATGGTGTTCAGTGCTTTGAGCTGGAGAAGGACGAGTATATCACCAAGGTCCACTTGTTCCGGGTGCGCCGGGAGATCCATGCTATTAAGTTCGTGACCAACTCGAGGACGTCGGAGCGCTTCGGAGGCACTAAGCATGGAGAGCTGTGCAAGGCGGTGGAGGCACCTGAGGGCAAGTATATTGCCAGCTTCTTCGGAGACTTTTCCAGAGACGAGGAGGAGATCGACCTTGGCGTGCGGTTTGCAGACCGACTTGTTGCGCAGGAGCACGTTGAGTCGGAAGTTGAGGTGGCGGAGATTGACCAAGTCAAGTAAGAGATATGCAGATACAGGGAAAAAAAATAGTCCTTTGGATGATAACTCGTGCGTTTGACGTGAAGTAGGATAGTGAACGTGTATTATTGTGGCATGTACTTGAAGATAGGAAATCCATCTATTCCGCCAGCTAGAACAATTGTTCTGGGTCGTGAGGAAGTTATCGCTGAGCTATTCTCTAGTTACCGATAACATGATGACACGGCACGGTGTCTCCTATTTGTTTGCTTTTCTTTCAATTTTTAACCATATACTACAAAGGTAAACACTACATTTACAATGCTCAATATTTAACGTTGTGGAGCACTTCTTTCGCACTCTGTGAATTATCAACAACCTACGCCACCTGCAACCCTGAAGCATGATGTGCTTCGGAGTACAGATAGAAAGTTGATTCCAAGAGCTGCTAAAAAGGTAATTCCTATCGTTGCAAACACCGCCAATGCCATGGGTTTGCTGGATCCACCTCGAGCTTTCAGCTCTCGAGCATCATGTTTCTGCTTCGGTAGCAATGGTAACGCTCCCAGACCTACCAACGCACGAACACTGAAAAGAACCGCTACAAGAGCTCCAGCTCGCATTCGAGCTTCCTTCGAGTCCTGCTCGATGTCAGTATCGAAAACGCGGAAGAATCCACCGATTGCATTGCTCAAAGCTGTTGCAACTGGATCCGCGAGGTTATAGACGGAAGTGACGAGCCCGTAGGTGCTGCTTTCGAACCCGGGTTCTGCGATTTCCACCACCACAAGCATCCGCACCACCATCGCTATACAATCCGCAAAGCCAACGATCTCAGCTGCAACCAGGAAGAAAAACTTACTCCTCCACACGTCGAACACCACAATTATCATCACTGAAAATCCGGTAACGAGTCCACCAAGTAACGCTAAAAGCACGGAGAAGTGCCATCCAGTGGATAAAAGACAGCGATGGACAAACACGGAAGCCGCGACGCAGACTCCGCCATTCACAAGCGCCAGAAAAACGTTCTTTAAGAACGGATCCGTGTGCAGCCAGAACTCATGCATGGTCTGTGAAGGAGGCGCTGAGTCCATTCCAAAGGACATACTTAGTTTCTGCAGGAAGCCAAAGCTGGCGATTTGCCACGTCGCACGCTGTTGCATAATGCGCCAAAACTCTCGCAACCTCTGGACAGCGAGAGCCATCGGAGTCGTCTCCGTGTCATCAAGAGCTTCTGGTTTGGTTGGTGGTTCATATAACCCCCACCACGTCGTACTCAACGCAATCAAAGCGCCGACGATCAATATCATCAACAGCCCTCGAATCGAGAGTTCAAACGAGAATCCACCCTTGTACTGCTCCGAATTCATTCCGATTGCCACAATGAGCGTTCCCATCAACTCCGCAGCAAACCTGACACTATGCACTGCGCTCTGCGATAGACTGGCCGCTCGAAACAAGTCCTTCTCGTCAATGAGGCTTTCGCGATGAACCGTTTCCACCATTAATCCGTCACACGCTGCATCGACCAGTAAAACCCCCACGGACGCTGCAGAGATTACGAAAATCAGCTTCGGAGCGTCACTAACAGCATCAACCGTGATGTCGGGGTCAAATATCAGCATCAAACCAAAGATCATCAGCACCAGAACCCAGCCAACGTAAAGGTACGGAGTGCGTTTACGACCACCAATTGGCACACAATCCGTTAGCAAACACAGGAAGATCTTCCCATGCCATGCACAGCCCAGCAACGTCTGTGCTGCGTTCGATTGGTAGCCTTGCAACCCGATTCGGATCTTGAACAACGGGTAAACGAGAGCTGGTACGACGCCGTGGAACAGTCCAGCAGCGAAGTAGTTAACCAACAGAGCCAAACTGCGTCGGTATCGGTGGTTGGTGCCCTGCTCGTGAACCGTCGGCAAAGGAGAGAGCGCCGCCTCGTAGAAGTCGGAATTGCTGGCCCGATCCTCATTGGCAGTGACTGTAGACGCTGCGTCGAACTTGGTTCGAGTGAGTGCAGTACTACCGCCACTGAAGCTAAAGTTGCTACTGAAGGACCAGGACGAGCAGTGCGGACTCACGAGTTCGTGGGCCATTGCTGCAATAGATTTTGACTTGTTTGACGCTTGTGCTTGGCTGAGACTTTTTGGTAGTGAGGCAGGACGCTCGAACTTCACCTTAGACAAGGCAGATGACCACCCGCAGGAGATGAGCCGTCGACTAGCTGACAATATGCTGTTATGTAGGTTTTAGTTATTAGAAGTTGTATGTGGGATAAAATTGTTAAGTATGCTGTTTAATAGGCAAGTTGAAGTGAGACGTAACTGACCAATCAAATCTTTGGTACACCGAATGCGGAGGTGGTGACCACAGCGTGGCAGTTTTAGTCGATTGCCACGACCCGAGATCGAGGAAGCCATGGTGCAGTGAAAGTAAAGCATTGCAGACGTCATATACTCTACATGCAGCAACTATCGACACGACTCACTATTGTGGTACTCGGAACCGACCGATGTGCCCTCCCGCTTCCAAAATCATTGTCTGGACTCAAGGGCCGGCGTCTTCTGCCTGCGCTTCCACTCAACTTACAGCAACGCCGACGGAACTAGTTGGATAGACGTGCTTGCATGACATTGTGCAGTGCTCGCTTTGCGGCCGATGAGATTTCAATTTGGCCTTTGGCGTACCAAGAAGGTATCACCTTCACTGACCACGACACGCCCCATTCTGGACGGATTGCAATAGTTGCCATCGCGGCGGCTGCAGTATTCCACGGACGATCTTTACTGCCAACCGATTCGTCCTACGCGAAAGATCCTGGGCTTCCAGCGTAGACGTTCTACAAGAGAAGATTGCAGTCTTTGCAAACTGCGGCTCGAAATAAGTCGTGATTATCCTTGCAAAGGTTCTTGTTTGTGATCCGTGGCGTTGCATACGGATAGTAAACCGGCACGAAGAATTATATTGTCAAGTAAAGTGAAAAGCAAGAACTGACAGATTCCAGTTCCGCGTTTTCGAAAGTCGTGCATTAGGGTCAGACAGGAACGCCGACGTGGATGCTTCTGCCATGTCGAACAACTATCGCAGCAAAGACACCGCAAAGGCAGACGCTCTTTCACTGGAAGTACATGTATTGTCACAATACAGACACACAATACTATTGTACCATATGTACCACAATCTTCGTACCTGATTCTGATGTGGTGCACACATTACCCCTTCAGTGTGCAGATTCTCCTATAGCTACACTCAGGTCAACGTATCAAGCGCCTCCCTTCGTGCTCTGCTTGCCCCCTTCGCCATGTCCTCGTCCTCCGGAGAGCGCGTGGCGTTCCGCTCCACTGCGGTGGTCACGGGCTTTGAGGGAAAGGTGGAGTGCGTCACACACTATTCCTCCCGCGTGGTCTTGGGCTCGAAAGACGGTCGCCTCGTCATGTATGACACTCGCAAAGGCACCTCCACGTCCACAGCTTCGTACACGTTTCCGCACGGCCAGAGGGTGGAGCAACTGCTCGCTGTTCCTCACATCCGCATGCTCATTGTGGTTTCCAATGGAGAACTATCGGCTCATGGAGCTACAGACCTGAAGCCAATGGACTTCGACTTTTCCAAGGCTAATACCCACCAAGTGCGCCTTGTGTGTGTGAACCAACGTGGTCCACCTCATTTCCGTCTGGGTGTGGCTCTGCTTAAAAGAAAAGCTATCGCGATCTACCAGTATCACAGCAGTGAAAAGAAATACGGATTCTTACGAGAATTCAGTACTCAAGATGTGCCTGAAGCCATGAACTGGTACAGGAACAAAGTGGTCGTCGGATTCAGGAAGGACTATTATCTGCTCAACGATAAAACAGGAGACGCTACGCAGATCAATTCGCCTGGGATCCAGGACCCGACAGTGTTCCCCGTGGTCAAGTTACTGCCGAAAGAGGAGATTTTAGTCGCGGTGATGGATCGAGTGGGCGTTTTCGTGGGATTTACGGGAGATACACTACCGAAGAACTCGATCACGTGGTCGCAGAGCCCGCAACACGTGGAATTCTCGTCCCCATATCTGTTGGCTTTGGTACCGAGAGTTGGTGTCGAGATTCATCGTGCCAGTGATGGAGCTCTGGTGCAAACTATGCCGTTGACAAGAGCCGTTTGTATGTTTGGCAACGGTATGAAGTGGGATATGGAGCCCAGACAGAGCGGAGACAGCGAAGATGTCATCATTGTTGGTGTGAGGGAAAGCAATGGCACGTCCAGCGTCATGAAAGTCGAGCCGATGCCACTGGACCAACAGGTTGGAGAACTCTTGGATCGCGGACAAATCGATGAAGCTCAGAACTTGGTGAGGAAGTCGATCTCCTCGCTGTCAAGCGACAAGCAGCGAAGCAAAATCAAACGGTTCCAGCGTCAGGCGACGGTGGCGCTGCTTCGTCGACTGGAGTTCGACCATGCCGCAGATTACATGTACCGCGCTGCCATTGAACCGTGTGAATTCATCGCCTTCTTCCCAGAGCTCCAGTGCTCCTCGTTCGCGTATGAACCTGCAGTGCTGAAGCCTGAAGTGCTCCCTCGTGGCACCAGCTCTGCACCTGATATCACATCCGTTGTACAGGAGCTGCTTTCCTCGCCACGTGCACCTCTAAGCAGCGACATCTCCAAGAGCGACGCTGCTGATCTCGTTAATGCTGCCCAGAAGGCACTGCTGAAGTTTCTTAACCAGTACAAGAAGCACATGCGCGACAAGGCACGCGCCCGTGTGCGCACAATGTCGTCTGCTCGCGGCCGTACAGTATCGAGTGCCAGCCCCAAGGATGCCCGTCGTGTGGAAGCTATTGACACGGCGCTATTCCGCCTTTACGTCCACTTTAAGCGGTACAAGGAGCTGCTTGTTCTGATTCAAGAGCCGAACCCTGATGTCGAAGGCCCGCCAGGATCTCTTGGAGGCTGTGCACTTGAGCTGGAAACCTGTCGTTCGCTGCTGGTGAAGCAGAAACTTTACTATGAAGCCGGTCAGTTGCTGTGTGCTCACCAGAACTATGATGAAGCACTGGAAGTGTTTGCTCTATTGCATCATGGCGAATACAAGCAGCGTGGTGGCTCTAGCGGCATGCCGAAGTCACCGATCGAGGCTGCTATCGACGTGCTCGTGTCTGTGCCGGAGTCAGAAGGCGAATTTATCTTCAAGCAGTCGATTTGGATTATCAAGGCGACGTCTGCTAAACAAGCTTTGCGTATTTTCACGGACCGCCGACCACCGTTGCCGTCGAATGACGTAGTTGCACATTTGCGGGAACATTCCAATGATCCCGCTATTGTTCAAAGGTACCTGGAGACCCTCGTCAAGGCAACAGGCGAGACTGGAGCGGCTCTTACGGGTGCTGCAGCGACTACAGGAGGCGACAGTGGTAGCGGAGTTACTATCGAGGGCAGCAGCAGAGGGTTTAATGCCTTTGCTGAACCTGCTGCAGCCGAACTGGGAGTGAATGACAGCTACAGTCACTTCCTGGCTGGTGATAATGACGATGATGACGAGCCGACCAGTGGTCCAGACGCTTCGATTGTGGTGGACCCTCATCACACGCGTTTGGCTCTTGAGTATCTTGACGAGACGCTGCGACTCGTAGCTAAAGGAGAAGTTCCTTCAAAATCGCAACCGGGCAAGGAACCTGGAAAATTGGGCGAGGCGCGTAAGCGGCTGCTGAAGTTCCTGAAATCCGGTTCTTCACGCTACGACGTGGCGCCGCTCGTCGAGAAGATCAAGGGCAAACCGCTGTACAACGAGTTTGTGATTCTTTGTGGCCGTGGAGCATTGCACGAGGAAGCTGTCACCTCGCTGGTCTACGAGTTGAACGATTTGCGTGGTGCTGAGAGCTACTCCGTCAAGTATGGAGCACGTTCCGTTTCGGCGGGATCAGCATCAGGAATCAACAAGAAGGCTGGCGCCATGGAGCGCAACGACGCCCTGATGGAACTACTGAAGATCTGTTTCTCACCTCGCGATGAGTCCAAGAAGGCAGCGTTTAACGACTTCGGGTTCCAACTGCTCGCCCGCCACGGCAAGAGCCTCGACAGCGCCTCAGTGTTGGAGATGGTGCCGCCGAGCACCCCGTTGTCCAAGCTGGGCGAGTTCTTCGCCCAGGCCTTGCCACACAGCGCTCACAATGTGCGCGAGATGAGTATCACCAAGTCGCTGTCGAACGTTTACAACCTGCAGGTCCAGTGCGACCGCGTGGAACGTCTGACCCAAAACGTGCAGATCGACCCCAACACGCTCTGCCCTGTGTGTCACAAGCGCATCGGTGACATTGTGTTCGCTGTGTACCCGAACGGCAAGGTCGTGCATTACAACTGCACCAACAGCAACCTCCAGCTTTGCCCTGTTACAGGCGAGCGCTTCTCCTAAGCGTGCGTTGCGCAGTTAATAGCCTACGTAGCATGGCTTCGTTAGCAACGAGTTGGTGTGGAACAAATGTAGTAGAATCATGCACAGAACTTGATATTAGACACAGCTTTCAGCTCGTTAGCGTCGACGCGATGTCTTCTTGTTTCTCCTCGGCTGTGGGTAGCCCAGCTCGCGCTCTTTATCGGAGAAAGCGTCACAGACTTTCAGGTGATCGTCGATGCTTTCCCTCGTCTCCACTAAAAAGATGTGCGCACATGCCGACACTTGACACCCCAACTTGTCCCGGACAAAGTCAGCGAAGCTCATCTGCTTCTTCTTGCCGATATGATACACTTTGCCAGCCTCCAGACGTCCAGAAGCCTTCCACCGCACGTCGTCGCGATTGTTAGGGTTCGCCAGCACGCACACTGGTTGCCCTTTCAAATGCCTGCACAAGCGCGTTTGGATAACTCTCCGGAGCTTCAGGTACGAGCGGTTACCCGCAGCCGACGTATTAGCAGCCGAGATACTGGCAGCTTCGATCTTCTGCTTCTTAACGGCCGGCAACGAGCTGGAACCTTCCGGTTTCTGCTTCTTCGACGCTCTCGATACCTTCAGGGGTGATGCACCAGCTTCAGAAGGCGCAGGACTCGCAGCAGGCGAGGACGATGCGGCCGCAATGCTCTTCGCTAGAGACCGTGGGATCCCTCTCGCTGCATTCACCACAGGAGCAGGCGGCACAGAGGAGACTTTCATCGTTGTCAGTCTCGGATGACACTGAGCCAGCGCTTCCTTTAGCACACGTTTGTCCTCTTGACGTTGTTCCTCTTCTCTTTTAGCAGCCAGTTGCTTCAGCTTGTTGAATCCTGTAGCGTTCTCGGCCATTTTCTTCCTCTGCTCTTCATATCCTTGCACTGCGTCTTCTCGAGTCTTGAAAGTGCCGATAGTCACTATCTGGCCACCCACCGAGAGATTACAGCGCCATGTCGTGTTGCTCTCTGTCTCATCTTCACTGTGGTCCGTGGACGCAGTCTCCTGTAGTCCAGGGATGCCGCAATCCAACGTTCCAGACTTATTAGCGATCTTCAGGACGCTCTCCTGGTCTTGCTTTTTGCCTTCAGAGACTGCAAGACGATCCAATAGACTCTTCACCTGCTGTTTGGTCTCTACAGCCTCAGTGACACGCTCTAACTGCTCCAGATCCAGTAGAAACGCGCTGGAAGAGCCGTACTGGTAGGAATTGAGACGCCACAACATTAAGCGACAGTGCTGCGTGTACCGGTCCATTGAAGACGCGGCTTTCGGGGCTTTGGCGGACAAGGCAGACGACTTCAAGGTGGCAAAGGCTGACACAGCGTAGGGCCGCGGGATCAGCTTCAGCAGCGGCGAGAAGTCGCTACGCAGACGCTCATTGAGCGCTACGACCTCCATGGTCTCTGCTTAGATTTTGACTTTAAAGCAACTTAACAATGTCATTGCTAATTTGAAGTGAAACACACCATAGAGCAACTCATGTTGGATGCAAGTAGAACTTCAACGTGAAATGCTTTGGTTGATTCTTGTGGACACTTGTGGGACTAGTTCTTACCGCCTTCTAGGTCGCTTGACCTGCTAGTTTAAACGTATCGTAGGTTTGTCGTGGGGGTTGTCGTCTGCGGCAGCTTGAGACCCGCAGCAGTTGCGGAGCTGAGACCTCGAGGCAAAGCAGTCGAAGTGGACGACATGGCCTGCGTTGCGTCGATCGTCTGCGTTTTGGACGAGTTGGACACGATCACGAGGGCTGTTCCAGCAATGATTAGTAGGGATCCGACGATCGTGAGCAGACCAGGGAAGACATCAACGCCCACTGCGACGCCCATGAAGGCGGCAAGCACAGGCTCCACGAGCATCACGACAGACACGACAATGGGGGCGAAGTACTTCATCACTGCAATGTAGCCAAGTGTGCCGACTAGAGTGCACACAAGCACGATATACGCTTCTGATGCTGCACGCGATGGGTCCAACCAGCCGAACAGACCCATGTCAGGATCTCGAGACGCCTCGAAAGGAATTTCCAGCAGAGAAAACATGGGGAAAATCAGCAGAGCGAGCAGCGTGAACATCCCCACGAACAAAATGCTGATATCCATTTCAGCACGTAGTTTCTTGGCGGTGATGAGGTAGAGCGCACCACCGACTGCACCCACAAGAGCCACGAGATCTCCGGCCAGTGACACTTGCACCACTTCAGCTCCAGCAGAAGACGATTGCTGGTGATCCAACGTAGTGAGAGCGCCGCCAATCACACCAATGGCGGTACCCAGACCTTCAAACTGCGATACATACCGTCCGAGTAGCAAACGGCCCACCACCATGAGCAGCGAGTGGCAGTTGTTAAATATGTAGGCGTGGTCAATAGATGTGTGCGCCAAAGACCACAGGAACGTCATCAGGAAGACTGCGTAGGAGAGAGAGCACGTCAGGAAGAGGATCATATTCCGCGTTGAGAACTCTGGCAGTCCCTGATCGTACAGCGCAGCACCAGCAAGCGGAATGAACATTATCAAAGACGCCGTGGTGCGCCAGAAAAGCTTCATGAATGGGTCAACGTTGCGCTGCAAGTCCAAAGCTGCTCCCATGGATGAGATTGTGAATAATGCAGCCAGAAGCAGCACGTAACCAATGAAAGGGACCTGGCGCTTGACCAGCAACTGCAGTTCTATTGTGCCATTGCGGAGCTCGACCGTCTCCACAGCAATATCCTTCACGTCAGTAGGCAACGAAGACAACCGGCGTAACAAACCAGGGCGACTGTACAACGCATCGCTGTCAGGAACAGCGAGCACGAACTGCTGCGACGTCTCTTGTGTACCACCAGGGCCACCTCCAGTAGCCGTCACCTGCGGAAGCTCGATTAAATACGCGTTCCGCTCCATTACGGAAGGTGCTCCACGCTCGCCATGGGAGATATCAACAGTAACATTAGGTGGCTGTTCAAACGGGATCGATAGCACGAACGAATCTTCAGCCTGTTCCAAGAACGAGCTCCGTTTACGCCGAATAACCAGCGGAGCATTTGATCCCTGATAGTCACGGCGTGATGGAGATCTTGCCGAAGTGCCAAGCAGTGGCGTAGCTTCATGCGCTTGGACGGAAGCCCCAGCAGGTGCAGACGTGGTGATATCGTCCACTTCTTGTAGCTGGTTCACGCCCACTACGAATCCTTCAAACACGTCTGCCGACTGACGAACGTGCGCATCAACTGCACGCAGCATTGAGTCATCGTCCGCAGCTGAAACAGCCAGAAAAACATTCTTGCCACCAGGAGTCGTCGGACGGGAGGGAGCCTCCTCTTGAGGTTCTTTAGCAACAAATACTGGCCATGGAGACAGGGACGCAATGCTATCGTTCGCGACAATAGCGTCCAGCTGAGCCTGTGTCTCGACACTAAGCCACGCATCATCTTCCGTTTCCAAATACTTCAATCCGTAACTCGGACGCAGTACATTCAGCGCCTCAGCAAGGGAAAACTTGGGTTTTTCATACGCCAACATCTCCAACGCAGCAAATAACCGTCCGGTCGTCAAGAACAACCCTGCGTCAATAGCGTCAAACTGCTTCAGGCCTCTCCCAATCTTCCGAATCGTTCCATGCGTCGAATCCAGCAATACTTTCCCCGCAGTAGACGGTAGACCCTTCAACTTCTCCTTATCTGCATCCACAAGTACGCAAGCAACGCACCCTTCAAGCTCGAAATGTGCCATGCGATTGATAATCGCTCGGTCAAAGATATGGTCGGCCGTGTGGATCAAGAACGGCTTTGAGAACATTTCTCTCGCTGATAGCAAGGTGCGTGCATGTCCGTAAGGAGTCTCTTCCCCCAGATTCAAGAACTCGATCTGCAGTTTCGAGTACAGGAAGCTCTCCTTCACGTGCTCCATGATCTCGTGGCCAAAGTACGAGATGATGATCACAACTCTCTCCATCCCAGCCACAAACAGCTGGGCCAGGATGTGCTCAATCAAAGTGTACTCTCCGAGCATAATGAGGCACTTGGGCGTGTCCGAGCCGTCCAGACACATGGTACTAGAGGCTGCAGTGAGCAGAACCTGCTTAACACCTGCGTCTGTAGCCACAGGTGACGAACTGCCACGCTGGTAGGGACTGTCTGCATCGTCATCGTCCTCTGGCGTCTTGCCCACGGCTTCAAAAGGAACTTCCTGGCCCCTGTTCACCACGACGCCCTGCATATCCACCGCATCCTCAGACTGCATGCCACGCACTAATTCCGCCTCGGGGATGTGCGCCAGCTCGCTGAGCTTGTGCAGGTCCAGCGCGTACACATTGGAAGGCACTTCCGTGTCGATCTGCAGGCGCTCGCGGCCTTCCATGGCTGTCGGAAGATTGACACTTAGGGGGCGCAACGGCCGTCGATGATCGTTTGGTTTTTGGCTCGGGTTTCTTTGTGTGATGTGCGCCACACCTTATATCTTTTTTTTTTTACTGGACAAAGTTGAAGTGGAAATATGTTTTTTTTTTACATAGAGCTGATGCTATCGTCTTCGGAGAAGTTACGGGTGTCGTTGAGATCCTCATCGTTGTCTTTACTATCAGCAGTGTTAGTGTGAGGTTTGGAGGAAGATGGTGGGGCGGAATCAACGTCGCGCGGTGAGTTATCACTGCTTTTGGATTCCCTCGGGGATTTGCTGCTCTTGGTATCGCTACGTACTGAAGTTGCAGGCTTGGAGGCTGCCGCTTCAGAAAGTTTAGCGGTTTCCTTGGCATCGCACTCGGGTGTTTGGTTCGGATTGGAAGAAGACGCTGCTGTTGCCTCGGATCTTTTCAACAAAGACCGACGAGGAGCCAGTAGATTGGGTGTTGCTGCTGCTGTTACTGTTGTAGGAGGAGGATTGTTGCTGTTCTCTTTGTCATTGGAGTCAGGTTCCTCCTTTGGAGTTGCAGCATCATTCTTTGGTGACACAACAGAGTGCCGCAGCGAAACTTCGTCGTTCAGTCTCCAGTTTAACGGAATTCGCGTCGAAGACGAAGGAGAGAGCGACGCACATTGGGTGGGTGAAGTGGGGGATCCGGTCATTTTGAGCTGCCGAACGAGCTCCCACTTGAGTGCCTTCATGCGTTCTTCTCGCTCCCGAGCTTCATCCTTTGTTTTCTCGGCTTCCTCTTGAGCCAGCGTTACCTGGTCACCAGTCATGAAAACGTATTAATGCGCACACTATCGCCAGAGCACCGACAAAACAACTTACAGCTGCCTGGAGCTCGTCAACTTTCGCTTGCAGCTGCCGCTTTTCCTTCGTTTCGGCCGCCAACTCTTCTTGGTGTTTCGCCAATCTCTTTCGAGATTCCTGCTGGAGAGCGGCGATTTCTTTCTTCAACGCGCTTTGCTTCGCGCCCATGATGATGACTACCCAACGAAAGTGCAAGACTTTCTTGACAAAAATAACGGGAAACGTGTTGCTCAAAACGGTCTCCCAGATTCACTAACTAAAAACGACTAAAAAGAAGACCTTATATCTCTGCATCACTGGAGAATTTGCTTGGAGAAGCCAATAGCCATCTGATACAGATACGTGACACCGAGAAAGCCGAGGCTACACCCCGTCGACGCCAGTTCCAGCCCAGTCGCCATAAACCCATTCGTAGATGCGTAGTCGTACCACGAATTGAAGCATTCCTTAGCCACAACGCTGACCTGGCGCGCACTAATCTTCAGCAGGAGGAACCACAATTTGGACATCTAGGCGAGCAATAGTTACAAAAGTCAGGACCCAAGATATAGAAAATAAAAACTTGGTTTGCTAAAGCTCACCTGGATGAAGTTGGAACAGAGCTCCAGTGTCAACTTGGCGTGTTCGGGATAGTACTTTTCTATCATAAGCGCCAGCGCGACCATGCTCGCCACAGGGATCTAATACGTGCACAATTAGTACATCAAAAGTCAAACACAAAGCAATAAAAGACGTACCGCCAGCCCAATAAACGGAAGTCCCGCAGCAGTGAGAGCTCCAGCCAGGAACGGATGTTCCACCGCTTCTTCTCTTGTCCGGTTGTACAGGTCCGTCACGTACGTCCGCAGTACTGCAGCGCGTTTGAGTTGTCTACTGTCTCGTCGGTTGCTTCCCTTCACTTGTGAAGCTTCTTTTGTGTCTGCGTCTTGCTCTTCTTCGATCTCTTCTATCGTAATGCGGTCACTTTGATCCCCAGCACACACTTTTCGGCGTTCTTCATCTCCCAACGAAGTGAACAGCGACTGCCCTGCGTCGAGAAGCTTCTGGGCGATATTCAACGATAACTGCGCAGCCAGAGCCAATTCGTCCTGCGTAATTGTACTCAGCGCGTGGTCCATGGTCGTGCACATGTTCTCTGCGAACACCATCATGTTGCGCACGTTCTCTTCGTCGGGAGGAACCATTAGCGCCGAAGACTCTGCACGTCTATTAGCCAACACTGCACCATCACTCTTGGCACCAGAATGATCGTCCTCCAGCAGCACCTGCGACTTCTGCAGAGCCTCCAGCACTTTAGCGTCCGCCTGCTTCACGTGGTAGCACAGCTCCTTCATCTGCTCTGGATCCTGCAGGATCGCGCCTACATTCTGTCCTACACTGCGGAGGCTTTCCTGAGTGGCCAACACAGCACTGGCCAATCCCGTGGCGACGTCCTCCACGCTCAGCTCCTGCACTGCCGCATTGGCATCCGCACACGTCTGAGCCAGCAGATCCAGGATCGTCGCGTTGGCAGCGGCGTTCTCGCACGCATTAACGGCGGTCGAGGACGTGGCGAGAGACCCGTCTTGCGCTGTAACACACTGCTGGATCAGCAGCTCCATGGCTTGGGCCTGTGCACGCTCGAACTCGTCCATCGTCAGCTCTTCAAGAAGTTCTTCGAGGATGAGTTGTACAATCTCAGTGTGTTTTAACACTGATATTGTAATGTGTTTTAACGTGTTATATCACCTTTACCAGACCATATTGAAAGATCGCCAATTAGTGATGTCTTCGAGCGAGCTCTCCGCTGCGGCGCGTCCTCTTGCCGAGGTGGTGCTGTACGCCGAGTTCGACCTGACGAAGGGTAGTACTCTACGCGCCAGCTACCCGGCCCCCTTCGCGCACTACTCGCCCGAGTTTTTTGCCGACATTATGCTACCCGAGGGCGTGCACAACCGCGAGGAAGATTTCACCATCTTCTTCCTCAACCGTCAGAATGCGCACACTCCTGCTGTTACAAGCGAAGAGGAAACACCCAACGAGACGCAAGTGGAGGCTCAGGACCCGCTGCAGAGCTTCATGTACTGCCTTAGTGTCGTCCGCACTACCCACGACTCTGCAGCTCGTCGAGGCGCTAAAGTGACGGCTGTGGCTTTGTGCTCGTCCCACAAGAGCTGCTTTGCACTTAAAGACGTGCTAAACCTTGCTGTCCTTAAAATTGTGGGCGCCAAGGGTGAAGAGGAGAGCGAGAACGTGCTAAAAGAGCTCTTCGCAGTGGTCAACGCCGTGGACATCTCTGGTATTCGAGGACTGTCGAATATGGAGAGACGATTGATGAAACGCACGATTAGCAGTACTGGGCGAGCTGCTGCTAATATAGAGGACGCAAAGACACTGGAGAAGGCGCTGTTCTTCAGAGCTCAAGCCATGTGGGACGACATCCCGATTTCGCTGCAGTTCAAGATGTGCAGTACCGACGACCAGCACGATGATGGAACACTGACGCAATTGTTGCATACGTTTCGAGACCAGACGATGGTGCTGTTCAACGCCGTGTTGACTGGTCAAAGAGTGATCATGCTCGGGTATAACCGTCCAGCGGGTGAAGTGTGCAACTTCGTGCTTGCCACGAGTTCTCTTGTGTGTCCGCCGCTGTTTGGGCTGATTGACCGCCAATATCCGTAAGTGAATGGTGATGTGGAGAGTGCAGAGTTCACTTGGATTAATGTGGAGCTGTGTGGACAGGTATGCGAACCTCACGGATTTAGGATTCCTGGCGATTCCGGGGTACATTGCTGGAGTGACGAACCCGATGTTCAAGACAAAGAGAGAATGGTGGGATGTTCTGTGTGATATCTCTACAGGAGAAGTGTTCGTGTCTATACCGGTTGAAAAAGAGGACTACGATGCGTCAGACCGCAACTTTGTTCTCGAGGTAAGTTGCTGTGCTGATCTTACGAAGACAAATAGCTGAAGCTACGTTTTGAGCAGGTACTTGATGGAGTGGCTGCTGGATATGACGAGGAGTGGGTGCGGTGCATGTTCGAGGAATACATGCGCAAAAACATCGTCGATATTGCGTTAGGTGAGGCAAACTACCTCAGTCCGGACGCACTAGCGAAGCGCTCAGCAGTGAACAACAAGAGGATTACCAAGTGGGCTCGAACGGACAGCTACAAGCGCTTCATGGACTCTCCGCACCGGTTGCACTTCCACTCGCCGGCCTTCAATATATCCTACCCACAGATATCTTGCGCGTGTTTGCTCTCGTGAGCAAACACACAGTCTATATGGATGAATATTTGCGTGTTGATGTGGTATTCCTTAACGTGACGGTGTGAATCGTTGTTTGTTTGCTGTGTGGATGTTTACGTAGAGAAAACTGGCGTGGACTTGAAGCGACACATTCGAAGTCTCCAAGGCGACATGGTAGTGCTGGACGACACTTTAGTCGAGAAGATCTACTCGGACTTCGCTTCGCTATTGAACACAGAGCTGGAGCTGCAGGAATTCCTGAGCTTTCTGCCAGTGCTGCGCGGCGGATTGCAGACGATCGCGCAAGGCATTTTCCACCCGAGTATTGGCGTCAAGCACAACACTGTGGTGTTACTGAAGCGTCTGGAACAGTTCCCATCTACCTTGTCCAGTATGCAGCGCTTGAACCCGTTCCTGCTCATGTCGTACCAGCGAATTCACGATATTGTCAACCCTGACACAAGAGATTAAGCTCGCGGAAAAGAGCGAGGATCAAGACCATGGTGAAAAATGAACCCCCTCTTTGTGCTTACTGACGTTGTTGCTAACCGAAGTGTGCAAACTATGGTGTCAAAAATTTCGCCAGCTCTTCGAATCCTTCACCGAAGAGCTGGTCGCCGCTAGTAGCATCCTTGTTGTGACTTGTCTTCAGGTCGGGTTCAGCTTGCTCGCATAGTTGGTGAAAGATGTGGTCGCCGTGGTCAATTTCATCGGAGCCTGTGGACGTCGCAGCACGCTTCTGATTCGGTCCTTTTTGCTGCTGTTCCATCTCTCCAAGATCAACAACTTTACTGCGGCTCAGCAAGTTGACGTACGAAGATGACGGGCGGCCTTCATTCGACCCCTTCGGATACAATTGCGCTTTGGAGGAATTCAGGAACCCTCGCTTTACTGCACCACCGCTCTTTGTCTTCCCTTGTGCTGCAGCCTTTGTGCTTTGTTTCGACCTCACTGGTTTTGTTTGAACAGCCTTCGTCTGCATGCTTGTAGGAGATGGCAGTTCTTCAATCAGGATCTTCTGCGGTTTGGCTTCAACAGGAGCTGGAGGAGGCTGAGCTTGTTCAGGCGAAGACGCCTTTAGGACAACATCAAGCTTTCGAACGATGTTGATCTCTTTCGAGGACGTGATCTTCAGCTCATGTGTGTCCTCGTTCGTCTTAGCTTCGTCCATGTTTATCTGCTTCAAAAGATCAGCAGGCGACTCCATACGCTGCTTCGTTGGATCGGCGTCTTCGATTCGGAACTTGGACGTGATGATGTCGCTGCCCACACTCACGCCTCCTTTATAGCGTGCCTTGATGAACTTCCCCGTGGGCGTCACAAGTCTCACCCGCGCGTCCTCCTGCACCCATTGGACAGCGAGTTTCATGGCCTCGCGCTTGAAATTCGCGTCCCATTCGCAGCGACGTAGCACCCACGGGTTGACCACGACGTCCACGACGCAGCAGACAGCTCCACTGAAGTCCGTGATTTCACGTAACTTGCCAACAACAAGAGGAACTTGCAAGTTGTTCGTGTTAGGAACGACTCTCGTGTCTTCTGGTACTTCTAAACCGGAATTCGGGTTCTTGGGCGCATCAATGAGCGTGTGGGCGCAGATATTCAGGAAGAGCTTGGTCTCTTCCTGCTGGCACTTGATCGAGTGATACATACAGCACTTGACCACGAAACCAGGCTCCGGAGTGAAGAAACGTGGAGGAGGACCATCAGTTGACGAGTGATTCGACGAGGTTTCGGACGGTGGTCCGTCCTGCAATTGCTCGTTGATGAAGGACTCGTAGCGCTTGGGATCCGACGTCGAGAGATCGTTCAGCGTGTTCCAAAGAGCTTGCGCCTCCTCGCCGAAATCTTTGGGCTGAAGTCCCATTTGCTTCGCGATTTCTCGCATCCGTGAATCGGCTAAAAGCGCATTCACAGAGGATGCAGCTCCACACTTCCGCGGATCTGGACGGCGATTGTTGATAATACCGTAGTTCATCGCAGTGGTAGGTGCTTCAAACGCTGGGCGAAGATCAAGATGTGGTTTGCTGGAACTTCCAGCCTGGTAGACACGAAACGACGCGACCCCGAAATTTCGCGAAAGCGACACAAGGAAATGTGTAAAAAGGTCCCGTGAATTCATCAGCAGCATGTAACAAGTAAACTCTCACCTAAATAAACAAGTAAAAACACTCACAGGTACCCAACGTCGCGCCAATCCGTGCTCGTTTCTGGAGAAGTCTTCAATACCGACTTCCACTGCGGCTTCTGCAATCGCTTGCGTCCAGCTCTTTTCATCTGCAAGTGGAAAACATTAACGCTTGCGTGCTTGTCGAAGCGGATCGTGGAAATGGTACCGAAGCGCAGCCTGTGCGCACTACGAGTACCATCGATTTCGTCTTCTTCACTCTCTCGTGTGATGGGGACAAAGTCGTCTGGTGTCGTCGCTGTAGTCTTGAATTCAGCTGGGTCATTGCTTGGATTCTTGTGCAGTGATTTCTTGAGTCTGGGCTCCAGTTTGTGAGGCACACGCTGCTCCTTCGGCTGGGCAGGCTGCGGTGAGAAGGATCCTCCAGTATTGCCTGCACCACACAAGTTAAGTACCATAAAATTGCTTCCAAAGTACTTGTAGTAGGCACCTTGCAACAGTTCGTGCAAATGTGCATCGCAACGACCTCGGTAGGCTGAAACCTGGGGCGGTCTCTTACTTCTTGACTCTCGTGTTACCGGAGAAGTTTCTCTTTCCGCAGTATGTTGATGCGTGTTCGCCTCTGCTTGGCCACAAGCAATTCTGTCCCCGCTCACACATCCCCGAAGCGTCTGGTGCAGAGCATCCAGCCCTCCCTCCTTCGTGTACTGCTCTAGAGCTGCAAACGGCTGCACAAATTATTAGTCAACAAAAAAAAAACACTGGTAAATCAACATTCAAAGCCCACGTGCTCGTTGCGAGTTTTCAAGGTGGTTAACAGAGCTTTCTGCTTCTTTTCGCTCACGTCCAACACCGTAGTCAGCCCCCACAGCGTGTCCTGGACGAAGTGAGACATCACCTCCCATTTGTCAGCTTGCTTTGGCTCACTTTGCGCAGTCCCGGTCTCGGACACTGAAAGTCTTGGGCGTTTAGTTGGAGGCTGCGCTGTATCCCCCCTCAAAACCTCCGCACGTCGCTTGTCCGAGTGTTTCTTCGCTTTAAACAGTAGTCGCAACGGCAAATGATCTTCTATCTCGTCGACAGGGACATCATCGGAGGATCCGTCCGTGTACAATAGCACGAAGCGTTTAGAACTGCGGGAGTACATCATTACCTTGCCCTCGATATGTGTCTCAGCGCCATGGTCGTCCGCCTCAAGCTTGAAAACAGGCAGGCCCAACCAGCAATTTAAGTTCTCCCCACTATTCGTCTTCATACGGAGAAAACTCTAGACCCGTTAGTCCAACTTCGCACTTCAACTTTAATATCACATGTAGCCATCTTGGTCGCAATCGCTCACGTGGTCCACATGGTCTCCGAATTTTCTTGTGGCAACATTATGTATACGTGTATACTATACTGTGCAGAAATTCATGCAACCTTCAGACGCCATTCTCTACAAACGAGCTGTGGTCGTCACCGCAACACGACAAGCCGCACAAGTTGCACCGCCATCATGTCCTTCCAGCCGCAAGTGGAGCGCGTCGCGCAGCTGCAGCAGGCGAACCCGGACAAGAACCTCGTGCCCGTATACCTGGATGCTGTCGCCGACCTCGACACGCCCGTGAGCGTGCTGCTCAAGCTGCGCGAGGGCCAGACGCACTCGTTCCTGCTTGAATCTGTGGCTCCTGGCGAGAAAATCGCACGCTACTCGTTCATCGGTGCTGGTCCACTCAAGGTCGTGGCCACGGGCAAAGGCCAGGCTTTCGAGGGTGACCCACTCGTCAACCTCGAGCAGGAGATGGAGAATTTCCGCACCGTGACGCTGCCAGAGCTGAATGTGCCAATGACCGGAGGTGCTGTGGGCTACTGTGGTTTCGACGCCATCCGCCACTTTGAGCCCAAGATCGCCCCCTATGTCGAAACGCAGAAGGACGTGCTGCAGGTTCCCGAGAGCATCTACATGTTCTTCGACACGGTCGTCATTTTCGACCACGTCTTCCACTCGCTCAAAATCGTTTCGCACGTCCGTCTTGACACGGGTGACCTTGCGGCTGCTTACAAGGAGGCCACCGACAAGATCCTGGCTGTGAACGCTGCACTTGAGAAGCCTCTCGTGCGACCATCCAGTGTGGCCCACGCGAGTGCGCCGGCAGCGTCCAAGATTGACCTGGAGGCTGCTTCGAACGTCGGAAAAGCAGGCTACATGGGCTTCGTGGACAAGCTCAAGGAGCACATTGTGGACGGCGACATCTTCCAGGCCGTGCCATCGCAGCGACTGGCCGTCGACCTCCCGAAGGATGTGACCCCGCTGGATCTGTACCGTCAGATGCGCGTGATCAACCCGTCGCCGTACATGTTCTTCCTCGACATGGGCGAGGACTTTCAGATTGTTGGCGCGTCACCCGAGATGCTCGTCAAGGTGGACCACGAGCGTATTGTGGAGACCCACCCCATTGCCGGCACCCGTCACCGTGGAGCTAACGATGAGGAAGATGAGGCGCTGGTGAAGGATCTGCTTTCTGACGAGAAGGAGCGCGCCGAGCACATCATGCTGGTGGACCTGGGACGCAACGATGTCGGCCGTGTGGCCAAGCCGGGATCCGTGCGAGTGGAGCGTCTAATGCAGATCGAAAAGTACTCACACGTGATGCACATCGTCTCGGTTGTCAAGGGTGATCTGCGCGAGGACCGGACGGTGTACGACGCGTACCGCGCCATGTTCCCTGCTGGCACGCTGTCCGGTGCACCTAAGGTGCGTGCAATGGAGCTTATCTGCTCGCTGGAGACGGAGCGCCGCGGTGTGTACTCGGGCTCCGTGGGCTACTTCAGTTTCTCGGGATTCTTGGACACCGCCATTGCCATCCGCACCATGGTGGTCAAGGACGGTAAGGTGTACTCGCAGGCAGGCGGCGGCATCGTCTACGATTCGGACCCGCAAGCTGAGTACATGGAAACGGTCAACAAGCTGGGCTCTGCCGTAAAGACTCTGGAGAAGTGTGCCGCGCACATGGCGCCGACCGCGCAGTAGACGTTTTTGCCAATCTGCGTGACGTCAAGTCTTAGTGCCAATCGAGATAAATACACCTTTGCAGGCAAGTTTCACAGCCAAGAAGATATTCGACTCCTTAAATGCAATGTCTACGGGTGTGCTGCAAAAAGGAGTAGCAGTGTGTACCGGCAGAACTGCATCGTTGACCGACAACGATACCGGTAGCTGGCCTACTTTGGTTATCGTATCAGTACACCACATTCTCGTAAGTTTTATATGGAGTTTTTGTCGAAACGTAGGTAGATGTACTTGTGTTTTCACGAATTCTCAAATCTCTTGACTTCGTTTTACTAAATAGGCGATGGGATTGGTTCCGTTTGAGAAATCGTAAGTTGGGCAACCTACGATACGATCGTCATGTGATTGGACAAAACTTTGAAAGTGGATCAAGGCACCAAACACGATTAGGGTTCCAAATGAGGGGGTGAATCAGCTCAACCTGATCAAGTCAAAACAAAGCCTACCGACTTCAAATTCGTATTGGATGTACGCCAGCTTGAGCTCAAGGCCAAGCACAACCTCACCTCGCTGAGTTCAGGGTGCCGTCACCGCTCTCGTCATTGTTATTTGTAAGGTTTGGACGATAGCGTTCCTGCCTCTATCTCTGCTTTCGAGGATTTGAGCGGCATGACATCCATCCTCTGATAAAATTAAACAGGTCTCAGTGTGCATAAACACTTCTCTGTTTGGTGCCCTGATGACTGTTTGGTGCCCTGATGACTGTTTGGTGCCCCCAGAGCTGTTTGGTGGCCGCTAAAATTAATTATTACAGGTTCTTGTTTGGTGCCTCTATCCTTGACCCAAAACTTTTGGCCCATAGTTCTGTACTGAAGTACTCCCATGCTCACAATTACTTCGAAGTACACTTACATATCTGTCCGATGAATTGATAGAGCAATAGAGAATATCTGTCGCTGCTATAATACAAGCCTGCTGAAGATCATGAACAAGAAACCCAGAAGCAGCGACCGCCACAGTAACCAGCAAGATCTAAGACCGAAGAGAAAAAATACAAGAAGAAAAAGCAACATATGTAACGTCTCGTAGATCGAGTTGGAGCTGCCAATGGACAACGAGCAACAACTCCAAAGCGACGCTAAGGCGATACATGACGCTTGTATTTCTACGGAGACGAGGGAAAAGTACACTAGCAACATTAACTATTATTGCGATCAAAAGATGAGCTCTCAAAAGAAGACTCGAACTTTTTGACGAATCTGGTGACATTAATTAAGCTCATGCAGTCATCCCTCGCTTCTTTGACATGTTTCTGGCGTGGCGTATTGCCAAGTCCAAAACGGCGAGACGAGGCACATACTATGAAGCTGTACAAAGTGCATGAAGACCGAGCAAACGGACACGTAGGGCGAAGTAGATACCTTACCGCACGGTTGAGACTTAGGCGAGAAGGGGACAGCGCGCGCACAAGAACTCTGCTATTCAGTCACGAAAGCGAAATAAATCGTAGTTCATTAGTAAAACACTTGTACCATCTTCTGCGCCATATTACCGTAACTGGGCCTGTGCAACAGCTCGCCAACAACGTTGTCACAAAACAGCAGCCTTCCGGCCGCCCTGCCGGGTCCTCATGCCTTCTCCCCGTCGTCGTTGGTACCAGCGATCACCGGAGGTCCTTGGCCTTCATCTTGGCCGCCTTGTAGTGCACTTTCAGCGCCGATAGTGACCTTGAAGCCGGCGGTCGGCGACGACTTCTTCAGCAGCGCCACATCTTGCGTATTGAACTCTGAAGCAAATCAAGCTTTTTGGCCAATCAGATGCTCTATAAAAGGCGTAGGTGGCTCCTTACGTTTTCTCACTCAGTACTAATGGTACCATAAAATCGGTACGAATGGAAAGCCAAATTCGTACAAGCATTCTGCTCTGGAAGCTGCGGAATGATGTTTTTGCCCGGTTTTGTGTCAGTACAAAAACCTGTTCTGTGCGGAATGGTGGTAAATGCACCGGTTTTAGCCAGGTTTTGACTTGTTTTTGCGAGCGTTCATCAGCCGCTTGTTGAAGCCAAGTGAGCCGCCGAAATTGCCTCCGAATCTCTGCTGTGCGTTTTCGCTGCCGTCCGAAGCACGCACAGGCAGTCATGAATTTGCACTGGAGCCAACACCATCGGAGGCGTTGGGGTGGGGTGAGGAGGCGGCAGGAATTTTAGCGCACCTCGGCGTGTGCAATTGCTGTGACCAAGCATGAAGCTCGCTGCTTGTGCTGCTGCAAATGCTCTGTGTAATAGATAACGTCGAAGTGGACAGCAATCGTACGTGCTGGCAGCGCTGGTACGGGACGGGGCTGGGGGATCGCCGCAGAGAGCACGGACTGCTTCAATGGGCCACGGTTGCGCGTTGAGTTGTCGACAACTTGTCGTCAATGCTCATTGCAGACTGCAAGCTTCAAGCCTCGTTGGACTCTCTTGCTGGCAGCAAGCAATCGACCAGCAGCGTGCATGGTCACTGACGGCATTTGATCGCCACGGAAGCCCGCGAATCCAGGCTGCAGATGCGAGCCTGTTCCTGAAGTTTTGGTGACATCACGCATGCCTCGTCCACGCGCCGTGAAAACGAATTGCCTGGACGTGTTGCAGAGAGGGCTGAGTCTCAGCCTGAGAGCACCGATTTCGCAGATCGCGATTGTGCTCTGCTCCTTGGTCTGCGCTGGCACGTGCTGAACGGAGACGAAGCAGTGAAGTCTTGCTTGTTGCGACGCAGCGGAAGTTTAGCGGGAGCCTTGTCCGGAGACGCTGCACTATAGAGGCCACTGAGCTGTAGAAATTTGCTCGTTCCGAAGGAAGTCGCTCTCGAAATGGACGATCAAGGCCATGTTAGTTGGGCTGAGGCACCAGAATGTGGCTTATGTGCAACTATGATTTGCTTGTCCAAAATGCTAGCCACAGCACACCGCAGCAAAAGGCAACAGAGGGCAAGGCGGTGCCGCTGCCGCCGTTTCTGACCTCTGCTTCAGTTTTGAATGTCGAGACCTGAAAAGCGCATCTCTCTCTTACAAAAGCTGTGGACCTGCAGCCAAACTTTGGCAGCCTCGTTGGCTGTGCCGGTAGGAATTGCGCTTTGCTGCATACAACATATCACTGGGAGCCAAGCAACATGAGCCCTGCGTCGCCACGCTACAATATCCCTGCACGTTAAGCCTCGACGAAGTCTACAAGCTAGAAACCCCAGCACTGCGCAGTGCCTCCATACATGTATCCCATAATCCCGGAACATTTTGCCTTCCTTTTCGCTTTACAGCAACGTGAGGCCATAAACTAGGCTGCAAAATCTCGTCCTGGACTATGCAAACCACGCGACGGTTGGGCAACTTGGGGTATCTTCGAAAACGGCAACAGCAGTTGGCGATCGCTTTTCACAGGGGCAAGCGGCGTCAGCAGAGGACCAAGATTCCCCCAGCCTTACACTCACTCTCGAATTCGCCTCGCGCAGCTCAAGCCCCAAGTCTCTTCAGCTCCAACTTCAGCCATGGCCTCCTCCGACTTCTTCCGTGAACCCTTCACGGTCAACAGCAAGAACGTCGTGTACACGGACGACGAGATCACGTCCCAGTACACGTACACCACGACGCGCGTGGAGGGCACGGTGGCTACGCCTCTGGAGGAGAAGTTCACGTTCAAGACGCAGCGCAAGGTGCCCAAGCTCGGCGTCATGATCGTTGGACTGGGCGGCAACAATGGCTCCACCCTGGTGGCCAGCATCCTCGCCAACAAGCACCACATCACGTGGAACACCAAGGAGGGCGTGCAGGAGCCCAACTACTACGGCTCGGTCACGCAGGCCTCCACCGTACGTCTAGGCACGAACGCCAATGGCGAGGGCGTGTACATCCCGTTCCACAACCTCCTGCCCATGGTCTCGCCCAACGACCTGGTCATTGGCGGATGGGACATCTCGTCGCTCAACATGGCCGAGGCCATGAAGCGCGCCCAGGTCCTTGACCACGATCTGCAGCGTCAGCTTGTGCCTCACCTGGAGAAGATCAAGCCGCTTCCTTCGATCTACTACCCGGACTTCATTGCTGCCAACCAGGCCGACCGCGCAGACAACCTGCTCAAGGGCTCCAAGCAGGAGAACCTGGACGCTGTGCGCCAGCAGATCCGCGACTTCAAGCAGAGCAACGGCGTCGACAAGGTCATCGTGCTCTGGTCCGCCAACACGGAGCGTTTCTCCGACATTGTGGAGGGCGTGAACGACACGTCGGCCAACCTGCTCGAGTCCATCAAGGCTGGAGAGGCCGAGGTATCTCCTTCCACCGTCTTCGCGGTGGCCTCGATCCTTGAGGGATGCTCGTACATCAATGGCAGCCCGCAGAACACGTTCGTCCCCGGTGTGCTGGACCTGGCCGAGGAGAAGAAGATCTTCGTGGGCGGTGACGACTTCAAGTCGGGCCAGACCAAGATAAAGTCGGTGCTTGTGGACTTCCTCGTGTCGGCTGGCATCAAGCCCACATCCATCGTGAGCTACAACCACCTGGGCAACAACGACGGCAAGAACCTGTCAGCGCCCCAGCAGTTCCGCTCGAAGGAGATCTCCAAGTCGAATGTTGTCGACGACATGGTGGCCTCCAACCGCCTGCTCTACAAGGAGAACGAGCACCCGGACCACGTCGTGGTGATCAAGTATGTCCCGTTCGTGGGCGACAGCAAGCGCGCTCTGGATGAGTACACGTCCAAGATCTTCATGAACGGCCACAACACCATCTCGATGCACAACACGTGCGAGGACTCGCTTCTGGCGTCGCCGCTGATTCTGGACCTAGTGCTTGTGTGTGAGCTCGCGGAGCGCATCACGCTCAAGAAGGAGGGTGCTACGGACTTCGAGCACATGCACTCGGTCCTGTCGATTCTGAGCTACATGCTTAAGGCGCCGCTTGTGCCGCGTGGAACGCCCGTGGTCAACGCACTCTTCGCGCAGCGCGAGTGCATGATCAACATCTTCCGCGCCTGTGTGGGTCTCGCGCCCGAGAGCCACATGCTGCTCGAGAACAGACTGGCCAGCGAGATCAACGCGCGCCAGTAAACCCGCGGACTTTGGACGCTCGAGCAAAGTAACTAGCCCCACTGCTACCTGTACATGAACGTAGCACCGGTACTTTTTTATTCAGTCAATCCATTTTCGTACAACTGTTCGGCAGCTCTTCGACCACCGGAACGTTTCCATCATGTGGTTCACATATCATAATCGTTGGTGTTTCTAACACAATGTTGCGATCCGCAGAAGGATCTGGCACGACACGTGGCCGCACTTTTGATTGGGCAAAATCAAGACGATCAAACGACTGCGTTGCATTCTTAGCACCGCGACCATTTCCAGATCCGCATCAAACCCGCAGTAGACCAGCTCAAGACCAAGTTCGTCGTCATGGCCGCCCCCGCGAAGATGCGTCTGCGCTCTGAGAAGCACCTGGCCAACATCACCAAGCGAGGAAACGTCTCGCAGCCGCAGAAGGTGCGATGAAAGCTGATGAAGAGTGTTGTTCTGGACGTTTATCTGACAAAACGGTTGATGCCTGAATTTTGACAGGAGGACAAGGGCTACAGCGTCGGCCCTGTGCTCATGGGCTTCTTCCTGTTCGTGTTGGTGGGATCATCCGTAATCCAGATCCTGCGGACGGCACAGCTCGGCCTGTAAGGTCGTGTGTATGGAGTGGCGATAGCGCAGAATGTCTCCAGCGCTCTGACTTCGACAGTTTTGCCACAAGCTGGCTTCAGACGCTGCGTTGTCGCTGCTAATTTAATATAGTAAGAGCTCCCTTTCCACCTTTCTGTTGTTGTAGTTGATGAGTTTATTGAATCAATAGGCTTTGCACGACAAGAGCGCAAACCACTTTTTGCAACGATGTTTGCTAGTCGAGCTTGCGCTGGTCGTGCGGGGCCTTCGTTGTCTACAGTTCCGAGTGCAGCGACTCCGTCTCCTTGATCTTGGCAATGAAGTCGGCCTTCTCCACGCAACCCACGCACTCGACGCCGCGCTCGCCCAGGATCTTCCGCAGCTGCTTGACACGCATCTTGGAGTAGTCTGTGTTGGCGTCCGTCTTAACGGCTACAGTAGACAAACAGCAAAAGCCAGAGTCAGTCACTTTACACACATTCACAAACCCCGGAATTCAAACGTACGGTATCGCATGGAGCAGAAGTCAGGGTTCTTCTTCTCGAGGGACTTGCAGATCTTAAGTGTGTCTTTCTTGAACGACACTTGGCGAGCCACATCCTTCTTCAGCGGCTCCAGGTTGTAGCACTAAATAAAAGCATAGAACCACACATATCAGCCTCCTGATAATCCTAGAAAAGTACTTCGAAGTATGTTCCAACAACCACGTCATACCAGCTTGTTGTCCTTGGTGCTGAGCTTCTTGCTGCAGTGCTTGGTAACAGCTTTCTCAGCCACTGCCTGGGTCTTGCCCTTGGGCGTCTCCTCCAGCAGCTGCGCGTACGTGGCCTTCAGGTCGTCGATCACCTTCACGCAAACTGTACCAACAAGCGACAATTACGTAAATCTCGAGCCATTTTAATACTCGACAGCAACATTACGAACCCACCTTCGCACTCCTTGTCATCGGCCTGAACAATTGGGGCAGTGCCCAGCACAAGCGCCACGAGGGCGAGCAGCATGACACGCTTCGTGCTCCACATCTTCAACGGTTGTAGATTATTGGCAGGTCGACGGATATCCTGAAGTGACCTTCGGATGGAAGCGACGCGTGTTCATTTACATAAGGTTTGGAAGGTAAACAATAGGTTTATAGAAGTCTAATGTGGAAGACGATTGGTTTAACTGCATCGAAATGGAAAGGTATGTGTTCTAGGATTTTGGAGGTTTACAATTTTCAAGTAAAAGATTAAGTCGTCTCCAGCTATCCGGCTATATTAACTGTGCGCAGGTTCTCGCGAGCTGCCACGTGTACCTATTCAACATGGCTACACTTGACGGATATCTCGGATGCCTTTTACCCGTAACGGGACTGCAGGTCGTTGAAAAAGCCACTCGTCATGTTCTTCAGCTGTCATAGCAAGCAAGATCAAAATAATGTGAATATCATTCCAGCAGATTTCCGTATCCAAGTTGCGTACCTTAGCAGCCTTATTGGCCATGTTGTCCTTCATCAGCTGCAACTGGTAGGCTGCTTCATCGGACACTGCATCAACAACACACAAGGACCTTGTCATTAAAACCCGCAGTGCCATGACAATACTAGTCAGAGTGATAAACTTACTCTCTCCAGACGTTGATCGACCTCGAGTATTGTTGCCGTAAAAGGCATCGCTCGAAATCGACTGCGAGCCCTGGAACCTTGCCAGATGCGAGCTGTCTGCTTGCTTCGTCTCGCCACCAAAGAAATTGTCGGAGGAGATGGACTTGGCGTTCTTATATTTGTCCAGAGTCTGTGTTTGAACTGGTGCTGGCTGGTACGTTGCAGGTGCGGGTTGGGCGTTAACCGGCGTACGCTCTCTGTTTGCACAAAAGCAACAGAATTAATACACGTGGGAAGTTGCAGAAGCAGATCTGAAACGTACTCTTCGGCCTCCTGCAGAGCCCGAGCCAAAGCCTCGTCATCCTTAATCTGCTTCTCGGCAGTGATCTCTTCAGCAGTAGGAGCAGGTGGAGGTGGGTTCTATGAATGAAAGCGGCATACAACTGTGTCAGAGCGAGCCATTACAATTGCACTGCAACTTGAATGTGCAAACGCACCTCGAACGGGATGTCGTCAAAGTCAAAGTCATCAGCACCCGTGGATAACTTGGTTGCGCCGAGACGCGTCGCCTTGCCACCCGTCGACAGCTTCGTAGCCCCGAGACGTGTAGCCTGTCGTTGCAATAGACAAAGTCCCGTTAATTATTCGGCAGTAAGCGCAGTAAAGCATCTAAGCAAAATGGGTCTTACACTGCGCGTGTTAAGTCGCGTTGCACTGGCAGTTGAAGGAGTTGTTGCCTCGCCTGCCTTCGCACCAAGCAGGACAACCGGGCGGTTGACGCTCAACAGACCCGACGGCTGTGTAGTAGCAGCAGTCGGTGTTGGTTTCTTCACAATAGGAGTAGCAGCAGGCACTTCACGCTTCAAGTGGCCATGCACTGCAGCGCCACTATTCGACTCGCTCTTGATCTCCACGTGCTTCACTAAAGCTTCAAGTCCATCAACATCATCCCCACGAGACACCTGGAACAACCCGACAGTATCTATCAGCCCCCATTTGCTCAAGTCCAATTGCCTAAAGATCCTAACCCACCTCCTCTTCTTCAGGGGCAATAATCTGGAGTGTAGAGGCCTTAACCTTCTTGGTCAGTGCGATCTTGTACAGCTGTGCCGCCTTGGAGTTGTATTTGGCTTCGATCTTCACAAAAAGCATAACATTATCAGTCTCAACACCAAAAAAAAAACTAGCCGTATCGCTCCGTTCGTACACTTGTCATCTCTGCAGCACCGTATTGCTTAAAGAACTTGCGCGCTTCAGCATTTCCTCCCTCACTCATTGCCTTGAGTTGATCCTCCGTCCATTCGTCCATATCAATGGAACGCACGAACGACAAATGCACGCCCAATCGACGATGATAGCCCGAACAGTCCAGGCAGATGAAGACGCCGTACGTGACCGTAGCCCACGTCGGGTGGCGCTTGTTGCAGTCAAAGCACCCCTTGTTGGCCACTGACGACCGCAGCTTCTGGAACCAGGCGTCGCGCACCTGCGTCGGCACATACACAGGCTTGACCGAAGAGCTCATCGAGATAAACTTGTTGTCGGTTTGCCAAAATTCCTAATGACTATAACTGCTGACGTGGTGTCCTAAAAATAGTCTGAATTTGTGATTGACCCTATTTTTGTCCAATTTTGTGCACTTCAACGAGATGTAGCAGTCGCTAATGGATCCTTTCCAGCATTTAGTAGCCCCGCGTCGCCCGTTGCCGTCGCCACGATCGAAGGCTCGCGATGGCGAATCAAGGAATGTGTTCGCTCTACCGGTTATCCACCAGTTCGCACCGGTGTTGGCGTCCTCGCCTAAGTCCTACATGGTCGCGAAGGCTGTGAAAAAGCAGAAGGAGAGTGACAACGGGGTAAAAACTGTCATCGAATCATCCCCAGTGCCACCCAGCCAACCACAGCGACCTAAAAGTAAAGATAAAGTGGAATCACCAAGAGTTTTGCGGCCACAACCTCCGGTAGGGGTCTCATCGCGGACGGACGTTGACATTTACAGATACAGTCAAGGAACAGAGCAACGAATGGGGATTCAGCCCTTGTTTGGAGAAAGGAGGAGGTCTGATGGGGAAGTTCGAACTCCATCTGCAAAGAGAAAGATGAAGAAAAAGGAAGAAACTGTGGCGAGTGTGGATTTGGAAGTGATGGACGACGATGAAAGCCCAAAAGCTGAGAAGGAAGACGACAAGGATGCAATTTCAGAGGAGACGAGTGAGACTGACGTGATGAAGAGCGGTGAATCCAATCAAGAAGACGGGAGAACAAGCTCACCCACTCCTGAAGATTGTCTTGGAGCGAGTATTGGGATTGAACCAGATTTGAGAACGCTAATTGATGAGGTTCAAGGAAATGCCGTCATCAATGGATCAACAGCGCTTCTGATGGAAACTATGGAACCCTCTTCGCTGTTGAAAAAACTCGATATATCTACTTGCCACGAGCCATTTCTGCAGTCTGAAGGCTCGAAGCTAACGTGGCTTCGAGACATTGTGGAATCAGCTTCGGCAACTACAGTTTCGAGTTCCAAGGGCCTTTCAACTGCAGTCTGCATCCCAACACCCGATATGGTTGTCTATAAAACACTGGCCAAAGATTTACGGACTTTTGAAGGGAGAAATGTCCATTTCACAGTTCTTCTCAGCTCACGTGGAGATACTCACATAGCCTGCAAAGTCGAAGGTATGGCCGAAGAAATCACCATTCCTATCACAATTTCCGATCTGGATCAGTCCAAGCTACTTCGTCGAGATCTGTTGATTCTTACACCGAAGTGGGCTTACTGGATCATCACTCGAGTCTGCTGTGATTCGAGGTTAACCTTTTATTTGGATCTTAGCGACATTGCAAGCGAGAAGCGCGTCTGCTTCTCCGAGACCATCTACAGTAGCGGCAAAGGGCTCATTGTTGAGATGGTTGCTCTGGTGACGGTATCTAGCTTATTAATTTCAATCCGAGAAGCAGATTCAAGTACCAAAACGGCTGAGGTACTACTACGAGCGGGGGATCTTCGACGACTCGCTATCTCGCTAGGCAAATGGACTGTGGAGGATGCTGATCAAGAAGTTGCAAAGCTATTTGATGACCCTATTTTCCTCAATCAGATTGTGACAAAGAGCAATGTGGTTCGGCTCGGCATGAATTGTGCACGATTTCCAGAGGAATTTGATGTTTCACTGTTCACCGGCACATATCAAACCCCATTCACGGACGTAGCTGTTGAGGTTCCAGCAAGTCAAAATGCTTTGATCAATGTGGAGTTAGTAGACATCCCGAGCTACGTACAAGAAGTGCTTAAAGAGAACAATTTTGTCGGTACAGTGGCGTTGTTAGCCCAGGCGTACGTGGAGAATGGCGTTTTATCGACTTTACGACAGTTTCGGCAACAAGAAGCTGTACAACTTAATGTTGCCATCTGCATGGAGCAAGCTGCTGCTATGGACAGTGAGGACGCTTTCAATGAGCGTGTTGGGCAGAATCTGGAAGCAGCACAGATGTCGAAATTGAGAGTGAGCACGGTCCAATTCTTATGTTTTGTGTTGTCATCATTTCTAACTTTTTATTGATGCGTAAAACAGGAAATTGCCATCGCCACAATTGTAGACGACATGATTTTAGACTTTATTGCGTATGAATGCCGCATTGAACTCCAAAACGCCAAGTACTCGGGGGGTTATAATGATCATTACGCGAGTAAAGTCCAAGCAGCATACCGCATGAGCACTCAGAAACGATCGTACGAGCACAAGAAGCACGTCCGGATGCGAGCTGCGCAAATGCTTCAAGCTTTGCAACGGGGAATCGTCGCTCGAAGGCGCTACAGCGAAATGAAAGTCGAGCGAGAGAAGTATTTGTTCTACGGCTTCCGATCGAGTTTATATCATGCAACGACAAACGTGAAAGACCCGAGACTTCGAGCTCGTGAACTGAGTAAAGAGGCTGAACACCGGCGGCATGCCTTCCTCATGCAGGTTATCCAAGGATATGTGACCGAGAACTTCATGGAAGAAGAGTTTCGCGTATCTGCCGAGATTATTCGAGATCTCTACAACGAATACGGAGTTGTCGTAGGGTGCTCGATGAATCTTGGCGATGTCGTGGTATCTTACCTGAACTGTGACTCACCTCAAAGGAAGTTTTCAAATAGCCAAGTTAGCGCTGCGCTTCTGCTTGGATTGCGAGATCAGTACGACGACACATTTGGGCTTTCTTCAACCGCCCGCAAACCATGGGGTCAAGCACTGGAAGCTGTTTCAGCTCCACCGAGATGGATGCTGAAGACTTGTGTGTCCTTCCAGCAGTCCAATCTTGATCGACTTGCTGGTCTTCGCCTTACTCGCAAGCTAGCAGGGAAGAAGTCAGCTCACTTGGTTGCCCGAGACTATCGCAGCGTCCTGGCCTCTTCATTCGATTCCTTTGACAAGTGTCGAGCTGCTTGGGAAGCGGATATTCGCACTCGGCTAGAGCAGCAGCGCGCGTTGGACACGTTCTCGCCTGACGAATTGGCTCAGCATTGCTTGGATTTGCTCATTTCCAGCGTGAAAGGTGTCAAACTTCGCGTTTTTGTCGGTGCTTTAGTGTTCGTGATACTAATTTGTGTGTTTGCAGACTGGGGAATAGACCCAGACCCTCTTTTTGAAGCTCTGAATCTGTGTGGCCGCCACTGTCATGGGAAATCTGCAATTCGAATCGTGGAAGACAAGTTCAACCAGTTTGCAGCGAGTAAGTTCGTTTTCTAGTGCTATTTGCTAGTTCCCAATAGAAATTTACACTCGTGTGCACGCTAGGAATGAACGAAGTCCATGGGAAACAAAGTGTGCTGACAATACGTGAGGAGATTTCCCAGGAGCTCGAAGACTTTGAAAAGCTGCTGGCACTGCGGTGTCTCAACATGGCAGTCGATGACGCTGTCACAGTCCCTACTAGCGAGTTGCTGCATATCATGCTGAAGGGGAATCTTGACGACGAATACATTCGTCATGGTCTCTCCACAGTTCTACCCATTGCAAGTATCACGGAGAAGCACGACTTGGCCCGTAAAATACTCTACGCCTTTGCCAACGCTTCGTACGGCGACGCCTTCAACTTGATCTGCTGGAGCTGCTTGGATGTGGCTGAAAACGTCACAGTCGAAGCCGCACGGTTCCTAGACAAGATCACTCGGCCAATAGCCGACAACGACAAGACTAACCAGGGATCCCTCGCGACTCGAGCTCTGTACCTGCTTACGGGGTCCCAAGCCGTGCGATTCCTCCAGTTCCTGGCCAAAGTGGCGCAGTTCAACAAGTCCATTCAGAAGCGTGTGCTTGTCCACCTCACTGCGTACAGTGACAAGTACGAAATGCATCGTCTCGCTAGCGCTGTCTGCTCCCTCGAAGACTTCTCCATCGCGTCGAAAATCTTCGACGAGTGTTTCTCTATCGACTCTCTGCGGTCTTCCACTGCTTTCTGGACACAGTACAGCGCTCTTTTCGGTGAAGTTAGAAGTATCAACGCCATGAACGAGATAAAAACGTGAATAAAAATTGACAACACACGAGTACAGACGGAATCTTCGTGTATATTTCCCCCCTGCCTCATTACAACCGCAAATTTGACTGGACGTGTGTGTGAAGTAGAAGTGTAAACTTGAAGGGCCTGTGACTTGTTTTACTCTTCCGCGACGGGCGCGGCCGTGGCCAAGTGACCGCGCGACTTCTTGATGTAGTCCGGGATGACGGGGCCGTCGTACTGGTCCGTGGGGAGGCCCATAGACCGCCGGATGGGCACCACCACAAGCGGAAGCGAGATGGCTACAGCGCCGATGGCACACGAGAGCACCACCATGGGCTCGCGGTCCAGGTAGTGACGGATGAACTTGCCGAGGGCCATTGCGACAGGACGGAGCTTTTTGGTCTTCTACGGCGCAATATGAACCTCTCGTGTGGACTGGTGTGTGCCACGCCATTTTGGTCAGACCGTCGGAATACCGGTACTTCATACTGTCAAGTATTGCTTTTTGGCAGAAAGTATCTTGATGCTTGTATGGACCAAGTTGAAGTGGATGTTGCTGTCCGTTATAGATACTGTCCAATGAGTAGCGATACAGGAGCGATACCTTGACGTCGCACGCGGAAGGAGAGGTATCGCATGTGTGTCGTAGCCGGCTGGGGCTAAGCTGGTGCTGTAGTTTGTGCTGGCTAATTCGGGAGGAAGGAGCTCGTTGTAACTGGGTCAGAAGGTTTTCCCGTCTCCTACAGCCATCTTCAGTCTTCTTCTTGCCTCTTCCAGCTCAAGAAACACCACCAGGTCTCCTCACTCTCTTCGGCTCTTTGACATGAGCACCGACGTCGACTCGTCGCAGGTCAAGATGGGTTTCGCGAAGGCTGGAGGCTGCTGTAGTCTGAAGAACAAGGGCTGCTTGCTGTCTGCTTTGGGGTTCATCTTTGTGCTGCTCAACTTGGCTGCATTGTGGGCGCTGCACTTCGCTGATCGACCTGTGACCAAGGGGAGTTTACGCTCAGCCACTCGATTTACGACTCCTCTACTGGACGCTGCCGATGGAGCCACACCGAGCGAAGGAGACGCCGTGAGTTTCAACAGGAACAATGCTCTGCGTAAAGGAGCCGGCACTACGGCGTATCTGGACCAGTTAAACCTCGGTGCAGACTTGACGGGCGTCGGATACATCAACTTTGCGCCGATGGGCACGAATTACGCGACGAACGCCATGAGTTACGTCCGCACTGACGCGGCCAAAACGACCACGAACATCCTCACGACGGTATCGTACAACGCCAGCACCAAGACGCTCACTACTGGTGTAGCTGTGGAGGTGGACAACGCGGTTCGCGGTCTCGCGACGCTCTCAGACACCAGGATGATCGTATTGACGTACTACCAAGCTCCGGACTACACAACCAAGACAAATGTGATGCCAGTGGCCCTCGACACCGCTGCTGGTACAGCCACTCCGAACAAAGCCAAGAGTGTACTGGTTACCACTAATTCTCCTACGAATTTCATCGCGCCACTGACCAGCACGAGCTTTGTGGTGGCGTACTACGACGCATACACCTCTAGCGGCTACGATCAGCTGGTCAAGGTCGGAACTGTTGCTACGGATGGGACCATCACTTTAACCTCTACGGCTCAGGCCTTTGGTGCACCGACCACAAAGTACATGATGACTCAGTTCGGCAAACCTCTAGCGCTCACGGCTCTCGCGTCCACCGCCGGTGCTGGGTTCGTGATCCCGTACTACAACCAGGTGAACAAGTATACCAATAATAACCCCAAGACGAACGCTGATGTCTCTGGCCTCTGTGTGACTTTCGCCGTATTCAGCAAAAGCATCGGAACCATCAGCTCCTTCAGCGATGGAGTTTGTGACACGAAGTATCGTCCGAACCACTACCCGGAGCCAATCGCATTGAGTGATAATGTCATGGCGATCGTGTTCTACGACACGGCCAACAGCAACGCTCTGACGCTGGTTACCGTCAAATACGACGCTACGGACAACGCGTTGTCATTCAAGAGCAGCTACGTTTTTCCAGAGGTTTTCGGCAACTTTAACTACGGCCAGGGCTACGAATTCTACACAACCCCACGCCTCCGTTTAATGTCTGGAAACCGTCTCGCTGTGAGCTTCTTGAACCCTGCACTGGACGGCAGACTCAGTGTTCGTATCCTCGGGTACTCGGACGTGGGTGTCAAGGAGATGACACCGGTACTACCCGTGGCTCTACCTGGCTTCAATTTGTCCATTTCGGACTCGAAAACCCACACTGGTGGAGCTGTTACCCATGATTTGATTGTTGTGGGATCGGATACCGTCGTGGCTTCCTACGTTGGAGCTCGAGACAATTTCGTGCAGCAGAAATTTATTGCCATCGAGAACCTGACTCCACCCGTAGGCGTTATCCAGTCGTACTCCAGTGACAAGATTTCCATTGCCACTCAAGGTCGAGTGGATGTTGATGGACTTACGACTGGCGAAGTTCACTACGCAACGACGACAGGTGCCATCGTAGCCAGGGGGGATTCATTCTTCTCAAGCTCAAGTGAATACGCCTACGCAGCGGGTAACTCAGTCTTAGTGACGGCAGACTCCCGGGTGGGGATTGCTGTCGATGACGATACGCTGTTCGTCTCCACTGCCTTCTAAGAGCATCTCAAGCTCTACAATTGCTCGTCGTAAAGTCATCGGAAGCTAAACGACTCGAGCCGACATTATAAAGCAGCATCTAAACGCTGTCTACTATCAACACTTAAACTTTCAATAAATTCATCTTCATATCATAAACTTCCAATAAAAAACGTGATCCGTTATGGTTAGGAGGCGTCTGATGCAGGAATAGTAGTTGTAAAGATCGTTTTTGATGCATGAGAACAGAAGACTCGCCTTCCCCACTCGATGTGACAGCAGCTTCGATCCTAAACAAGTTCGACATTGGAGCGCTACGTCGAGATTTTGAGCGTCTGAGTGTGGACGACCTCGCAGCTCTAGCCAGTTTCCCAGTCGAACCTCATGAACTCATCGGTCGAGTCGTTGCAGTCACCCATTGCTTGTTACTATCACTCGCCCCAGAGCACACGAGTCTCGAGCTTCGAGCTCCGTCCTGGCCATTATTACGACTTCAACTCCTGGAAAACACAACCAAAATCTGGAGAAAATTACGAAAACGAGCATGGCAACTGGAATCAGGAGTCAAGATACTGTCTCCAGTGCAAATCTGTTTCGGGTTAGAAGAGCTGGTGCCTTTCATTCTACCACGAAAGGATAAACAACTTGGGTCTTGGCAACTTGAACGAGTCGCTCAAGTAAGTACGATCGCAGCGTCACTAGGTGCATGGGTGATATTTTGTCTTTGCTGCTCTGTTTTACCCATGAAATCGCGTCTCCAACAAGATAAAGACGCAGTTCTTCAACCTCTTTCTAGTATCACACTACCCCCTCAAGCTCCAAGAACACAAGACCCAGACAAAAAAGCTGCAGCAAAAGTTACGAATAATGCTGGGTCTGTAAAACTGGAGCCGATTCCAGTGCTCAAACCGAGTTTTCGGTCTTCTCGGCGTATTGGGCTCAAGATTGGCGGTCGTTTCCTGCTCTACCACATTCGCTTTCCTGTTTACTCCAGTTCTCGCCTTGATATCCGCCCCCCAGTTGATCCACTTGGCGAATGGTCCGTATACTGTCTCGACACTAATCGCTTTGGAAGAAACACGCAGAAAGTGGCTTCGTGGTGGAAACCTCCTCATACAATTGACGAAAAGCATTCACAACCAGCATTGCATCAGTTGACACCACACGCACAACAGTCGCTACTTGTCCAACTGGGTTTCTACAGGCAGATATTTGAGCGACCGATGCAGAAGATTCCCCACTCCAAAACTCAGTTTTCTTCTCCATTGTTCACTTTAAAGTTTGACGTGATGGCAGTCGAGTCGTCGCAGCTTTCAATTCAAAGCATTGGGAACATCTGGATCACATTCGACACAACTGTGGCTGAAGTTCGTAACCAAACAACGCCTTTCGTATCTCAGCAGCTTAATTTTCGCTTCATGTATCGAGGGTCGATTTTACCAGTGTCACAAGAAAAATATCTCCTAGCAGTGGCACTGTTGCCATTTGCAGTGCTATTTGTTGCTAACAAAGAATTACGCGGAGGCAACAGCGCTACTCCACTTTGGCAGCACCACTGTGACGTTGCGCAGTGCCTCGTGAATTCCGGACTACCCCATTGTATCCAACAAGCTCCAAGTCTCCAAGTTTCCGGATCAATTACTCCACAGGTTTATCCTATGAGTCAGATACTGACAGGAACTTCGGCTACTTCAGGGGTTGTAGAAGTTCTCACGCACTGGCAAGCATTCGTGCACTTCCAGCAGTTGCAAAACTCATCGGTTCTCTTCCAAATCACCCAACGTTCCTCGAAAAAACCAGCGAGATCACCGAATAAACGGCTAAAACACCTTGAGAACCTGGAACGAGACGAAAATGTGCCTTATGGACCACAACCTCAGCCGCTCCCGCGAAAAGTACGTTCTTCACTGCATTTCCATGCTTGACTTTCAACTTCTCATCTCTCCTTTCGTAGAAATTTAACAGCAAAAAGGAGTGGTTGTTGCCTCTGTACGCGGTTGCTGACATTATCTCCCCTACAACAGCAGAACTCAAGACGCCATTCCCCCAACATGTCGAGCATTCGCTTAGATCACCCTGCCGTCTCGTTCTAGGTGATGAAGTCAGCGTCATCCATTCCATGTACGTGACAACCAACCTTGATACATTAAGTATCGCGTTCGTACGAGACGAATCCTGTTCATTAGAGTCGCTTCTCGAGCTCAAAGGCGTTTACGTCTGGCTCGTCATGCCTCGAAAGTCCCACAACACCAAAAAAGCGTCCGCTGTACCCACTGAATGGCTGATTGACTTGTATCGGTCCGTGCAGCACCCAATTTACGACTTCCCTTGTCACCAAGTCACCTATTTTCGTGTGAACATCTCTTGGTCAATAGCTGAATGTGCAATTGAGTGTTCATTTTGGAGTAAAGACGTCGACTGGACAGCGTCCATGAGCTCCACCGACTTGTACTCCACAGTTCTACAGCAGATCTTCACTACATTGTGTCGATCACATCCACCGGCGTTCGGCGTAGACAGCGTCAAGTTCAGCAAGTTGCTGTACGAAGCCAACATTCAGCCAAAGCTGCTGAGTATCGGAGACGCCGCCTTCCTGTTCGCTAGTAACCTCACGCCTGGGTATTCGTACGAAATGGACCTCGACAGCTTCGTGCACGCTCTGGAGTGGCTGGCTCAACGGTTCTACAGTGAAACCGGTACGAGTCTGAGTAAAACTCTCTCTGGTACTCAACACGCGATGATGAAGTGGAAGCTTCAACGTAGTGAACATAATTCTCCTCCATTACTGGCGTCTTTACGACGTTTTTGTTTCGAGACGCTGGTGCATCTCCCCATGTTGGCCACAACGTGGCAAGAGATCATGAACTCGTGGAGACTTGGACGCAAGCAGCAGTTACTGGACGAATATGCGCTGAAGTATTGCGCTGCGACTCGGATACGTGCGACTTGGGTGAGGTTTCGCACTTGGAGGGTGTTTGTACAGCGACGACAACGTATGAAGGACGAGCGGTTAGCGGCGGCCAAGCTGCAGAGTGTCGCTCGTGGACGAAGACTGTACGTGGAGTATCAGCGCGTCCGTCGGATTCTGATCAGGACGCAGCTCCAGATCCACGCTAAATTCGAGTTACGGCGGCTTCGAGCAGAGCGAAAAGCCTTCGTGGAGCGCATGAGACTCCGCATGGTCCAGTGGATGCGCCGCCACCTCTGGCTTCTAGGTGTGTGGAAGAGAGTGAACGCAGTGAAAGCTGCTCGACGCCATCGAATCCGAGACAAAAAGCTGCGACGACTTGGCGTTGCTGTCTTCCCCTTGGAGACACGAAGAGTTCGCTGCTCGCTTTATCGTACCAAACCGAACGAATCGGAGAACGATCAAGAAGACGGGACGTACGAGCTGGAATTTCTTGACTCCTGTCGGTCCTGGGGATGTGTCGTCAGTGTTTCACCACAGGAAATCGACCAATTCATCGCAGAGGAGACCCAACGCCAGACGCTACAGGTTCAACTGGGGTTCGCAATAGAGATGGCGGTTAAGAAGGAACCACCGATACCGGATCAGCTACCGCGTGGTTGGAAGCATGAGAAAACCGGTATCGTGAGAGACTCGGTTGCATACCCGGTACTACAGCCGAATATAATCCTTCTCGCACTAGCACGAAGACTGATAGGTGACCAGAGGCCTGGAGTCTTGCACTTCCACGTTGATCCGGCAGAAACATCCCTGGGACAGGTGGTAGCTTCCTTGCAAAGATCGCTCACAGAACTTCACTCACACAGTGTTTTGTCTTGATGTTGCAGCTCGTCTTCAGAGGAGCCATTCGATCTCAACGCAGCGATCAGGAAGAAACGTCCATACAGCACCATGTCGTGAAAGCTTTGGAGTGGGCTGGCGCCTTCAAATTCCTCGTGTACACACCCTCCACGTCCTCTCGAAGCCGATACGATCTCGATGCCTCGTTCATATTCACAGTTCTTCAGTTTTCACGCTTCCAATCAATGAATTTGACCCCTGATGCCGTAGCAGAGAGGAAGAATCAGCCGGAGAATGCCTTCCACATCATCCGTCGCATCTTAAATGGCCCCCACAAGATCCTAGCGCTTCGGTGTATCCTCAGTTACGTGTTGAAGTATGGCGTACAAACTCCTATGTACGAAATGATGCCACACGTGATCGCGGAACGACAGCGCGAGAGGGATGAAACTGAGTCCAAACAGCGAGAAGCTCTACAGATTCGTGAACAGCAGCTTGTAGTGAAGGTGCAGACACGAATGAGGCAGCTTTTCGCCATGAAAGCTCGGCTTCAGCTCGCTCTGGTACGTTGTTTTCTCCAATTAATTCCGTGGGTAGTCCTTGTGTTGATTCTGGAACTTCATAGGTATCTTACTCGAAGCAGTTGGACCGAGAGACTGGTCGGTTCGTGTATGTCCTTCAGCTTCAGTCTGGTGAACAAATCGTATTAGGCGAGCGAAAACCCTGGAGTCTCTTTACCCGAGACGTACCATTGCCACCAGATGAATGGGTTCTCACGTCTGACGCTCGATTCTTCAACCCACGACGTGGGGTCTACAGCCGATTCAACGATTCCCTTGCAGCAACATTCATCCAGCGCTGGTATCGTGGGAAGATGTGGAATGGGATCAACACTTGGAACTTGCGCGACCTTGCGAATGCTCTGCGATACCATCAGCCCATTCAGAAACCAGCCAACTTGAAAGACCCGGGGCAACGTGAAAACTTGAAGCGCTACGCTCTCCAGCTCCACGTGCTCGAACACCAGGTAAATCCAACGTACATTTTCCCTCGATGTAACTCCTTTTCACTCTTGATTCCGGCTTGTATCAGTACAAAGCAGCTTACCCCATTTACGAAGCTGCACTGAAGGTACGTCCAGTCCGAAACTATCGTTGAACTTTTACATGTAGTTCTCACGCTCCTTATGTCACTTGCCAGCTCTCACCCGACGACCCTCAAACACTCGTTAGCTTCGCTACGTTACTCGCAATCTCCTGTCGATATCCGGCAGCTCAGTCTTGGCAGCGAGCATTAGAATTTCTCCAGAAGGCTCAAGAGTTGACTGGAAGCTTCGCGTTAGACGATTTGGAGCAAAACTGGTTCCGCTGGGCTCTATTTCTTCAGCCGAAAAGCCCTCACGTAAGTTATGACTCCACAATGCTTGAAGTATTAACGTAAAAAGGAAACTAACGGCGCACCTTGTAGGCCATTGCGAATTACGCCGTGTATCTCCAGTGCGTTCATCTCGACATCGACAAGGCGGAGCTTCTCTACCGCCGAGCACTGGATCTGGATCCAGCCAATGATCTGATCGTCACAAACTTCCAGCGTCTCCAAGCCGATCGAGCGCCTGGTCGAATGTACGCGTTCGCCGGACCAGGAACGATCGTGCTGGCACGTTCAATAGTAAGAACTTGTTCATCTACTTGGAAGTTGGCGTCCTTCCTCACTCTTGTGCTGTAGGAACTTTCTCGCTGCGGACTGGAGCTTGAATGGCGGGAGATGGAAGATCCTACAGCACAGAAGCGCTTCTTCCATAACCTTCGTACGGGCAAATGCGCTTGGGAGCTACCAACAGACACAAGAGATAGTTAGTCGCTTGTCATCACGAAGACGTACCATTCAGAGGAGCCTCGAGGGATGAGTGGGGAATTCGCGCCCGGCATTTTATTTATCCTACTTCATGTGCTGAGTCATTTCATTCTGCTTCTCTTCAGTATCCTTCGACCCCCGTCTTCTTCGTCTATGGGGTTTTGCTGTTTGAGTTGACTTGTGACAGTCAAAATGCCCTGCGCCAACACCTCGGAGACGCGACCACTTCGTTCCACTTTGCTGTACAGTGGTGAGATCTTCACCATCGACCGTAAGTCGGACTGTAATCGCTCGTTACACACCAGATCCTCCCAGCGCTCCCAGTCAGCATCAACGTCTGATCGATGGCGAATAGCTACCAATCGACTGCACAGTGCCTTCAGTAGCTGCAGCTGAATCAACCGAACTTGAATGAGTTCCGACGGAGCCAATGGGCAGACAGCTAGCTGCACAATGGGAAGAAGCACACTGCTCTGAAGTTCACACACGACGAGCTTGCGTAGTAGCAGCAGCAGAAACAGGTTCATCCGTGTCTTCCCAACGGAACACGAAGCGATCTTTTGCTCCACAAAACGCATCACGTCACGCACAGTATTTGCAGGTACAGCGACCACCATCGCCTTCACCAGCTCTGCGAAAGTGTCTGCCCTCCCTTGATAATTATCGGCCGATTTTTCACCGCTCGCCATCTCCTCGCAGCCACAGCAGAGCTTTGTACACTGCTGAAGAACCACCCACAACAGTGTCTGAACACCATTCGTGCTGTATCGGAAAATGTTCTGCAGCAATGCAATCGCTCCCCTTGCAGATTTAGCGGTACCCGTGTACGCGCAGTTCACCAGCTCTTGCACGACAAACTGACGAGCCCAGTCGCGGTTCAGCTTCGGTGACGTGTTACTGGTGACTACGACGTTCATAACATCCAGAAGCTTTTCCTGCCTCCTTCTCTCGTGGTCAACACTCAAAAGAGCTGCAAGCAAACGTGCCACTGTGCCACTAGAAAGCACACGCCGAGTAAAAGCTCCAACGTCGTTCTTCGCTGAGGCCAATGTCTTGAGCGTCGTCAGGAAATGAGCTGTCGTTAATGTGGCTGGATCGGCAGGAGAGCGGTCATATTCTACAAGCTCCTTTTGTACAACCCTTGGCTTCCCGCTGGGATCCATGCCACCGTCACTACAATTCTCAAGGTGCAGAGTGACGGCATTGCTGAAAATTGAGCACGCGTCGGCTGGATACGTGTGCTCCAAGTCTACGAGAGCGCCCAGCACCTCCTGCAGTAGAGCAGCAGCTACCTGGCGCGTGCACGGGAGCAACAGGTTTAACGCCTCCGCGAACTTAATCGCAACTTCGTCTTGCTTCTTGGCTTGGTGACTAATGGAGTGGTAGTAGGACTGGAAGACTTGAGTAGCAAAGCCCTGCAGCTTCTGGCTAAGTCCACTTCGATCATCGACGGTGTCTTGGATGGTCACGCAAAGCAGAGCGTGGACATAGCCCCAAGAAAGGGGTTTCCCCTTGTCTGACCAAGCTTCAGACCAAATGTCCAGGAATAATGCGCTTGTGCGTGCATTGGCAGCAATCAAGAGACCAAAAAGTAGCTCTATCCTGCTTTTCACCTCCAGGATCGACTGGCTTCCCACTACATCAAGGTCTTCCGACACCGCACTACCATTGGTAACAGACGGTTCGCTTGAACCGTTCTGCCTGCTCTTCAGTGCGAGCGACTGAGTGTCTACTCCGCCAAGCACATAGGACATGTAGTCGCCCACGATCAAACGCAGGGCCGATTCCTGCTCTGCTGCATGACATTGAGGGGACAGGACGAAGCTCAGGACGTGATTGACAAACCATTCTGGCTTCTTCACACTCAACTTCGAATTGAAGCAAACAAAGAATTCCACCAACTCTTTGAGAGAATCAGCAGCGTCGGTCCCCTCCTTCCGTCGGCGTTTAAGCCACTCGGCCATTAGCGACGCACTCCAGCTTGTGCTGGCGTACTTGAACGCCCGTTCCAGGCAGTCTGGGATCAGGTACGATTGCGAGTCCACGAGCTGCTTCTTCAGGTTGTCGTCCGCTAGGAGAAGCTTTACGAACCCACACGTGATCTGACATACGCGTAGCTTGCCTTCTTCCGCCAGAAGCTCCACGATCTGCTGCCACGGGTCGTCAACGTGCCAGTTCAGGTCATCTTCATCTACTGAGATCTTCTCCTGGGCAGGAGGCAGCAGTGCTCGCCACAGAGTCTGTAACACACTGTCACTAGACTCTATCGCACACACCGCGATCCACGGGCTCAGGACGAATCTGTCGCCATTGTGTTCTACCAGACAGCGCAGTAGCGACCTGCACGCCAAATCATGGCGGGCCACCGCTTGCGGCCCCGTCCTGACCGCCGACGTGCCGCACATCCTCACTAACGCATCAGCAACTGGATATTTGGTCGTAGACACCGACTCGCCTGCCTTGCTCATTTTCTCCAGCATAGCAGGCAACAGCAAGGCCATAAACTCCGGCCGTTTAAACAGAAACCCAGCCAGCACTTCATCCAGCAGCGTGGGGTAATTGCACGGGTAATAAGCAGCCAATAACGTCGAAATCTCTTGGAGAAAACTAGGCGCGAAGCCCGAACGGTTGCACCAATTGGTCACGTGATTCCCCACCACTTTAACCAGCACCGCGCGGCTCATATAGACGTCCACGCGATCCACGAGTCCCTGGGGCACGAGCTTGGCTGCATCCACTCCGAACCTTAGTAGATCCACTTCCGTCTCGTCTCGTCTTCCACTTCTTCTCTTCCTCTTGAGCGATCTGTTGCTGGATCCATTGGCTTCTGCTTTTCCGGACGGGAAGTAGAAGTCGAACATGGTTCTGGTAGCTGGACTGGCGTCTCCATTGGCCACTAGCGCTCCGTTTTTGCTCTCTCCATTGCTCTGGACAGCTTCGCGTCTTCTCTCCTCACTGAAGCTCTGAATGATGGGCGGCATCTCGTTATGGAACAGCGAGGAGCTCCGAGGCTGAGGCTCAGAAGCCATCGAGAAGCTACTGGTTGATTCTTGACTTGAAGTGAGGCTGCTGATGCTAATAGGAGCATTACGAGGCGCCCAGCTGTCCACGTCCTGATTGACCTTCACTCTCTTACTCTTACTCTCATTCGGAGCCTCCGCTTCGTCCACGACGGCCATGAGTGACGCCATCTTCATCTTGGACGAGCGCGCGGGCGGCGTCTGGCGACTGGCGGCGTCTACTGGCGCGTACATGGAGGCGATAGAAGTGGGTGGAGGCGGGCGGGCGCGCGCGCGTCCACGGCGACGCAGCGCCTCGTCATCGTCAGCTCTGGCCATGCGGCGGAAGGTGCCCGAGAGACCTAATTGCGCCTTCCGGGGCGTTTTTGATACTGGCGCTTGTAGCCGATGAGGGTGGCGGGTTGGCGGGTTTGGGGGGAAAAAGGTCGGCCCGCGACCCGGACAAGGGGGATGGGTGATTTCACGGGACGTTGTATGGTATAGTTACTTCAGGTGAGCCCGGCTGCATGACATAGGCAAAGAAAGGACGAAAAGACTCAAGGAGCCAAGAATGCCTCAAGTAGTGTTGTTGTTCATTTTTGATGGGAAATCTATGATAGGATAGTTCTTCATCGGAGATGTTAGGAAAGACGAGAGTGATGGACCAGTCGAGTGTCTACAAGAGCACGGTAGCCGCTTGTAAGGAGGTGAAGATGTGTCGACGTCATGATCTAGGGATGTGATGACAAATTGTCATTGACAATTCTCAGCCTCCCTGGTATTGAGCGAATTCCGAAATGGTAAGGAAGTCCTGTATGACGGCATCGGTGGATCCAGTACTAGCAAACAGAGTAGAATGAACAAGTCTACGCAGACTTCAGCACCTTCGACTGGCACGAACACACACACAGCTACAGCTTTGGAAATACGAGTAACAAGTAAGCAGGGGGGGTATCATTTGGTTGTTTTATTGTTGCAACGTTGAGATTAGTTCCAGTAAAAAGCTCCAGCCAGCGCCGAGCATCAAACTCCAAAGCGCTGTTGTTGACGGCGTCTGGCGTCTGCATTCGATTTTCAAACACCCCATTGACGATGGAGTCCAAGCAGCACTGGCAGGTGCTAAGTCCCCGGTTGATATCGGTGCAAGAACGTCTTGCACACCTGGACGCGGCGGACGACTTGGTAGACCAGCAGGAGGGGGTGGCGACGAACCAAGACCTGTTGGCTTGGACCTCAAGGCTGATGCGTGACGACAATGTCCAGGCGTGCAATACGTTCTGTGCATTCGCATCAGCCGAGCTGCCAGTACCGCTTGGATTCCATAGTGAATCGGCAGTTTGAAAATCCTCAGCCAATGGACATCATCAACAACAGCGTCTTGGAGTTTGAGGCGCGTTGATTCGCCGCGCTGCCGTGTTTCTCACTGGCAGAGCCCCAGTGACCCACGTCACCATACACACGGGAGGAGAGGATATTGGTTGGAAGCTTGACTTGGTGAAATGAGAAGTGAATAGAATTCTGTGTGCAAAGCTCCCGGGCGACTGCATCCGCCACATCCAGTGCCTGACCTCCTGAAGTTGGACTACGGAAGATGACGCTAGATTCGATCACATGCAACGTCCTGTTACACTGTAGCTCTAATACAGGTGCAGTATGTATAGTACGATGGTGTCTACACAACGCCGATAGCCTTCAGCTTAGATCTTCCGAGGTGTTAGGATGAGTGTTGGTCTAAGGATTGACAGAATAATGCCAATATACTGTATCCTACGCACACCCGACCCACTGTGGACTTGACGACCGTTTTAGGTGGAAACCGGCATCTCAATAGCTAAGGCGTCTAGATGCACTTATACAGGTTTCGTATCGAGTTGATTTCATGCCATGACTTGGCAGCAGTAAAAGCCTTTGGGACAGCGTACAAAACGTCGTTGACAGTTCTTGCCATCGCTCCCAACGATGAAAATCATGGTTAGTGCCTCCTACATGTACACGTACACTACTGTACATGTACATGGTAGCCAGCATACACTCATTACACGGTTGTTCTCGATGCTGTTTTATTGCCGCTCGCTGTATGAAGGCTACGAACCTCAGTGAGGACACTTCAACATGTACCACTTCCGTACCACAAAGTTTGCTACACCAAACAATGTGGACCACGTAGAGAACGCCTAAAAAAGATTCGGAATGAGGTCTCCCAATGTATCGCATTGATTGCATCTATTTATACTGTTCTAAGTAAAGAACTGATATAATCATTCCTCCCCAAGCACTTATACGCTCCCTCAAGCTCCATTATTAGAAGCCGAGCGCCAGCTGGACAGCTCCACCGCGGCAGTGTGCATCGCTTCGACTCACGCGCAACGATGGAGATCCCCGCGCCGCTGCTGAACGGATCCATCACGTACCTGGTGCTCACGTTGCTGGCGTGCTTCGCTGGCATCGGCATGGGCATCACAGGCAAAATGAGCCGCGAGAACTCGTCGTACGTGGGCCGTTTCGGCCAAAAAGCTCCTATTCCAGCATCACTAATACTCATTTTCTGTGCGTTTGTGTCTGCAGAATCTTCACGTTGCTAGCCTTTATGACTGGTATCTGTCTCTGGATGTTCTGGTGAGCAGATACAACACCTAAATTCGAGCTCTTTCCCGATATATTCACTAACTTTTGGTTGCATTTATTATGATGCAGGGCATGCTGTTGGCTGCACCAGTGGCACATCTTGGTGGTCCCTACGTACGGCGCGGAATAGGAAAAAAACTCCCGTCAACATAGCGACCGAGTTGAGCAGGATCAAGAGAGCAGGCGGCAAATTCTAGAGTCGACGACCAGAACTGCGGATTTTAGCGTCGAGCGGAGCTCCTACCTCCCTATAAACAACGCAGCGGAACATGAAGAGATTTATTTTTTGAATCCCTAGTCCACCTTCTTTGTGACTCTGAAAGATCTCGGATACGACACTCTCCCTGCTTCAACCTAACACTACGGGCTAGAAGTTAAATCGGATATTGCCTCCGTCTGCAGCTGTGCTCACGGGATTGCTGCCCACCCCAAAGGAAAACTGTTGCGCGTTGTAGTCCATGTCGGGAGCGACGTCGAAGTCTTCTTCGTCTTCGCCGTCGAAGTAGTCGCGGATAATACTCACAGACTTCTCGTAGATGTCTGCATTACATTCATAAAAAGTCGTTAGTCACCGAGTTAATGCTAGGCTTGAGCTCGCTGGGACAACGTACGCTCTTCTTGGTGAAACTGCAGGTTCTGGATGAGCTCAATGCCGTCCGCTTCCTCAATGTATCGCGCCATGGTATTCTCAGTGTCTGACACCGACATATCTGCCTCGCCAGCTTGAAGAATGTTTTCTAGCGTGTTTAACGACACGCTGATCACACGCGGGTCTTGGACGTCCAGAAGTTTAACTAACGGGGGGATGCACCCTACAGAGCATAAACTTGTCAGTAGAGCCACAGTAACAAGGCAGCAAAAGGTTGTCTTACCTTGCTGTACTAAATATTTGATCTGCTGTATGGAGCCTCCGGACGTGGCGTTCGAGATCGCCCATGCTGCTTCTTTTCGGACGTCGAGCTCGACCGACATCAACTGGAACAGCAGAGGCGGAATCACATTCGCATCGATCACTTCCTGAATCTGGCTCCGCGTTCCGGCCGTAATATTGGAAATTACCCAGCACACTTCCTTTCGCATGAGTTTCTTCTCGTGTTTGAATAGTGGCACGAGACGCGGGAGCACGGCCAAGTCCAGCATCAATTGCGTCTGCTCCTCATTGCCTGTCACGATGTTTCCAATTGTGCGTAGTGCTGGTGTCTGAATAGCTGGGTTTGTGTGGCCTAGCAAATCCACTACTCGACTGCATACCCCAGCATCGATAACTGCCTGAATTGATTCTTTTGATCCGTCCGAGAGATATGAGAGCGTCCAGCATGCATCCGCAACAACTTCCTTGTCAGGTGAATGAATCAAATGAGGAAGAAGCTTCAGCGCAGGGCTAACAAGATCGAAATCTGGCTTGGGTTTGCCGCGGCAAAAATTCGACAGCGTCCACGTCGCATTCCTGAGAATCGTAACCTTTCCAGACGATCTTCGCAGCACTGCAAGTAACGGCATCATCGCTCCTGCGTTCAAAACCAAGTCACGGCATTGTGGCGAGTCGCCGGCGATGTTTCCCAGCGCCCACACCGCCTGTTCACAGACATCTTCATTCGGAGAGAGCAACAGCGCACACAGCAGTTCAACGGCGCCACATTTGATCACCACTTCAGTGTGTTCCGTCGTGCCCGACGCGATGTTCGTGAGCGCCCATGCAGCCTCAAACTGCATCTCTGGTCGGTCATGTTGCGTCAAAAAACCCACCAGCAACGGCACAACGCCGAGATCGATCACCTCCTGAATCGGTGGGTTGGTCTCTGCCCGAAATCAAGTTCCAACCATCAGTACACACCCCAATCCCCCCATAACCCTTCCACACACCACATACCAAGTGATAGCAGCCTTCTCAGCCTCGACACTGCGTTTGACTGCTCCATCGGGTCCAACGACTGAATCATGGCCGCAATTTTGGGCAAATCCGACACCTAGCAACACCAACAGCCAGCCAATATCAATTCTCTGCCTATCTACTATATTAGCCGCCACAGTCAGCAATAAAAAGCGTACACTGACGCCGTTAAGGGACCTCATGGGCACGTCTGCACTTGTAGACGGCGTATGCATCGACGTTTCCATCTCCATACCGCCAGCTCCATTGTTATAGTCCTGTTCGTATCATAGCCGGTAAGTAAGTATCACTATGTTGTTAGTTATGTGCCAGATTGTTTGTACCATAGGGATCATGCGTCTTCGCTGGTTGAGACGCTCTTCGCGCCGGTTCTTGCGGATCTGGATGGTCGTGTCTTCGCGTCTCCGCCGAGTTTCGTCCACATCGATACCCTTCTTGAAGCTGCGCATGCGGTCGGCGACGCGCGACGCGGAGGAGACGCTCGTAGCCATTGCTGGTGCTGGCGGTAGGCGACGGTGCTTTTGCCCGTGGTAGCGATGTGCTCTTGATCCGAGTAATCGTCGAATGGCACGCATTAGAAACCCGCGGGGGCCTTTTGGTGCAATCTTTTGAATGGAGGAGAAATATTGTTTTTGAAATGGGAAATATTGCTTTTAAAAATGGAAAATATTGCTTTTAGAAATGGGACGTTGCGTACCTCTCATACCTTATATGTTTTAAAGTCACAAAAGCGCCCGGCTCAATTAAGCAATTTACACAAATTATCTGAGCAGGGCGCAGTAAAAACCCCGAATTACGCGTAAATCGGAGTGTAAGAAAGGTCATTTAGCACTTTCACAAAAACCGTGGGACGGGTCACCTGAGACGGGACTGGGACTAGACGTGGACTAAATATTGTGCGGACCAAACTTTTGGTCCGCAGAGGTTGAGGTTGATTGGTCAAAAATGGTCGCTAACCCGGATGGTATTACCGGTATTCCTGGTAGCGAGATTGAAGCGCATTGCAGCTACGCAAACGAAATTGTATTTTAATGCTTCCCAAGGGCATTGCGTTGAGAGCATCAGAACGAACACGCTGAACTCTTGAACTGTTTAACTACATGTACCTGTACCCTCCATACGAAGCTGCGATCGCTTGGACGTCACAACCAGTCTAGTTGCAGCGCAGAATGCACTGTGCATAATGCACATGCATTACGTTCACTGGCGCGCTGGACTTACGCAGCTGCAACAAAACCATTCGCCGGAATGGCTGGTGTACATTCACTACTGTATCTCGTTCGTAAGCAGTTGATTTTTTTTCGCTGTGATTTTTGTGTCGGGCACTTCATGTTATGAACTGGTACCGGTAGCCGGTATTATAACTGACTCACTTGAAGTAGTGCGCACTTAACGCGAACCTAGCCATGTCACAGTTTCGTCACTCCATTTCCGATCGTGATGCTAAGCCGCTTGGGCCAACACCACCCAATATGGCGCCTCTCGACCCACCACGTTCGCCACAGTCGCTCCGTTCGTCACAATAGCCGCCCCCACCGCTTACCTCTCCCTCCCTCACCCCCACCAGAATCCACAACCGCTCTCCTCGCTCTCCTCGCCACCATCTCCAGCATCCAAGTGTATGCCAACCCCATAACGGGATCCTTCGAGAGCTCCGATTTCATTGCCAGGCACTTTGAGACCTCCCGCAGTCGGGTGCAACATGGAGGGATTTATACTGTAGTCACGTCGACGCTGTACACGCCTGCAATAGGTACCGCACTGCTGAATATGATGTGGCTTGTGATCTCCGGACGGCATGTGTGCAGAGCACTAGGCAATTCCCGGTTCATTTCGCTGTATGTGGGCAGTGGCACGCTCGCTAACGCGGCGTCTCTGGCGTCCGGAAGCGAAGAGCGGGATGATCTAGTGTTCCCAAGACTTCAGCTGGTCGGTGGTGCGTCCTGTGCCGTGGACGCCGTTGTGACGCTGAATGCACTGCTGTATCCGCCATCGAGAGTAGCACTTACACGACAATGGATGAGATGGCCGCTTTGGTTTTTCAGTGCCATGTTCTTGACGAGAGATGAAGGCGAGCGTCCACCATGGGCATTGAATACTGCGCCGCGTGAAGGCCATACTACTGGTATACTGTGTGGACTGGCGACGTTTTTGCTGTTGAGACGGCCGCCCCGTTACCTTTGAGTTGGAGAGGGAAGAACGATATCGGAGAGTGAACTCTTCACGCGGGGAAAAAGTTAAAAGGTATTGTGGTGCATTTTGGGTTTGCTGTTGTGCGTGCACGGAAGTCCCAAGTTTCAAGTTATGAACACGTTTCGAGCATTCTGCTTCTGATTTTCTTTGATTATAAGAGCTATTGCACTTCGAGTCCACGTTCGAGAAGTACGTTGTCAGCGCGCGGTACATCGATCGAGGGGAAAGAAGATATGCAAAAACGGAAGCGTCCAAGCGATTGCAGTGTGGACAGATGGCGCAATTTATCATCAATGCTTCGTGCCTCCTGATGTATTTTTTGCCCAGCGTGACTAAACATGTACATGTAAGCTTACTTACATTTTGTAAGTCTTGGGCCATTTCCGTGGCTCCGTGCTTTGTTTCTGCCTGACTGCTTTGCGTGTACACGGTACCGCTTCCGGGTCGATCACAAGGCGAGCCAGCCATGGTGTATATGAACTTGTTTGAAACTTCGAAGTGGTAGACTGTACCAACAAAGCTAATGCGGTCGTGATGCAACTCATTTCCAAGAGATCTAAGCGCTGAATGTGATCGCTTCGCGCGCGGTTCACTTTGCCTAGACCTGTAAGTTACAGGTCTAACCACTGCTGCAGATCATGCATTGTGCTCTTGGTGGATGGTATCTTCGCTTCAACCATCCCGGTCGCCAATCCGTTCACCGTGAACTTCACGCTCGTGGTGTGCGCTTACACCCGGTGACAAGCCCCGATCGACGAAAGAGGAATACCCCCATCGATCTGCTGCGCTTCTGTCTCTACTACCAACAGTTTGCTTTCCCTGAAGCATCCCGAGCAAGTCGCACATAACGAAAATCACCAAGAAACCCTCAAGTCTTCATTCTCCACCATGCTCAGCTGCAAGCTCCTTCTCCCGCTCGTTTTCTGCGCACTCGTGTTCGTGAACATCGCCTCGGCAGCATCCAACCTACCGGTGATTTTCTTCCACGGCGTCACGAGGACTTATGAGGATGGCGACAATTTCGTGGCCAACCTGACAGCTGAGGGTCGCACTGTGGCGTCGTTATCGTTCTGCGATGGTGTGTGCTCGATTCAATCGCTCCTGACCCAAGTTCCCAATGCTGTGAAAGCGGTGCGGGAAGTGGTCGCTAACAACTCGGCGTACGACGACGGCTACATCTTCATCGGCCACTCGCTGGGTGGGCCCATTTCACGTGCTGTGATGGAGGAGATGGATGACCACAAGGTGAAGCGCTACATCAGTCTCGGTGGTCTTCAGAATGGTCAATTCATTGGTCCTGAACGGGTTGAGAAATCCATTGCTGACGGTGGTGCGTTCTTCAGGGCGATCATCCCAGAAACCGCTTTCAACTACAGCGTCTACAGTCCTGAAGATTACTACGGGAAGATGCAGAAAGAGTTCGTGCTTTACACGATCGAGAACCCCGATGCCCAGTACACGTACGCACAGTTCAACGTGAACCGTTGGCCACAATTTGGTAGCTTCTCCACGGGCAACTTCTTCCTCCCCGTGTACAATAACGTGAACCGTTGCCTACCTGGCGACGACCAGTGCATCTTCGACCAACACCGCCGAAAGGCTAACTTCCTCAGAGTCGAGGAGGCCCACTTTTTCGCTTCCCCAGCCGATGACATTATCATGCCATGGGAGAGCTCCATCTTTGGCCGCTACTCGGAAGTGGACACGATCGAGGAGATTGAGACCCAGTACAAGAACCTCACGGTGGTGGACATGAAGGATACTCTCGAGTACACGTCGGACACTTTTGGCTTGCAGACGCTGGACAAGCGTGGTGGCTTGTTCCTCCACACGGCTGAGAATATTAGCCACAAGTGCTGGGTTGAAGACGAGGGTGACTGCAAGTGGGCGCCGGTGTACGACCAGTACCTCTACCAGACGCTTGTGTAAGCACGACGCTAAATGGTAGAAGTACTAAAGAAGTAGAACTGCAGTGAAGTTGTAGTGGCAAATACCAAGACTTCCATGTCGTACGAATCGTCAGTCCTTACTTCGTTTAGCTGCTCAGCTCATGAAAGGTGCCACCGAACAGCTTGCAAGGCCCGTACTACGAAGTTACCAAGAAGTTGCAAAACAAAACTGCAACGATGAATAATCGCCCTCCTTCAGCTCGAAACCAGATATTCGAAACGTTTGCCGGCTTCCTTCCTTGCCGATCGTTTCCTCCACAAGACGGTGCACATGACATGTACATCGTCTCATGTACTACATGTACAGCCCTATCCTGGTAGTGCAATAATAATTATTGTCTGACCAACACCTGTGACGCTGTTGTGTTTGATTTTTTTTTTGATGATGAGGTATATTGAATTACTTAACAGAATCCTAAGTAAAAACGAAAAAGTCATTCCTAGCTCATGCATGACCTGTTATCCGAAGATATCAGCTGCTTTTTGCGTGTTACCTGCGGATATCTGCAGTTGGGTCATGACCTAAATACTACGCCTTCATTGGCAAATACTCGTGTTAATTTTAGTGGAGAAGTCTGGCAAAGAAGTATTCTACCACTAGTCTCGCCGCAGCCAGCCACATGTATGCGCAGTTCATGGCGCCCGAAGGAGGATACACATGCAGAGGGATGCTGGCGCTTCGTGCAAAGTAGTGGTCGGCCATCATGGCCTCGCGCAACTCCGCCAAGTATCACAGGCTGGGTGAGTCAGACGCCAATACAGTGAAGCGACTTCAAGGGGCTATTACGTATCTTTCCACGACAAGGAATGGAGTTTACCAGTGGTAAATATCACTCGAAGATGTACTTGAACGCTCTCACGCGTAGACTCCGTTCACGGCGCCATTTTCGTCCGTGGGGTGCCTCTTTTCGGCCAGCAGATTAACGGCGCGGTCCGGACCTGATGTACGAGCAGGGCCGCATCACGGGTCATGACACGCTCGCTGCCGGTATCCCGTGGATCTTCGGACCGATTCTCGGTATCTCGCGCAACCCGCTGTGGCCGTTCGGAGAAGACCCTTATCTTGAGTCGGTGAAGGCGCACGGTGCGCCGCACGCCATTGTGTGCGGACTGCAGAGCAACGGAAGCACTGCCGCCTGAATGAAGCATTGGGTCGTTTACACGAAAACGCCAACAGGACACGACAAGGACGCCGTCACGGTGTCGGACTACGACCTGCTCAACTACTTCCTGCCTCTTTTCAAGTCGGCTGTGGACAGACGCAGGCTGCTCAGTGCCACGGAAAACTACATCTCCATGAACGGTGTCCCTCTCGTCTCCAACACGAAGCTCATGAACGGACTGCTGCGTGATGATCTGGGCTGGGACGACAGAATGGTGACGGACTACGCCGAGATCGACCAGCTCGCGGACTTCCACCGCGTTGCCGGCAGGTACGATGAGGCCACCCGTATCTTGCTCACGCGCGCGCCCGTTGATATGGGTATGATCGCCACCGACAACAGCTTTATGAACTGCACGAAGGCTCTTCTCGAGCAGAGTCCGCCGCAGTACCTGGCATGCGTCAAGGCGTCAGCTCGTCGTATTATCAAGCTGAAACTGCAGCTAGGCTTGTACGACATTAGCTCTCGGCGCAGGAGTAGTGTTGGCTGTTAAAGACGCTCGGGGACATGCAGTCCGTCAAGCTGGACAAGAAGCCTTTCTGGAGCGGCACGAAGGTTGCGGCTTCGGAGTACGAGACGAGCAACAAGTCCAGCGGCTGAGCGATCGAGCGACACGTTGACCACCAACGAAGAAACTGATAACAGTACACCAGCGCGGCGGTGGACGGCCCAAGAAAGGAGGCTGGCGCAGCGCTCCAAAATCAACACCAGGCAGCACCAGCAAAGAAGCGAGGTGGCAAGATGTGTGTTCACGGCGGTTGCGACTCAAGACAGACCGAATACAACGAAGAACTCGGCGACCTGGCTACAGAGCAACAGCAAACACGAAGCTGTGATGGCATGAAGACGAGACTCAGTGGAGATAACGACACTCCCTCTTCACAACCGTCATAGGCTATGACTCATAGCAGCAAGATTACCGGACGGTGACCGTGGCTACCTCCGACATCGCCACCAACACAGCAGCAATGAGCGGCGCTGGCGCGCCTCGGGGACTACCGTTGCGTGGCGAAATACGACGCCAAGAGCGCAAGGTCTACAGTATTCTCGTCACTGCAAGTAAGAAACTGGCGACCGAATGACAACTTAGGTGTGCCCAGTGGGCACTGCCCACGCACGGATGACCTCACGGCTACGAGGATCAAGAGCGATATGGATATTTTATCCGCGTAGTAGATTCAAGTGCGAGGCGGCATCAGGATACGGCCCTCGCGGCAAAGGCCTTACCAATAAGTTTTTGGCAGTTCTTTGCAAGCTGACGTGTCAACTTTACACTGTCAAGACAGTATAATGCAATGATTCTATAGTGACATTGTGCATCGTTATCGAACATGGTCTCACCAGCTAGGCAGCTATGTACAATAGTGTCGTGCTGCTCGCCACTATTGTTTCGCCACTGCAAGACGCCTTGCCCAAGATTTGTGGGGCAAGAAGTTGAACTTTGGTACTTGCACCAAAAATAAATATTTCGATTAGGTCACAAATGTCATATTGACTCGGGTCAGGACCCACACAATCCAACACATGATACTCATTAATTACCAAAGCCGATCGAAAGACCAGCAATCCGACATTACCTACACTAAGATTGATCACCACTACCACCTTGGCAGTAGATTGTGTCACCCCCCTCGAGCTGCGCTCGCGAGAGTAAATAGATGTCCTGTCGTATAGCTTGCTCCAGTGAGGGGAAGCTGGCTGTAAAAACCCCGATCCCGGAAGTACTGTCGAGGTTCCTTGCGCATTCGGTCGTGGCAAGTAGCACACTACCTGTGTTGGTGCTCGGGTGGTTATGATGCCAAGCGTATACCCTAATCTGATCTGCTATTAATAGCCGTCTGCACTTGAGATACCAAGATTTGAGGTTCTCTGTCTTCGGCTGGCGTCATAGCGGATCACGACCATCGAGTCCCCGACAATCGTAGTTTCAACTCAACCGCTCGAGTCAGTAGTTGGCATAATGCCCGCAGAGCTTCCATATTCATTGTACACCGCTCCGATGGCACTGCCATCATGGCAGTGGGTAGCTGCCACAATCTACGAGGGGGCAGTTTGACTTGCGCCGCCGTCTGTGCGAGGTTTGTGTTTGTGAACATTTGTAGTTTGTGAACATTTGTAGCTTTTGATAATTTTGGAAGTCACCCAATGGGTACATTGTAGGGAAGCCCAATAGGGATTAACCCTTCTAATCCGAAGTTTATTCAGGAGACTCCGGAATTCATAATGTATGAATTAACGTATACCGTAAAATCAGTACTATATATCATACATCAAGCCCTTTCGCATGCCTCGTCGCTCATACAACCGTTTCTATTGGCTCAATCTCAGAGATGGTGATTGCAAAAGCTGTCCAAAATTCTCTCATTTACATTATCCTTGCTAAACCGTTACAGACATCGCAATGACAGGACATCTCAAACGACCATCATTCAGTAAAAATCTCATTCATTTGTTCCTACTCTTCTTCATCCTCCTTAGCAACCTCTGGTCGGCGCTTGTTGACAAACCTGATCTTGTCCTACAGCGCAGGAGGAATAGCTGTGCCGTTCTTCCAGCTCTGGTGCCACACCTCGTTACAGGTAAGCGCACTGCCGTGCTGCAGCCGTCGTGCTTTATTGCACAACGTCACCCTTCCGTTTTTGGCGCGCGAGCAAGTGGCGCAAAAATAGCTAGTCTCGAAGCTGCGGACGCCTGCACCGGCATAGGCTGAGCACACCTTGCAGAGCCACTGCCGCCGCTTAGCACCGTTCATCTCTTCTGTCTTTTCAAGTGTGTGATCCTGCGGGGGCAGTGGCTCTGCCACTAGGTCTGCCAAGTCATCACCTGCGGTGAAGTCCTCGCTTGTTTGACTCAACAAGGAAACATGGAGACTCCGCATGAAAGCCGCATGCGTGGGGATGGTTTGGTTCTTCTTCTTCATCGCAAGCTTGTGCACAATATACGCGTTGACCACAGCGATGTCCACGAGCCCCAGAAAAATAGTTTTGTAGTATTTGCGCATCCGGATGGACCGCTGAATCGAGTATTGGTGAAGCCGGAGCTGGTCATGGACGTCCACTCCCAACCCATGGCTTCGGCACCAAACGAGGGCAAGGTACTTTAGAGACAGAGCCATTGGGCTCACGGCGAGACACATGCGTGAGCTGAGTCGAACACCCTGTCGCCAGAAACCTCACGGGTTTGTTGTCCATCCACGCCAACGCGACAAACTCTGGGTGATTTTTCCAAACGGCGATTCGATACGTCCCTCGGGGCATGCTTCTTGGTCGCGTCTTCTGCGTGAACTCTACGCCGCGGCACCACCCCTTCCGGTCCTTCCTTACAGTGCCAACGTGAGAATGACCCATGCGCAGTAGTTTGTGCGAGAGCGGCACTGACGCGTAGAAGTTGTCTGTGCAGATGAGCCGGCGAGATGGCTGCCCTCGTAGAACATGCGTGAGATTCGTCACAACTGCCTTCTGGGCAACAGCTTGTTCATCCGCATTTGCCTTCCACAGTAAATGTCCAACCTGTTCATATCAGAGACGTCAGATCCGGAACAAAACCACCAACTTATCCGGAACATCCAGATCACATTACGGATTAGAAGTTGTAAAGAAATCCGGAGACTACGTACCGAGAGCAGTACGCCGTTTCCGCGCAGCAAGTCATGTAGAACTTGGCCCCCCACTTGTTTGGCTTGTTAGACAAGTACTGCCGCATCGGATTGCGCCGGTGGCGCATAGGGACCATCCCTTCGTCAAAAGAAATACGAGCTCCAAGCCGGTAACCACGGAAGAAAGTCTTCTGGAGCGCTTGAATGATAGGACGTATTTTGAAGGCTCGGTCCCCACTGTCCGCCTGTTTCGCGTTGTCATTGAAGTGCATGTAGCGTGCAATATATTGGAACCGATCGCGGCTTAGAAATTGTCCAAACGTCCCTCTGGACAGCGCACCCTCCATCTTCGTGATCCAATGGCGACTGAGGCTTTCCCGCCGAGGCTCTAGAGTACGCGCTATGAGGAGACCGATAAACCGAACGATCTCGTGCGGCTGGATAGGATTCTTCCTCTGCAACTTAGCCTTGTACTCTTCCACACTGAGCACGATCGTTGATGCCCACTTACTCCCCGGAAGTGGGGTAAATTTCCGGGTAACCGGTAAGCTCCATTTACCAAGAAAAAGTATGGATATCTATTCCTCAGCTACGGCTTCGGGATCTACGCTCTCGACATTAGTCTCTTCTTCTTCTGCTCACAGCACGTTAGCCTTTTCATCTTCCGAGTATAGCAAAGAGAAGTTTGTGTACAGGAATACAAGTTTCTTGGATAGGATGCTAGGAAGTGGACGACCAGCAGCTAGCTCTAACTCAAGTGACCGGTAACAAAAAAAAATTACCGCTTACTTTCGGTAAAATTACCGGGTAAAAACTTCCCGGTAATCGATAAGTGAGAACACTATTCCTACATGTACATGCGCTACCAGCCCAATCCTTTAGATCTGAAAGTGTAAGCCGTGAATGTTCTTCAGCACCAGACACATGGCAAACATGATGTTGGTCCCTTTGAAAAGACTAACCTTGTTGTCAAAAGGTATCGGTCTCGTCCGATCTGAATTAAGATCTACAGGCTGGCAAGATCTTTGTCCACCACCAGCAAGATGTGTCTGCCACTGGTTTGCAGTTCATATTTCCAAGGCTTCAGCCATTCACAAAAAACTTCCTTGTCGTCCAAGCTGTAGAATTGCAATAATACTCCAGGTAGCCCAGCATCCATATTCATAGCTCCAATAAATGCTGGGACCAACCGCTCAGATCCCGTAGCATTCGTCGCCAGCTTCACGGTAACTCGCTTTCCAACGCTCTCAACAATGGAGGTAATCCACCACCTCTGCATCTTCTGAATTCGTAGAGTGATTGTCAGTTCAAGTACCTGTGCTTCATCATATATGCTGTTTCAGAGGAACAACCATCCCGACCACAGGCTCACTTTGATATCCTCCCGAAGCTCAAGATGTTGCTCAAGATGCTGACCCGACCGGCGCTGTCCGTAGCGCGCAAGCAGCTGTCGCCCGCGTCCGCCGCGCTGTTCAGCTCTGCGCGCGACCAGAACCCGAACGTGTTCTTCGACATCTCCATCGGCGGCCAGCCCAGCGGCCGCGTGGTGTTCGAGCTGCGCGCCGACGTGGTGCCCAAGACGGCCGAGAACTTCCGCCAGCTGTGCACGGGCGAGGCGGGCGTGGGCAAGTCGGGCAAGCCGCTGCACTACAAGGGCAGCAAGTTCCACCGCATCATCCCCAACTTCATGTGCCAGGGCGGCGACTTCACGCGCGGCAACGGCACGGGAGGTGAATCCATCTACGGCGAGAAGTTCGCGGACGAGAAGTTCGCTCTGAAGCACGAAGGCGTGGGCGTGCTGTCCATGGCGAACGCTGGCCCTAACACCAATGGTTCGCAGTTCTTCCTGACGACGGTGGACTGCCCGTGGCTGGACCAGGCGCACGTGGTGTTTGGACAGGTCACGGAGGGCCATGATGTGCTCAAGGCCATGGAGGCGGAGGGCAGTCAGTCGGGCGCCACCCGCACGACTGTCGTCATTGAGGACTGCGGTGAGGTCGAGAAGTAGAGACGACGTTCTGCATTGAGAGAGAAGGTCGACGCAGCTTTTTCAGTTTAAACCAAGGTAATCGATTAGCGGCTGGTTCTACTTATTCGTGTTTGTTTTAGTAGAATTCTAGGTTGGCTACAGCTAGTTGTGTTGGGGATGAAAGCAAGAGAGAAGTAGATGTTCGGGAAATGCTGCAGGGTCGGAGATGAAGACGCTGAGTGAGTTGAGTGTTGATGGGAACGAGCTGATGCTGGTTGAGGTCGAGGATGGCCATGTTGCCACTTGAATCTACCAAGAGTATTGCTTCTGCTGCTTCAGGTGCGTCTCGTGATAATTTTACGCTGATACGACGTAGTAACACAGGAACGTCAAGGCGAGAGGTGGAGATGCCGAGGAAGAAGCGTTTGATGACGCGTTGTTGTATACAGTCACGGAGTTCCAGCTTCCAAGGTTTCGGCTCTGAATTATGTTTGGCTGGCTGAATGTTGCAAGAATACAACACCTGTACAGATCCAGACGAAGATGGCGTGAATGTTGCTACGCACTGGTCGAGGTCGGGATTAGTGTGCAATCTCCATTCATCCGTTGGTGCTATCTCCTCCCCACGTGACACAGTCATTGTTGGATCCGCAAAGACTTTTACTACACATCGGCCGTTCCCGTACCTGGCTGGACCAGTATACTTCGCCACAATTACGAAGGGATGAACGTTCGCGTCTCCTGCTTCCATCACATCGACAGCCCCGACTTTCACGTCAATTTGCTCACTTTTCGCAAGTCCCGGCAAGCGTTTCCGCCGAACATAACTCGATGGCAGTATCGTCAACTCTCGGTACACCACTTCCCGTTCGGTTTTTCGACCCGTCACCCGAGGCTTCAACTTTGTTTTCGATCTCACTTGAGCGCTCTTGCATTGTCGAAGGCTTGATCGCTTTGGTGGCGTTGGGTTTGGAGTTTCTTCGCTTACTTCCAGTGCGTTGGATATATCCACGAGCAGTACGCTGTCGCATTGTGTCACAACGAGAGCAGTAAAAGCTCCAACAAACACGATCCTTTCAAAAAGGCCCCGTTCATGCCGTGTGGATTTTGCAGACGACGGTGTGAGCTCAAACCGCGACATCAACCGCATTTCGCAAAGATCAAACACTCGGAGCAATCCATCGCTGTATCCTGCCATGACGGTGGAGCCAGGAACGCCATCGGGGCTTGAGAATGGGTTCACTGCGAAGCACGTACAAACTGCAGAATCAACTTGAAAAGAAGCAACCTCTCTAGAGATCTCAGGCAGCCACACTCGGATCGCATCGTCGTTTTGTGCAGCTGATAGAAGAACAGTGCCGTCCAGTGCAAAAGCCACAGCAAACGGGAGACTGGGATCGCTGCCACCACGAGCTGGTCCTCTTAGCACTTTAACTGTCGGTGATGCATCAAAATGAACAAGCACAACGGCACCTTCACTTGTCGTCGCAATGCCAACATCACGAACTGGATCAACTGAGAGGCTACGTAGCAGGCCACTCCTAGTCAGCGAGATTTTACACAAGAGTGATACCCCAGCTCGAGCCAGACGTTGCCAGTCTATCTGTACCCGAGCCGAATGCTTCGTAGATAGCATGGGTAGCCCATGCACGTACAGCACGTTTTCATTTCTGGATCCGGTGATTAACAAGGACTTCCCAGCGGTGGTGACCCATTCCATGAACTCGACTACTTTACGAGAAGAACGGACGCATTCGACCTTGGTGTCTTCCTGCTTGCTATCATATTTTGCTTTGGATGGCAACAGCAAAAGTTGCGTCGTTGCGATGAAAGTGCTTTGTTGCAGGTCGTAGAAGTAGCAATACCGGTCATTGTCAATGCCTACGAGGTATCGCAATCGGTCGATGTTCTCATGTTTGTTGAAGAGGCTGATGAGCTGGACTTGGGTAGGAAAAATACCAATGAGTGGCTCAAGCTTGGCTTCCAGGTCAAAGCAAGTAACGGTGAGTGTACTAATGCTGCTGCGTTCGACAGATAGCAAGAGAAATTGGGAGTCTGACGTCGAGACAATTTGCCGGATGCGTTCTGGTTGAAACTCGCTCGAGTTCATACTAGACCAGATGATACATCGCTGAGTTATACTCGCAACAACAATTACAGTCGGCAATTGTTGTGGCTGGAGATCTGGATTTCCGATTTCACACGCCATGCAAAGGAGCTCCTGGGTATTTTCCTCTTGTGAGCTCTGACTAAACGCCAGGCTGGTAACACTGCGAGTATCAGGGAGAAGCGGAATCACAATCAGATTTTCATCTTGTGCTGAAGTCACATCTATCGCGCTGCTTTCATCACCAGAAGCGAGAGATCTCACTTTAACGACATCGAATTGAGACGAAATCATCGCGACAGCGTCACCAGTCGGAGATAATTGCATCACAACGATCTCATCCGTCTCTGCTCCATCGCTAAAATCATCATGAAAGTTTTGCTGCCCTGACGCGATCTCCTCAACGACCAGAATGGAATTGGTAGTGTAAACTATCTTCCCTGTCGAGTATGACCAAGTAAAATTGGTAGCATTTATACCACCAATTGCACTAGCGAGACTGAGATCACAGACACTTCTCGTAATTTCCATAGTTTTTGTTTCGATGTCGATACTCTGGAGATCCGTATTGTTGCTTAATACACTGGCAAGTTCATGCTCATTTTGTGAAGTCAGTTTGAGAGCGTCATCCTCCAAACTCAGTCGGAAATTAATCTTCGAGTCTTCAACTGTAGCATCGTCAAGATCATCTTCGAGTCCATACATTTTGAAAACGTTTGCGTTCATTGGGCCGCTCTTTTCCCGAGGCGAAAGTGGTGCCGAATCTCCATGGAACTGCCAAATACATATCGCACTCGACTCGCCAGTTCCAACAAGGCTTTTACCGTCTTTTGTGAACGCTAATTCGTTGACTTTCCCCGCATGACCAATAAATGACTGGTGCATTCGACCAATTCTTCCCCTGTCATCCCAATTCCACACCCGAATCGATCCGTCCATTCCTCCAGTTGCCATGTACTTTGCGTTTGCACTCAATACAAGGGTACTGATTCCTTCCTGACCCAGAAGTGGCATGGACTGAACGAATTCTCTACCTGGCAGAGTGAAGACGTGCAGTTTATCACTCGCTGATAGTACCAGTAACTCCGCTGAGTGGTTGGAAAAGCGCGCAAGTTTCAGTGTCGCCTCTGGTTTTGGTGGTCGAACTGTAGCAATTACTCGCAGTGAGCACGGATCAAGCATCAAGACATCTCGACGGCCCGAGCTGATCAGAACCAGCCATTTCTTGTCGTGACTGATCTCAAATCGACCATCTTCGGAGTCAAAATCGGCTAGTAGCATCTTCAGCGGTAGATATTCTGACTGTTGCGCATCATACAAACACAATTGTTTGCCCGCTCCCGATGTATACAAATGCTGACCTCCAGTATCGAATGCAATGCGGCGAATTGAACTCTGGTGTTGCCGAAACTCGTGTAACATACTGGACGGCACCTCCTTAGTGGAATCTGTACGATGTACGTCGAAAATCCTCGTACATCCTGAAGCGAAACCGACTGCAACAATTCCACTGTGAACTGGTGAGGCAGCGAGGCTAGTTACTTGCTCTTGCTGCATATCAAACTCGTACAGCTGATGACCAGAAGATGCATCCCATACTCTCAGTGTACCATCCCTTGAAGCTGTAACAACCTCACTCTCTGCAATTCCAACACCCCCTGGTCGGATATCGTCAAGAAGTAACGACGCTAATGGAGACCCCCAAGGAGCAGGTGCCATCGCAGTGATCGTTTTAGTGTGAGAGCGCAGTAAAGTTGCGTATTGCTGGTCCGCAATATCCAATACGCCGATGGCATTATTGCGACTACCGACGAGCACTTTCATCCCGTCAGCAGATACATCCAACCAGCTCACACCAGCCTCGTGGTGGGCTTCCAGGAAGAAATCCGTGAAATCTAAAGACCAAACGCGAAGGAAACAGTCATCCGATCCAGTGACACAAAAGCCTTCGTTCACTGACAGACAGTTGATACTGGCGTCGTGGAGCTGATAGACACAGATGACCTGCTTCGAATCGTAGTCGACCACCAGTAACGTACCTAAACTGGAAGCCACATACAGAGGACGCACGCGATGGATATTGGACGGATGCGAGTTCACTAGAGTGTCGAAGCCGATATCGTTGAATACAGTCCCGCGCGAATACTCGTTTAGGATAACTGGGCTGCCCGTGAGATGCCCAGAGTTGGGGTTAACTCTCCAGTAGCGGACATTTTCTCGTCCACAAGACACGAGATGGTATTTGTCGTGTTGCTCGTACGGAGAGAAGGCGATTTGGTCGATTGGGAAGTCGGAAGTTTGACGTGCCATGAGATTAACCGCAGTAGCTAGAGGCTTTTGTTTCCCGTTTTGAAGAGAAGAGCAATCCCAGATGAAGATTTGAGTGCGGAAGCACTCGTCCCAACCAACAACACAAAGCAGGAGGCGGTTTTTAGACAATGGAGAGAAGCAAAGAGCATGAACTCCCTTGGGTTGCGCCTTGACGATGGTGATACACTCACGACTCGAGAGATTCCAAAGTTTGACGCCGTTGTGCTTCGACTCTGTTGGTTGTTCTGCTGATGCAAGGAATTGACCATCGTTCGTGATTGCCAGCGAGCAAATTACAGCGCAGTGGCCGTATAAGAAGTGCTCTTTGGTTACAGTCATCGGCTCACTCGTCTCCACTGATCCTTTCACAGCTTCTGTGCTTGTTTTATCCGCAATTCCGCTCCGAGAAATATTTGACCGGCCAGAAACTTTGCTTTCAGTACAAAATTCACGACAAACCATTGTCGAGGAGCTCGTGTAGATGCAAGCCGAGCCGTCTGGAACCCAAAGCAGCATGCGAGGAAAGTCATTTGAGAACCCGATGATACGATCAAGCTCCAAAATCGGATCTGGCCACTCCGTTTTGGTAGAAGACGACACTATCCGAGTTCGCAGTCCTTGTTTCAGTCCTGGTGCGAATTTCACGATTGGTGAAGAAAGTGGCGATTGATACGCGGCATCGGTAGGCTCTTGGTTACTCGTGCCAGTGTTGACGTCGAAAACCCCAGCGTCACGCAGAATCTGGTCTGCCTGCAGCAAAGAAACATCAGTAACCCGCTAAAAACGCAGTAGTTGGTACGAACCTTTGACAAAATTTCATTCCTGTCTCGGCGAATATTTGCGTCCTTCGTCCTTGGTGATATCTTCGCGATAACTTCGATTTCCCGTGTAGGGGAAATTTGTTCAACTTTAGTTTCGTAGTCAGCAGAAAGTGCGGATTCGATCGATCTCCGATGCATTCGAGTCATTGGCGTGGGTGTTGCAGCGATGCGGAGATCCTCCTGCTTTACCGAATCGAAATGTCGGTGATCAAGTGACGAATTGTCATCTAAAGGCAGCATAATCCAACAGTACTGCTCTCCAAAATCACCACAAAACTGAAGAGATCTAGGTAACGTCTTTTGAAAAAAAGTTCGTAAGCTAAACAAAACATCTAATGAGAAAATAACAGCTCCAAAAGCACCTTTGGTGTGTACAGCGTTGAAGAAATAAAGACGTTGCGCACGTTCATGGAAGCACACAACGTGATAATCTACAGTTGAGAACAGCATATACCACAAATTCACTGAACCGTGGCTGATTCCTTAATTTTCGTGGAATAGTTTTAAAATTACCTTGAGATGACGGTAGGTATCTCGCGCGTATTGGTTGAAGGAATGACGTTCCAGCAGGCGCACCATATCCACCACAACCACGGTCCATCGAGCATCCAAACTGAGTCGCAGAATAAAGAAATACGTGTACCGTTTTGAGCTGCGTCTGTCCCCGTATCAACACAGCAAACTAACCTGAGTGGTACCCTCAATACCGTTCCTGTGCTGCGAAAGAGCTCGTAAAGAGAGCTTAACGTGAAGCGCAACGCCGTTTTCTTACTCGTAACGAAGTCGAGATGGATTGTCATGGGTTGGTTCCCGATCCGCCGTACTTGGAGATACACATAACGCCCAGTGAGACCAAGTCCGTGCGTTCCCTTGGCAGCATCCCTATGATAAATTCATGTACATGTATGTCAGAGCTGCACACCATGACTATGGAATTAGAAGTAATTGTTGTTGAACCTTGGAACCCGTAAGTAGTTCGTTGCAGCGATAGCTCCACGAATTTTGAAGACGTTCTTGTGAATATGCTGGTCTTGAGTTTGCTCCACATCCCCTTGTGTGTGCCAGCCGACATTGCGATGAGTCATGCCGTACTTGATCACCTCCACGAACGGATCCTGCCACACTATGAATGGACGTAAATCTCAGTCAACGGACTTTTCCAATTCCATCAATACTTACCTGGCATCACCGTAGAGCTGAATGGCGAGGTCATCCTGGGATATACTTGTATTTGCTCTGTGTGGAGCGACCAAACGAATTCTAGGATCGCTAACGACCTTTCACGAAAGTTATTGCGCCTTAGGAGTTTACCTTATTTTGTCAACTATACCTATAAGGTTAGCAGGTCACACCAGAAAGTAACACTGTTGGTGGACAGGACTTTGATCTTCATCTTTTGAACTGTGATGGAGTCTTCTGCTGGGGTAGCGTCTGTTGCTACCTCCAATGTGCACCAACGACAGGAGAACGCTCTGGTAGTGCGCGGCTAGCCAGCTTTGAGAGCTTCTGGTAGTAACGTTAACCTTGCGAGACGTCATCGTGCTTAATATCTTGAAAACTTCGTCGTCGTCGTCGGACGGATCGGACTCAACGATCACATCCATGCTGGTTGAAGAGACTTTGCAAATGAGAGTAAGTTGGAGAATGATGAGGAACGTTGGAACTAGCGGGTGAATTCCAATGGACTTGCGCTCTCTCACCCGGCAATAATAGAAGCGAAGATCTAGAGGGTGAGTTCCAATGGACAAATTCGCGATGCGGAGATTGAACGTGTTGGATGGGGGCTGACACAGTATCTCGATAGTGTCGTTGTGTTTCCTGATAACGACATTCCTTCTGATAGAGTACGATAACTGTAAAAAGACCTGCAAAACGGAGTTTGGCAAAGAAATGTATTAACGGCTCTGTATAGCAGCGCTAAGCTAGCAAGGTCACGAGCGTATGCCCGAAGTCCGCGGTGCATTTGAGATGTAGTTGTCTATGCAACGCCGTGCAGCCGGTTGATGAAGGCAACATACTGCGTGTGCAGGGTGCCGAAGTGCTCACCTACTCCTACCAGTCGACTCATGATCGTTTTGTCGGTAAGACCCAGCGCATACCACTCCACGAACTTCTTCTCGGCAAACTTCTCGCTCGTCAACATCTTGTTAAGCTTCGCATCGGTGAAGACCTTGTCCATGTAGGATTTGTTGGAGCGGAGCCTCTGAATGAACTCTTCGGTCAGCATCGTGTTGATCTTCTTCTTGTACATAACTTACTTTTACATAATGTAAGTAAACAGTCTGTATCTAGGGCTTTGAATCAAAGCCTTTGATGCTCGACTATCAGCTGTTCTGCATACTTTATTTTAGCATTCTACACTGTAGCAAACAGGAAGTATTAATAAATATACATGTATAATATTATACTACATCTCAATAGAGACTGACCGCCGTATCGTAAACCTGCGATATGCAAATCGAATTTTGCTGTTAAAAAAGACTAATGCAGCGTGCAAGGACTCTAAAGAGTTTCTTCGCTGGGCCCCAACGCAGCTAGAAAGTCCCTAGATGCCACGTGCGAGTGGAACCGTTTCTTTCTAGGCTAGAATTCGTTATCACAAAAGTGAGCACGTATGTCACGCAACGACGCTGTACCTCGTCACATCTCTTTATGTCATCCCAGTTGTTTTGAAGCAAATTATATGTAGATTTGAAATGGGGGATGGGAGAAGGCTCTAGCGCTATTTTTTTTCTGCAAATGAGTCATTTAAAATGACCCAATGCATGTACATTCATACTTGGGAGTACTTACATGAGCGCCATTCCAGCTCAAGTTACTATTTTAATAATAGAATGCATGTAGTGTTTCAACGCCAAGTTGGAAGAATGTACATCTAATACTATAAGCGTTCAGTTGATGGGACAACCAGGGTTCTGCTTATTAGTTCTCTGAATATTTATATCCAGAGTCTAGGGGGCGATCGCCAACCCTCGCTTTACCTGTTTAATATCATATATGGATTTTTATACCACATCTAAAATGCGGCAGCATACAATAAACACAACACTGAGCTGTTATATCTAATGACCTTTGGTATTCTATCGCAAAAATGGTGAATGTTGACCGAGTCGGCGGAGAGCGACATTCCGGCAACACGCAGATGAATGTCGACCCAGCTAGCTTAGAGCAACCTTCAGGTGACCTAATGCATCTCGAGTTTGCAGTCCGAAGCCATTGCTACTACTCCGTGCATTGGTGACATATCAACATCATCACTGGTTTCACTCGAAATCGTGTTTCGATCGGCTATGTTCATTGCTCCGATATATGCTTGCTTCAATTGAATTTGTGCACCTCACCTTTCAAGAGTCCGTCTCTAGAAAGTCTAAGCCCTCCCTCCACCCAGCAGCGGGAGAATAGATCGTTCACGTTCCAAAATATCTGAAGACGGCACATTGTTGCAGCATGGAATAACTTAGTCGCAAGCTTGCACTGGGACGAAAACGTCAATCCCGATATCGGAAACTTTAACGTCGAGTCTTCAGTGGCTTCAGACACAATCGACGCAGCGTCTTGCTCTCTCCAGCAACGCCGACTGGGTCTTGACCAGCGCTGCAATGCACTCCAGCTTTCTTGGGCAGCGTAACAGCCACCACTTAATTTAGTAATATTAATAATAATCGTAAATCAGATAGCTTTCATATTATACTACTGTAGTACATGTGAACTATCTGGCCTGCGCTAAATAAATCACTAAGATTCATACATGTACCAGACTGGTATGAATCATAGTAATATTTTTGCAGTGTGCTGTACAGTGTCCAGGTTCACTGCAAAATATCCAGAGCTTCACCGGGCAACGCACGGCATTAGTACTTTTTAAAAATATTATTTTAAGAATACAAAGAACCAGAAAAAAATATTTTACGTAAAATCATCTTGAAAATGTTCGCTATCTGGATTGGATCCACTGAAGGATCTATCGAAGCACATGCATACCAGACGAAGTGTCTCGTCAGTCCTCATGATCCCGTGCTGTTTCAATGTGGCAGTTGTGAAACAGACGTATACATGTACATGTATTACAGTATAACCGGAACTACTCGGAGTTCTGGGGCGTGGACCCCCAAGCGAGCGAAAAAGCATCTGTATCCTCACTTGGTCGAGAGGCCGCTCAAATATTCTTCCAACTCCTCAAAATCATCCGCCCCAAAATTCATAACGTCATCGGTATCGTCGCCAGCTTTCGGAGACAAACCCTCCAGACCCTTAAGCTCAGCATCAAGCAACTCCAGCTGGGGGTCGACCTTGCCATCCGGAAGGCTCGCCAGATCACTAGAGAATGGCTGAAGGCCCAGCTCTTTCTCTAAGCTCTTCATTTCGTCGAACTCTTTCGACATATCTGCTAAGTCGTCCTTCCCGCTCGCGCATTTTGCTGTATCAGCAGACTTTTCCTCCCCAACATCCTCAGCAGCCTTGGCCAATGCTCCACTTGTTAGAGACTCGAGCTCGCTCATCAGTTCTTTGTCCTTCTCCTCGTTCCAACTGCCCTTGCGGTTAATTTTTTCTTTGGCTCCGACTGCATCATCATCTGTGCCGCTAATACTGAACGATTTTTGCTTCTGTGCACCTTGAACCCTTTTCGCTGCCTCAGCTTCAGCCTCAGCCTTTGCCTTAGATTCAGCCTCTGCGGCAGCAACTGCAGCAGCTTCCGCGACGACCTTAGCTTCTGCTTCCGCTTTTTTCTTTTTCATTTGTTCCTCGCGTTGTTTCTGCAGCCGCTTCTTCCTATCCTCAATGTCCTGCCAGAAGGCTTCATCACGATGAAGCATGTCTTCGTATGCCTGACGATCTTCTTCATTCAGTGCGACACCTTCACTCTTGGGAGTGTTCACCGTTTCAGCTCCTGAACCAACAGCGAAAGTTAAGAAAAACAGCCAAGTATTTGCAGTACCGGTAGCAATATACACTACTGACCGATCGCGTCCACAGCTGCAGCTTTCCCTTCAGTTTCCACGTCCGCAAAGATTAAGTCGACAAAGAAATCCTGGTCAAAACGGGGGTCACTACAAGCACCATCCAACTGAGCCTTCGTCAACCTGCGAATAATGAATGCAGTTTGAAGAACACCGAGTTAGCGATATCAAGCATCTGGCCAAGCCAGAAAAAAACATACCTCAAAATGCCCTGCGGGATATAACCCGTGTGGAATGCGCCACGGAACATCGAGACGCGTTCACCAGCGTCTGTCAGATGGCGGCAACGGATCAAAATATCCCCTTGCAGCATACAATTCACGTTGAACGATACCGAGCCATCATCCGCGCTCGCCCACTGAATTCCGTGGCCATCTTCCATATCCTGCCACGTTGTTGTGAAAACGAGCTTCCCTCCCTTAAAAATCTGCAGGTACGGGCAACAGCCCTCTTCAATCGTCTCAATCATTTCTGCTTCCTGTGTGACTTCGTCAGCTGGGGCAGCAGGAGTCAATGACTCGCCTTCCACTCCAACCGTTTCCGAGCCATCATCCGTAGACGAGTCCTTCATCGCCGGCTCGAGCACTCGTCTCTCTCCGAACACTGGAATAGTGTTGATGATAACTCGGCGTAGCAGCAATGGCGACGATCGCGGCTTCACACCGTCCATCACATTGTTAAAGTACTGAATGTATCTGCGCAAGCGAAATAACAAAACAAGTCAGAAACCACAACTTGGTCCACGATTCCTTCAAGCTGTACCTGCGCTGTGATGGAATTGTGAGCTTCTCCACCGACGTCTGTCGCTGTTCAGCGACATATTCCAGACTCTCCATTGCATTTGGAAACTGTCCCACCCACGCCAAGTAGCAGGCGATCACCGTGCCCGTGCGCCCTTTGCCCGTCAGACAATGCACCGCCGCAAGATTTTTCTCGTCCGCCTGCAGCCAGCTCTCAATAGATGAACAGATCTTGAACACTAAGCCCAACGGGGGCGCCGGGTGGCCAGGGAAGTTGAACTCCAGCACCTGATTGTCGAAGTACGTGTAGTCGTATGTCTCCTCACTCAAGTTCCAGATCATGTAGTGGCCTCCGTGGTTCCCATTGAGGTACATGGCCACCAGATCGATGGGGTTGTCCTTCAGCAACGTGCGATTGGTGCCCAGGTTCATGTTGGGGAAGCCCATGGCCACGATGTTGTCCGTGATGTACGAGAAGTTGAGCAGCTCCAGGTTCACCTCACCCGTGGACCGGTCGAGTGCATAACTGAGTCTTCGCTGCAGTGCGTCCATGTCGGCGGCGTCAAGAGCTTTGCGGGCTTTAACTGCGCCTTCTTTGGCTGCAGAGGCAGCAACCACTTTGGCCTTCTGCATGAATCCCATCATAGTGGAGGCTGCGGCGGACATGGACTCCGAGTTGAAGCGCTCGGATAAAGTTGCCTTTAGCGAGTGATCATCACTCTTGGGGGAATTATCCTCCTCTCCAAAAAGCGTGGGAGGGGGGCTCTTAGCGTCGGATTCAGGAGCTGGAGAAGGCGACCCAGTGGTGTCAGCGTCCGAGGAGGGAGACGTGGTCTTAGTATCGTGGCTGCCCGCGCCTGTGTACGCCTCTAGCCGCGTGGCCGCCGCGGGGAAGCGCTCCGACAGTTTCTTGAACATGGTAAAACTGACTTGGCTTCTTTATCCTGATGCGGAATCCACGAGATGAATAGTGACTAGAACAATTAGGACATTTCAAAAGTTTCTAGGAAGTTACCCTGCTTATAACAGCATCAAGTTTTAATAACATGGTTGTGAAGCACTGTACAGTTGCTATCGTAAGATGCATTTTAATTCAATAAGAATCTTTAGGATATAGGTCATACAGTGATACCTGATGATTGACACCACACATCAAAATGAGTGAAGCCATGTCAATTACGAAGCCATTTTCAAGGACGACGATGGCCGAGCAGTTCTTGTGGCGTGTAGACCGCCATCCAACACGCGGACGACTATTGCGAGCCACGCGCAACGTGAAGACAGGCGAAAGCGTGCTTCGAGACGTTGCGTACGGTAATGTGGTGCTGTCCGCCAACCGCACGGCACTCTGCGCTGTGTGTCTGCGCGCTGCCGACGCCGACATTTGCTGCGACGACTGCTCCAAGGTCTTTTTCTGCAGTGAGGAGTGCCAGGAGAAGCTGCAGGACGTACACGAGAAGGAGTGCGAGGCACTGGAATATGTGGATCTAGTGGCGTCCAAGACGTCCACGGACGTGAATCTGCTGCGCCTCTTGATCCGCATTTTGGCCGCACGTTCACAGGATGCAGTGGACGGCAAACTGCACATGGATGAGGAAGGAAATGTGACATCTAGCTACGCCAATGTGAAGGACTTGGTGCATGTATCGGACAAGGAGGGAGGACCATGGGCGGATCATGTGCGTGCTGGCGCCAAGAAGATCTTGGAAGACCTGCCGGACGAGTGCCAGTTGCCGGTGGAGGAGATTCTTGTCATTGCCGCACAGATTAACGAGAACGCATACTCGTTGGATGCATTGGATGACAAGCATTTGGTGGCAGCAGTGGGTTTGTTCCCGATCTGTGGATTGATTAACCACAGCTGCCAGCCAAACTGCACCTGGTCGAACGCAGGAGACAGCATCATGGAAGTACGAGCACTACGCGACATCAAGGAGGGCGAGGAAATCACGCTGAGCTACATCGACATTGATAAGGAGCGCAGTGAACGACAGAAGGAGCTGCAAGATACAAAGCACTTTGATTGCCAGTGTGATCGATGCTCGACCCCACTGAACGAGTCGGTTGACATATACTTGCAAGGATTCCGATGCCCACGATGCTCTGTCAAGGCTCCCGAAGTCAAGGACTGCTTGTTAGCTCAAGTGGAAGATAAACTTGTCTGTCCAGACTGTCAGTTTGATGTTTCTGCCGCTGCCATTGCATCAGCAGCCCTCACGGCGAGATCAAAAGTGGACAAGGCCAAACAGTGCCTGAACCAGTTTAAGTACGCAGACGTGGTGAGCCAACTTGTTGGCCTTACTAAGGGCGTTGAAGTGCGCAGCCAGGTGATCCCTTTCCACCGTAGCCACGCCGTAGCCATTGCAGTGACGCGGTTACTTTCTGATGCTCACTTCAAACTGGGCAATGTTATCCAAGCGTACGAGCTTCGCCGACAACTCCTGAAAGCGCTTCAGCTCGTTTCTTGGCGCAACCATCTCCCACTTGCGCTTGCACACTTCGAGTATGCCGAGGCTCTTCGGCGCATGGTGATGAACCCGACGACCATACTCCCTGGTAACGTGAACCGTGATGAGCTGCAACAAGAGATGCGCGCTTCGTACCAAGCCTTCAGCGATATCTGCAACGTCTGCCTTGGCAAGCCTCACCCTTTGCGCCACCATGCGCTTGATGCCCTGAAATTCTGAGCACATATCTAACACTGGACTGGTTTACCACCTGAGCTGGAGGAAGCGTTCTGAAACCCCAGGAGGCTTAAAGAATTGGATATTCTTCAAGGACTTTGACAATATCAAACCTGTTTGATGTGTATTATCATCTTGCAGGCATCGATCGAGCCTCCCTCTCCATTATTCAAACGAATCCTTGCGACGGCGAAGGTTTTCGAGAACGCTGATGGGGTCCGTGCCGCCAACTGCACTGCGGATAGTCTCATTGTGCACACGTAGGAACGGGTTGTACTGCATCTCTTCACGTAGCGAGGACGGTACGCTGGGCAGATTCTTCGCCCGGCGAATACGAACGGACGCAATCTTGTCGCGCAGTGCCTGGTTGGATGGATCCACGCTCAGAGCGAAACGCAAATTTGACATGGTGTACTCGTGACCACAGTACACCTTTGTGTCCTTGGGCAGCGTGAGAATCACTTCGTACAATGCCCTGTACATATCCTCCGCCGTGCCTTCAAAGAAGCGTCCACAGCCTCCAACAAACAGCGTATCACCAGGAAACAGCAGCGGCGGCGTCTCGGCGTCACCCGTGACGACGTAAGCAACGTGCGCTTTCGTGTGGCACGAAACATTCAACACCTTCACTTTGGCCGCACCAATCTTGAACTTGTCCCCTCCATTCACTGCTCGGTTTCTCGCTGGAATCAGCTCATGCTCGGGGCCGGCGATCATGATGCCCGGATACTTCTTCGCAATCTCTTCGTTTCCGCCAGCGTGGTCCCTGCAACAGCCGCATTAAGTCCTCACTACTTATCCACAATACCGATACTGTAAGTATCACCTACGCGTGTTTGTGCGTCGTCAAGACGCCGAGGAACTGGCGCTTCCGTGTGGCCTCCTCCTCCTTCACCACCGACAGGATCTTGCTCGGTTCGGCCGGGTCCACTGCGAACGTAGTGTGGTTCGCCTCGTCAACCACCACGTATCCTGCATCAATAGCACACTTCATTGTTAGCCATTCAGCTGTATGATCGCATTATTTGCAGCCGTGATTGTATTCAACCGTAGTTGTCTTCCAGCATGGGCACGATCCGTACGCGGAGACTGGGATCGTTCAAGTACTTTTTCTTGGGTTTGGCATCAGCTGCAGCCGCTTTACTCGACATAAATCGCCACTGGGACGTCATGGACGTCGTAAATGCCTTTGCGGACGCAGCTAAAACCGCAGGGTGGCGCATGGTGCACCTACGTAGCAACATCGCCTTCGGTCTCTTCGCGCCGTATACTGTATAGCGATCTCATCCGCTTCAACTGCAGCATCCGGATCCGGATAATACCTTCAGCAAACCGGTCCATTACCGGTATTTGTGATCAGCCTTTTTACCGAAGGGGAGCCGCAAAAGCTCGGAAGCGTGGCCATGGAGAGCTTTGGTACGGAGCTCAAGGAGACGCCGTACCCGCTGATTGCGGCGCTGGGCGTGCGCGAGCTGCAAGCCAAAGTGCTTCCGCTGGTGCGTGCGGCCAACGAGGAGTTTGTGCCCAAGCTGCACTTCGCGTCGCTGCCTCGTGAGCATCGCTTCCCCGTGAAGAAGGAGCTGCGGGAGAAGCACGGAACGTTCCCCAACCAGACGCAGAGAGACTTTGAAGGCTACCGCACGCAGGGTGTTCTTAAAGCGCGATGGCTTAAGAAACACCACGAGCTACTGCCGGCTGTCGTGCTGCTCTTTGACGAGTTCGACCCACGCTGGAGCCCACAGGACTGGCAACAACGGGAGACGACGCTCCGAGAGGAGGTGGAGAAGCTCAAACGCACGTTATCAGGTGGGTTTTATTGGTTTAAAATCATGTTATTGAATCTGAATTGGGTTTTTGACTTTGATACAGCTAGAGAATGTCGGGTTATGCTGATTCTGATGCAGCAAGTGGACGATGCTGGCGTAGCTCCGATGAACACGACCGAGGAGAGACTGGGAAATCTGAGGAGGAAGCTGGAAACCGATGCCAAGGGCTTGGTGCTGCTACGGTCTAGAGATCTGGTGCGGGGATCCGCTGTACTGGGGAAATTGGAGTCGTCGGTCCGCAATATGGCGCTCGAGTACTACAAGGCGCAGTCGAAGCGTGTGAAGCGGTATAAGAAGGCACTGGCCAAAACACCAGGGTATCAGGCGCTGCACGCGAGGTTGAGTTTCAAGATCGCACACTACTACGAGTTCCGACGGTATACGACGAAGGTGCTGCAGCACTATGAAGCATCATATCGAGCCATCATTGCACTGCCGATGAACGAGAACGAATCGACGGATTGCATTGCTTACACGCAAGTCATGACGATGGCGGAGTTCGTCAACTTTAAGCTGTGCTACCACTTGATTTTCTCGTCCAACAACATCAAGGGTGCAGTGGACCAACTGCAACGGCACATGGGCGTATACTCGCGCGCGATTATTGTGGCAAATCGAGCTTATGAACATTGGGAGTGGGTCTCTCGACAGTATCACGTGTTCGCCCAATTGCTGGCTGAAGCTACATCCATTCGAGGTTCACTTCCAAGCACTGGCTTGGACTCGGACGTGTATAAGGAGCCGTATTTATATTACTCCATTGCTGCGAAGTACGCAATGTTCCGAAGGAAGGCGGCTGCCAAGCTGGGTCTTACGGCCGCTACTACCGTCCCCACAGCCACGCCTAACGGTGAGACGTTATCTGAACGGGACTTTGTCGTGGTGCCTTCAGTTTTCGTTGGTGGTGATCCGGTGGTATCTGAAGCAAATGCAGCGTCACAAGACCCATCAGTAGCAGCACTTGTGAAATACCGACATGCGATGGAGAGGACCGTCCCCCATGCTAAACGGTCGATTGTTCTCTTGGAGCATGCTATCCAGCATCTGACGATGTATTGCGCTGACCACAATGCCCCACGCAGTCGGATGAAAAGCCGACTCCTTGTTCATTTGGGCACAGAACGACTTGCGTCGGGCGAGTATGATCGTTCGCGTGCTGAACTACAAAAAGCAAAGGCGACGTTTGCGATCGAAAACTGCTGGGCTCAAACGGCTCAGATTCTGAAGCAACTGCTGATCTGCACCTTCCGCCAAGGCGACACTGCGGCTTATGTGGACTATTCGCTGCAGTTATTGTCACCTGTTGTGGAAGAATTTGTGTCTCTGAAAGAGCGCGGACGCATCCAAGATTCGTTTTTAACAGCATGGAGAAACCCTGCGGCACTTGGAGCCCCATTTACAGAGAACTCGGCGCTTGGAGCTGGCTATGAACTGGCGCTTGATCGATCGCGACCGGTATTTGCATTAACAGCACAATTTGATCGCGCCTCGGCTTGTGTGAGGGAAGACGTGACGCTCGAGCTAGGATTGCGATCACATTTCCCGTCGCCGCTTGTGGTGTCGAAGATAGAGTTCGTTTTCAATGATGAGCGTTACTGCACCGTGATCTACCACCAGGCTGAGGTGGATGCTGGATCTCTCGCTCTTGTAGATGGAAAGTTTTATGCATCGTTGGAGTTCTCTCACAAGGTGGTTAAAGAGCTTCAACTCCCATTGCACGTACTGGATGGTCGGCAGATGCTATCCATCCAGGAAGTGCGGTTCTATGTGAGTGGAGATCATGCTGCAAAGGTGAATGGCGTCGATGCAAATGGCGTGCAGTCTGAGGAAGAGTTCTTGATTTTCAGCCTTCTGGTTGAGCGCGCGTCTGCCGAGCAACGGGAAACACCGCAGCCATACCTTGTTAATGGGCGTGTGCCCGCTATGGGCAATGGGTCCGCTTCCCCCAGCTTCTCGAGGAGAAAATCCATGTTTTCACTTGTTGAGGGCCCTCGACCTGGTCATGTTGATACAACGGAACCGATCCAAGAAGATGGCACAGCTCATCTCCGGGGTTCGTCTCTGATGATTTTACAGCCTCGCGCCAAGGCCACACTGTCGATGCTGTCTCAGGAACCTCTTTTGACTGGAGACTACCGTGAGCTTGAGTTCAAGTTGTCTTCCCATCAAGATACACTGGTGAACGTGACATTCCGAGTTGTTTGCGAGCCTCCTCCGGTTTCAGCTTCGCCGCACGATGCATTTTTCTTTACAGAGCAAGGGGGAGCGTTGATTCCCGTGGCTATGGACTCAAATCTACAGCCCCGAGATCTCATCTCGCTTCCCAACAAAGACCCAGAATCCAACGAAACGTTCCGAGTAATTGTTCGCTCTACGAGAGCAACTCCCGTGACGCTGGTGGTATCCGTCGCATACACGACAAAGGCAGGCGTGGCGGTGGGCTTTGACGAGCGGTTTGACTTGGTTTGCCACAATCCATTCAGCATTCAGGGCGGATTAATTCACGACTTCCTGAGCGGAGGTGGCGTGCCCGGTGCTGCCCAAATGCCGAAGGGCTCCTACGGCTGTGTCGGGAACTCGGTGAGCTTCCAAGGCAGCGTCACGTGCACATCAGGGGAGCTCTTGCACGTACTTGCACTGGAATTTGAGTCTCGGGAGGCGAACATGGTCGAGGACTTGGCTGTCTCGGGGTTCGGAGCGGTATCCACCGATAGTTGCCGCAGTGACGACGTTTGTGCGACTTTCAACGATGGTGATTCGCGATGTTTCTGCCTGCGGTTGATGCCTAAGATGGCGTCTCCATTTGTCACTCTTGGCCGTGTGAAAGTGCTCTGGAAACGCGAATCGTCAACGATTGCCAAATATTCTGATGGTTCTCGCAACGATGTCGTGAGCACGTGGCTGGAGATCCCGACGGTTTCGTTCGTGGACGCCCCGCTCACTTTCAGTGTCGAGACTCCACCGTTTGGCATTGAGGGCGTCGTCGTCTACATGGACGTCCGGGTAAGAAACAACGAGGCGGTCTTCCATAGTCTGCGGGTGAAGCCGGTGGATGCTGACGGAGCGTTCTTCATCTCGGGTCGCACGAATACAACAGAAGACTTGCTCCCTTATGACGAGCAAGTGTTCCGGTTGGGTTTGGTACCGACAAAGACAGGTATGTTTCTGACTGGACACTGCTGATTCATGGCGGTGCAATGGATCATTCGTTCCAATTAATCAACTAACTGGCGTGTGTTTTGTGGTTCGTTCTCAGGTTACCTGCGTCTACCCCGCTTAGAAATCGTGTCACTGACGTACAACCTCCCGTTCACGAACCCAGACGAGCGTCAGGAGCTGTTCGTTCTACCTCGAGAGTGCCCCGAATGGGAACCTGCCAAATGAAAAGAAAGACTCCGTTACTGCGGTCGACTCGCTGCCGCCAATTTGCGTGTGATAGACTTGATGAAGCGCTGCTCTTTTCAGTTGGCGAGCCAAAATACAAAACATGAACTTCAACACGATACACTAAAATGGAAACCAATTTCTCCATGTGTTACGCCAAAATGTTCTCTTTCTTCCTATATCCCTTAAAAATGCATATATCAGCTCACTGACAAACCTTAAAACAAATTCTAGCATTAAATAAATCTTGCATATCGAATAAAGACCCTGTTGTGAAAAATGAGAACTTGAAACGGTAGGGCTTCTGAAAATTTCGCTCCCATCTCACGATGCGACGAACCTACCTCCACTATTGGCGTTGCGGTCCTCTTCGAAGCAGACGAGGAAGTCTTGGAGAGACCGAGACAAGTGCTGCGTGTGACGCGGGGCGACTTCTAGCCCTTCGCCCTGCCCTCCAGACGGAGAGCGTATGAGTCTCTGGTGTCGCTGCTTGTCGCGAAGACGCGGCGACCTGCAGAGACGCATGCTCTTCCAGGAGCAGTTCGAGCGCATCAAGACCGTGTACCCAGGCACCAGCTACGTCTGTCTACTGGATGGCGACAGCGGGGATATGATGTGCGTCATTGCTTGCCGAAAGAACCATTCAACTCGAACTGACAGGGCAATTGCCGACTTGTTATTTGCAGAGCTCAATCCGAGACGACGGAAGTGAATACGGACGAGTTCACCCGCACAATTATCAACCTCAAGGACGCCGCCCTGCAGTTTGGTACGTGTTTCAACGGTTGGTAGCGGTTTTAAATACACGCGGGGGCTGATGGAAGTAATGCGTGTGTGGTGGCTATTGCAGCGGCGACCCTCAATCAAATTGACCCGCAGGTGGTGCATGTCAGAGGAGCACAAGGCATGTTTTCCTGTTATGGCTCTGGTCACATGGTGCGTTGCATTGGAAGACGAAGTTTGTGAAAGGAGGGAGAAGAACTGACATGTTGCAGATTCTGGCCTTTTACAGTGAGATGCCTGGAGTTGACTTAGAGCTATTCGACTGCTTCGAAGCGGACAAGAGCATCGAACCAATAACGGGGGAGCTACATCGAATTTTGGACGCCAACCAAGGTGGTAAACGGCGGTATCGCGCGTAATTCCTTCCGACGGTTGACGAAGACGTTAAAAGCGACAGTATCACTACTTCCAGTCGCCATCGACACAAGTCGACGGACAGCTACGGCGTGCCAGAACGGAGCCAAGCGTAAACCCAAGTGCGAACAAGTACAAGAAGCAGGACGTTCGACATATCAAGCACTTTCGTATCGCGAAAGTGACACACGTAGCCTCTCCCGCTAAACGCTATCAACGTGGGGGATACAGGAGAAAAAGACAAAACCAAAATGAATATATTTAAGTGGGGACATCACAGCTCGTTTGCAATTGCTGCAAACGTCGCTCGTTCCCTCCCCGTTGGTTCCATGCCAATTTGCTGCACTTGCAACTCGATGGGTTTTGGAATCTCGTCATTTAAAATCGCTCGTTCATTCTACTAGCTACATTGCGCATCTTGTTGTACACCTTGCCGGGCGGCGCGCCCATAATGAGCGAACAGATCGCATCACGCGCGAGCTTGATGTTGGCGAACGACCCAAGGATGTGGACCTTCTGGTCGGCCAGCACGATACGCGTGCGGGTGGCGTTCTCCACGGCGTACTTGGTCTTACCGTCCTGTCCGGCCACACGGCCAATGGCACGACTCAAGTGGTCTCCCTTGAGCATCTTGACGTCGTTCACCTCGAACGTGTCAATGAATAGGTCTTCCAGACGCAGCAAAGCCACGGCATCTTGCACCTCGAAGCCCATCATATAGGCCTGGACAAAGTCAGCAGCCTTCTGGAGGGCACCGGCGTCGGTCGTGTGCGGCGAGTTCTTGAGCTCGATGCAGCGCGTCTTGGTGTTCATACGGATCTGCAGCTTCAGGTGCTCCACGATGGGCTTCATGATGTTGGGCCAGTCGTTCTTAAGCGGAGTGTAGCGGTGGGCCGGCACGCGCACGCGACGGAAGTCGTTCTTGCCGCCGGACTGCTGCTGGGCGCTAAGAGCCGGGAAGTTGGGGCGCACGTCGCCTTCGTCCTCCATGTCCATCTGCTCGGCAGAATCCTGCGCCTGGTGAGAAATCGCCTGCGCGTTGACCACCATGTCCTGTCCGGCCATCGAGTCCACCTCCATGATTGCTGTGTCTGTATGTACGAGGGCAGGAGAACAGGAAGCGGAAGTGATGGCGATGACAGCGAATTCTAGCCAACAGCTCCAAACGATTGGAGTCCGCTATCGGACACATATGATTGGTGGAAAAGCAGGCACCTCGCCAGTCATCCAAAAGGTCCGTCGGATGGGCCTGTCCCCTTTTTTTTGGGTCATTGGCAATTTTTAACTAATCATGACTTTTTAAATTTGTCCTAAATTTTCCTGAGTCAGTCACCGAATACCGGTTGGAATCAGACGATACCGGTCTGCGTACACCGAGATGGCTTCAGCATCTTTTTTTGACGATTTTATTGGTTTTTCAACTCAAGTTTGGAGCGGAAGAAGAAGAAGAGACCAAGCGGAGGCATCCAACCACCAACCCAAAGAGCGAGAGCCCACAGCGGCCTGCAAACCACACATGTTAATAGTATTCTAGCAATAACGACCTGGAAGTGACGAACGCACCTGTACAGAATCCAATGAAGCCCAACAACCGAAAATGTGAGAGCAACGCTCATGCTGCTGGCCAGCAAGTGTTGCTGAATACCAGCTACGAGAGGGCCATAGCGCTCGATCAGCGACCGGCGCAGGACAATGAACCCCATGAAACCCAATACAGCCGCGAATAGCCGGAAAAAGCGATTTTTGCGCACCTACACAACAAACATGACCACGAATTCAGTACTCATTCAGACCTCCCAACTTTGCAGCAAAAAATATGCCCGCACCTCGGCGTGCGTCTTCTTGTCGAAGAGCTCGTCAGCACTCATGATACCGTCTTCCAACAGAAACAGCGAGTCGCCAGCGGAGCTCATAAACGGCACCAGATCGTTCCCTTTTTGTTTCGCGCACACCGTCACCGGGTAGTTGGGTGTCACTTCAAAATGCACACGTTGATCGCCAAGCACCGGCTCCCTCATCTCGTTCTGCAAGTAGAAAAAGTCTTCTTCCACCGTCACATTTGCCAGAGCACTTCCGGCTTCCCACCCTTTTCCCTGTCGTCGATCCAGTAAAGTCGTCATCACCCGTCGGCTTGCAGTATCCAAGTGAACAGTGTCTCGACGCTGAATCTGATCCACCAAGTCATCAGGCAGAGAGAACTCCCCCACCACAAGGTTCCTCGCCTTCATCTGCATCGACTTGTACATCCAAGCCTCGGACGGTGGGTTCCTGTAGCTGATATCGTTGAATGAACTGCTGTCAATCTCATCCTCTTTCCACCGCAAGTCGTACATGTAGATTCGCTCCCGGTCGTCGTCAAACCGACGGTCCTCATCCTCCGGGTTGCTGCTCGTCGACGTGTGCGACGTCTCCACCCACTGCAGCATCTCAACATGACGATGCAGTCTCACACCTTTCACTGCAATGCCAAATACAGAGTCCAACACGAACGGACTTTGTCGGAGCTGCAGTTCATCTGTATCATGTTCCGAAGCTGTCGTGATCAATCCCGAGAAATGAATCAGTTGGCCCTCGGTACTCGCTGAGACTTGTGGCTTCGGCAGCGAAACCACTACGTATCTCCCCTCCTCGAAGCTCTTAACGCTACGCACAAGAGAGGACTCAAACACGCACGTTGTCGCCACGGACGCCAACAGCAGCAAACTCCCGATCGTCACCTCCTTCTGCATCGGATATCAGATATTTTCTGAGGCAAAATAGTTAGCGTAATTTTTTTTCCATTCTGATTGGTGAAAAAATAGAGGTTTTTGACGAGTAAAAATATTTGCACATTTCCAATAGTGCGTGGTGAGCATGGGGCGGTCGGGCGGCTACATGAAGCCGTGCAAGTTCTTCCTGCAGGGCACGTGTCGCAATGGCAATAACTGTCGCTTCTCCCACGAAGCGTTTGGTGGCGGCAACCGCAATAATGGCAACAACTCGTCACCATTCGGCAATAATGGCAGCAGCTCGTCTCCGTTCGGCAATAATGGCAATAACTCGTCTCCATTCGAGAATACGGGTAATGGCAATAGCTCGTCTCCGTTCGGGAATAATGGCAACATCTCCACTTCGACCGCGCAGGGAGTCCCTATGACGGAATCTGGGCGCTCGCTGGCCATTGAGGAGCTCAAGCATCCGCCTATCTGGCCGCTCTCAGGTTTCGCAGTCGCAAAAGGCGTACGTCCTGCTTGGGGTATTTTATTGTAAGCTTAGTAGAATGGCAGATTAATTTGTTCATTGTTTGTGTAGTTACCAAGTATCGTGGGAGGTGATGTGAGTCCTGAAGAAGCTCGGTGGGAAGCTTACCAGGAACTGAAGACGGCGGGCAACTGCATGCAGTCCACACAGAAGCTACAGGCGTTAGCAGCGGAGCAACAGAACCAGAGACAACAAGTGGTGTCACTGCTGGAGAACCAACAGTCAGCGCAAAAGCTTTTCGCTGGAGAACCGCTTTCTAGGGCTCAGAATGGAGCGGCACCATTTGGAGGAGGTGCAGCGGCGAGTCCGTTTGGGGCAGCAACACCCGCAGCTTCCCCATTCGGAGGAGCTGTAGCTGCGAGTAACCCGTTTGGTGGTGGTTCTAATGGAGGCGGAAGCACAGCGTTTGGGGGGGCTAGTGCGTTTGGCGGAGGTGCCTCAACGGCATTCGGTGCACCATCAACTCTGGGGGCAGGAGGAGGCTCAGCTTTTGGCGGAGGTGCGACAGCTAACCCTTTTGGAGGAGGCTCTCCTGCGCCTACATCATCTCCGTTTGGTAATCCAGCGACACCTGCAACAAGTCCATTCGGAACGTCATCGACAACTGCGTTTGGTGGGGCTGCTGCTGCGCCAGCAGCGTCTCCATTTAGAGGAGGCGCTGCCACCCCAGCTTCTCCATTCGGAGGTGGTGCGGTGAGCTCTACGACTTCTTTTGGGGGAGGATTTGGTGGTGGAGCAAAACCGGCAGCCTCACCCTTTGGTGGCACTGCGGCACCGGCATCCTCGCCGTTTGGTGGTGGTGCAGCACCAGCATCTTCGCCCTTTGGCACACCAGCAGCAGCATCGTCACCATTCGGTGCATCGGGAGCAGCAACTAGTACCAATCCTTTCGGTGCGGCATCGGCAAGTAATACTTCGTCCGCAGCTTTTGGTGGGGCGCCATCAGGATTCGGGACGCCGGGAAGCACTACAGTCGCTTCAAATCCGTTTGGTGTACCCGCTGCATCGAGTTCATCCTCATTCGGTGCGTCTGCGGCACCGTCCAGTAGTCCGTTTGGCGCACCGGCCGCATCGACAAGCAGCACGAGTGCATTTGGACAACCGGCAGCGAGTACTTCATCATCAAGCTCAGCGTTTGGGGCATCTGCGACCTCAACTGCGACCGCACCACCCCCACCACCAGCACCGAAGCTCAGCGGTCCTCCACCTGATGCTCGCGACGATGCATGGAATGCGGAGCAATTTCAGCAAGCAGAATTCACGTTGGGTATGGTTCCTACCGTTCCTCCTCCACCTCAATTTTGTTAGTAGAGACCGCAGCCTTCGCTATGAAGTGAGCACAATCAAGTGATAGCGTGCTTTCATATATATCTATATAAATAAGGGCGAACATTAGGATGATGCCCTGCACGCATTAATATCCGTCTAAACCCTTGAACGAGCCGGTGACACGTGCTTTTTTCTTCACTACCTGGCCGACACCAGCGTCCACAAAGTTCTTGACACGCAAAGCACGAAGAGATACGTCCGCTGTGTTGCCGTGAGCACTGTTGAGCTGTAGAAGAAGACGATACACGGCATTCTTCTGAGCCAACGACGCTCGTCCCACCAGCCTCGGACTCTCTGCGTACAGGAACAGTGGGTCCGTGGTGGCCAATGCTGAGCGAGAACTGCAGTTGAATCGCTGCAGCAGCTCGAATGGCATTGCCTTGCCGTCCTTGAACTTGGACATTTGCGTCGCCGTCGGAGTCGTCATGAAGAAGCCCAGCAGCAGGCCGTCGTGCTGCATGACGAACATGAAGCGGCACTCAAAAACGCAGTCGGTAAGTGCCACCGGTTCAGCGCTGTTGCCACGGACACGCGATACATTGGAACGAGCGGTAGAGCTGAGTGCCAAAACCCACTGCTGACACATGGAGCGGTTCCATAGCTCAATGTTCACATCAACTTCACGTCCGAAGAAAGACGTGACTCGCGACAAGCCAACCGTTTTGCTGGAGTACGAGGACGCCGCGTCCTGAGGCTCCAACGGGTGCGTGGCAATCGGGGACGAGGTCATCGCGTTCCTGTCGCGCGTTTCGAGCGGCGGACGGCAGATGAGCTGCTGCAGGACGTAAAACTCTATACGTCTTGACACTTCCTTGCACAGCAGCGCCATTTTGTAGATCACACTTTGGGTCATTTTGCTGCGCGGGATGTAGTCGAAGAACAGGAACTGTAGCGGACCGAAGTGGAAGCCGAAAGCTAGCAGCGCGTACACGAAGTACACGACCATGATGATCAGTGACATCGTATAGTATACTGTGCCATGGAACGCGTAGTCAATCTGCAAAGGTCAACGGAACAATAATCCAATCATTTAGCAATACAATCCGTGAAAAACGACTACATTACAGCAACGTACCAGTCGGATCTTGAACCAGCAGTAGAAGAAGCCAATCCACATGCGTTGTGATGGCGACAGAAACGACACCCGACAGCCACGAATGCAGTGCTGGGCAATGCGGTAGCCCACGAAGGTGGCCAGCGACTCAGCCACCAGGAAATAGGCCGAGAAGAGCCGCATGTCCAGCTCCAGAGACCGTGTCGAGTCATCCGGTGGACCGTACGAGTGCGACCAGGCGCTGTCGATGTCGATTCCTACAGGTCCGGAGAGGCTGAAGCCCGGGCCGCGACGGTACAGCGGCATTATCTTCAAGTAGAGCTTCCTAGACTGTGCTGTGGCCTGCGCGTCGCCTGCGAAGATGCGAACTGTTAGGCAAACGGATCTGGCGCGGGGCTGCACGGCGCCGTGGACACGTACCGTCGCTCGCTGCTTTGTATCCTTGCGAGGATCCACACTGCCTGGAATTGCGTGTGCTGCTTCCGTTTCGCCAGGTTTTTCGATTGTGAGTGCACGAGACGCTGTCGAGTTGAGGCGGACTAAAAAGCAGGTAACTTGGTGTTTGTATGCAAAACCGGTTTTCGAGCGGTATGATGTAGCGGGGTAGGTGTATCTGTGCTGCCGTTAAGTCCGGAAGGGAGACACAAAAGTTTGGCAGAAAAAAGGCGGTAGGTATGATCGCTGATTGGATTTTCAAAGCTCTGGGCCAATGACAGGTTGCCAACGTCGGAGTGAAAAACAAGTGGATCCATGATCCGCCGCGCTTGAATGAACCCGGGACGCAGGCGGTGCAACGCGGCCGAACGGCGGTCTTACCACCGTTTATTAATAGCTGTTGCTTTGGCCAAGAGCCGGCGGTCAAAACGATGTGGCGCGCATGCGCGACTTCAAGCGCGCAAGTGCTGCTTCGAGACCACGGAGTGTCGAATTTTAGTCCTTCAGGATGCGGCGGACTAGTTTTTGCTTACGCTCGTGAACGTTCGTGATGTTGACGGTACTGCCAACACTTGGGGCTTGTATGGTGCCGGAACGGTCCGTGACAGAACGATCTGATTTGATCCGAAACGGTCGATTTGTGGCTGGCAAAAACTAGTTTTGCACTGGTTTATTAATACCCGCGCAAAAAGACAAAAGCAGCAAGTGCAAACTTCGGTATTACATGTCTTACTTCGTGAAGTACTTTAGACCCTCTTAGATCTAAGCAGCATAGTGCGTGTGCCATACATGTATTGATACAACAGTGCAGCCTTGATGCCCACGTTGGGACAGGATCCTATCCTCGTTTACGAACGGGTGTTCAAAAGCGTGCCATAGTTTTGCGTTCCGGAATAATGATTGGCCAACAACTTCAACGACGCTCACCCAAGAAGCTCCGAAGTCCAAGCCATCATTACTCCGGCGCAAAATAAATCAGTGCGCTTGCGTTGCGTGCCTTCATGTCCCGGTGTTTGGAAGCTGCCAAAAATGCCTCGCGGCTCATATCCATAATCCGTGCGAACCGCTCTGAACCACACGTCAGAAAATACTGAATGAAGCAAAACTGAACGATCTTTTGTTGTGGAGGCGCGACCTTCAACAGCTTTACGCGGTCGCTAGAAGTGAACGTCTTCGGGCGAACCTCAGAATTCAAGGGCTGTATCTTCAAATTTGTATGGAATGTCTGGAAGAGGTAGCAGTGGAAGCACCACAAGGTAACCCTTTTTCGATTGCAGCGAAATGGCGCCAGCAGGAGCTGCCGGAATTGCCACGACGACTCACATCATTTCAGGTAGCTAATAACGCTTAAGGTTAAATAGACTACCTTCTCTCTCTCTCTCTCGGTGCAACACTCAATATTTTCGATGTTAGCCCCCGTAAGATAGTTTCCTTTTTGGGGCATGCAGTATCTTCAGTATGATTGGTTGCAAAAACTAGGAATGCAATTGCCTTTTCCGCCAATCATATCAATATTTTCCCTGTCATTCTCAAGAGCATTCGCAATCATGACGGGAATCGCGCTGGTGTGTTGCGTCGTATTCGGCCGCCAAGGCGACACCCAGCTGGCTGAGGTGCTGGCATTCCTGCGCGGATTCAGCGCCCTGTATGGCTCCGGTTTGGCGCTTCACAGCGAGATCCGCGCGAGCGCCGCGGAGGTGGAAGCTTTAGCTGCGCAGGAACTCGAGAAGAATCCCATTCAAGTGAACAAGCGATCGTCAGCGCCTAACCAAGTTACACAGACTGAGGAGAGCGAACTATTTGCGCGCATTTCAATGGACCAGAAGGATTTCATCGTCTTCGGCAAGTCAGCGTTGATGCAGTGGATGAAGCAGCAGCTCCTCGAGTCCCGTTACACTGCGAATGCCTCTGCCCCTACCATTCCAGAGACACCGCCACTCCGCATATTCATCAGTGGAGACCGAGCTCAAGTTGGTAAGTCCACGGTATGTCTGGGTCTAGTTGGTGCGCTTTTGCGTAATGGCTACGCAGCCAGCGACATCGCGTACATTAAACCGGCGACGCAGTGTGAGAAGCCTCAGTTAGTGACAAAATTCTGTCGCCAGCAAGGGATTGCATGCTGTGAAGTGGGGCCTATTCTATTTTACAAGGGATTTACCAGGGAATTCCTGAAGGGCGAGACGGAAACGTCTGCTCAGCTTTTGGAGAAGGCCAAAAAGAAGGTGGATGAAGTTGGTCGAGGCAAGAAGGTCGTGGTCGTGGATGGAGTAGGCTACCCCGCTGTGGGGTCGATCTGTGGAGTGTCAAATGCACATGTGGCCAAAGCGTTGGAGGTGCCTGTGGTTCTTGTGGGGAAGAAGGGAGTGGGCGACGCAGTCGATTCGTTCAACCTAAATGCGACGTTTTTCGAGAGTCACGGAGTGAAGGTGCTTGGCGGCATTTTTAACCGATTGCCCGACGACGGTTACTACAGTCTAGAACATTGTCGGAAGAACGTGACGGCGTACTTCGAACAGTTCCAGCCGGAAAAACGCGTCTACGGCTTTCTTCCGGAGCTTACGGATGGCGGGCATAGTGCTCTAGTTGCTGAAAAGACTGAAGAGGGTCAGAGTGAGCCTGTACCTGGCGTGTTTCTCACGGTTGCCGAGGATGAATTGGCAACGAAGGTTGTGGATGCATTTGTCCAGAGCATTGACCTGATGAAAATGCTTGCGGACGCAGAAGCGAACCAGGGAGCAGCCAAGAAGTCGGCAAGCACGAACGGTGTAAATGCTGAAGCTCCCGAGCCGACGCCCAAGGCAAAGAAGCCGAAACGTGCTCGCGACTTAGAAATCCCGACCTCGTTTGAGACGGTTGAAGTACCAGCTTTTGACACCGTCGCGACTACGAGCTCCCTCAGAACGGTTGAAATCCCGATATCGACAGAGACGATGGCGCTTCCGTCGTTTGACACTATGGAAATCCCTAGCTCGACAGAGACGATGGCGCTTCCGTCGTTCGATACTATGGAAATCCCTAGCTCGACAGAGACGATGGCGCTTCCGTCGTTTGACACTATGGAAATCCCTAGCTCGACGGAGACGATGGCGCTTCCGTCGTTTGATACTATGGAAATCCCTAGCTCGACGGAGACGATGGCGCTTCCGTCGTTTGATACTATGGAAATCCCTAGCTCGACGGAGACGATGGCGCTGCCCCCATTCGATACTATGGAAATCCCTAGCTCGACGGAGACGATGGCACTGCCCTCATTCGATACTGTTGAGATCCCATCATCGATGCAGACGATGCCCATGTCATCCGACACTGTTCCTCTCTGAACGTAGTGTCTTTCGATTATCGGTGATAGTTTATCACGAACGTGCGAGAGGGTCAAACGTGACCGCTATCGAAAGCGTTGGATTACAAGAATATGAGCTTCATGCTGGACTTTGCGTAGACTTTCCCTACATTTCGGTGCTTCATCTCAAACGTCTATTGCTGCCATTTTGTCATTTTCCGATGCAAACGTTCGACCAAACAGATACGAATGTTAATGAGTTGTCGAGAAAAGCAAGAGGATTTTAACAGAGCTCGAGTCGTCAGTCAAGTGCCAGTCAAGACTTCAATAGCCCGCGACGGGGGGTCCAGCGCTAACTAGGCCCACCGCAACTTTAGAGATGACGAAGTCCACACACGATGCCTGGCCGGTGATACATTCGCCTGTATGGCCAACTTGCCTCCGTTCATGTACGCATTCCTCTGGGAGGAATCCTCCCACACTGTCGCCGGCGACTCGCAGCTGAGCAGCACATAGGCTAGCAAATATCACAGGAAACGTAGTACATGTACACAACGCTTTGCCTTGACGCGAAATGCAACCCGCAATGTTCTCCATCCGAGTCTCTTCTAACCTAGGGCCAGCGAGATCTGCCCAGATCGCAGCGACATCGCGGCAGCGATACAAGTCAATCAAAGATCCCAACAGCCCGGAGGCCAGTGCACAGGACAGCAACTTCACACGATGCGCTGGCGCTAAGCTTCCGCAGTTTTCCAACGGATCGACTTGCTGTCCGTACAGTTGCACTGCCACTTCAACTTGTCTTTATCAGCCAATCAAACCCATCCATACACGTGCCCTGTCGCCCAGCGCTGACACTTCGCACACAAAAGTCACTCGACAAAGTGCATAGAGCAGAGTCTTCCACACCACTCGACCTTTCGGTCCTTCCACCTTTTTCCTACGTGCATCCATGTGAGCTGAGCCCTATCGTCACTCTCGCTTTCGCGTTCTGGAACACAAGACCATCACTCTCTATTCTCTTAATGGGCGGCAAGGACAACGAGCCCAACGCCGACGGCGTGTTCACGCCCCGAGCGGACTATTCGTCCCCAGAAGCTCCTGCGTACCACCAGAAGCGCCAGAACCTCATCTGGGGCGGCGTCTCGCTCTTCCTGCTGCTCAACGTCATCGCGCTCTACATCCTGCACTTCGTAGACCGCGGTAACAATGGAGACTCGATCACCAGCACCATCTCCACCTCGACGTTCTCCAGCGCCTTCATCAACTCGGCTTCTAAGGGCCAAGCCGTGAGCTACATGGCGGACGGTCAGCTCACGACCGGCGCTGGCACTACTGCGTACCTGGCTGCGGCTACTCTTCCTTCGGAGGACGAGTTCTTGGCTTATGTCAAGTTCGCACCGCTCGGCACGTCCGAGACGGCCTACGCCTCCAACATCATCTCCTACCAGACGGGCTCTTCGCCTGACATTAAGTGCACCGTCACAGTGGCCACGGCAGATGCTGATGAGAAGACGGTGAACATTGCAGACGCTGACAGTGGCAATGTCTTCTCAGGATCGACGGTCAAGGGACTTACCACGCTCTCCGACTCATTGGCTATTGCAGTCACGACTGTCACGGGTTCGGATGGATTCTCCTCCACGACGTACGTGACGCCCGTGAAAATCAGCGACGGCGCTGTCTCGGTGCAACAGGATCAGACTGTGGAGGCGTACAACACGTCGGCCACCACCTTAATGACTCGTGTGAGTGACACTAGCTTCGCACTCGTGTACTACGAGTCGTACCTCGTGAGCCCCTACTACCAGCGCGTCATTGTTGGCACAGTTGCGGACGACGGATCCATCTCGTTCTCGGATAGCCTGGAGTTCGGCAATGCCAATGGAGTCACGACCACGCAGTTCGGCACCCCGCAATCGGTCTTCAACTCCAGTAACACGGTGACTGTTCCCTGGTACGTGGAGGCGTCTACGACGTCTACCAACGACACGACGTCTTCCTCTGTGGGCGACGTGGGTCTTTGTCTATTTACTGCCAGCCTTGCCGACAGCACGCTAACGGAGACTGTGGAAGTGTGCGATACGACCGTGAGCCCCGCCTACTACATCGACTCGGCCAAGATTTCGGAGACCGTGATCGCTCTGAGCTACTTCGACACGGCCAACAACTACGCCCTCACCGTCTCTCTTGTCGAGTTCTCGACCATCACAGGCTCGCCTAAATTCCGCAGCAGTTACGTACTCAAAGAGTCCGTAGGTCAAATCGATTTCGGCTCGGCATTCGGCTTCTACCCGACTCCGATCGTCCGCGTGCTGGCCAACGACCGTCTGGCTGTGGGTTTCTTGAACCCGGCAAACTCCGGCAAGCCTAGCATCAAGGTTCTATCGTACTCTTCGGACCTGACGCTATCGGAGGAGTCTCCTGTGCTCCCTGTAGCCAACGCAGATTTCTCTTTGGCTTCGGCTGACCCAAAAGCCACCGGATCCCTCGTCCTCGACGTGGTGGCCACCGAGACTGGTGCCCTTATCGGCTACGCGGGTCTGTGGGCTGGTGCGCAGAACCAACGCATCGCTCTGGTTGAGTCGTTCGGCAAGCCCGTGGGCGTGGTGTCCGATGTGGACGACTCAGAACTGGAAGTTGCGCTAGCTGGCACCGTGGACGTCTCAAGCGATCTTGTCAAGGGAACGACCTACTACGCCTCAACCGAGGGCACACTGTACGCCGCGTCGACTACCACGACGGATAACTACATTTTGGCCAACGACAACAGCGTCGTCATCTCCAAAGACGCGCTTGTGGGTGTTGCCGTCAGCAGCAAAAAGCTTGTGATCACGGTCTAACTCTATCATGAGCCAACCTAACTGGATTTGTTGTTTATAGTCCTCCGTACTCTGTCGAGTGTCTAATTTTTCTTAAAGAGAGCAAAAGCTCACAAGCGTCGTCAAAAACTAGCGCGAACGAAATGGATCCACAAAACGTATTTTCACCTGATCCCTTGCAGGTCATCTACTACTCGTGTTCAAGATTTCAATGCCAAGATTCTCGGGCTTTAGCCCCCAGCGATTTCAGGAGTGTATAGTTAGGAAACTAACACAAATACATGACCTCTTTCCCACCCCCTTGCAGGTCATCCAGCACGAAAGAAATTCTTCGTCGATGAAAGATCACGTCACAAGTTGTGACTCACAACAGCAACTCTATTCTTCCTCATGCTGCGACGACATAGTCTATCTCAACCGTATTTACGGCTTCTCCTCACTGTGTTCGCGCTGCGCGATCTCTCGGTGCTTGCGGGTGCTGCCTTCAAGGCCGCCCAACACGTCGTCACCTTCCTGGCCGCTGCTCGGGATCACCATCTCGAATGTCTCCGTCACCACTGTGTACTGGTAGTATCCGCAACGAGCAATGGGCTTAGTCTTCTTGACGTCCAAGATGCCGTCCGTCAGCACTTCGTCTTTAATGTGCACGGCGACGACCTTGCCGATGATCACGTCCACGGACCCCATGGGCGGGTTACCTGGCAGACGCAGCGTGCTGTAGTACTCGCACTCGAACTTGACGGGGCTGTCGGCCACCATGGGCACACCCTCAATGTGCTTGGACATCTCCTTGGTCAGACCGGCGCGCTCGAACTCGTCCACGCCGGGAGCGACCTGTTCGGCGGTGATGTTGACGGCCTCACGCAGGTCCCAAGTGGCCAGGTTCCAGCAGAACTTGCCGGTCGTCTCCGTGTTCACGGTCGTGTCTTTCTGCTTGCCTGACGGCTTCTGGTTGGCGCTGAACATGACGTACGGCGGGTCGAAGGTCAAGTTGTTGAACTGCGAGTACGGCGCGAGGTTGGCTTCGCCGGTGGCCGAGACAGTGGAGATCCAGCCGATGGGGCGAGGAATCACGCACGCCTTGAACGGGTCGTGCGGAAGGTTGTGCTCGGTCTTGCCAGGCTCGTAGAACATGATTGGGCCTTCTGCTTAGAAAGAAAGTTGGAAAATGAGATCTGAGGGGTGAACCTCGAGCAAAGCTGCAATGTCCGCTGCGACTATCGGAGTGAGGGGCGCCACGCACACACTGATCAGTGCTTGCACTTTGTATTGCGCGCCGCCTCTATGGCTCATTACGCGTCGGCCTTGTGACAATCAAATCGGTTCCTTTGCATCTCCATCTGGTCCCCACCGAGGAGTTTCCTGGCAGGAAGCTTCTGGCATGGCGCGAGGCTCGAGTCTGCATGAACTTCTCACTTCGCGCTGATTAGATTGCATCTATTAATTACAAAAGAAACCGTCCTGGAAGAGTTCTTCGGCTTAACGAGAATCCGCCAATGTACGTTCACCTCCGTCATTTGTGTGATCTCGTGTTTCAATCTTCATGCTCAAGACGTGGTGAACCACAAGTGACCCATAACCCTCAGCACTCCAGCACTTCTTCACTTGTAGGCAAGTCTGTCTTCTTCTTCTCCTGCTTCACAGCTACCGTCGATCGGCTTGAAATGGTCGAGAGCACCGTCGTCCAGACAATGCTAACGCAGTTGATGAACAGGATACGATACTGCAGCGGTACGTAGCCGTAGTTGACGATGTTCGCGAGCGGCCAAATCATGTAGTTGGCCTTGAGTGTCTGTGGCAATCGGTCCACAGCGAAATCCACGCCTTGGCCGAGCGTTTTACCCTGCATCATCTGCGTCGACGTGAAGAAGAGCGTGTTGATGCTCGGAGCGAGCACGAACGCGTCCAGCAGCATCTTCTTGAAGACGACGACCTTGCCGTGGCTGCCGACCGCACGCTCAACGAAGTTCACCCACGTGTGAGTTATAGGCGCGAAGAGCACACTCCCCCAGACCATCATTCGCATGGTCCGAGCTGTGCTTTTGCTTACGAGCGCTTTATCGTCTTCGATCTCCTCGTCCTTCGGCCCGCGAGGCCTCTCCACTCTCTGCGCGATTCGGTCTCCCAGCCCAAAGAGAACCGCCGAGGTGACGCACTTGGTTGCTACTGGCGACCGACGCAACCAGCCATCGTACAGCAGACCCAGACGTCGCATCACCGGCGCAATTCCCCCACTGACGCTGCCTCCTACCCACCACACGACGAGAACTTCCGCTTAGAACCGTGAGTTACAAAAAATGTGATTGCGCAAAGTGCTCATGATGTGTGGAACAGTGAAAGCTTTTCAACCTGCATGATCAGCTTAGTTCGTGTTATTCAAGAGATATTCAAGGTATGATGTCTGTGTTCGTGAGGCTTTCGCGTGGATTCGCGTCCGTTGGTTGTCCTCACCGTCTGAAAAAGAGCTCCGCTTCACCGGCAGGAACGGAAGTGATGTTACGGGGTGAGTGGCCATGTACGAGAGCACGGAAGCCCATCCGACATTCACAAAGTTTGCGAACAGGAGACGGTATTCAAGCGGCATGACGCCGTACGTAATGGAGTTGGCTACTGGCCACAGCATGTAGTTGGCCGCGAGCATCATCGGCTGCTTCTCGACTGCGTTGTCGAAAGCCTGTCGGAACGGCTTGCCGGACAGGACGCCTATTGTCGTGAAGAACCAGATCGGCATCTGTGGGGCCACGAAAACCATGTCTGCCACCACCTTCTTGCCACGACAAGCTTGCCAGTGCCGACGAACACCTGCTCCATGAGGTTGTACCAGGTGTGCATCATTGGACTCAAGAAGAGTCCGCCCCACACCATCATACGGACGGTTTTCGCTGCGCTTTCACTCAGTAGTTGGCCTTCCTGAACGACGTCGTCCTCCACCGTCGTCTCCAGCTCTCCCTGCGTCTTGCTAATCTTCTCTACACGTTGCGAAAGTCGATCTCCGACACCGAAGAGCACGGACGACGTCGCCATTTTCGTCAACAGTGGCCGACGACGCAGCCACTCGTCGTACATGAGGCGGAAACTGCGCATCTTTGTTGGGGAGCGTGCGCAGGCGTCCGTTCGATTCGAGAAATGAGCTGCTCGATGTGCGGAGGGGATTATTGATTGAGGCGGGGGGGGGGGGGGAACGCAAGCATACAAACTCTAAGTTATCAGCAGTTAAAAAGCACTTCAACGTCGAACTTCAGGAGTCAATTACTTGAAGTTCAGTCGATCCCGAGATTCTCGACTGGAGAATCGACGATGACATGCAACCAGGACAAGAGTTAACTGAGTTCACCCCAGTTGTTGCAGATACAGTGTCGCTCGACAGCGGTTAACAGGAGCTCGCAGCGTTGAGAGTATCAACTTGAGACCCCGCCTCACGTCCATTGTTCAGAAATGAGACACCATTCGCCTCGCTCCCTGGCGCTTGCATGCTCACCTATCAACGCGCTTGACCGGCGGTCAAAGACCGCTACACGTACGTCATTTACCGACCTGTTCGCTGTCGCACAGGCCAGGAATCGCAGAGATCAAACAAGCATGCGCAGCTTCCGACTTGTATACGACGAGTGGCTGCATCGGCAGCCGCTGTTGACCAAGATGGTGACGTCGTCCGTGCTCTTTGGACTTGGAGACCGCCTCGCTCAACGTGTGGAGAGGATCGGCAAGACCGACGAAGAACTGGAGGAAATGACAAAGGATAGTATGGTCCAAGATGGTCACTTGATCAGCGAAAGCGCAGCGAAAACCGTCCGTATGATGGTCTGGGGCGGGATGATCATGACCCCCATGATGCACACGTGGTACAACTTGATGGAGAAGGTCTTCGTTGGAACGGGTAAGCTTGTTGCGGCCAAGAAGGTAGTGGCGGACATGGTCTTCGTAGCACCGCAGATGCCTATTTGGTTCTACACAAGCACGGGTCTCATGGCCGGGAGGACGCTGCAAGATGCTTTTGACGACTCAATCGAGAAGAAGCCGATGACGCTCATGGCCAACTACATGTTGTGGCCAGCGGCCAATTCGATCACGTACGGCGTCATGCCGCTGGAGTACCGGCTTTTGTTCGCAAACTGTGTGCATCTCGGCTGGGCTTCCTTCCTCTCTTACATGGCCAGTCACCCCCTCCCAGCATTGCCGTTCTTGCCGTCCTTTAAACGGACAACAGAGGATCCCTCACATACACAGTCATCCTAGTCATCCTAGAGACTTAACATTGAGCCGCACTTGCAGAGTTTAACCGTTCTTGAGTTTATTCAGCGTCACCCGCTACGTCCGAACTGGGTAGATACAGCGGCAGCGTATCGGCTTCGTGGCTGGCCATTCCAGAGAGGAAAGTCGACCACACGAGGCTCACGCAGTGAGTGAGAGGCGTACGGTAGTGGAACGGTATGAAGCCGAAGATGATGATGTTTGCCGCTGGCCAGAGCATGTAGTCCGCGAGTAACGTAGGCGGTAGCTTCAGCTTGGCCACCTCAAAGGCATCGCTTACCGGTTCTCCCTCCATGCTCTTGGTGACGGTGAAGAAGGCCAGCGACGTCCCCGGCGCAATGACCATCATATCGGCCAGCACTTTCTTGGCGATGACGAGTCTCCCGGTGCCCGGGATCGCGCGGTCCACGACGTGGAACCACGTGTGCATGATGGGGGCGGCGAACAGTCCGCCCCACATCATCATCCTCAGAGTTCGGGCCGTACTCGCACTCACGAGGCCGCTGTGATCCTCCTGTTGGCTCTTAGTGGATTCGTTTCCTGCCTCAATGCGCTGGGCGATCCGGTCGCCTGCTCCGAACAGTGTCGCGGCCGTCAAGGCCTTCGTCAGCAACGGAGCTTCATGGAGCCAATGGTGATAGAACTGTCCGAGGCGACGCACCATTGCCACGGCAGCATCAAAGAGAGAATGACCCTCCGGTTGAGATCCCGCCGGGACGTCTGCAAAGACACGATCTTCGCGTGCGTGGCTTCAAGCCACTGGCTTGTGCCTCCATGTGGATGAACAGCAGACGCCAACTACCGGTACTGGTGCGCAAACATCTAGCTGCTCACTTCAAGTTAGGGGTCTCCGGTATCCGAAGTCCTGGTCTTGCGGTTGCTTGCTCGTCGATCTATTTATTTGGGCAAGACGTTTCACGGCCTCGTCCTCCACGCCACGTCGAGACTTGTTTTTGGTTGGTGCATCCGGCCGGTGACAGGCAGGTCAACACCCTCCTTCACTCGCGTTCTATCGCTCTTGCAGACGTGATGCGCCGCATTGGTGAGCTTTACCACTTCTGGCTGCATGAAGCCCCGCTGTTGACTAAAGTCGTCACGGCGGCCACGTTGTTCGGCACGGGAGATCGGATCGCGCAGAGGCTCGAGTCGAAGACGAAGACCAGCGTCTTCGGAGAGTTATCGAGCCAACACACGCCACATGACAGCAAGTTGGTGAGCGACAGCACGGCCCGGACGTTGCGTATGATGCTCTGGGGCGGACTGTTCGCCGCTCCGATCATGCACACGTGGTTCCACGTCATCGAGCGCGTGATCCCGGGCGCCGGGAAACTCGTCGTCGCCAAGAAGGTGGCAGCAGACATGATGATCATCGCTCCAGGGACGTCGCTGGCTTTCTTCACCGTCACAAAATGCATGGAAGGTGAGCCGCTGCACGAGTCTTTCCAAGTGGCCAAGGCCAAATTACCCCCGACGTTGCTCGCGGACTACATGCTGTGGCCGGCAGCTAACGCTGTTATCTTCGGACTGGTGCCTCTGCACTACCGCACTCCACTTACGCACTGTGTGAGCCTCGTGTGGTCAACGTTCTTGTCTGAAATGGCCAGCCACGAACCTCCCAAGCTGATGACGCCGTGGGAGACCAATGCTCCGAAACCTTCCGCACCACCAAGCGCCATCGCACTGTAAGGAATACTAAGCAGAGTCAGTCTATTGAAAATTAACTAAAGTCTACGGCGGCTTCCACTTCCTGAGCCTTTGTAACCTTGCTGGCCATGCCAGACAAGAACGTCGACCACCCCAAACTCACACAGTTGACGAATGGTGTGCGGTACTGGAACGGAACCAACGTGAACACTAAGACGTTGGCCAGTGGCCACACTCTGTAGTTCATAGTCAGCGTCGGCTCCAGCTTGGCCTTGGCAATGTCGAAGGCGTCGCTGAAACGTTCACCCTCCATGCTCTTGGTCACTGTGAAGAAGCCCAAGGCCATAGCGGGGGCCATGATGACCATGTCCGCGATCACTTTCTGGGCCACCACAGCTTTGCCGGTGCCTGGAATCGCGCGCTCTATGAGGTGGAACCACGTGTGCATGATGGGGGCTGTGAAAAGCCCTCCCCAGACCATCATACGCAGCGTTCGAGCGGTACTGGGGCTCACGAGTCCATCGTTGGGCTCTTGGTCATCATTAGCTGGTGCGTGTTTGGCCTCGATACGTTGAGCAATTCGATCGCCCAGACCCGAGAGAGTGGCAGCAGTCAATGCCTTGGTCAGCAACGGAGCTTCGTGCAGCCAGTAGTGGTAGAGCTGTCCGATGCGCCGCATATTCGCGAATGTGTGGAGCCCCCAACACTTGGTGATTCGGGAGAGTAATACACTTGATTTGCAGCACACAGATTGAACGCCCAGCGTTCTACCTCGTAAAATCTGGTTTAACAAAACTACTTTTTAACTAAGAGATCCATTCATGCTGCCGCGGTTTCCTCCGCCTCCTCCATCTGAACCAAAAACTCCTCGAGCTTGTGGGCATTTGAACCTTCGCCTTTGCTCGCCATTCGCGACAGGAACGCGGACCAGCCGATGTTCACCACGTTGATGAAGAGGATTCGGTACTGCAACGGCACGAAGCCGAACGTGCACACGTGCACAAGAGGCCACACAGTCCAGTTCACTGCCAGAGTAGGCGGCAGTTTGGTCACTGCAGACGCCACCGTTTCTCGCACCGGTTTGCCCTCCGATACGCCGGCGTACGTAAAGAACACAAGCGACAGCGGCGGAGAGAAGACGAGTTGGTCCGCAGCGACCTTCTTGACGATAGCAGCGGCACCTTTGCCCCGAACGGCCTTCTCCAGGAGGTTATACCACGCGTGGCCGATGGGGGCGAACACCAGGCCCCCCCACAGCATCATGCGTGCGGTCCGTTGCAATCCAGCGTCACCGTTGCCCGTCTCGGAATTCTCCGTCCGTTGGGCGATTCGGTCGCCAAGACCGAAGAGAATGGCCGACGTCACGCCTTTCGTCAGCAGTGGCGAGTCCCGCAGCCATCGATCGTACTTGACTCGAAACCCGCGCATGGTCGAGGTGGCGGGAGAGTTGAAGAATGCCGCAGATGTCGCCCGTTACTTGTTTGCAGCTCAACGATGAAGATCTTCACCGTTGAGCGAAGTTTTAAAGTGTTGCAGCACTGAGACCATCGAGGATCGCGTGAGGCTTTGCTTTGCTCCGATGAGTGGTTGAACCATGGCTAACCCTACGTCGATAGCGTCCACTTCAACCTAAGAAGATGGAGATACACGTACATGTACAAGAAAAAGAAAGGTTTTTGGCGTTGCCGCTGATAATAAATAAGCAAAAAAGAGAACTTGCTAGTCGCTGCAGTACTGTTCACTACTATACAAGCAGCTACCTAACGTTAGCAAGAACGTTGTAGACTGTTCGATACCTCCTGATCCTCACTGTACCACACACTGGTTCGCTCCAAACACGCGGTCTGTATCCTCAGACTCAGGTCGAAGACGGCGAGCCTCGGCAAGAAGAAGTTTGGCTCGTCGTCGACGACGCCACCAAAGCTGCAACAGCACAACTGCCTTGTGATCAATGCGTTCCTGCTCTTCCAGCGGTACGGAACCGGGGCCATACACGGTCAGCAGGCCCACACCACTTGGGTCGAACTCGCGTGGCTTTCGTACGATCACCTTCGTCATTGTACGCTCTTCAGCAGCATCAAAAGCATCCACCTCCTCAATCACAGCGCGCTGGAACGCAACAAGATCCTCTTCGAAAGCTTTGCGGCGACTTTCAGGAACAAACGGTGTCAATATCGCGCCAAAGATGCCCGTGGCCCCTGCAACAATCTCGTAGCTAGCACTGATCGTATTCATCGCCAACGAACGGACACCGAGGTACGCGCCGCTGATGAGCTCCAGAGGGCTACCGGACGCCAAACCACGCGCCGGTAAGCGCACAAGCTCCACCACACCGTGGCCGAGCCGGTAAACGATACGGAACGGATTCGCGTACACGGACACAGTGTGCAAGCCACTGAGAACGAGAATGACGGCCTGCTGGGAGTATCGTCGCGTCACCTTCTCCACTACACTGGCTTGAGGCTCGTACAGGTGTGTAAACGAAAGCTTCGTCAGATTCAACCGGAAGTCCTTCACGTTAGATTCAGGTAGGTAGACAGCCAGCCGTCGACCGGAAGGGCCCAGCGTCTTGATGTACCGTCCACCGTGAAGTTCCATGGTAAACTTGATGCGGATCGCTTCGATTGACAGCTCTTCGATGTACACACCGCTGGGCTCAGCCGTTGCAGAGCCCCCACCTCCAACTCCACTTCGTTCATCAGAGCCTGCAGCAGGCACCACCGCGTTACTATGAAGACTGCCGGCATAGTCCAGCTGCGTGTTCACAATTTCCTCGAAAGTGTGTTGGCTTGTAAGCCCTTCCAAGCCTTGGAATACACTGATCAGGTTCACAACAAACTTCTCATCTGTTGAAACCTCCAGTTCTTGCATGATGAGCTCGATAAGTTCGTAGTGCATGAACTCGCCTGCGTGGCAGCTCGAATTCCACAGCATCCGGAACTGAATTACACTCAGACTGTTGGTGTCTAGCTCCTCGAAAATGCCACGGTACCGGTAGTTCATGAAGCTCCGCCAGCGATCCCGCAGGCGCACGGACACACCTTCCTTGACTTGATGAACCTTAGGTCCAAGAACAACTTCACGCTCCATCTGGTTATCCATTTGGAGGTTGCCAAGTGAAAACACCACCTCACTGCTGCCACCGGCACAGGAGTACAGCAAACCGAGGCGTTGCATCGAAAGATACGCCACTTCAACCATACCGGAATTCGCGTTATGAAGGAAGGAGAGACCAATGCTTGGAATGATCGCGCTCATGTTGTATATACCGGTGGGTTGGATATGTTCACGAACTGATGTACGGAACTTCAGCGCCACCAGTACCTCGCCAATCAAATCTCCACTCTCTGGGTCGCGCATTTCCCACCAGTGTCCTTCGACCCGTCCAAGTGATCGACGTGCCTGCTCTGCTGTATTGTACGACAGAGCAATGGAGCGCTTAGCCCCAACACCCATTCGAGTCCAAGCTTTCTTTGGGATCTTGATCTCGACAGTTCCAGCTGCGCCATACTCGTGCTCCTTCTTGCGGTCGTCTTCCTGGTCAGACTGCTCCGAGGATGCATAGGAATCGCTCACTCGCTCGACATCGCTTAGCTGCACAGCTGCGCCATCTACATACGACAGATCGCTATCATGTCGATAAAACGCTTGATTCCGACACAACGCACTGTCCGAGATATTGCCTGACAATGGGCGGCATCGCCGGACAGGAGAAGCTGCCGGTGTGTACATCATCTCAAACGAAGTGGAATCGTCACCGGTTCTAGGACTCCCTGATCCATCCAGCTCTGTATCATTCAACGCCAGCTCTGCTGAGCTGCCTCCAAGTCGATTGGCACGATTGCTATTAAAATAGCTTTCATCATCGATTCCAATGGAGGACATGTCACGCAATACGCCTTCCTGGTCACCGTGACTCTCGTAGAAGTTCAAAGTGAGCTTCTTAGGTCGTGAGTCGCAAGCAAACTCGAGGTCAGAGTCGAATCGATATACGTGAGCGGTCTTCAACTCTTTGGATTCCGCCGCTTTCGCCTGCATAGAAAACGAAATCATTTCATATCACAAGTGTTAGCACACAACTCCGCAAAACTCAGGACACTCGCTTGGTCACTTACAGCATGGTTATCGGTTTCAGCGATGAGTTCTGCAGTCGAGTCCGGCTTGAGAGAAAACTCGTTACGCAGTCGTGCAGCGATAATTTTTACCTCCAGGATGTAACTTGGAGGCTTATCCTTGTCATGATCACGGAAAACTAACACGCGCGAGGCGCGGTCCACTACGATGTCTCCCGTGATGGATTTCGATCTGCTCCCAAACATCCGGTAGCGCAATGCGTCGATGTTCCTTTCTCGATCCAAATTGGCAAAGTCATAGATCCCATAATTCCGCGAGACCATTTCAACTCGTCCCACAACGCTTCCCGTACGACAAGCCACTCGCCTGCAAACACGAGCTCGTTAGTACCATCCAACAAGTCACAACAAAAACAAATTTAGCACTTACCAAGGTCCATCCGGCTTCACCCACGCGAAGGGGATGTACTCGTGGCTCCGAATTACCACTGTTTCGTCTGAATTGTGCACTTGGCTCACAAAAACATCGGAGCTGGATTCGTTGCGAATCATATACATTGGCGGGTCGTCACGCAAGAGTGTAACAACCATACTCGGGCCCAAGTTGCTGATCCGAACTTTGACTCGGTGCATCTCCGCGACACTGCGGCGGAAACCCTCATACGCATTTCCACTGTTATCTCTCCACGAATCCATCACTGCTCCCTTGAGCTTCAGCGAAAACTCATTTTCCTCGTCGACTGCAAATGGGCCACTCCATTCCGCTCCAAGGTGGTCCATGCGTAAGTAAACTCGTCGATTTGCTAGGCTGGTTGCGGCATCAAAGTCGAAATGATGCGTTGATGGCGCTCCTCCTTTCTTCGACATGGCAGGAAGTTCCACTACTCGGTCGCTCGTCCTCATGTACTGCGATACCTTGAACGCTGCGTGGGTTTTGTTCACGAACACGAAGTGTGACGTCACAATGACTTGAGTCGTGCGGTGGAACTGGCCAAGGGGTCTTTGGATAGAAATTCCCAGTTCGTTCCGAGTTTTCGGCCCCAATTTGCTGCCAAACTTAAGGCTGATCGGTTCTTGAACGCCCACAACGGTCGAGTGAATTTTGTCTGACCAGCGAGAGACCTCCGTGTCGATGATAGTACCAATCTCAAAGGCTTGACCAGGGCAGTCCATTAACCGTGGCACAGGGCGCTGAGGAACAAGCTGAGGCACAACCAAAGTTGTCGCATCCGGGTTGTCAGCACATCGGAACAGCAGTGTCTGGACGTGAGACTGGTTGTACACCCACAGCGAACAGAACAGGACAATCCGCGGGCTCCCATCGTCTGCAGCAGTGTAGTCAATGCGAGTAGTGACCGTGTTCGAGGAGATATCCCCTTCCTTAAACGTGATGCCAGGACTCTGCGGGGACGGGCGGAATTCCACGACTGGGTCCCACGCGCCGATTGCTCCTAGCATCGACTTAATCGACTTGTCCATTCCTTCACGGTAAATGCAGTCGCCAAGGTTAATCGGGCGACTCCAGATCGAATCCATCTCGGGCAATCGAAGCATCAAGCGCGCGTCCAACTGGAAATCGTGGATAGGGACTTCTTCACCGGGGGAAAGCGTGCCAGTACGGATTATCTCCTCCACTACCCCATTCGCGATAATCTTGTACTGGACTCGAATTGGAAGGGTATTCTCGAACATGAGGCATGAGTGCAGACAAATCTGATACTTGGTAGCGTATGTCTGCAACTCGCCATCTTGGTTCGCGTTTCCACGTGTGATCATTCCCTGATGCTCTTCTCGGTAAACCTTGCGCATGTGGGATGTGATGTTCACGTAGAGACAATAGCCCAAACCTTCGGGATCTTCTGCTTCCAACGTTAGAATCGTGGAGCCTGCTGCCAGCTTGTTTAAATCTGCCACAACCGTAGGTCTGCAGCCATCCACCTTCACAACAATTGAATCCTTGTCTTCACCGAACATGGCGCTGATTGGAACAGACATTTTGTTGCTTGTAGTCAACGTCATAAGTTTACCTGTTCTCGGCAAGACCCCACTCTGTACAGCGCAGCAGCACATTTTTCAACGTCAGCCTCCAGTATACAATTCCAAACCCATGAATGATCCAACATACCTCGCCAGGAGCTAAACGCGTGCGGCAGGTCCACAGCTCCATGTCAATACTTGTGTCTGTACAACACACAACCCAAATATGTCAGCACTTTCCCTCCACATTTGTTTCAAATGAACATGTACAAACCGTTCTTCAATTGAACTGGCGAGCTCAACAGCAACACACGTCGTGACTCATCTCTTTGAGCAACCTTGACTTCAGCCAGGACATTCTCGCCTTGGATCAGAAACTTTCCAGCGCGACGTAGAGGGCACATCAAACTCATGCGAGACGAACCAATCATGACTTCTAAAGCCAACGGCGGGATATAACTCCCGCGCAGGCCATCCGAAAGCATCACGTGATCCTTGCATTGATCGGTAGGGTTGCTTGTGTTCGCAGTGACGATCTTCAACGGGTCAAACACTAGGAATTGGCCATCTTTCACTTGTTGTGGCTCATTCATCCTGTTCCTCTGGACTGGGTTATCCACGTCAGGCACAAAGTGCAAGCCCACAAAAATCTCGCCTGTGACATTTCCGCGCAAGTCGTGAAGACGGTACCACCGATTCAGCCTCATCCGATTGGGATCTAGGGAGGCCATCACGTTGCCAGCCAGGTTAATTTCCGCTGACCCAACAGAAGACCACTTTGCCCGTTGAGAGATACTTGTGTTCGTGCTGTCTCCTCGATTAACGAAGTTTTGCGTATTAGGTGGAGTGATTCTCTGTGCGGCTGGTACGTCGAAGAAATCGTCGTCCTCTTCGTCTTCCACTTCCACATACTTGTTAGTGACATGATCGAACACGTAGTTGCGTTTTCCCTCGTCCGTAGTGAGCACGTCGATCCGCAGAATTGGCGTGACACCGGACTGTGCTCCTCCGTATGGAAGCGAGAACTTGTGGCGGAAGTTCTCCACCTCCTGCATCTCCCGTGGATGCCACCAAGGCAACAGAACTACTGATACTCGAACGTTATGGAAGCGAGAGTATCCTGGGAACGACCACCCATCCCTTACATCAACGTGAAGTGTTCCTGCGTGTGATGTGTTAAGATTGGCGAGTCGAATAGGAACACCCAGGTTGTTCAGGACGCACACTCGGCCATCCTCTTTTTTGGCTTCTCCGTCGGCAGCCACAGCGGCGAGTGTCCTCTTCTCCACGATGAAGTCTTGCTTCCGACGGTTCTTTGCAATGCTGGACAACAAGCGAATCAGCGAGTCAGTGCAGTTCACATTCAGTCGCTGTAAGGCGCTCAGCTGCATGGTTGTTCCATCCTCTCCGCCATCGCTTCTTGCTTTCGCGTAAGCTCTCCATGGCTCAATAAAGGGCTCCCAATCTGCTAAAGAAGTATTGTAGTAGCGAGCGGATATCTCCACGCTTGCATCCACCGCATGGTCCGTCGAAAATTCTGTTCGCGTCATGCACTGCATCTTCATATCGCTAATAGAAAAGTTCATCACTGGAATATAAGTGTCCAGTGATACAACGGACAAACTCCTCTTGATCACTTCAAATACCACTGAGTAGCATGTGATGGATAATCGGTCATGGATCCTTCCCATCCGCAAGCGCGTGCGGAAAATGGTCCTTGTCGAGGTATGACGCTCTATGTTGTCGCTCGAAATGCCAACAAGAAGCTGATAGTTCAACAACGGAATGAATAGAGACACCTTCGGTTTCCGCTTGGACCGCTCTTGACTTGCGTCATGCAGCCCGTAATTCAATCCAGCAGACGTCGCTGTAGACATTCGGCTACGTCCTGATGGAGAAGCGTATGGCCGACTGAAGCCAGTCGCATACATTGGTCGCAAATCACTCGTCGAATCCTGGTCTTGAAGGCTGAATTGCATGGATGGAAGTCGCTCCGTTTGCGAAAAGTGTTCCCCCGGTAAGAAATTGACATCATATCCTCTCCTCTCGAACCCATCTCTGTCACTGTCCATAGCTTTCTCCTCGTTGGCACTATCGAACTCAGCATCTTCGGTCTCAGCTGGCACTTCACTGTTTGTAAGAGCCTCCAATAATGCAAAAAGTAGCTCCAGCCTTCGGTCTGCTTCAAGTTTGACCTGGCCAATGGAAATGCTAACAGAACGATGGCACACCGGTCTCTTCGTGGACTCATTAGCACACAGATCACACCCTCCAACTGGCGAGTCCGTCTGCCGGTGTAGCCTGAGGTCGTAGCTGAGCCAGAACTTGTCCACTTGCACAAGTCGAAGAGCCACATCTTCAGTCAACACGAACAGCGCCGTCGGTCCAAGATGTAGCTTAAAGTTTTCCACTCCAGGGTCAGCACGATACGAACATGAGCTGTCCTCGATCGTCAGCTTTGCCACACAATGAGAATCTTCTAGGTACGCCTCCAAGATAGGAGCGCGAATCTGGATCCCAAGCTCGGGAACCTCCTTCCAGGCAACAGAGCTCGCAGGCTCGGGTGCGTATGCACGACCAGCTCCAGTTTCTGTTGCCTCCGTGTCAGCAGCCCACAGCACATCCAGAACATCAAGTATCTCGAAGAAAACCTGCGTTAAAGTGAGAGGCATCACCCAACCCGATATGGTAAGATCTGCGTGCAGTCCATTCTGTAGCACAAAACAATCGGACCCACCACGAGCCCCTCGATAGGACATACGCAGAGCGAGGAAAGGCCCTTTGTTCAGGTGGTCCGCTCGCATCTTTCCAGGAGTCAATTCTCCATTCTTCAAACTCAAAAATCTGTCTCCGACGTGCAACACGCCATAATCCGAGGATTGTCGGTGATCCAATACCGTGAAATCCTTCAAGCCTAGATACAAAGCAAACGCAGAGCGGTCTGGCTCGGATACGCGATGCACATCAACAGCGAAGGTCACGTTGGTGACGCTTAGCGAGAACCACGACGACTGCTCTTTCTTGAGTGTAGCAGCCGGCCTATAAAAACTGGAAAACCCTCCTAGCAGCAGTTCATCCCAAGCTGCTGCAGTCCGCTGGTCCAAATTTCCGAATCGCACCTCGTCATCTTCGACTTGGTAATTGTCGTCTTCAATTGCTGTCTCGTATAGAGCTTCTTCTTCCTCGACATCTTCACTGAGTGACCGCTTTGCCGCATTGCTAGCACTGGTTTCAATGCTCTGCTTCCACTTCTTCAATTCTGTCAGGTTATCAGAACTCAGCACTTTGCGAAGAATGCCAGACGAAGTCGTGATTTCAAGTACTTCACACAATTTGCCCTTCTGAGAACCCCAAGGCCCTCCGGAAGCGTAAGGCAGCATGATTACCTTGCATCCAAGTAGGCTGAATTCATCGAGAACATCCGCGCCTGATCCATTACTGTGTATGGAAAAGTGGCAATCTTCATCCAGGTGGCACCACGATCGCCGCCATCGACGAAACGCGAGGGAATCGTCTCTAGTATACAGCCAGCCCATCATTTCGCCGCCTTGATAGTATGTCCAGCGATTCCTTGTCAATGCCAAGCGAACCATTTTCCGCTTTCGTACGATGGCTCCTCGAATAAAACGCTGCATCACTACAATTGCATGCGCAGCTCTCGCCCAATCTGGTATAGCTGGAGGCCCGCTCGGCTCATCTCCAACAAGTTGCTTCAGCAATGCTCGATAGGAAGGCTCATTTGAAAGCTCTACAGGAGCCACGGGTCCTTCAGGAGCACTGACAAACAGGCGAAGCATGTCAACCTTGACTTCATACGAATAGCTGCTAATTTCTGCTGGTGGAAAATTCTCAACAGTATTGGAGGGGCTGGTCGATGCGTACGAAGACACCAACTGAGAGAGAGGTGGCATGGCAGTTAAATCGACATCCATCCGAGTGAGACTGGACGACGGGATTCCATTCGAGTAATTGCATGAGATCGCCCCAAGCCAGTCGTGCCATTCACCAAGTAGTGCAGTCATCTTCGCTTCATCGAATACAGCAATAGAGTTGCCAATTGCCAACGAGATCTTCGATCCATACGTATCAACCTTGCCGGGGCGAGCATCTGGATGTGCCTCGTAGAGGTAATTCATGCTGAATTGAAGGGCAGGGCTTGGCTCATCTTCGTCAATAGAGCCAACGATAGGTTTGCGTATACTCGAAGCAATGCAGTGATTCCCTTCATCCTCCTTTCTCGACATGCTTTGAACGTAAAAGTCCTCAACCTTGACTTCATAAAAATGATACGAAAACAAACTCGGGCCAAAACCATTAATCGCAACCGCAGGGCGATCCAGCATCACTTCTGCCACCACCTGCTTCTGGAAAGCTCGCACAAGGCAGAACTTCAGCTGGTCCGAAGTAAACGAGACCTGGGCGACAGGGCGCAACGGGGTGATCTCGGGAGGAAGCACGGAAGGGTGGCGAAACGTTAGCACTTTCGCTCCTGGCATAGAATCGATCGCTAGCTCCAAATCCAACCCCGACCTAAACTTGAAAACTGATCGCAGTGGTAGGTCGTCAACCTTAATAAGCAGAAGCCCCGGCTTCACACTGTCTTTCGCTGCAGCAGGACTTTTCTCGGCGCACTGCTTAACTGCCACGTCACCAGTTGGCAGTATAGTGAAGAAAAGACCGGTTCGTCCTTTGGGAAACGCCACACTGATCTCTGGCAGCGGGATACCTATAGCATCCCCAAGTCCATACAGCGCACTGGGGTATGGTATAGTCTTACCCTCGCCTGCAATGCATTCCAGTCCAAGACGATTCCGTATGGACACCACCACCTCGTACGGAAGTTGTTGTTCTATCCTCGTCGCATTAATCCACACGTCACTTTTCCTCAGAGCATCAATCCCTTCGCCTTTCATCGCCATAACCTGGTTCCAAAGCAATAAATAATGTTCCGCCAGCTCAGCCATTTTGGCCTCATTGCTAGCTGTGTGGCGCTCCGACGCCTTCACCTGTTCTGCTACCATAACTCTCCACTTTTCATGTCCAGAGAACGACTCAATAATCAGGTTGAGTACCGATAGCTGTTCCTCATCCAGCGTCATCCATATTCGCGACAAGTGGAACACCGCGTCATACCGGGGGTCTTCCGTCTGTGAATGATGAGTCGCAGTATTCATCGTCAACTTCAACGCCACATTAATCGGCGCTATCAGGAATCTGTGTGCATGCACGCTTTCCTCTGCGTTCCACCAGTCGGCCTTGGCTGATCTGGATCCCATCTCCTTCAGTCTGGACAACGTCGACTGCAGTACTTTTGGATGCACTCTCGAGTGGATAAAATGCAGTGCGTTCGGGTCCACGTACGCCGACAGATCAATAGCATTAATCAGCTTGAACACCAAGTGGTTCTTCTCCTGCGGCGTCTCCTCCTTCTGGTCGTCAAAGCCTCCAACTCTCCAATTACTAGGGGTTGTGACTGCTGAAAGGGCTCCAAGCGTAAATCCTGCGGCAAACTTCACTCCGTCCGTCCTGCTCTTGTCCTTACGACCTGTCCTAGATGTCGGAGGGCTTCTCATAGGTCCTGAAGGGAACCACACTCCTTCCACTCTAATGTGCAGGTTTCTGATGTCGACCTGCAGATTGTCAATAAGCTTGGTCATCGTCCGTCCTATCCAGCCGTCGGTGCCGAAGTAGCCTTCACTCTCATGTGGAACTGTATACTCTGGTACTTGAGGGCCGTTCCATCGGTCCTGCAGGTCCTGTTCAAGTCTGGTCATCTTCTGGTCCACTAGAGCGGAAATCTCGTCCTGGAGCTCTTCATCATCATGTTTCAAAGGTTCCAGAACCAGTAGAACGTCCTGGAATTTGATCTTGGCCGAACCACTGCCGAAGATGGCGGAAATCGGCAGGTCTGCCTCGAATAGGCCGATAAAGCCTGTTTTAAGCTTGAAAGGCAACCAACTGGGGATGACACTGGCCTTAAGCGTCAGGTTCTCGAGCTTGAGCCGCTCCGACGACTGCCAGAGCTTGGCTGACACGTTCACCGTTTGGCTCTCCACGTACTGGCCCAGGAAGTACACGATCCACGACTTGAGCGCGCCCTCCAGCATGGTGGCGAATAAATAATTAGCGTTGGGAGCGCGGAATGGACTGTTGACTATTGAGAGCTGGCTTTCCGATAAGTAAAAAAGATGTCATTGGATAAAATGAGGATATACGGACCAATGGGAGGAGATTAATTTAGCAGACGAGACGAACCTGTTAAATCCGATTGCGTGGGTGAATTCCTGTAGCGTCACACATAAGATACTTTTGTGGTGTTGTCATGAATCAACGAATACGTAGTCATTATGACTCCCAACTGGATAATTACTGTGTACGTCCTCGAAAAGATGGAGGGTTATAGAGGGCTGGCGAAACTGGATCGGAGACTTTCGTGACGATATCAGCTTCTGGCGGCTGGTCAACCTCGATGCGCTCGTGGTTGGGCGATTCGGTGGTGCATGGCGTCGACATGGCTGATGGTTGTAAGTGGAATGCTGGGCGAGCTCCATTCGCCAGGGCCATGACCGCCACTGAATTCGTAACGGATTCGCACTACGTAGCTCTTGGAGTAGTCAAGGCCGAAGATCGTCGTAAAGAGCTCGCGTTCGCTGTCACTTGCTCGTCGAGGCCGCCCCGACCAGTTCTTCCACACTTTCATCGTCCAGTCCCGAGAAAACTGTAGGTGATACGAGATGGCGTTCGAGTGCACACGCCATCGAACGTGTATTGCTGCCTAATGACAAATGAGAATGTCAGCATCTACCTACCATAAGATTTACAAGAACCCGTACCTTTGAAGGCGAATCGAGAAAGATCTCTGTGCGAGGCGACGCTGGCACAATGCCCATACGGAGCTCCAAACGACCTCCGTCAAAACCGTCGTTACGACGGAAAGGTTTGCGTAGGAACGCTGCTAACCGTGACGGCCGGCCGGAAGTCAATTCTGTATCTGTGAAGTCTGTAATCACCGAGCTGTTTTCAGTCGACCGTGCGCTGTCAGCGTCACCAAAGCTCTCCGACATGACAGCGTCCTGGCTGTCCGAGTCATCTCGATCCTCCTCGAGGCCCGGGCGTTCAGGAAACATGAAAGGTCCTGCCGCTGCGGGCACGCGCAGCTCACTATCAACACTACTCGCACTCGAGCGTCTGGACGATGACTCCTGCTGTTCTTCTCCTGACATCGACCATGCTCGACGGGCTCCTCGGATAGTGTATCTAGTACGGAACCGCAGTCGAATAGGCCTTGGAGCGATCTTGAGGATGCGAAGTACATCCTGGAATTCCAAGTTCGCAATACTCTCTCCATTAACTGATTGTAACACGTCGCCCTCCTGTAGAAAAACAAAAAGAATGACTTTTAGCTGTTGTTTTCAAGATAAATCTTGAATGCTTGAATGTTGTCACGCACTCGGATCTGGTGCGAGACTTGGCCGACACTGAAAATCGTGGACTTGACAATAGTCACCGGAATCCTGTATCCTGAAGGGTCCAGTTGCTCCTGGCTTTTCAGTGTTAACCCCAACTTGTCCTCCGTGAATACCACCTGAGTCAGAAGGACGACAACTGTCAACGGCCTTTCGACTTCAACATTTATTGATCCTGCAGTATAGATCACTAGTTGTAGGTCGTACCTCGTAGTCCTCGTAGGACTGGTCAGGGCCCAAGTGCCAGCTGCGAGACGACGTCAGATTAGGTGCTGGATAGTTGGTGACTGTGCTGCTATTGCTGCAGGCCGAAACGCTGAGACTGCTACTACTGGAGCTGCGATGGCGATAGTGTACGGACAGGGACGAGCGACGCGGCTGCGGGTGCACGACGTCCTGCGCAGAGCGGATCGTCACGGGCTCCTCCATCCTGCAGAATCAGAAGAGGCTTTGGTCGCCTTGTTGCTATTTTGCTGACTTCCTACTTTTCTTCCGACCTTTAGCTGAATCAGAAGTTATCTAGGTGTTTGTAAGCTTTCATAACGAACTTAATCGAGTGTATTGTACGGATAATTTATAATATTCGGATGACATGTCCATGAGCTCTACTGGGCTGACAAGGATGATTGCCAGCTTCTTGTTGAATGGTGCACTGCCGCCTATCAGCTGGACTGTGTAGAGAACCAAGCAGGACTGCAGTCTCGCCTTTGCCTGTTTGCTAAAATTTACTGGGAAGCCTTCGCCTAGGCCTCCCACCTTTCGTTTTGCATTGCAACGAACGAGCACAATGCGCTTCGTACTGTCAATTCTGCTACTCTCCACGGTGCACAGCGCTGTGGCTCACACTTGGATCGACTGCTTTGACACGGACCGAGCCAAGATCTACAACCAGAGCGCGTCGTACATCTTCGGAGGATCCGGTGGCAACGGATTCTGCGAAGGCTACGGAGCCGGGTATCCCGGACGCGGAGACTATGCCATTGGGACGGAATACACGTTCAAAATGCTGGAGAACGAGGTGGAAGCGGGTACGGTTGTGTGTGAGACTGTGGACGTAGATACCTACAGTAACACGGACTGGCGCAAACGGTTGTCAGTCGAAGCCGGTGTGCCTGTGTACTTCGCCTATCTACCTAACGGGCACATTGTCAAGGACAAGAAGGCAATTGGAACGCAGCACGGGGTCTACTGGACCGGAGAAGTGGGCTCTTCGCTCACATCAACTTTGCAAATGACGCAGGAAAACCTGATCAACGGGAAAACAATGGACTACGATGACGGTAATTGCGGCGAAACGTACGACTTCAACGGGAATCCTGGTGGCCGAGCAGGAGATGGACGGCCCTGCATCGGATCATTCGTTGTACCGACAGGAACAGCTCCTGGAATTTACAGTATGGTTTGGTTCTGGACATTCTGGCTGGACAACGAAGCTTCCTACGTGGATCAATCCCAAGCACGAGGATACTTTGGCGCCGCGTATTCAACGTGTTTTGAGGTGGAGGTGACTTCAAGTGGAAATGTGGCCTCTACTTCATCTACAACTACGACAAGTGTAAGCACTACAAACGCTACAAGCACTACAAACTCTCCAAATACAAGCAGCAAGACCGCGATTTACAAATCTAGCGCCACATTCTCGAGTTTGGGGGATAACGACAGTCTTGCTGGTGTACATGCGGAGTCGAGCAGTGGATCTCAAGGTTTAAGTGACGTTTCTTTCGACAACGCCACTGTAGGCTCGGATGAGAGTATGCCACCATCCAGCAATGAGACGGTTGGCACGTTGACCGTCAACTCATCGCTTAGGGGCTCAAATGCGTTAAGCATCGTGGTTTTACTACTGACTGCGCTTGTTCTGTTCTAGGCCGCCACACCAGCGTATGATGTTACGTGCCATCGCGTATGAAGTGGAGTGAAAATGAAGTAATGCATCAATGTTCTTACTGCGCTCCTTACTCTTCTAACAAACGTGCAACAGGGCGAGAATCCAACACTCGGAAATTCGTATTGGAAAGTGACATCCAGCGCGTTTCTTCCGTCTCGCCTTTGCGAAGGAGATGACGGTCTGTCTTGGGGTCGTAGCTTACAACTACAGCATCCGTTTCTTCCTCCAAGTCCACATTGTATCGTTTCACGACCGACACGAGCGGATCTCCGAAGTGGCGATTGTCAAAGAGTCGAACACGACATCCAAGCATCAATTCGTCACCCCAACACACGTGTTGACTGGCATCGAAGTAGCGAATTCGCTGGTTCGGACGGAGAATCTGCGGGTCTTTCGCACTATTTGCATCACGTCCAGTATCCCCACGGCCGCTATTGAGCTCGTCCGGGTCTCTTTCACTGCTTGTGTAGATCCCTTTGCCCTGCATCTCGTCCCGGATAAAATTCCCCTGCCACGATTCACCCGAAGCCCAATGAAACGTGCCGTTGCCGTGCATGAAACCATCTTTCCACTCACCCACGTACCGAGCGACTCGTTTGATATCTGCGCTCCGGCCTACAGTATTTGCGTACTTTTCCTCTGGGACCCACAATGTTCCGTACCCGTGTGGGATCAACACCCCGTTTTCTGTGACACCGTCTCCATCATATTTACTGCCGTCTTCATACCGCTTTACGATCTGTCTAGCCCTCCAAGCAGCGAGCTCTTCTCTCTCCTGTTCCTGTCTCTCACGAGCAGCGTAAGCATCTAAAACGGCTACTACTTTGGCCTTTTCACCTCGGATAAAATCCCGTTTCGCCTGACGGAAAGCTGCTCGTTCCTCGAGGAATCGGCATTCAAGCGCTTTCCACCCGGTCTCGACAGTATCTTCTTCACTAATTTCTCGATCGTATTGCCCAATTTGAAACAGAGCTTGGGTTTCCTCACCGTAGGCAATTAACAGAGCACCCGCTGCCCCCTCTTCCGATAATTCCTCCCCGTCATTAGAACGACCAGCTTTCGCGCGTACTCGGTCGATCGTCACTTGTTTGTATGGATATTCAGGCCATTGTAGACGTGAATCTTGATGGGCGTGGAGTGCCCGTAGTGGATCAAACGCAAACTCCAGAGCTCCTAAAGGGTCCAAGTTCGACTTGTACATGAATGGCCTCAACTTAGTAAATCCGTTTCTTGACTGCAAATACTTCGAAGTGGTGTTTTTGGTCTCTTTCCTTGGAGCAGTGATGGAAGCAGATTACCCATGGAGTAACCAGAGCAACCTCGTCTCGAGCTTAGATCTTCTAGAGGAGGAAGTTCTACGTGATGCGAGTAAACATGGTCTGCAATGGAACCAAGACAAACACCTCCTAGTTGAGGGGGAACCTGCCGCCACCTTCCCAAGGTATGGCTGTGTGTATCTCCTTACACTTGGCACATTTGTAATTCGTTTTGTTGCTAGAGAAATCACGATAATTCCCCCACGAAAGCCTCAACCAGTGCCCAAGACAGCGCGCCGACGAAAATCTTTCGTTAGTAGCAGTCGTGGGGATCGTAGTACAAATAATACAGAAGAAGAAGAAGCGTCCAGGAAACAACTACAGGTAAGGATTGACTAGCCCAACCGTTTACTTCTTACGTCTTGGTTACTGAGATATTCGCTGTCAGCTTGACAATGAACGCCTTCAACGAGAAATTTCACAATGGCAACGTGAGGTGGAGCACGCACGCGACGAAAAACTAGAGCTGGAGGCTTCGTTTCGTCGTTTAGACAAAGAGATTGGGAATGGTTACCACCTCGCAGAGAGAAAAGAGAAGGAACTACGGATTGCGGAACTTGTGGCGAAGAATCAAAAGGTAGGAGCAGCATAAGCGTCAAATGCAAGCCTGAGAGCTAACGAGTTCCTGCAGATGTCACAGCTACTGGAGAAGAAGCTCCAGGGTCACGAAGAGCTTCGTGTAAAACACGCAGAACTACGAGGGGAACACAAGAAGCTCACAGATCAAGTGACTCTCCTGAATCAAGTGCTTAACAGTGTGGAAACCAAGTACACAGAGCTGTCTACGTCTCATAACTCGCTTACTGCAAGCTACGAGGCAGCTCACCACAAAATTGAGGCGTTGCAGCGTGACAATCTCGTGCTACAAGACAAATTGAGCACCTCCGACGCTCACGTCCAAATTGTCAACGAGTATGAAGGTAAAATTCAGCAGTGGGAACGAATCTGCCGGGAGTTGGAGCAGAAATGCGAATATAAGAGCAACAAACTCAAGCAAATGCAGAAAATTGCAAGCGCAACTCAACAAGAAGCTCAACGCGCTCTCGATCGCCAAGAAGAACTGGAACTGGAGCTGCAAGCCGTACACAGCCAAAAGATCCAGATCAACGCCGCCTTAAGGGCGATGGAAGCTAAACTTGAGGAAAACATGCAAACAGGCAGCACTCAAGAATCGGTACGCACCAAGGTTCAATACAGCAAATCGTTTAGTTACTGACAAGCGTTTGATGTAGCTTCACCGCCGGATCCGCCAGTTGGAGGGGGAGTTACTGCATCAGAACCGAGCGAATGCGGAGCTGATGCAGACTTGTAACCAGATTCTGAGCTCACAAAGGAGACCAGGAGCTGTCAAGACTCCTCGTACAGCTAGGAATGACAATGTGATGGCTTCTCGCGTGGCCAAACTGACGTTAACGATCATCTCTTTGACGGATAAACTCCGTATAACGGAGGAAGCTCGGTGAGTACACAGAGTTTGCAAAGTTTATGGATAGTCTTGACGCTTTTTGTATATAGGAACCGCATAAACCGAAGCTTGGATATTCTCATGCAGGCATTCCCGTTCTTGTTACGCTGTCTAGATGCAACCCGGGACCAACTAGTTGCTGTTGTCGAGTCCAACGACATTATCAAGAACGCACTAGAGCAGATCCACGGTCCAAGCTTGCAAAACCCCATTCACGTTAACGAAGTACCGGTGAGTGGCCCCATGTATCTCCGCTTAGCGAGACACAAATATCTGCTAGAAGCTCCGTATCCAATTGAGCTTCTAGCGGATCAAACGGCAGCTCAAGTGCTAAATGGGAATCCAGAGTCAGCAACAGCACTTACAAGGGCGAAAGTGAAGCGATTCTCTCCATTCCGAGTTACGTACAGCGTCCTGAAAGGGAGAGACAATCAGTTTGAGGACGAGAATGGAGATCAAATGCAACTTGTACTGCTTTCCGCCGACTCCAATGATGCCAGTGGTGCATCGTATTTGAATCGGAGTAAGATTAATGCGTTTCTTGAAGTGATTCAAAGCAGTGCTGCTCGTAAGAAGTTCAAGACGCTCGTGATCGGGAAATTAGCCGAGTATATGAGTAAATTACGCGAACTGGCACACCGGTCAGCTTCCGAGGCCGCAGTGCACCAGGCCTCGTTCCAAATGTTGCAGCGTGAGTTAGCTGAACTCCGGCAGCAGCTGAAAACTAACGAGGGAGCTAACAACGACGTTGTGGAGAGAGGAAAAAGCCACAAGACTCACCAATTTCTACTGAAAATGATCGATGTGTACGCTGAGAAGCAGCACGAGAATGACCACCGTCAAATGACGTTCCTCACGCAGCCATTGACCAGCGATATACTCATTATCAACTCGCAGAATGAGATAAATGCTCCTCCTGACGATCGGTTGTGCTTGTCTAACTATGAACTGGACGATGACGACGTGGCTCAGCTACTGCTGAAAATTCACGTGAGTGGAGTGAGGTTTCGAGAGATTAATCTCAGTTCGAACAATCTCTCGGACGTTGGAGCGCAGTGTATTGCGGATTTCATAGAGAAAGCCCCAACGAGTGTTCGAGTAGTGAGTCTCAACGGTAACAAGCACATCTCACGTTGTGGTGTCGAGTTGATCAAGCGAGGTTTGTTAAGGAATCAACGTGTGCAGAGAGTGAAAGAGGACCGAGAGTGTGAAGATGGAGTGATTCTGCGAGGATTAGCGATTCAGCAAGAGTTCGAAGTGACTGGAGAAGGCACAGATATCCTTTGCGTTATTTTACCGATTGCGTCGGACAATGTCGGGGCCACGGTAGATTTGAAGACGACAACACCCGAGGCGGTTGATGGTATGGTGGAGAAGCTTCGTCAGCTCGGATTCAGATACAATATCCGCCCGAGATCTGCATCTTCACGACTACGACCCACTAGCTACAATAGTAAGAGCCGTAGCGAGGCTCAACGGACTGATGTCCGTCCTCGAAGCGCTTCAGCTGTGTCTTCCAGCAGAAAAGCACCCGTTCCGAGCAGTCTGGGGGCTACCACCAGGAGGAAATCTCTTCCAGGAAACCTTACAAATGCCAATATTCGACGTCAACAGATTAAACAGCAGCAAGAACAAAGATTCCAATCGCTCGAAGCAGCTATTCGACGAGCTTCAGCACCGAGTCAACGGGTCCAAGCAACACGATCATCGGCCCCAACGCATTTGAATTCTCGAACCGCTCGCGGCAGTGTCAATGGGAATACTGTAGGCACCAATAGGCGGTCTGTTGGCAACACACACATCAATACAATACGGAGATTGAGGTCGTAGTTCTCCAATCGAACACTATGACGCGAGAATACAAGGAAAAGAGGCTTTGGTTGTGCCCAGACTGGGCAGCCCAGCCGATCCAAAATCTCTGACGACAAACATTCGACTACTTGTTTTACAAGTGTTACTATCCATATACGACTGAAGATCGGTGCTCACCATTGTCAGAATGACGCGACAGTGACTACGAGTGCTATCACCAATGACAACCAAGGATGAAACTGCGAGGTCTTCACCGTGAAACTTGTCTCGGCATTGGCTGATGCACTTGCAGTTGATGAGGACGAAGCTGCTGACGTTTGGGTGGGCGACTCAGTAGTAGAAGCAGAGTCGCCAGAAAGTTCTGGCTCAGCGTCGTAGCTGTCAGAACCAACGTCCAAGCCCACGGAGCTGTCACTTGAAGACGAATTACTGGTGGATGAACCGACTTCCCAGCCCACAGAGCTGCCATTTGAAGACGAATCGCTGGTGGATGCCGAAGAGCTTGTACTAGAGGGGCGAACGGTCCCAGCGCTACCCTCGTCACTGTTAAAGGATGAGAAGGTGGTTGTATCAAGAGGGGAGTATCCACTGTCCGATTCACTGGAGTCTGATCCGGTCTCCGGTATATCTGTCGTTTCCGTTGGAATGGCTGTGGTTGCTGTAGGGACTGTAGTTGTTTGTACAGGAGCCTCAGTCACCCCTACTGGAGCACTCGTCGTTGCTTGCGGGGTCTCGGTTACTGGGACACTTGTCTCCACTAGTGGTGCACTCGTCGTCGCGATCGGAGCTTCCGTCTGTACGACTACCGCCGGCACCGTCGTAGTAGGAACAGGGGTCTCAGTTGGAACCGGAGTCTCGGTAGGGGCCGCTGTCATGACCACTGGTGCACTTGTTGTAACAGGAGGCGCCGTGGTTGAGACTGGAATGGCTGTTGTTACTTGGGGCGTGCTAGTTGTCGAAATTGGAGCGCTGGCGATCTCCGCGTCTCCCGCTGCGGTGTTCGAGTCGACTTGATCCCAAGAAGTAACTGGGGCACTGGTAGTCGATGCTGGCGTTTCTGTTGTTGCCACTGGAGCAGCCGTCGACAATGGTGCTTCAGTAGAAGGGATCGTAGTTATGGGAGTTGCTGTTGTCGCCTCGGGAGCCATCGTGGTGGACTGAGGAGCTGTAGTGGCTTGTGGTGTAGCCGTTGTTGCCTCCGGAGCATTTGCACTTGGCGATTCCGTCGCCGTCGCTGAGCTGCCACTTCCAGACGTGACTTCCACTTCGAAACACGTCGAGTAGGCTGCGCCAAAGTACCCTCGCGCTTGAGACTGATCCACGTACGAGGCCTCATTGTCCAGCCAGAACGTCCAGTACCAAACCATGCTGTAAATTCCAGGCGCCGTGCCTGTCGGAACAACGAAAGAGCCGATGCACGGCTTGCCGTCGCCCGCTCGACCACCCGGATTCCCGTTGTAGTCGTAAGTTTCGCCACAGTTCCCGTCGTCAAAGTCCAACGTGTAGCCATCCATCAGGTTCTCCTGTGTCATCTCCAACGTCGACGTGAGCGAGGAGCCCGCTTCTCCTGTCCAGTAGACCCCGTGCTGGGTTCCAATTGCTTTCTTGTCCTTGACGATATGCCCGTTCGGCAGATACGCGAAGTACACGGTCACACCGGGTGCGACCGAGACTCGTTTGCGCCAGTCGGTGTTGGTGTAGGTATCCGCGTCTACAGTCTCACAGACGGCCGTGCCTGCTTCCACCTCGTTTTCCAGCATCTTGTGTGTGTACTCAGTGCCAATGCTGGTGTCACCGCGACCGGGATAACCGGCTCCGTAGCCTTCGCAGAAGCCGTTACCGCCGGATCCGCCGTAAATGTACGATGCACTCTCATCGTAAATTTTTGTACGACTCGTGTCGAAGCAGTCGATCCATGAGTGCGCCGTCGCGGAATGCTTGCCGAGGTGTACGACGGCGGCGAACACCGCTACGTATACGGGCCACAGCGCCATGGAGGAACGGGTCATTCCCATTCAATGCTGTCGATGCGAGCGTTTGAGGAATAACATGACGGGAGACCGCCGATGAAGCGTTAGACTGGCTCGGAAGTGACTGCAAATGATACGCCAGCTTGTCCTCGTTGTTGCAGCTGTCCGGGCGGCATCCCACGCGCATTGGAGACTTACTTTAGTCGAGCTCAGCCAGATGGCTTCGCGAGTCTTTCATGGCGCGAAAACGGGCGGAAGTTCGCGGCCGATAGGCGCGTGCCGCGTTCCCGAAATCCGGTGATCCGCTGGCATGGCCACAAGCGGCAGCTCGGTGGAGACAGATGAAGAACCACAACACTACAAGTTTACATTTTTCAAGAGGGCTAAGGAAGAATATCTATTGAGCTGCTATCGGATACAACTCGCTGTGCTGCAGCAGACACCTCCGGGAAAAGCCGGCTTTTACGGCGCTCCGGCGGATCACCAGCTGGAAACCGAGTCGTCTGATCCGGGCTGAACGGACGAGTGCAGCGCTGTGCAGGCATAGCAAGTTGCAAGGCATGGTGCTTGGAGAAGCTGAGCCAGATTATAGCAACGTCCCGAACAGCAACGCGAACGCCAGCACCGCCCACCGCTCGACGGTCTTGGTGGAGACGGCCGCGCTCTCCATAGTCGTAGCAGACGCGCTGCCAGGGGATCTTGACGCCGAGCTTGAACTCGAGGCTGGAGGAGAGACCACCGTCGGTGGCGCTGAGGGTTCTTCCTGACCGACATCACCGACATCGGAACCGGAGGCAGAACTACTGTTCGTGCTGGCGCTTGCAGAACTATCGCGTGCTGGGTGAACAGTGGCCACCTCATCCCTGCCGTACTTTGCAGGTGGAAGGCCATCGTCACTACCATCAACTGGCTCAGGAGCAACAGTCCCCGCACTGGATTCCTCTGTTTCTGCTAGTGGAGGTGGTGTCGGAGCTGCAGCACCGACAATAGGAGCTCCTGTCTTAGCCGGTACCGGTGTTGGGGCCGGCGTAGGGGCTGGCGTAGGTGCTGGAGTTGGTGCAGGCGTAGGGGCTGGCGTAGGTGTTGGAGTTGGTGCAGGCGTTGGAGCCGGCGCTGGAGTTGGTGCTGGTGTTGGCGCGGGCGTAGGTGCTGGGGTTGGTGCAGGTGTTGGAGCTGGAGTTGGAGCCGGCGTTGGTGCCGGTGTCACGGGGGCAGCAGTCGCCGCAGGCGCTGCGATTGTTTTCCCCGTAGCGGCACCACCTGCCGTCACCTCCATCTCGAAGCATGTGGAATAAGCCGCGCCGAAGTACCCCTTCGCCTGAGCCTGGTCGATGTATGCAGCCTGGTCATCGAGCCAAAACGTCCAATACCAAACCATATTGTAGATACCCGGCGCAGTGCCTGCCGGCACGACGAACGAGCCTACGCACGGCTTACCATCACCTGCACGTCCGCCTGGATTGCCGTTGTAGTCGACCGTCTCGCCACAGTTTCCGTCATCGTAGTTCATGGTGTGTCCATCGAGCAAGTTCTCAGGTTTCATGTCAAGCGTAGAAGTCAGCGACGTCCCCACCTGACCTGTCCAGTAAATGCCGTGCTGCGTGCCGATGGCCTTCTTGTCTTTGACGATGTGGCCATTCGGCAGATATGCGAAGTACGCCGTCTGCCCTGGGGCCAGTGTAATTCGCTTCCGCCAGTCCGTGTACGTATTTCCTCCAACGTTCTGACACACGGCTGCTCCAGCCTCGACGTCGTTCTTCAGCACCTTGTAAGTGTATCTCGTACCAATATCGATGTCACCGCGACCGGGGTATCCGGCTCCGTAGCCTTCACAGAATCCGTTGCCGCCGGCACCGCCGAAAATATACGACGCACTTTGATCGTAGATCTTGGAACGATCCGTGTCAATGCAGTCAATCCAAGTGTGCGCTTCTGTAGTGTGCGTCATTATCGAGAGCAGCAGAGGCGTCAAGGCCATCGCTGATGAGACGACAGAGACCATTGCTACTCGGAGCTTGTGGCTGTATCGCCGTGCAGCGAGATGTGACCACGACCCAAGAATTTAGAGAGTGCCAACGCATTCCTCACGCGGCAATGCATTTTTTACTGTTAGCAAGTGAACTGATCTGGTTTGTAGGAAAGCACAGAGAAGAGCTGGGAGCGGAAGAAAAGCTGGGCATATTCCCTCTGCGAATGATCACCGGGACAAGCTGGTCGGGATCTCCACAACAAATTTTTCTGAACCTGTCCAAATGCGCTTGATGGTCGACGCCATCTGGGAGTTGAGAATTCGTTGCGCTGCAGACGAACGCTGGTTGCACCGCATACATGGCTTCGGATCGGACACTCCCGCTGTGAATCAGCGTTCGTGTCCTTCAAGCCACCGAAGGCACGTGTGCTCGAGTCTGTGCATTCAATCACGAAATAATTGAATGGAATACAATACATGTACATGTACAAGGAAAGCAGTGGTTTTGTTTGCCATCTATACTTCACGCATCGACTTAGCACACAAAGATACTTTCTTGGCCTACAATCGACCAAGTGCTCTACAACGTACAGACCACTACGTCCAAGACGGCGGCGCCACCGTTCCTGGCCCAGCGGAAGCTTGAATCGAAGCGCACTCGACGAACGCAGCGGATTTCTCAGTGCTTGTGACTCTGCAGTACCGACAGATCTGGTCGATGCACCCCAAACCGCCAGTATTGCAGCTCGTGTCGGTGGCGATATTGATGCCATTTGCTGCATCACCCTCCGATACCGTCCGAGTGCACGTTGGAGCTGCCGGCATCGGAGCTGCTTCTCCTCCGACTTGCGATGCTGGAGCTGGGGTAACAACCGGAGCCTGCGTAGGTACCGGAGCTGAAACCTTAGTAGCAGAAGTAGGAGCAGGAGCAGGAGCAGGAGCAGGAGCAGGAGCAGGAGCAGGAGCAGGAGCAGGAGCAGGAGCAGGAGCAGGAGCAGGAGCAGGAGCAGGAGCAGGAGCAGGAGCAGGAGCAGGAGCAGGAGCAGGAGCAGGAGCAGGAGCAGGAGCAGGAGCAGGAGCAGGAGCAGGAGCAGGAGCAGGAGCAGGAGCAGGAGCTGCTTTCTGCGTCGTATTACCACCGCTACCTCCCGCCACTTCTACTTCGAAACACGTCGAGTACGCCGCACCAAAATATCCTTTCGCCATGTTCTGATCCTTGTACGCGCCTTCGTTGTCCAGCCAAAACGTCCAATACCACACCATGCTGTAAATTCCAGGTGCTGTGCCCTCTGGAATGGTAAACGAACCGATGCATGGTTTCCCGTCACCTGCGCGATGGCTCGGATTGCCATTGTAGTCGTATGTCTCGCCGCAGTTGCCGTCATCGTAATCCATCGTGCGGCCGCCGAGCAAATGCTCCTGTGTCATGTCTTTCGTCGACGTGAGAGACGTGCCTGCCTGACCTGTCCAGTAGACACCGTGCTGGGTGCCCACGCCCTTCTTGTCCTTCACGATATGGCCGTTTGGTAGGTAGGCAAAGTATGCTGTCTGTCCTGGAGCTACTGAGAGTCTTTTGCGCCAATCTGAATAGGTGTTAGTTCCGACGTCCTCGCAAACGGGAGATCCAGCCTCGACTTCGTTCTTGAGCATCTTGTGCGTGTACTCAGTGCCAATGCTGGTGTCACCGCGACCCGGGTACCCCGCTCCATAGCCGTCGCAAAATCCATTGCCACCGGAACCACCAAAAATGTAAGAGGCGCTCTGATCGTACAGCTTGGAACGATCCGTGTCAATGCAGTCCAGCCACGTGTGTCCTTCGGCGAAGTGTCGAGCGACCGACAGCAGCAGGAACGGCAGGAGAGCTATCCTTGATGAGACTACGGAGACCATACTGTTGTTCTGTGCTGTAACCTGTGAGCTTGACTCGGTAATTCGCAGACTGGAGCTCAAGAAAGTGGAGACGCCAACCACTTTCGTGTCGTGGGGACGGAACGGCAAGGCGGTTTACAGAAGGCGCTTGTGGATCGGCCTGGCGTCCAGGTGGCAAGAACGGGACCAGGAACCCGCTCAAAGCTGGGCATCCACAATGCAAACGTCCGATGTGGAGCACGGAAAGGCTGATCGGGATCGGCCCATACGGAGGCGCCCAACAACCCTCGATTCCCCGTGCTGGGGCCATTGTCAATTGCTGCGATCGTCTTCAAAACACGATTTCATAGCAACGCGACCTCCAAGACGACGACTCGCACTCGTGGTGTTGAGAGCACGCTTTGGATGTGAGCAACGCGAACTCGGTGCACGGTTTTTCAGGCAGGACTTGCTCGGTTCGCAAACAGAGAAGGTGATCAAAGCTGACTCAACCATCTGGTTCCGACTTGAGTTCGGCTGTCGGTGAGCTCTGGTCCGTCGCGTCGCAGAGGCAACTGCACTGCACACTCTGCAGTGCACAGTGTGAACCAAGTGGTGTGCAGTCCTGGATCTCTCTCAACCATGGTGATCGAAACCTGTAAATTCGTTAGCAAAGGGCATGTACATGTAACAACTTGATCGTACTGCATTTTCAAAATGAAAGCGTGAATTACTGTTGTCAGTGGCGAGACCACCAAAATGCACACATCACATTTCATGCAGCGCCTACCAGCAATAGGAACTGTACCAGCAACTGGAGACAAACGATAGAGCAGCAAGTTGGCTCTGGTGTTTCTCCTCCGCAGTCAAATAATGACGATTTAGCCCATGTGAACGGTCACACGCTTGCCCATCTTGCCCATAATGACGAGGTGGTCAAAGTGGCCAGCCAGAGCTTCTGTGAACGTGGGGAGAACCGTGTAGTGAATCTTGTACTTCTTGCACACGTCGATGATGATCGGGGCGATGGCGGGGTAGTGGTACTGCGAGACACCGGGGAAGAGGTGGTGCGTCACCTGGTAGTTTAGCGCACCCGTGAGGAAGGTCGTGACGAACGAGCCGTGGCCGTAGTCAACCGACGACTTGACCTGCGAGATAGCCCACTCGTCGTCTATGGCAGTGACTCCCTCATCATCGCCAGGGTACTCGCAAGCCGTGGAAACGTGGCTCACCTGGAAGTTGAAGGCCAGGTACCAGCCCGTCATAAACTCAGCGAGGAAGAAGACGCCCCAGTAGCGAGCAGGGTCAACCTGCAGCACGACCAGCGGGATGTAGATGCGGTAGAACGCCCAGAAGGCCTTGGACATGACCAGTTCCACCCAGTCGCCAATCGAGTGCGGGTTCACACGGAGTGGGCCGTTCGTCAGCGCGATGAACGTCTCGAAAATATCCTGCACGCGGAACTTGAGGCCGAGCACACCGTAGAGCGGAGGCAGGTAGAGGTGCTGGAACTTGTAGATCGGTAGCAGGACCTGGCGGTAAACGATTCGGCGTACGTCGCTCTTGAAGTCCACCGGAAGGTCCGGGTCAGCACCAGGAACGTTCGTGTAGATGTGGTGACCCACAACGTGCTGGTTGAGCCACGAAACCATGTTAGCACCGGCGACCCAGTCCATCGCAAGACGTCCGATGAGGGTCCAGCCCGTGGGGCTGCTCGAGATGGCCGCGTGCGACGCGTCGTGCATCACGTGAAGCAGCGGAAGGGCCTGGCACACGCCGAAGAGGGCACCCCACGCGTAGTGCGCGTAGATGTTGTCAGAAAGCTGTTGGTTCATGCCCATGTAGGCCGCAGCTCCAAGGATGGCCACGAAGAACATGCGCCACAGGCCTGAGTACGGGTTGCGTGAGTCCAGGTTGTTGTCCTTGAAGTACTGGCCCACACGTTCGCGGCACTCGCGGTAGAAGCCCGTGTCAGGCTTGTACGTGGGGAACTCAGAGCCTCCAACGAGCTTTCCCACCGCATATTTGGCCAGGATCTTGTCCGCGCGGCTGGAGAATGGGTGGTACGAGTCGAACGTGTCGGTACACTCACGTCCGGAGTGCAGCAGCACGAGCTCGCGGCCTCCAGGGTGGCGGTCAGCCCATTCTGGTGGTACAGAAGCAACAAGCAGCGAATTGTCAGCAATAGATCACCAATTGTCAGAGATACTACTACCGTACCGGTGACATCGTACACGACACCGCGGATGATGACCCAGGCGCTTTTGGCCGTGTTGTGCTTGGCCACGTCCTGCCACGTGAAGGTGGCGGTGTTCTTGTCCGTCGTGGGGGCACCCTTGCGCTGGTGCAGGCCCTCTAAAGTAGGAAGAAAGACACGCGAAAGTCAGCGGAGAAGCACGAAGAGAAGCATGGGGTGGACGTAGCGTACCGTTGGCGACTACACTCTTCTCGGTTTCGATGGGGGCCATGGCAGCTCCTAGTTCGTCAATGGCTGGCGGAGGTTCCGATGGTTCTTCCGGGCGTGGGCGCGAATCGAAGTGTGATGTCATCCGATGGGTAAGGAGCTCCACTACATCAGGAAGTACCAGCTATGTCAATGAGCCCGTTTATGCGGGTTATCAATAAAAACAGGTCAATTATGAGTAAGAAACTGGTTTGAATTGAACGAATGTGACAGGGTAAGCAGTTCCTACGGTTTGATGTGCATATGATGTGGCACACTGCTGGAAGATCGCCTCGCGAAACGTGTGGCTCTCCGAATGGCCACGCCTCTTTGTAGCCAAATGCTGGCTGAAGCAGTCCCAGCCTACCGTCTTAGCAATCCGCAGACGAAGCGGCAGTGTGTTCATGCGCAGGTAAGACAGTCTGGCCATTGCTGTGCAATTTGCTGCGCCTGTGCGGAGTGCTGCATAGTGGTGCCGGCAGTGCCGCGGTGCCGTTCTGATGGTCTGTGTATACGGTATACCGTACGGGCACAAAGACCCGGCCGCGGGCCGCGCGCGTATTTATTTATGTTAACTCACGTTGTTGGTCACATGGCTACATCAGAGCTTGATGCGGATGTGGGCGTGCTGTAACAGCGAAGCGAGCACGCAAACCGCCAGCATGTACAGAAGCAACACGCCCGAAGCTACGTCGGTACTCGTGTTGATGGTGTGCATGCTCAAGTTGACTGCTCCAGTCATCAGATTGGCCTAAAAATGGATGTTAGCTCTGCGTGGTCCTGGGAAAGACAGGAAACAAGTTTACCGCAATGAAGACGAAGAGCTGATTGTGGTTGATGCCTTGGTACAGTAGCGGCACCCTGGGTAACATGCTACGTAGGCAGAATGGTGTTAGTAAAGGAAGGTTCGGGTTCTGTAATTGCTCGGCGGACGTACGAGACAGTTTGGATCCCGCTGTAGAGGGCTAGCAGTGTGAGGGACTCTGCCAAGACCCAGAGCAAGTACGACAGGTTCAGCTAAAATTATATCAACGGAGAAGTACGTCAGCGCGTTAGACAATGCATCAGTCAGAGCTGCGGTATGCGTACCATTCGGCGGGACGGACGAGCAACAAGGCTCACCGACAGGAAGGTCGATAGCCACAAGAACCCAGCAACAACAACAAGTGTGATGGCAAGCCACCTCATGTTGCGGTGCAGCTTTGAACCGTTGGAATCCATGTATCCGAAAATGCTTTGGCCTGCGTACACGGCAAACATGTACAGAGAGGTGTAGCCTGGGCAACAAGCAAGATACATTAGACTGTGTGATCACAATTTTAGGTATCGAAGACGACTTACCTGCCAGACTGAGAATTCCTTCGCGGTTCTGGCTCATCAAATTGTCCCGAGGTGCATTAAGGATGTACTCTTCACCGCCATAATGTGAGAGGTATAGCTGATAGCCTGTCAGTTTGGTATTTCAATAAGGGTCAGCCAGATACCAGCACCAAGCACAACACAGTGTACGCACCAAACGCAATGATAGCCGCAACTACGGGGCTGGATGCCCAGTTGCCTAAAAGGCAGAGGAAAGTGTACACTAGGTACACCCCTGCAAGCGTGAAGTAGAAGTTCCAGTGAACTCCATACTCAGACACGTGCTCCTACATGTAACCAGCACAGGCGCTATTAGATCGTGCTCATTAGTAAAAAGCTATGGCGCAGCATACCTGGTAGTTGACACCTTTGACAGTCAGAAAGCGGGCGATTCCAAATACCAGGACAAGTGCAATCGGCCGAAGAAAAGCGTAGCACTTCGTCATTAAGGTTTCGGTTTGTTGAGATCTGCAAGGATAAAAGAAAACCACACTCAGCAATGCTATCCACAACGGTCCAGCTTCTCTCCACGCACCGTTTCGTGTTAGCACCCAGCCGAGCTTGACGAGCTGGTGCAGACACGATAGCCGAGGATACGATAAATGCACCAACGCCGATATCCATCTACATGTAGTCCGCACAGATACTCTCAGTAAGAACTATCCCAACATTGTATATCATTTGCAAGAAATGCTGCTTACCACACTGAAACCATAGTTTTCTGTCTTAGCAAAGCGACGAGGGAAAACCGTGAAGTCGACTGCCAGAATCGCAAAGCACCTAAATCGCGAAATGTAATAAGCCTTCTCACTCAACCATAATAGCCCAGCTCACCAACGTACGTCGAAATCATGATCTGTGCTCGGAAATTGGTCAGGAATGGCAGCTCCTTTTGGAGCAACTGGTTCATTTTCTCCTTCCTGCAGTGTTTGCGGATAAACTCCTTGGCATGGAATCGGGATAGTGCGCTAAGCATCGCCGCCAATGCGTACACCATTGCGAGCAGTGGCACTGCATATTCCGCGAAGCTAAAGCCGATCATCGTAGGCACCACCGTCACGACGAACTCCAGCAAGATTGTCGCCGCCAAGTTCTGCCACGAATCCAATTCTCATTCCTTGCAGTAAATGAGCACGACATAAGGAGCTTACGAGATTGTCAGCGCCTAATTGCCGTATCCCAACGACCTCCAGCAACAACATAAGCTCCGAGTAAAGCCATAGACTCCCCTGACACAATGTAACAACGTCCTGGTTCAGTGCCCTTCGACTCGATTTCTCAGCGGTTGAGTCCCGTTCCACCGTCATAGAAACTTCAAGTCAATACGCACCGGTGCAATGGCGAAAACGAGGAAGACTTCGCGAGCGCTGGTGCCCTGGAGCCCGGCGACGAATGCCTCCTTGGCGAGCTTGTAGTCCTCGTCCATGTCGATTATGTCAAGTTATGCCCAATCAGCGTGGAATTTAACTGATATTCTACCAATCACCGGATGGAAGGGGGGCAGTTTGGCATCGCGTACAGCTCAAGATGACTGGTACGAGTGGCGACGTGTTTACAAGCAATGCTCGCTTGCTACGTGACTTTGGCTTGATTTCATACGTGGTCATTGCCCGATTAACGATGCTGATGCTGCGCTTGTTGTGGTTTAATTGGCAGATTACAAGGAAGAGCAAGCCATGGAGGTGGAGGCCCTCGAGGCCATCTACATGGACGACTTTACCCGTGCGTAGACAGACAATTGCTGTGCTTTCTTGTGCGTAGTAGGCAGTGACTTAAAATTGAAGGCAATTGTTGGCGTGGTGACAGAGCTGTCGGATGAGCCACTGACCTACCAGGTGCACGTGGTGCCTAACCAGGATGGCGAGAACAACTTCGGTACATTCCTGCGGATTTGGTCGTGGTTATTTTGTGAGTGTGCTCGCTGATGCACTGGTGGATATGGCGCTATTTTTTTTATCGACTGCAGTGGCGTTGCTGCTCAAGGCAGAGATCCCCGAAACATACCCCGACGTGGAGCCAAAGGTTCGTGCATAAGGTGCTGCTTGCATGACGTGGTGGCGTGAAGTACTGACCGGCTATGGCATCGCCTCAAAAAGATTGAGGTTATCGTGAAGAAAGGTCTGGCAGACACTCAGGTGAAGGAGATCAAACAGTTGCTGGCTCAACAGGTCGAGGAGAACATGGGCATGGCCATGATGTATACGCTGTCGGAGGCGGTGCGGGAATATTTAGTGGAGAACAACCGTGAGGGCAATGTACGTCGCAAGCTGGCAATGGTTGCAATCTCGATTGATAAAGCTGATACGAATCTCGGGTGAATCTGCTTGTTGCGTGTGCAGGACGGATCCGAGCACCAGGAGATGCTGCGTCGCATGGAGTTGAAGAAGAAAAAGGAGGAGAAGGTGGAAGCGGACAGACTAGAGGAGGTGAGGTTGAGATTGAAGCATGCAAGAGCTTGCAGCTGCTAACACGTCGAGCTTTTGCTTTGGCAGGCTAATGCGAATGCTGAGGAACAGCGGCGCGAATTCCATGGTAAGATTCGCTCTTGCTTGCAGTGGTGTTTTCTTTGTAGAACTAACAGAGGACCTGTCTTCGCTTTATAGGCACACCTGTGACTGTCGAGACGTTCGCTATCTGGAAGGCTAAGTTCGATGCTGAAATGGTCAGCACGACGAAGACCAGCGTCAAGGACGAGGCCACTGCGAAACTCTCAGGTGCGTGCTGCAACGTCGGATGCAAAGGATCCCTAGTCTAACGTAACGTAACGTCTGTTCTCTCTCAGGCCGTCAACTGTGGAACAAGGGTCTCGTTACGGAAGATGGAGCTGTTGAAGCCGAAGCTGAGGCTGAAGGCGAAGAAGATGCTGCAGACGACGGCGAGGAGGAAGGTGGCAACGATGACCAGAAGTAGAACTGCAAGGTAGCCATATGCTTCAGTAGAGTTTACATGCTCCATGATAGGTCGGTGCAGAAAAAATACACAACGTGGGAAGGTGCCGCAGCTGCGTTGATCCCATCTAAAAATACTTTTTTGTCCACATTTGAATAAGATACCGACTGCCAAGTTGGCCATGGCGATCCCGGCCTTCACTGCCGCGACCAGAGCTGGTGCCGGTCAGCCAGACACAGACGCAATGGACATGGCGTCGTTCTGCCAGTGCTGCCAGGTGGCGTGCCACCGTTTCCGACCCGCTAAACCATGCAGTGTTCGTGACCTTTCGCACTGATATTCGTCAACCTTTTTTTCTTCCTCCTGTCAGATTATTAATTTTTGCTTCTTTTATCATGTAGTTCTGCCACGCATATGTATGCCAATTCTGCTCGTGTGGAACGGAACCTCACGTATTGTGCAAGAGCTGCCAGCCGCAAGTGCGCGGCGCCCAGCCGGCCTTCTCGATCCGGCAGTTCCTGTGGCGCTTCAAGATGCTGCCGTTTGGCTGTCATGGCGAGAAATGGTTGTTCCTCGTGCGCAAACGCCAGTCGTTCGTGGTGCCCACAGATTTAACCGGGGATGATTATCAGTGGCTCGTACATCAGCTACCCAGGCAGCGCAGATTGCAAGGAGCGCACTTGGAGCAGAAGCGGACTCTTGACAGGGTGAGTAAGGGCTACTGCTATAAAAGAGAGGTATCAGGCAACTGGGGCTAATGCTTTTTTTTATTGTGCAGGATGTTGACCGCACGTTCCAGCAATTGCAGATAAGGATGGCCAACGCCAAGAGGTCGAATTTCCTGGCCAAGTCATACTCGCCATCCGAGTTGATGACCTGGAAATTCAGTACACACCAGCTTCTTAGTGCGTTCCTGATGCTCAAGCCGCAAATTGGATATTGCCAGGTTAGAAAGATTTTATTGAGATATATTACGTAGGTTGCTAACAATTAATTTATGTTGAGAGCAGGGAATGACATCTGTGGCGGCAGTGCTCGTTCAAGAGTCCAAGATGAACAGTGAGATCGCATTCCGCCTGTTCTTGGCTCTCTCGGAAAAGTACAGACTTGATGATGTCTATGGCCCCGACATGAAGGATGTAAATCTTCGCTATTTCCAGCTTGATGAAGCACTGCGGCTGCATCTCCCTCGTCTGCACGCCCACCTGTCAGATCTAGATGTCCACCCTTCAACCTACGCATCTTGGTGAGCCCATATGATTGTGGATACGGCACATGTATCGTCATGAGAACTAACGCGATGTATTGCAGCTGGATCTTGACGTTGTTCACAGAGTGCCGGCTGTTCCCCCACCGTTATGTTATTGCGTTTTTGGATTTGTTTTTTGAGTTTGGGTGGAAAGTATTTTTCCAAACGTGTTTAGCTATTTTCAGTACGATTGAGGTAAGATACGATGCGAGTGCCTGGAGCTAACGTTTTGATATGCTGACACTTTGATGTACCGGTACTGGTTCCAGGCTCCGTTGTTACGTAAGTCATCCTCAGGTGAAATCTTCGCCTACCTGTCGAAGGTCACCTGGTTCCATCGGCATAAGGTAGATAAAAATCTCTTTTAGCTGCAATCTTGCCAACGACTGACATGTTTCCTGTGTTAGTCTGAAAGCGACCTCAATCGATTTTTTGCGACTGCAAGGGGATTCAATGTGTGTAGCTTCTGGTGAATTTTCTACTTTGGTGCAGCGGTAGTTCTCATTGCTTGTTTTTCTGCAGATCTCCAGCTCTTTCCTCGATGTTCTGCAAGGCGAATACTCCACTGAGGCGAGCATGAGTATGAACGAACATGATTAGCCAGCAAGCCTTCATTTTGTTTGAAGAAGCGACAAGTGAGCACGTTGTCTGGTGGGAGATAAGCATAGGCAAGCCAAGAGCGCAATTTCAATTTGCCAACTTGTGGCACCGACAACTACGCCGAAAATCGTACAGCCTAATAATCTTAACACGACAAGTTGCTTCTTTGGTGGGCTGTAAATCTCCTTCCTAGTAGACTTAGGACTTGTACTCCTCATGTCTCCTGTCCTTGCGGTGCTGTCTCGAACGTGACGTGCTGGGTAAACGATACGCGTTTGCGCTTGCGAAGCGAGGCTGTGAGCGCACGCGGCTTGGCCCGCTTTGATGCAATTCCTATTTGTGACCCCCACTTCAGATGATTGAAAAGTGCTTCTGTAAGGAGGTGCTCGCGGATGACCCCGTCATTCACCAGCGGCCGAACTTTACCGTATAAATCACTGACGCTCATTGTTGGAAAGCGGACGAACTCCATCATTTCTGCCAGTAGATCTTCCAACGACTTGTCGGCGTTAGAAACGCGAGACTCGCCCCACATGACAAGCGCCTCCATTAGCGCCAGCTCTCGAATCTGCAGCTCATCCTGCGGAACGAGTTCCAGTAGTATCTTCTCTGGAAGCTGCACGATCTGGGGGTCACAAAACACTTCATGCGCATACTTGAGCACAAAGACCTTGCACATTTCTCCGAGTGCTACCAATTCATACATTTCTGCAGCGATCAGGAGCCCCAGCACACTCTCCAGATCCAGCACCACGTCTCCTGTATAAATGAAGAGCAGCATCTTTTCCACGATATTCGGCTCAATATCATGCAACTCCACGTCCCGTCGCGACGACTCACGCATGCTCCCTGTTAGCATCGCCCGAAATGGCGGAGAGCTCGCTGCCAGAATGAATCTGTGTGCGTGAAAGCGCCGAACACCTCCAGGTTTACTTCCATTGCTCGCTGTGCTCCCATTTCCATTGGACTCTCGACGATTCTCTCCATATCGAACACAAAGCACCACATCTGCGCCTATCATCGACTTTCCAAAGCTTTCTTCTCCGTCTTCATCACACGCCACCGCCTTCTTCATCCTCTCGGACAGATCCCGGTGGTCCGAACAGGCTGTCGACACGCGTTTCCTGGTACTCCGACGTCTTCCTGTCTTTCCGGAGCCTAGACTCATCTCAGATGAGGTCTCTGACCTGGAATCTTCGTCTTCATTGGACTGTGGCGTCGACTCGACGTCTGCAAACGGAGACATGTTGGCCGCTGGAGGAGCTGGCGGGTCTACGTTGGCAGCTGGAGGGCCCGTGGGCGACCCTGCTATTGCTTCAGTCATTGGTAGAGGTGGAGACGTCGGTGGAGAGCGCCTTTGAACCGGTGGAGGACTCGTGTCTCGCTGTGTGTCCGGCAGTTGCTGCGTCATTTGGTCCTCGATTGGGATCTGCGTCTCTTCCTCGTCGTCTGAGTCTTCCTCCGCATCTTCCATATCCTCCGAGCTCCCAGCGGATTGTCGTCCGACTTGAGCACGTCGTCTGCCGCGAAACTCGACGGCGCTGGGGCCATGGCGAGAGCGACGTGCGTCTCCAGCTCGAGCACTTGTGGAGCTTCCTGTCATGGTCGAGAAAAGTCTATTTGGCTTCGATCTATTTTTGCAGCTAGTTTTTCAACCAATCTGTACAAAGTATGCATTAGGAGAGGCCCTTATAAAATACATGCACATACCCAATTCAGATTTTGACCAAGATGATCAAGGGGATCCTCATCGTGAACAACCACGGCAAGCCGCGCATCGTCAAGTTCTACGAGCACGTGGTGCGTCTGCATGCCGTTCTACAGCTATATTAACGCTCTATGACTGCTAATGTGGTGTGCGTTTTTTCCAGCCTGATGCTGAGCAGCAGGCCGTGATTCGAGACATCTATACGCAAGTGTCCAAGCGCCCCGACACGCTCTGCAACTTCCTCGAGGGCACGTACGTGGATCACAGCTGTTCTTCATAGTGTGAATTGAGTTTGTGTTTGACGGTGGTATGGTGATGATAGGGTGCGGTATTGGGGCGACGGCGTGAAGCTAATCTACCGACACTACGCGACGCTGTACTTTGTGTTCGCGGTGGACAAACAGGAGAGCGATCTGGGCATCTTGGACTTGATTCAAGGTACTGTAAAGGTTGCTGCAGCAATGTCGACGGGGGTAATTTCTAACGCACTGGCTGCTGTGTAGTGTTTGTGGAGACGCTGGACAAGATCTTCGAGAACGTTTGTGAGCTGGACCTGATTTTCCACAGTGATAAGGTGCACTACGCGCTGGACGAGATCGTCATGGGGGGAATGGTGCTGGAGACCAACATCAACGAAGTGTTGACGGCTGTGAACGAGATGAACCGCATGGACAACGTCTCGTCCAGACGCTCGCTGCAGTCCACCATGAAGAAGTAAGAACTCAAGCATACTGATCACCAGTGTATCGATCGATTTGGACGACTCGTTACGTGGGCTATCCTCTATGATCTTCTGCTTCTCTGGGGCCTAAATAAGCTTGCTCTTCTTGCCCTTCTTGTCGTCCGCAGTCAAGGCCGCCAGGGCCTTGGCTCCTTCCTCACGGTCGCGCAGAGCCTTCGCTTCTGCTTCCTTGGCGGCCTCCTTAGCCTTCGCCAGAGCTTCGTCGTCGGGCAGCTTGCCGCCCAGATCCAGCACAAGCTTCTCCAGCACCTCCACCTTCTCACTCAGCTGCTCCTTCTCACCCTGCACAGCCTCGTAGCGCTGCTTGTACGACACCATCTGCGATGACAGCGACAGCGTCAGGAACGCCACGCCGATGTTGAACACGTTGAGCTTCTGCGTGCGAAGGTGCGAGATGAAGGACGTGGGGTATTCTACAGTAGCAACAGCAACACGAGAAAGGGTTAACCGGAAATGCATAGAGACTGTACGTGTTTCCCTGTCGCGTACCTTTGCGAGGAGCTGCCGTCGAGAGGCGGCGGATCCCACGTACAGCAAACATCTTGGCACAAGTCTGTCTGTGGTTGTCAACTGTGTAGAAAGTGGTGTCTTCCACACCATCTTTATCGTCCAAAACGTTAACGGCGTCCACAACGTTAACATGCGTTGATGCTGGGAAAAGGAAAGTCTCCAGTGCGCCGTGTATTGCTGCTGCTCTGACGAAGCTCGGTTGGGTCTGCACCTCGTCCGCGCTGGCATTCGTCGTGTCCCGATGCGATTTCTTCCGGTGAATCGACTCTGCGGACTGGGAAGCTGCTCAGCGGGAGTCAAACCGAGCAGGCTTCTCCAGACCGTTAGATGAGTTCAAGTAGCTTGGCCACTCGCCATTTTGGCTCAGTTGACAACAAGCCACGACCAGCACAAGCAACATGGGCTACGGTCACCAAGGAGGATACGAGCAGCGTGGAGATTACAATAGCTCTTACGAAGAGTACGATCGTCGTGGCAGCTTTGGAGGCAACTCCAGTTCGAGTTCGAGCTCTCGCGATTCACACCGCAGAGACAACTACGGCTCAGCCAACGGGAGCTACAACAGGGACAACGATTACCGTAGTCAAGGGACTTCCTACAGTGGAAGCTACGCCGGAAACGGAGATCGCAGTTCATCTGGAAGCTATGGTGACGGCCGCAGAGAATACGATGACCGAAGCTACAACAGTGGCCGTGGCGACCATAGGAGCAATAACTATGGCAACGACGGCAGAACTCAAGACTACGGTGGCGGGTCTCGAGGTAGCAACTACTACACACCCGGTAGATATGACCAAGGACGCTCCACCGGTTCTTACGAGCGTCGAAGCTACGAAAGTGGCCAGAGCAGTGGGTATGGTGAAGGATCTTACGGAAGACACTACGACGACAACTCGAGAAACAATCACAACTTTGACCAGCGAGACAACCGCGGTGGAAGTGGCGACGGAAATACCCGTGGCAACTCGTACGGGGGAAGTTTTGACTCAGCCCGTCGTGATAACCGAGCGCATGTCGGTAACGACAGATCGAGCTCCGGCAGTAACACCTACGCCACTTCAGACACCCGTGACAATCGAGCCTATACCGGTAACGGCAGCTCGAGTTCCCGTAGTAACACCGACAATTCACGAGACAACCGCGGGTACGGTGGCAATGGAAAGAATCGCTATGGGGGCTCGGAAGATCGTCAGAGCCGGAACTTCGGCAACGACCGCGATAATCGCACCGGTGAGAGTGGAAGAGGGTACCGGAGCTATAGGAGCTATAATGGTGGAGGAAGTCGTTATGGTGGTGGAGGCGGCGAAGGCTACGGAGGAGGACGCGCAGAGAGAAGCTCCGGTGTCGGCGAGATCGACGGCTGTGGGTATGAATCCATCGGAGATACGAACATGGATCCTCGCTTGCAGGACCTGTGGACCGGTCGAGTTCCTCCACTCGAGGTGGAAGACGAAGATCCTGAGTTGCAGAGAGAGACGAAGATCTGTCGACGTCCAGGATTCGGGAAGGAAGGAAACAGAAAGATAATGAAGGTCAACTACTTCAGTATCTCCTTGGACAAAGCGCCCGTGGAGATCTTCAAGTACCATGTGGACGTTGTGCGTTCGCCGCGTCCTGATGAACGTACAGAGTTGCAAGGAGGTGTAAACCCGACGATCAAAGGTGACCAGACTATGGAGACTCCGCGAATGGAGAAACCTCTTTCTCGGTCGATCGTGCGCAAGGTTATCAACGCTGCTCTACTGCAGTACAAGGACCATCTGGGCGATATCCGTGTAGTACACGATGGCATGTCTGCGCTATACTCGCCACAGAAGTTCGAGTGGAACTACCGCGACTTTCCTGACGTGAATCCTGATGGTAGTGGAGACGGATCACAACAGCGAGGCTCCCGAGGGCCGCCGACGTTCATTGTCAAGATGAAACTCGCCGAGACCATTGCCGTCGGTAGTGTGGAGGACCACTACAAGAACCCAGACGAAAACGTGATGCCCATTCTCCAAGCATTGGACGTCGTTGCTCGTCATCTAGGAGCCCAACGTCTTATCTCAGTTGGTCGAAATTTCTTTGCGATGAAGAAGACACACCAGCTCAAGGGGGGCAAGGAGCTCTGTTGGGGATACCACCAGGCCATTCGTGTCGCTGAAAAGAAGCTCCTGATGAACGTGGATCAAGCCGCTACGGTGTTCTACGAGCCGGGCGAGCTCATGAAGCTTGTACTCGCAGCTCTGAACGCGCGCTCTCCGACAGAAATCCGCAATCTGTCGGAGCGAGAAATGAGGAACTTGGCGCGAGCTCTACGCAAACTGGAGGTGGTTCCTACCCACAGAAAAGACCGGAAGCGTCCCATCTTCGGCATCAGCACAGATCGAGCCGACCAAACCAAGGTGGATATCAAGGGCGAGACGATGAGTGTCGCTGATTATTTCGCTAGGAAGTACGGTGTGAACCTCCGGTACCCCAACCTACCGCTCGTGAACGTTGGTAGCAAGAAAGCTGGACGAGAGAGTTGGCTGCCGATCGAGCTGTGCGAAGTTGCGCCGGGACAGCGATGCCCGAACATCAATGATCTGGATACAGCAGAGATTATCCGGCAGACTAGCCAGCCACCACGTGTGCGTCAGGGGACTATCTTAGAGCAGATCCGTCAAGCGGGCTTTGAGAACGACCCGTACCTGGAGGCGTTCGGCATGAAAGTCAACCAAAGCCTCGAAACGACGGACGTTCGTGTGCTTGACGCTCCGGATGTGCAGTATGCGAATGTATCGGAGAGACCATCAGGCGGTCAGTGGAACTTGAAAGACAAGAAGTTCGTGTGCGGTGCGGTACTCCGCAACTGGGGTGTTTTAGTGGACGCCAACGTGAGCCCACGAGACGTCCAGAATTTCATCGGGCTCATGGTGGATACTGCAAGCAAGTGTGGGCTTTCAATGGAGTGTCGGAACCCGCCTGTGATCGATCGCTCTGCGTCCCACATGGAGGTGGAGGATCTCATGAAAAGCTGCTTCCGTGAGCTGGAGGACCGCGGCACTGGTTCTCCGCAGCTCATTATGGTTATCAAGCAAGACAAAGGGTCCGTCTCCTATGGTCGTATCAAGCGAATGTCCGACACGGTGCTGGGGATCCCCAGTCAGTGTGTCGTTGCATCGAATTTACGCAAAGGGAACCCCCAAATCTGCGCCAATATCTGTCTGAAGATGAACATGAAGCTGAGTGGCAAGAACTCAGTCCTTCGTGAGCCCCTGCCGCTGATCAGTACGCTGCCAACTATCGTTATTGGGGCCGACGTGGAACATCCTCGCTCCGGTATGGGCTCTCGTCCATCTATCGCATCGGTGGTGGCCTCAATGGACGCGTACTCGGGGAAGTACATTGGTCGTGTGGCGGCGCAGAAGGCAGCCAGTGACATTCAGCAACTCCCTCACATGCTTCATGATCTGTTCTTGGCGTTCTACCAGAGCACCAACCGACAGCCCCAGCGGGTCATCTACTACCGCGATGGAGTGAGCGAAGGCCGGTTCTACGACATTTTGCAGAGCGAAATGCGGGCGTTGCGCAGGACGTTCAAGATGTTGTCGGACGAGTATAACCCGCCGGTGACGTTCGTGGTCGTTAACAAGCGCCACCACATGCGCGCTTTCCCGGTGGACCCGCACGATGCTGACCGTAAAGGAAACGTGGTTCCGGGCACGGTGCTGGACAGAACTGTGGTCAACCCGCACAGGTTCGACTTCTTCCTGTACGGCCATAGCGGAATCCAGGGCACCAGTGTTCCGTGCCGCTACACCGTGCTGCATGATGAGAACAAGATGTCCGCGGACGAGGTGCAGCGCCTGACGTATCACTTGGGATACACGTTTGCTCGCTGCACGCGCTCGGTGTCGTTTGTGACGCCTGCTTATTACGCGCACTTGGCTGCTGGACGCGCTCGGTTCTTCCTCTACGAAGGCTCGTCGGACACGGCCTCCATGAGCACCAACGTTTCGATGTCGTCCAGCTTCGACTTTGCGGGACTGCACAAGAATATGCTTGACTGCATGTTCTACGTGTAATGGGGGTCACGACAAGGTGCCAAGCGGTTTTTCATGTTGGTCGTTGCTGTGCAGATGCAGTGGTTGAAACGATGGAGAATTGATGTGAATCTGCCAGCCGAAGTGCATTCTTGGAGCTAGGCTTAACCGAGTGGAAGAAAGAGCTGGGATAATGGTAAAGAGTTGAGTCTCAAACGTGTTCTTGGTCTATTAGTTGCAGATCTCCAGAATTGTTGGTTCCTACACTCACATCATCGAGCACTCACCGTCCTGCACATAGCGGGCAAATGTACTTATCGTCAGTGTTGGTCATGGCTGCGATGATCGCTCTGCACACATAAACGATAGGGAAATACGTGAGTACGTTGACAAAAGGTCCAGTGAGGAAAGCCACAACAGAACAGGGGAACGTACGGAGTCAAACTCGGGTCGCAGGCGCCGTGCACCCAGAGCTCGCACGAGTCACAGCATACAAACGTGCTTTGGTCGTCGTCCTCGTATACTTCGTTGCAGACCGGACAGTATTGGCCCAGAGCACGTAGCTCCCGTTCGCGTGCCAGCTCCTTCTTCGTTCGGGCACGCTTCTTTGCCGGCGGTGCAGGAGGCGCAGCAACTATCACAGGAACAGGTGCTGCGCTTGTAGCCGCACGCTTGGATCGTGGAGTTCGAGACGAAGACGAAGATGTCTTGCGCTTCTTTGAGGCAGAAGAGGGTGATTCTTCTGGAACCACCGCCTCTGCATACTGCACACTCTTCCTCTTCCGGGATGAGGACCTGGCAGGTGTTGATACGCCCTCTTCATCTCCATGAAACCCAATATCTAACGCCTCCGCTGTCTCAACTGCCGTCGTCTGGTGTTCGGCTGGGGTCTGCTCGCCTTCAAACGTTAACGTTTGTGGTGTTGCGTGGCTGCGATCTGCATACACATATCCATTCATCTGCGCGGGTGACGGGATCGGGGTAGGACCGTCGCTATCGGAGTCCTCCAGATGTTCACGCCTACGACGATGTTTCTTTTTCTTCTTCTTGTCCTTGCGACTGTGCTTGCGGTCCTTCTTCCGCTCCTTGGATGTTGCAGTCGCTGCCTCAATCTCCTCTCTCGTGAACTTGAGAATTACCGCAGCAGGAGCTGCTACATCCTGCATTTGCTCCGGTGCGGACTCGCTTGCTTGCTGCGCCAGCTTCTCCTGTTTCTTCTGCTGCTTCTTGAGCTGGTGGATCTGCTGCTTCAATCTCTTCTTCTCCTGCAGCGCCTGGTCCTTCTTGCGTCTTTCTTCTCTCTTCTTCTCAACTCGCTTCTTGTCAAACAGATCTGCTCTCTCCAGCTTCAAGTAGCACTTCAAGCACAAATCCACGTCGTACTTCTCATCCACTTCCTGCAATTCCGTCTTCTGTGGCTGAATGTTCGCCATATTCTGCGCAACAAACGCATTGGCCAAGCTAGTGGCTACATCTCCTCCAATACTCACCACCACCTGCTTCTTCACCTTCCTAGTCCTGGTCTGCGTTCGCCACAGAGGCGTCGACTGTGTCTTACAGTTCAGACACGTTTTAGCCAGCACCGGCACGGGATCCAGCACGGCAGCCATGGGCGCAGCTTTGCGTTTGCCTCCGCGTCCTCTGGACGGCTTTGCCACTGGTTTCAACGCGAATTCCCGAGGTGGCCACGGTCTGTCACGTACGAACTCCACCGCGTCTTCCTTGTCCTTTGTCGTGTCCGGAGGATAAAACTCCTTGCCGCTACCGTCCAGTAGTCCGTCCATCTTCATCTTCCGAAGCAGCAGCTTGTCGTTAGCTGGCTGGGGAGTCCACGTATCGTTAGGAACAGGCTGAAACTCGAACAGGTCGGGCGTCGCATTCCCCCACTGGGCGTTGCGCTGGGCGAAGCAGCTGCGTCTCAGCAGCTCCAGCTCCGTGTCGATGCGTAGCGTCATCTCGCCGACCTGCTCGAGCTGCTGGTTGCGCGTATAGAGACCCACGAGCTGCTCTCGCACGTCCGCGCGACTGTCGACGTGGCCGAACTGCGCGACGGCGGGGGAGGAGGAAGAGGCGGGCGCGACAGTCACGGGCGCGCCGTGGCACGGAAGCAGCGGCAGCCCGTCGCTGCCTACGCGGAACGGACGCCCGGGGGCCGCGCACGACGACGCATGGTGCGCTTGAGTGCGAGTCACAAGTGAAGACCCAGAGGGCATTGCGAGCAGCGTTCGAGGGCCAAACAGAGAGACACAGAGCGATTTTGGGTTATGAAAAAAGGGTTTCGATCCAAAAATGAGTTGGTGGGACTAAGAAAGGTTCTATATGTTTTGCAAAAAGGGTACACAACAGCAAGTTCAAAGCAACCCCAATGTCTGTCATAGTCATGTTGATTGACTGCAATACACGAGGCTATCAATCTTGGTGTTCCTCATGGTGACTACTGTATAGTTAGATGCAGCGTAGTAAGGCGCCACTTTGGAATTCACTTTCGATTTGGGAACCAGCAGAGCATTTGGAATCGGAGATAAGTAAATATGTTGAGTTTCGGTTCACGTGTCTGGAAGGCATTTGCTCCACATGGACTTGAGTCAATCCTCGAAGAAGGTGACGACCCCAGTAATACTGAGGAACCGTTCGTACTGCTCGAGGCAATTCTTGACGACCACCCAATTGATCCAGATCTCCTTCTTCATAAACAGCACCAACCTCAGGATGTAGACCTGCTGGAGATGAAGAAGCTCGAGGATGCAGCATTCACTCTCCTTGAAATGGTTCTCGATGACGACGATGAGCCAATCGACGAAGATATCTTGTTTCCTGCCAACAAAAGGAGTCATATCTGCAACTTTTACCCGCAAGAAGAGCAGTAGACGAAGCCGAATTCGTTCACAAAAGCCGTGGATTTTACGTGCTGGCGGCTTCGGCAGCATGCCCCAACTGAGTGAAATACTGTCTAAAACGATGTCTGTGACGACGCATTCGCAGCTCACCAGGCATCTGCAGACACACATCTTCAGACAGCACTGAGCGCAGAGCGCCTTCTTCAACAACGACAGTGGAGACAGCGGCTAGGAAGCCACCTACAACGGACACAAACGTAGCTAGTTAGATATTTCCTACACAAATACTACATTCAGTGTGTTCACTTGCCTCGGATTTCTGTCGACATTTGTGGAGCATGCAGGCACTGAAACAGAAAATCCCACAGATTCCGCACCCGATAATGCTCTCGTCTGGGTCCCAAAAAGCTCAACACGACACGCATAATCTCCGCAGCAAAGACGTTTATCCTTTCCAGAATTGGCTTCGGCTGACAACGCATCGCGTTCAAGAGGAAGTCACACGCAGCATCACACATCTCTTGCATCTATAAATTTACACAAAATAATCACAGTGAGATATGGTGCACCTCCAGTCGGCGTGGCTTCTTACCTGGTGGTCAACTTTTACTAGCCTTGTTGCCAGATCCAAACAAATCCAATACATGCTCGGGTCTCCATTAGGTCGGACTTGGAGCAAAACTTGCGGGAAAGAGCTCAACACTTCTCGCGCCAGCTTCATGAACTGTTCAACCTCTGGAATCATTCTGTCGGCTTCGTGATGCTGCGACAGAAAGCTCTCCATCGACAACTTCCCACCACTTGAATCAGTTTCCTGGACATCGTGGAGTTTGCTACGGAAACCAGCAAGAAGTCGCTACAGTAAAAGGGTTAAGCACAACGTTGAAGTCTACGGAAATCACACGCGTTCCTTACCTCGAACACTTGCCCAGCTGACGTCTCAAAGCCTGCGTTATCTCGTTGCCGCGCGATTATTTGAGTGCAGCACGTGAGGATGTCAGGTGCGATCCCTTCTCTGTACCACCACAAGCATACTTCGAGTATTTGCGCTTCGATTGACTGGGCGCTTTCCTTGTGCAGATGAGGAATAACGTTGAGGAAAAACTGAACGCCAGCTCGACGACAAGAATCGTCGGCCCTGTGCTGTTGCAGAGAAGCACTCACAATAGGCCAGAGCTGGTCGACCAGTGCAGGTCCCTGCTGCTGGTCTTGGACTCCACCGACAGCTCGACCCACCATGTACACACTAGTCGCAGCTTCTGTTGGATTTATACTTTGTACACGGACCGTCAGATTGGACAAAATGGACGAGCATAACGCGCCAAAGTCTACAGGGGTACAAACAGTAAGAGCATGTCACAAAAATCACAAAATCAGATGATATTAGGTGTACCTGCGTCGGATATACCGGTTGCGATCCGGAACGTCACTTCCAGTAAGTCACCTTCACTTTCTTGGGTTGTTTTAGTCTGAAGGGTGCTGCAGAATCGCGCTAGGGCTTGCAGTAATGGCGTTCTCTCGTCGGCGGTTGTGTATTTACTGTCCAAGTACACCACGAATGCATTAGTTCTGCTTGCGCAATGGGACAAACTGCTCGACGTACGTTATTGAAGCGCTATTTTGCAGCAGTGACTGTACTGCCACTGGAAAGGACGACGAGTACTGAAGCCCCTGACAAATGATTGTCGAGGCGCGTAGGTACACGCTTGCTGGCAATGCAAGAGATGCGCTCAGCGACCGCAGATACCTACTCGAAAGAACGGTAAAACTGTCAGTCCAATAGAGAAGTCATGTACATACAACATACGAGAATCGCACCATGCGATGCCGCTGATCACGAGAGGATGCATGGGTAGGTTCAGCGCGCAGTCTAACACTCCCAACAAAACATCTATCCCACCAGATTCTGGATCTTGGAACAACTCGGGATCGTCTTCGGACTCGGAATCGGACGATACCACATCAAATAACTCGACCATATAGGACAACAAGAACAGGAGCGCATCAACCAGAGCAATATCGTTGCTATCGGACAGCATTTGCCGCATGCCCTTCACGCACGAAGCATAGTCTCCGGTAGGTTTCCCTGGACCCCCTGGCCATTTGGAGAAGAGGCTTAGCATTGTGTCAGCAATTTCTCTGGATTGAAAAAAAAAAACGCTTTGTTAGGTTACAGTGGTTTAAGTGCCACGAATTTACAACGTAGGCCTTACCTGCGCAAGTCCGAGATCGCCTCGATCTCCGGATCATCGCTGGTAATCAGTTGCCCTTCGATGAACCACTGGGGGTACTTGCACCGCTCGATGAGTGCGTTAACCAATCTCGAAAGCACGTTCACCACATAGTCCTGTCCCGCTGAATCTAAGAGTTGCCATGAATTGTCTTCGAGGAAAAAGAACCATATCTCCAACGTGGGTTGCACCACATCGATGTCGTCGTACGAGGAGCAAGCCAAAAGCAGCTCCATGATCTTCGTTGAGAGGCTTGATTGCTGCTCCTGCGAGGGATTCAGAGCGTCTGGGGGTTGATTCGAGAGTAGTAGAGGCGCATGGTTCATTACAAGAGAGCAAGCGACTCTGGAAACGCCCCTGCAAGCGGCCGTCTGTTGCGCCTTTGGCATCATCTCACCCGTAGGTGAACGCACGTCCGACTGGAAAATTGGCAATGAATCAGCTAGGCGATGCCCTGAGTGAAGTACGGCATTGACCATGTTGTCTGACACCGGCGCAGACACAGTATATACGAAAGAATCCGATATAATTCCTGCAGCCAGCTACATCAGCAAAAAATAAGCAGTTAGTTAACCTTCAAGGCGGAAAACAAATAAACATTATATACTTGTGACAGCTCTTCATCTCCACTGTTGACGACGTTGAATAACACGTCAATCAGCCCACTAAGCGACCAGAAATGGAAAACACACGCAAATCTTGCTGTTAGTTTGACGGAGTGACATCATTCCAGACTAAGATCATACCGAGAGAAAAGTTGTGCGGCAGTCAGCCCAAACGTCTCGTGCGTCGGAATACAGCCTACAATCCAGCTTTCGAGACAGCGGAGCGCATCACTCCTCTCATCTGGTCTGTACATTCATACACCCAGTAAGAACCCACCACCAAAACGACTTGCCAGCACATGACAACGTACATATTCGTCAGAATCATCTGCACCGTCGTCATAACTTCCTCTCCTTCAGCCTGGAAAACTGCCAGCGTTTCGTGCATCATTTCGGCGGTCCAGAGTCTCTCGGACGCCAGAATCTGTAGTGGAATAGCTCCCAGGATCTCTGCCAACTGCATCAAGCTGTAAATACCAGCGTCTCCCGTATAAAACAACAACACCATCATCTCACCACTGCAGCCCCCTTTTGCTGCCTCTGAGCAGCGATCCCTGCATCCACAAGCCGCTGCACGTCGCTCTTCCAGCACGTCCAGGTCTTGCACGACTTAACCACGATATCCCCTAGCGTCACGCAGGCGATTCGGCAACTTACAGGCGAGAGGTTGCCGTCTGAGGTGCATGTCACCTCCAGCAGCTTCAACAAGGTCTGTTTCATGGCAAAAGGCAAGTTGTTCGTCACTAATTCGTAGGCGTCTACAGATGAGTCATCACGAGTGACGAACGCACCTGCCGAACAACCTGCTGCTGCTGCGCGCTGATGTGCGTCCACTCGTGCTGCGTTTTGAGCCGTAGGATCTGTATGGCAACAAGCTGCGGGGCCGCTAGAGGCTGATGCGTCAGCGCGTCACACACGGGCGCCTCCAGCAGCTGCAGCGCCACCTGCCACGCCTCCTCGCGTGTCTGGAACTGCATGAGCCACGCGTTGGCTGCGCGCTGTTCGGCGCTGCCCGACGCGCCCTCGAAGAGCTGCCGCGCGCACGCAGCCAGCTCCTCCGCCATCGTCACTACTGTAGCTCGATCCAGAGTGAACTGAGCGCGGATTGGCTGAAATATTTGTGTGCAACACATACATGTAGCCACTTTCCATAGTTGAAGTTGTACATGTATTTCCCCTTAGACGGTTGGGTCAGCAAGTCGGACTTCTGCCTCTGCTGATCCACAGTCGATGGTTTGGTCCTTCTTACCACTGGTTGGTCTATCTTTCTTCGTTCTGCTTGGTCTTTCTTGAAGATCCTTTTCGTCCGGATCGCCGCTTTTCTTGCGGTGACGACGCCGATGATGGCTTGATCCCTCATCTTGCGTGTCTGAAGAGCGTGGCGACGTGGAGACTCTCGAACTAGTTGACGTTTGTGAAGAGGTCGAAAGTCTGTGTTCGTCCACTCCACTGCGGCGTGTGCCTCGTGATCCGTTCGAGCGACTCCTGCCGCCTTCAGAAGCGACATCGCTTGTAGCAGATGCGCGAGAGTTTGACGCTTCCTGGATGTCGGATAAGCGCGATGCGGCTGCCACCCGACTGGCGTCCTCAGATCGTTTTGACGCGTTGTTGGCTCTGCTTCGACTTCCATTCGCTTTACGTGGACTTTCCTAATGGTTGCAAAACATTTGAGCTTGGCAGTTGAATGGATGATTTTACAGCGTTACGTACCACATTGTGGCAGTTGTCATCAAACTGGAAGAAGGCCTACAGGAAAACAATTAGGTAAGGAACAGAGCAGCCTCAAAGGCTAACGGCAGATTTCACCTTGAGATGAGGATCCGAGTGGTGCTTGAAAAAGTCGACAACAGTCCGAATCTTGCAGACGTTCGTCACGAAAGAGTCGAGCAAGACGCGGCGATCTTCGAGGAAGTCGTTGTCAAAAGCCTTTCCTAGAACACCTCGGAAGGCGTCACGCTTGTGTTTCACCAGGTCAATTCCCTCCAACTGAGGCCCAATCGACCTTTTCAAAGCTCTGCAGGATAAAGTTGTCAGCAAAAAAAACTCGATAGGGTACGTCGGAGTGCGGTTTACGAACTGATGCAGCTCGTCGAACTCGGAGAATCGACGCCAAAGACTCCATTCCTTGGCTAGACGACGAGCAACCAATTTGCTGAACACTTGACACGAACAAGTGAGCATGTATTCCTGCATTTGTGAATGAGGTAGGTTAATCGATCAAGTAGAAACCTCCAAGCTTTGAATGTAGACGCGTACAGCGTGGGTGCCGTCAACATGAGGCCGGAATTTAACGACACGAGCGTGGAACTCAAACTCATTTTCAGCCAGGGAGACAGCGAACCGAGGGGTACGAGGTCCGTCCCTCGCGACTTGGGTGAGCGCCTTCACCCACGCTTTCTTGGTCGAGTCGTCTGGAGCCGAAAAGTAATGCGTGCAATCCTTGACCACACTTGTTTCTCGAACGTAAAAGCAGTACGGAGCGTCACCGACGTCAATGCCGTACGATGGCTCCCCAGGAACGGGCGTGGAGATATCAGCTCCGACGAGTTGGATGCTCCAGCAGACTTCGAACTGTGATCGATCTGCAAACGCAATTAAACGTGCCGAAATATCATCGAGCTTGACGAACAAATTTCGCCATTCCTGCTTCTTCTTTTGGAAAGAACGTCGGTGGTGATCCTCCGACGCCACCGTCAGGATGAATCCTTCCATGGTCGACAATCTCGAAAAAGCTAGAATGAGATGTCAGCTAGTGAAGCGAGAGTTCTCTACTCCTGGGGGTAAGTTTGGAGGATGAACCCGAGGACGCTATTCTTAATGACAACATGGTAGGTAAGGTAGTTGATGTACCGAAGTAGTGTTTGAAATTACATGCTGGTAGAGGCCCCTCTGGATCTGTATGCGAACGAGGAAACATCCAAGCCTAGCTCGTTAACTCCACTGAGAGTTGTAAGGGCAGGTTCAAGCGGTTCGGATCCTTGAGCGCCATTCTCGTTCAAGCCTGGCCGACTGTCTCCTCGGATTAAGATAGACTTTCGTGTTCCAGCCACTGCAGCCTGCCGGTAATTAAAAACGATATGCATGCCAGTCAGGATTCCATAACACCAACAGAATATATCCACATCTCGACGCACTCGAACTGGGAAGCGAGATCTGCGTTTGCCCTTTGCCGACTCGAGCGCTCTAGTGAAGGAGTTTCCCAGGCGCTTCTGGAGCAGAGGGACAATGAAAGCATTGGCTTGAATCAGGTCAATTACACTTCGACCTTTGTAGTTCTGCAAGAGAATGCGGCCGATTAACAATTATAGCTGTTGAACCACGTGTGCTGTCGCAAACTACGCGTCAAACTCACCTTCATGACCCAAATTGCGGGCGTGGACCCAGGCTCCAGACGCTCTTGTTCAAGTGCCATTTGAAGTAGCACTGTGCCGTGGCCTTGACGACCTGCCCAATGAAAAGGAGTATCGCCCTACATTATTTTGTTAGTAGTTCAAGGCAAATATTATGAAAAAGAGGGGTTTACCAGTACTTACAGAGCTGTCGCGGTATCTTGGGCTCGCTCCATGTCGGAGCAACGTTACGCACGCATCAGTATGTCCTGCACGTGCAGCTTCAGCCAGAGCAGTAGTGTTGCTAGCCACCTGTCATTAAAACACCTCACGAATGCTCACTTCAACACCCAAGAACAAACAGCACCAAAAAAGTAGCCCGTACGCTGTCGACAACGTCCACATTGCACCCAGTGGTCAAAATGAGCTCAATAATTGCCCTGTATCCAAGCCTACACCAACATAATAGGTTAATAGCACCAGCTAGTGAAGAATAAGCTCGCTGTCACGTACCAAGCCGCGCAGTGGAGCAACGTACGTCCACCTTGCTCTGCATCCGGATGACGTCGACGCAGCAGCGTCTGTGCTCCTTCGACTTGCAAGTAATTCCGCACCATATTGAAGTCGTTGGCACTCACAGCGTCCCACACAGTACCTTGGTAGTCGATTACGTGCTTCCTAGCCTCAGCTCGCTCGCGACGCTTCATGGCATCCTCCGTAGAGTCCACAGCAATGGGTCGGTGCACATTTACACGCCCTAAAGCGCACGCGTCTTTGCCTGGAGGCAAGCTCAACGTCTGTTCTTGGTAGCGCAGAAGTCGCTCCTCTTTCTTCGCACGCAGACGCGACTGAAACGCTGGCAAGACGTCGCCCATGAGGTCCTTGAAGTAACGATGTAGTATAAATTCGAAAGTAGTACTGTACTATTTGCATTACGTATGCACACTACCAATGCGAGCTACATGTATTACAGTATCTTGAGATTTGACCAAAAACATGTACTAATAGTACAAATATTTCAACATATTATTGGTGCTGCAAAACAATACACAAGTACTACTACAATATCATCTGCAAATAAAAGGGGTAGGCTTATTAAACTGTCTTGGGTTAAGTCTACTAAACCTTCCCGGAATGTATATGATGTTTTTATATATTTCGAGTCGTACTTATGCAATGAGTTCGTATGAAACGGTGCGTTCTATTGGTACTCACCGTGAGGGATAGGGCAACGATTTGCTGGAAAAATGAAGCTGCGAAACGGCTTAAAGAGCCTCTAATCGGATACATACACTAATTAGGGTGTATCAATACCAAATAGCCTTAGTTATCGAAAACACCTGATCCGCAGCGAATAGTGCTGTGTTCAGTGTGCAAAACACGCGAACCATACGAAATGCTGTTACTGTATAATACATGTATTATCTTTTGAATTTGAAATGGCAAAAATACTCGCCTTTCCAGCACTACTGTAGCAGACTTCAAGCATGGAGGAGCTCAGAGCCAAGTTCCAAGACCATAGTCTGCGCGTGTTCGATGGCGACCCGGGTGAATGGGTTAGGCTTTCGGAGATAAGCGCCATCTACCGTAACCACGTGCGCGAGGTGACGCAGATGGCACTCATCAAGCGGTTCAAACCTGATCATTGTGTCGTGGTTCGTCGTGGACGGAGAGCTGGTGAGGAGATTGATCTTGTGTTGGTCAACTCCTCAGGCGTCGAGAACCAAGCATTCAACCATGTGACGATGGCAGTTTACGTCAAGCTCATCGATGTTTTCAGAACAGACCACCTGCGGGCTATGCTACTGAATCCGCGCAAGACTAACGACTAACAAGCAAAAGGGAGTCATCACACGTAATGTGATCACGCGCCTAGCAGAAAATTCCGACGTTCACTCCGGGGTGACCGACGGGTCCATTTACCCACCCGTTCAGGTGGAGCAGCATGAGCTATTTCGTAACAGGGAGGGAAGTGTTGTCAACGTTGAGGTTTGCGGTGAACATTTGATGGGGGAGATTTTTTTATAGGGGAGGGACGTTGGCATGTTCTTTGAAATGAAGAGCTTGGTCAAGTGGATTCTCTCAGAGGAGACCCGTTACGAACACAGTGTGGATCATAACGTGATTCAGCCTTCTCTATACCAGATCATTGATCGAGAAGCAGTCTTCTTGACGTATCGGGAATTTATCCGTGTTGTCTTCGTGTCATCACGTCTGTAATGGGTCTACTTAGACCCACTAGGTGATGTACACGTGCGCTTACGTGTATGAGGAAGCGTGCAATTAGTTTAGACTTAATTTAATTCTACTTACTTCAGTAAGTATAAATAAATCAAATATAAGCAATTAAACTACAAGAATACCGTAAAATGAGAACTGATATTGAATATGGCAAAAGCCAATTATCGAACGTCCTAAATCTGTTTATCTTTTTCTAAAGGGTCTGCCAACGTGTGGTTGGCAGAACCCCTACCCTTCTGTAACGCACTGATTGGTAGAAATCCATAAGTTTCTACCAATAACAAGCGTAAATGCATGCGAGCCAACCATCGAGGTGGCCCGCCCATGTAGCTATTGGTGTGTCCCACACACCAATGCTGGAGGTTCCTTTCCAACCTCTAACAGTTATCTTAACTGTTAGAGTTACAAGTGGTTACTGCCACTTGACGTGTAACCCCGTTACAAAGTCGAAATGAGAACTGCTCGAAAATAGTCAAGCAGACTTTGCATATTTTGTGTGCGCACCAACTCGGCTCAGACAAGACCAAATGCAACGCACCGAGGTTTTTTTTTTTTTTTGCTAAGGTCAGCTCCCAATCTGAAGTTGTACGGCCTTTATTTCGTTGAATTTGACAATGTTTCTGATCTCTGGATCTGGACAAGGGCAACTACCCTCCAGAGAGCTTTGGACCATACCGCAATGGGAAATGAAGCTTCGCCTAATATTTCCCTGGACGATACAATGGTATGAAAAGCTGAGTACGGATGCTACACAACCGATATCCGCCTGAAGTAGTTTCGTCTGATCCCAAAAGGAAATTTGGAGGATGCAGAGCGCCAGTTGATCAAGATTGTAGATGAATACGCTCTCAAGCTGCACATCAAAAATACCGTGAACTGGTGATCTACGACCATGCTCGTAAGTACGAGCTCAAGAACATTTACAACCGAGTCGCAGACGAGTTCCCTTGCTTCAACTTCGACAAAAAGTTGAAGGAACTTGAGTCTATCGCTCAGACCAGATTCCCCAGTAAGGAAATTGAACTCAAAGACGCTCATGCAAAAAGGATGTCGAGTTTCTACAGCAATACACCTCCAAAAGGACGCTCATGTCAAGGCGACGGCTGCGCCAAAGGACGTGTACCACGAATTGGAACTGAAATTTGTACGTAAGGGCATGGAGATTCAGATGCTTCGCAACAGCGGCCATATGCGGCTTTGCAAAGGCAGCACGCAGCTACGCATAACACTACAAGTAGCCGTCACAAGGAGTTGCCGGACATCTACACAAAACTTAGGCGCTACAGATGTTAAGCATTACCAAATAGGAGAAGATAGTGTTGTAGCAGAAGAAATAAATAATACACATGTTCTGAAGTCTATCATTGACGCCATAATCTGACGATTCACTTATGACACCATCCTTGCTCCTTATGTACCATCCACAGAACAGCAACTAGGTTAAACTATTCGTAAAGGTGCACTTCGATAATAATAGGGAATGCAATGAATTCGTAAATGAGAAAAATGTGTTTCTTACTTTTGCTTCGTTCGTTTTCCAAAACATTTATCGTGCAGTCCAAGTTCGACGCCGTCTACGCCAAGTAAAGAGGTAACCACGAAGAGAATAACAACCATCGGGCTCGCTACTTCTTCGATGCTTTGATTCATGTTACAACAAAGTCAACGTACTCTTTGTGTTGTCGAAATACTACTACACTCGCTGGGGTAGCCTGTATCGTCGTGCCGCAAGTGGACCTGCTCCGACAATCATGCCTTTTGCGTAAAGGCTCTATATACTACATACTGTACATGTAGTTGCCGTACATATTTTCTCACGAATTTGTAAAAATCTGGACCCTACCCACAGCAGGGTGGGTCGACATTTAGGCTCAAACTGCTAGTAGTCGTATTGTGAAAATCAGACAAGATGTCTAGCTAAATAAGGAAGGGTAGCTAACAAATAAAAAGGGGCATGGTAAATTTCAAATAGGAGTTATGGCTGTCGGCAAACCTTGCGGCTTATTGATGTGGGCCAACGTGAATTGCAATAGGAGGTGGCAGCATAGCTAGAGTCATTAGTCCATCCAGCTACTTGTAGCAGTAGCACTCTAAGTAGAATAGCAGTAGTATGAAAGGAAAGCAAATGGTCAAATTTCTAGTCATTGACTGTTTCTCCAAGTTTATTGGCAAGGTTCAGCTCACTCGCTGTTTATATAAACGAGCTGTTCTCAGAATGCCCAGTTAAATATGGGCATTTGAAGGGATTTGTTTATAAGTCGATTGCAATCTCACGTACCGGTATCTACCAGACCGGAGTGACGGCGTCTGAGATTGGACCTGCAAATCTGAACATATTTAGTAGAGTCAGTGCAAAATACCTCAGGTATATAATACCGTGTCTGCATAGTATAGCCTATACTAATGTGACCTCCGACAATCGATGTTTTCTTTTCCACATTTTTTCTGCCTCGCTCGACGGAGGCCATCCACTGGGCAACCCACCTCATCGTAAGATCATCGTAAGAATCTTTTGAACGCCGCAATGGACGAGCACACTCGTGTTGACGTCCGGAATACTCAGGAAATTCATCAAGTGGTGACGGATATTATCACTGAACACGTAGCAGCGCGCCCTACCAACACAAAAAAACAGTACGTCCTGAAAAAATCTAAATTTAGGCGTGGTGTGCTATTCGGACGGGTGCATTATCACGGAGAGGAAGCTAGTCACATTTTTAAAAACTCACGTTATTCCCCAGGGCAACAAGCGCAAAAAAAACAGATTCTGGAGAAGCCAAGGCTCTCAGCTTAGCCGGAGTGGAGGCTTATGCCAAATCGGTGATAGACTTGTACATGCTGCTGCAAACACTCCAACAGAACAACCATGCCCACCCCCGCGGCAAAACCTACCACGACCTATTTGACACGATGAAGCGGTCCGAAACGGAGCGTAAACGAAACAACTTGGTGGACCGGGCGTTGGGCACTGTTCTCGATGGATACAACATGGACGTTATGACCCAGCTTGCTGATCACTGGCTATCTCAAAATGACGGTGCTGCTTTGCGCGATCGGGTTGAGGACACGCCCTACTTGCACGGGGTGAAACTAGGCGATTTATCGAGTTCCCAGACATACTTTCTTTGGAGTTACCTGGCGAGGGGTCCCAGAAATGCACACCTCTTGTTATCATTATGAACCGCGGCAAGACAAATTACCATGGAAGGATTGAATATGGGGCGGCGATGCGTTGCAAATCGGCGGGTGTTTGTCCTTTAAATGCTGTGGCGCTCCATTTGTTCTGGCGTTGGCAAATTAACCACGAGCCCTTTCCTGACATCACCCGGCGAGATCACTGGTACAACATTCATCTCATTAACGGTGCTGAAAGAACAAAGGAAATATCCTACAACACTCAATTGACCCGGATCAAGCGGGCATTTACGTGACATGATGCTAATTACGATTTTCACGTGGAGAGCTGCCGTTACGCTGTGATGTGATTGGATATAATATGGTTTCTGGGAGAGGGGAGATTTGGGACGCGGCTGCGTCCCGTGTGACAATAAACTGGATCTGTGGAAAGATGTGTGATGTGGATTCCAACCTTCACCTGTACCGCAAAGGGGCCCAACCGACCAGAAGTGTGCCTCAGAGTGTGCACGACTCTGAGTGACAAAACACACTCAGTCTGGTCACCGGACTTTCCCCGACGATGAGTGCCTAAAGACTGGCGGAAAGTCTCTCAGAAGAACGTATCTCTGAGAGACCTCATCCCGTTGCCGTCCTGTGCGACGATGATGGTTCGAGGATCCCACCATGATACCCACAGAGACCAAGTATCGCGCACCGGACGCCGCGCACCCCGCGCAAACCCCGAATGGACTTCGTGCGTTGTAGCATACGTGCTCCGCACCCTGCTGTCACTCATGAATTTCTGGTATCACGAACGAAAATCTGATATCACAACATGGATTTCTGATATCCCGATTCTGGCATCCCGACTCTGATGTACATGACTCTAAGGAGCATGTTTCCAGACTCCTAAGATGCCAGACTCCAGTATTCCGACTCTGGTATTACGACTCTGATGCACATGACTCTACGGAGCATGTTTCCAGACTCTAATATACAAGATACCAGACTTCGATACTCTGAAGTCCAAGCCCATACTGAAACCAAGTGTACCCAAGAAGACCTCACGCAATCAAGTGACACGCAACCTGCCCATCCCGGTAATGACGTCATGAAGTGTCGTGTCGACAAGATCTGCTGCACCGACTACCATAGTGAGCCCAAGTCAAGATACCTGATGCATACTGAGACCAAGAGTACCTGCGATACAAGACCGACTGCTAGAAGAACACCGAAGAAGACATGAGAGAGAGAGAGAAAACAGATAGATAAACAGAGTTCAATTTGCTTGCTACTACCGAGTTCGCTTGTGAGTTTCAGGCCACAGCAAGGACTAGTGCTGTGTGATCTCTCGCCTTGCCAGTCCCCTTAGGCGGAGATCGGTGTAACATAGAGACCTGAGAGGACCCGCCTATTCCATATAATAGTTAAGTCGTTTGTCTTGTCTCTAACGGTAGCCCATTTCATATTGCTCGTTTGGACAGACTCTGGAAGCTAGACAGTCGCTTTCAGGGTGCATACTAGACTGTTGTAAATAACCGATTGTGTTTGGTTTATTCCCTCTATATTAGAGGGTGGTGCGCGAAAGGAACAGGGATACCATACAGACCAGGTGTCTGGTAGACATTCCCTAGTTGACCTGGAGTACTAGCCCACCGCTCAAGGCCAGGAAAGAATAAGAAGCGGCTGTGTATTTGTATATCCCCGAACTCTGTTTATTTCGTTGTTATCTCTGAGGTCTGATAACGGTTCTGAATTTGTGATATTCAGAGACCGATATTGGACTTCTCATTGTATTGATCTCTCTTTGACTTTAGCTCTCTGGTGGACATATTTGTTCACCAGAACGCCCAACTCCGGAACGCTCCTACGAGGATCAGAAGGCACCAGACGCCGGGCTTCGCAAGGAAAACCCTCACTCTCACCCCAACTCTTGACTCCGGCGAGGGTCATATTCCCAAGACAACGGACCCACGAGGATACCGCAAGGTAACACACGCCCACCCTACTGTACGACTCTGGTAACATATCAGTAGTCGTACTTCTGGGTCCATTGTACGCCACCTGCACCGCGACCAAAGTTTCACCGACTTCGCGACATACGGCTTGTGGTATCGACTGGACGGTGTGGACGCATGCAAACCGAGGATCTGGGGCCAAATTGGCAGAGACATTTGGTGCGAGTGAGGAGCAAATTAGACGTCTTGGGCGTTGGAATGCTGCTCGGATGGAGGGCTGCTACCTCACTTCACTGCCGAAAAAAGCCATGCGAGCGTTAGCTGGATTTCCCACTAAGGGTGGTGGTTACTGGCTTCGTCGAACTACAGTAACACCCAGCGATAAGTTGCAGCGCTTAGTCTAACCTGACGTGGAGGATGCCGCTGCGATGCTGGCTCAAAGCAGTACACGTGACATTGCGGGGGGGCATTTGTTCAGATGCTTCGGCATATGCGAGTGGTCTTTCTCCAGGATTCTGTGTTGATGCGGCGACAATATCCTAATTACCGCCTGTGGAAACACGATCGCTTTTCCACGGACGGATATAAAGTATTTGACCGGGAGCTCTTAGCTCTAATGCCCACGCTCTCACAGCCGAAGACTCAATCGCTTGCTGCTGTCGTGCCCTAAATTGCGGAAGTGCTAAAGAACGGGTTGGCAGTTTTGAACGGAAAACTAGACGCCTTGTCATCCGGTGTTGACACGCCTAAAGCCCTGACGAAAAAGAGGCTCATGCTTACTTGGGAAGATGTTGACGACGGCCCCACAGTCCCCTCGGCAACTCTACTCGGCAACACATTCCCGTATCCTGCAACACAGTCGACACCGTCACTAGCGGCTAGTTTCATGCTGAGCAGAGCGATCTCAACGATTGTAGATGTGTGGAAGGAATACACCGCAGGTCTTGCCGGAAATATGTCGGTCTCGGAGGCGAATCGGAGATTTGGCTCGAAATGGCGCAAAGATCCCACTTAAGTTCGATTTTACTTGCGTCGCAAGAAGTACTATGATGCCATCGAGAAAGTAGCTGCGAGAAATGACATATCCACTGAAAAAGCTGCAGAGGACCTGGAGTTTGCTCGTCTACAAGCGAATCAATCCCTGAATGCCTTCATGAAAACCCTGGACACGTACATATAACGAAGGTAAAATCACAACAGTCTGACCGGTCCGTTTATTCCGCGCATGGCAATGTTCACAAAAGTCTGACCGGTCCGGTTAATTTGAACGGTTCACAATAGTGTAACCGGTCCGCACAATATCCACGCGACTGCCACACATTTTCGAGTCTTCGGTTTGCCTGCACAAGGCGTTCTCGCTTGATGGGGGTTCAGACGTCACTGAGGGAGATAATCAATAAGCTAAAGACATGGCGGTCTAATCCAGCATGGAGTGCAGGACAAGCAGCTAAGGAGCTAAACACTCGATCGACAAAACTACCGCCTTTTGGCGACCTTGGCGAGCTCATTCCAGCTCTTTTGTGACATCAAACAAGTTTAACCATTCGTAACGATACACACTAATGGTGGATAAGGCTAGGAAGGCTCCGAGTTTCAAAGAAAAAACATGCAACGAAGTATGGGCTCAAGGTACCTGCGCGCGCAGCGCATAGCAGTAAAGTCACTAGCGTGATGTGTCTCTTTTGCACGAGCTTGGGTCGCGAAGCTAAACCTGGTTAACGAAGCCTACAACGCGTGCGAAGGTGTTCCAGAAGTTCCTGACAAAACTAAACACGTCTCACATCGAAGGTCAGCACCCTGCAAAGTGGGCTGAGTATCAGCAAAGGAGCAGCGAAAGGCGTTTTTCGAAACAACCACTACTAAGCAGCAAAAACCATTGCACACGCACTTTGAAGGCTCAAACCCATTGTTTTTTAACTGAGCAAGTCGATCGTTGAAGTAATTATTGGTGACTTATTGTTTCACCCGGACGACATCGTCAGAATTTCCCACGAGCGTGCTTTATCGCTTTTTGAAGCTGTGGACAAGACCGGAGAAGCTGTCAATAATGGAGATGAACCAGTACAGTACATTGCTCGCCAGGCAAACCACCGTAAATTTAGTTTGCTCGTGAAATTTATTGCGTGTGGGTCTACTTTTCGTCAGGCAGCGCAGCAAATGGAGTGTGTCAAAGTGGAGACTGGGATTGGCGACTACGGCGGATGCTCCGACACTATTGCTGCTAACCCTAAACCCTACGCTCGTGTAGTCTGTACCCAACTCTTGGCAGAATGTATGTCACAAGTCTGGCCATTTTTATTGGCGTTTGATGGCACTACCCATCAAAGCATATCGTATCTTGACGTCCGCCTTCGATTCGGTCGTGGAAACGCGCTGCACAATTATCACTTGCTCGCAGTTCCTCTGTCTGATCGCTATACAGGGGCTTATATGTTCGAGATATTGGTTCGGTTTTTAGACGCAATAACGACTAGATGGAGAAGTACTGTGATCGCACTGTCTAGTGGCGGTGCTGCCAACATGACCGGAAAGTGAACGGTCTAGTCACCCGACTTCAAGATATTTGTGCACCTGGGCTTCTTCGCATTTGGTGTAGTTTGATCTCGTCATGCAACGTATGTATTCTGGTGCAGTGGACGACAAGTTTTACTCTACACTCACGGGTTTAATCGACCATTTACGTCGACAGTCAATTTTAATTGGGAAAATGCAATCTACGTCTCCTAAAGTAGCTACCACACGTTGCATTTCAATGGGCACAGTCACTAAGTGGCTCACGAAACACCACATTCAGGTTCGACGACATTTAGCCACCAAGGCCCTTGCTTGCGCACCAGACGACGCGTGGTGGTGTGTTCTTTTCATCATCCACGCAATTTCCACCGAGGTATTTGACGTGTTTGTTGCTCTACAAGGCTGTTGTCGGAACAGTACGAGCTGCTGCACAACTTAGTGGACTCGTACTGCGTGATGTCGGGGATGGTGGGCCCTCTGGATCAACGCGAGATTGCAACGCTTGTTGAATCTGAATCATCAGAGGTGTGTGGCTCCTACGCTCTCACTATTGAGAACGCTAGAACTTGTATGGCTGGTACTAGCCACTGGGCCTTCGAAACAATGGAAACTCTAGACCAGAATAATATGGAAGATGTGATGCGAATAGCTCGAAGTACGGCAAGGGATTTTGTTCAAGCAGCAGACGGAATTTCAAAAATTGTTGTGGGACGAATAAGCCCTTTATTTCGAACCCGAAGGTGCTTCCCTATCAGCTCGTCAAAGTGGTCATGGCTTCATTTTCAGCTTTGCTGAATCAGCATAGATCTCGGCTACTTCGACACTACAAGCTGCCAGAACATGAAGCAATCGGTGACGACTTCAGCGGGCTTTTCGTAAGGAAAAAATCGTTTCGTTCGTTGATGACAGAGTTTGAACAGGCCAATGCCAGCTTTCAGGCGAGCTGGATAGACATTCACGACTGATTTCCTGCGCTGGTAGATTTTTGTGCTGGGATTGCCAGTGCATTCCCAAATACTGCAGTCGAGTCGGATTTTTCGTTGATTGGAGTCGAGAAAATCGAATATCGGACTTCATTGACGGATTTCTCACTCGAGGGCATTCTCCATTGCAAGCAGTACGAGGTCCTTACAGCTTTATTTTTTCACTTCTAGTCTCCTTGTAGGCAAAACACAGTCATATAAAAAAAACGGAAAAAAAACGAAGCTCAGATGTGTCCAAACAAGCTATTTTGTCAATTTTACCCGAAGGTCAAAATTAAGGAGGAGACCTTAATTTATATAAATAAATGGGAATTTGCTGTTCCCCTCCCTTTTCATATACCGACGGGGTATCTCACGGGGTGAGTCCGACGGCGTCTGATACCGAAACCTTTATATTTCAGATGCTACGAACTCAGTCTCTATACAAACAAAGGGGTACTTCACATGGCTACATCATTGGACCCTGCCAGCATCAATGAAACTACAAGTGCGTCCGAAGTGCTTGCTACAATAAGTTGCGCATTACGATTGTTCGATGTACATGTATCCTTTGTTAAACGTTATTCTGTTGTAGGCGCGTCAGTCTAGCGCGAATCGCTTTTCGCGACGCAGCAGCCTTAGTAACGTTGTACTTGCTTTCGACGAGTGATGGCATGTACTCTAGCAGCGAGCTGGGACGGCGCTTTCTCACGAATTTGTGTGTTGCGCGCATGTAGTGAAGCATGTACAGCGCACAATCAACTGCATTTGCCTGTCGAGGTTTAGTCACGTAATTATACGTGTTCGCTTGCACGACGGCTCCTGTATGCCGCCCTAAGAACCACTCCACTACTGCAAAAAAAATGGTCCGGTGCGTGGCAGCCTTTTAGAGAGCTCACGTGGTATATAGTCGCATCGTCAGCGGATAGAGGGTTTCCAACCACAAAAAAACACCAGTGTTTCTTTAGCACCACAGGCAGTTGAACGAAAGTGGAGTAACTCCAGTCGAAATCCCCACTTATTTCGTTCACACTCAGCTCGCGACTCTCTCGATTAGCAAAAGTGAAATTCATCTCAGAAAAAAGAGCCAATGCTGCCGAGAAAATACTGTTGTCCAACTTCGTGATGCACAAATCTGCCACTGCGTTGGACACCATATTTCCGGCTTCCAAACTCAATAAGTCTTCTTCGAAGAGAGAAATTGCAACGGGCGTAGGATCCACAACGCCGGCTAGTCGGGCCTTTGTAGCTGCGTCCGAGGCTTTTAATGTCTTCGAATGCTCAATAAACGGAACATTTGTGTTGACGCGATGGCGCAGCGTGAAGCCGTGACAGTCCGGCTCTTCAGGATGAAGTTCATCCACGTCGATAACTTCTGGCGAGGCATTTGGTAGCAACACAGGCTTGTCCTCAGTGGCTGGAGCGTCCTCCGCGACTCGCGCTTCAGTGTCGCTGGACCCAGGGGATCGCACGAGGCAACGTGGAGGTGATCAGAAGCACAAGATGGCCTCATTCGAGTGGGTAGTGTTGGAGTATTACGATTCCTGTTTGCTTCAAGATGGTGCTGTGAGTAGGGCATATATTTTCGATTACTGTAGCAAAATTGACGAATTTGCCCTGAGGAAGACCGCATGGCAACGGAGCTGGGTCGATCGCTTCATGCATCTATACGCCACACGATCTGTCCGAGAAACAGCTGAACATTCCGACGTGGTGGACAAGAACGCTCAGTCAGGGGACGGCAGCACTGACATACGGACACGAAGAGGCTAGTGTCGTTATAGAGGGACCCGATGTCACTATGGAGGAACCCAGTGTCGCTATAGAAGGACCCGCTGTCACTATGGAGAGGGCTACCATCACTGTCGAGGAAGCAGCTATTGCAAAGGACTCCCTAGAGCTCAACAAGGAAGGAATGGTGTCGAGATCATCCCAGTATTGTTTTCTACCACGCAAGTATTGTAGGTTTCTTGGTATTTTCACGATAGTATACTCATACGTTTTAAGTGTTGCAATAGGACTACTGCAGTACTACTGCAAAATCGTTGGCTAAATGTTGCAATAGTACTACAGCAGTACTACTGTAAAATCGTTGGGTGTACTAGTATTGCAATGGGAAGCAGCCAATAGCAATACATACATGTACTGAAACTCAAGACTTGTTTTATCTAGGCTCTATGCCTTTGTAGGCGCGTACGGCTTGAAGAAGTCCTCGCCCAGCCAGGAACGAGTAGGTTTCGTGTAAAGTGCGCCCCCCTTCTCGAAGTTCGCGGCGTCATTCACATCACCGGTGCCTTTGTATTTGGCCACTGCAGGATACGGGTAAACAGGACGCGTGACGATCGTATCAGCTGATCCCGACGCCGAAGACGAGGCTTCCACCTCCAAGTTGCGCTGGGAAGGAGGACCTCCTGCACCGGAGCCAGACTTGGCCCACTGCCCGAATTTGCTCTCGCCCGTGTTGGTTGGCGTGCTCGTTTCAACGGCGTCAGGTGCAGTACTAGACTCCACCCATTCCAGCATGGGAGTCACCAGGTCGATCGCTGAAGGACCTTCGCCGTTTCCGCAGTGATACACTCCAGGAAGGAGGTACAGACGCTCGAACTCGTTCAATACAGCTTTGCCCATGTTCTTCTGGAGAGCTTCGTGGTACGCAATGGTCGTACGCGGCGAGATGTGGGGGTCAGCCCAGCCGTGCCACAAGATGAGCTTGCCGCCAGCCTCGCGGAAGCTGGAGAGGTCCGAGCTCACAGCGTCCAGAAACGGGTGGCGCGCACGGAGTTGTTCGATGGTGGATTTGGCAAAGTCGAAGTCACTGAGGGTGTAGTTGTCGCCAGGGTACTCTTCAAAGATCAGGTACTTGATGGCCGCAAGCGCAGTGTTGGTGCTCATGATGTCGCCAGTGTACGATTCGGAGACGAAGACACCGGACCACGCCAATTCGGAGCCGTACTGCTCCTCTCCAACAGTCAGGTACTTGCCGCTGTCCTTTGGTCCGTTGTAGAAATTGGTCACGGCCGTCACTTCAGCGGAGGTCAAGCACGTGGAGTTGTCAGTAGCATCAGCGGCGCACTTGATCGTCGACGGGTCGAAGTTGCAGAGCCTTGGGTCAGACAGCAAGCCGTCCTCAACACCGTCGAGAGAGTCGCAGGCTTTCACGACAGCATCATGGAGAATGGAGACACGATCAGCTATGACCACCCTGTTCCCGTCCTCGTCGGTGTTGCTGACCGAGAGCCATCCGTGGTGGAAACTGTTCTGGAACGTGAACAGCATAGCGGGGGCACCAGCAATGATACCGTCGAAGTCGTTCGGGTAGCGGATCGCCTCCATGACAGCCTCACGACCACCGTCAGAGCAACCGTTGAAGTACGAGTACGCCACCTCCTGACCGTAGTAAGTCTTAATCAGCTTCTTAGCCGTCTCGGCCGTCTGGTGAACAGCCAAGTAAGCGAATGCCACACGCCGATCTTCGTCCAGTCCGAACTCACCATCGGAGCCACCAGCCATATCCGTGGAGGCCAGAGCGAACTCGCCGTTGCTTACTTCAGCAGAGCCGTCGGAAGCGCCAGGCTGAATGTTGATGTTACCGCACAAGCCGCCACATCCGACTTGCATGTATCGCTGCGTCCAATTCGCCACCGGGAGCATGACCTGCCAACCAGCAGAGGAGGCAAAGTTGCCCGTTACTGAGCAGTAGGTGATACCATCGCTATCGCTCTTCTCTGCAGCTGTGATGTTGCTGCCACTGCCACCAATAGCGGTGATATCGACAGCCAACAGATCAGAGCAAGCCGCGACAGGTTCAATCGGTGAGAGACTGACGGCGTCATCGGAGGAGGTTTGCTCGGCGGATTGCTGGACGGATGTCTGCTTGGCGGACGAGGACTTAGTGGCGGTTTTCAAGTCGGTCTCGAAGTTAATGGCAGACGCAAAGGCCAGCGTGGTGGCCGCAGTGAGGACACCTCGGACCAACTTCATCGTCGAGGTCACTGTGGTTGAGGGGGGAGATTCAGGAATGACGTCCAGCACTGTACGAACAGTACACTACCGACGTGTTGGTGCAACAGCTATCACTCCGCTTGCTGTCCGTCCGCAAATCCTGCGATTAATGAGACTGGGCGGAGCGGGAGTGATGCAGAAGCTGGTGGATTACTGGTCTTACTGTACACTCACCATTCCTGTCCACGGTGGACTGCACTTATTAGGCAAGGAATCAACATCGGTGGCAATAGTTGACGCCTTAAGGCGGAGCCAGAAAGCGGATTTCAGCTTTGAAGTTCCCAGCGAGCATCTGGTTGGCCAGCAACAGTTCGTGTTCATCACTTCAGGCGATAACGATGGCTAGTCCAGCGTGAATTGGCACGCTCTGCTGTGTTTGCCAGCACGGTGTCCTACAGGCATAGGAGGCGAGCGAAGTACATGTACATGTACAGGAACTTGCTTCGAAGCATTCAAACGCAATGTCAACCTTGATCGGTTTTGCACGTTCATATGTTGTGGACAGGGATCGATAGCAGTGAGAATTTTAGATAGCAGTGTTATTGCTATTGCTATTATCATTTGAATAGAGTGCTATTGCTAATAGCAATAGCAGTGGCTGATGGTGATAGCAGTGCTACTGCTATTGGGTGGAGGTCACTAAATCAGATCAGTGACACTGATCTCGATACGCGGCACCAACTTGGAGTCCAAGCGATTGTGACGCAACAGCAGCTGCCTTGCACTCGTTCGATGTCGGTCCTTGTGCGCAGGCAGCTCATAACAAGTGAATCTGTCGAAAATACGCGCTCCTGGAACGCTGTGGAGTTTCCTCGACCAAGCCATACACGTGCTAGCTTCGCGACGGAAGGATATTTTGTCTGCCCGACGTCGGCAAACCAACGACACACGTCTATCTGCTGACACAACTTCTCGACATTCCATACGCGCGCGCCAAGCCTGTTCCACGTGGTCAACTTTGGTAGGATCAGTTTGCACTCGGCCTTGTTCGGATACTGCATCTTCGCGACGTCCTGCCATTCGACGCGTAGCGATAACCACTCCTCGACTATATCATCTGCCTACGCTTTCAGTGTTGCCTTAGCTGCGCTTTCCTGTGCGGGGCGAGAAACTTCCTCGCCGTACAGCAGCTCCAGCTCATCGTCTGAAGCTGAAGAGCTGTCGCCTTGTGGGGTACTGGACGCTGACGCCATTGCATTGGTTTCGGAATCAGCTGTAGCGTTCATTAGCTTGTACATTGCACGATGTTCTTTCCGGAGGTCTTTGGCTTTCTCCAATATATCTTCGGTGGCGGCCTCAGCACAATCTGGCACGCGAAGATAGTTCTTAGCTGCCGTTTTCGTCCGTGGGTCTAACAACAGCGCCATCCCCATGGCCACTGAAGGTTTTGGCAACCTCGCAGCAATTTGGTGGATTGTACGTTTGATACACCGCTGTGCCAACTCGGACAATTGCGGTAACGTTATCTCAGTACGTGCGAAATTCCTCTCGTTCGTGGCCGAAGTGCGAGGCCCGTTCAACTGATAAGCTGAAAATTTGTACGAATTCATACGCGCAGAAGCAACTCGCAGCACCACATACAAAGTGGACGATAGAATAGACGCTGATTGCGCCTCCGCCAATGCTAACCCGGCGACCCGCTGCATAACGGCTTCCATTTGCACAACGAGCTCCCATTCTTCAGGCGAAATACAACCAAACGTGTCCTTTTCACTTGAGGGAACATCGTGGTTCTGGAAAAAGGCTCGAAACGCTGAGTAGTTCACGATAGACCGCTGAAAAAGCTTAATTGGCGAAGCTACACGAACATCCACGTCAACCATAGCCGAAAGCACCGGAAGTTTGTGAAATTCCTGGACGGCAGTCAGTCGAGCGATACGTTCTGTAGATTTTCCCGAGGCAAAATAATTATTTAATGCTCTCAGCTTGCGAATAAGTCGCCCACCTTCAGGAAATTCTCCGCCTTCAGTCACAATGGACTTCGTCTTGACGAACTGCTGTGTGCTGGGGTCTTTCACATATTCGCTGCGTGAGTTTTCTTTGAGTCCAATACCATACGCGATACACAGGTTTAGTACGTGCATGGTGCAGTCCGTCTGGAGAGTAGTGTCAATTCTTTTGATACTTTCCGCGCTGCTGCAGCTGTGTCAGAAATCGTGAAACGTGCCACTTTCTTCACATCGAGGTTGTACCGCGCATTCAATTCCTTGTCAATCACAGCAGCAACCGATACGGAATCATGGCCGTCGGTTTTGCTTGAGCGAGAAGAGCAATCTGTCTGAGATTCCAGTTTCGATCGATGAAACGGCACGAAACACCTACAATGCAATTCTTCGAGCTGTTCGTCCATAGGTCGTGCTCCACAGTCATAAACGCCGTACCGTAAAGCTCGTCATGTTCTTCTGAGATGAGTTTTGACACGTCCCGCTTAAACTTCTTGTAGTGACTGTCAAGAAGGTCGTTGTAGAGTTTGCTGGATGGGATCCCGGCGCCTGGGGATCCTGAGATACCAGTTAGGAACTCACGGAAAGCTGTAGTCGTGATCATATTGTACGGGAGCCCTACACACATACCAAAAAAGGTTAAGTTGTAGCTGTAGCCACCACAAGAACAAAAGAATGAGCCGGTGCCGGTAGCGATAGCCACCATCAGTAGCTGTAGCCACAAGAACAAAAGAAGCCGTCGTATATGAGCCGTTGCCGGTAGCGATAGCCACCAGCAATATGTGCCGCACAGTACGGCAGAAGCTCGTCTGCTTAGACACGGGATACGAGACGGAAACGTAGTAGAAGAATATCTAATCAATCAATGAGGGGTTACTACTCGGGTCGGGTGCCCGCGCCCGCCCGACACACACTTCGGGTACCCGTACCCGCCCGTGAGACAAATGGGTGGGCGGGTACCCGGTGTTCGGGTACCCGTTGCGAGCTCTGGTTGAGGGGGGTTGAAAGGCGAGAAGATCGCAAATGAGAGTGGTTGAAGCTGGTACTACTATAGCACTGCTATAGCACTGCTATCGACCCAGTGACAGACTGCTACTGGTATAGCACTGCTATCACCGAAACTTGAACTCAATAGCAATAGCAATATCAATAGCAGTGCTAATAGTACTGCTATCGCTGCTATTTTCCAGACTGCTACCAATCCCTGATGTGGACGCTTGCGTCAATGGCTGTAGGTACTACCAACCCCACAGCCCCAGTATGAGCCATTGGCACCACACGCGGAGAAGCGTGCCCAGTAAAAGAGAAGATTCTCCTACGACAAGTTCACAGCTTCCACCATATTAATAGCAGTCATCATGGATTTTGCCGCCATTTTGCCTGAAGACGATGAACCCAGGCTCTCGTTTGCTGCATGGGCTTCGAGGAGGATATGACGTTGAAGTGGTCAAATCACACGCGTTAAATAACGTTTGTTAACAACCGTTTTTTTATTCGAGTCAACTTTGGAGAATTGACCGATGCTGCGGGCGGCTGTCTTGAGCGCGGGGCTCCCCCTGCGGCAGGTGACGGCGCGTGGTTTCGCAAGTACCAAGTTGGGCCCACGACTGTCTAATGCGCTGCAACCAGCGTCGCGTTCCCCCCTACTACCGCCTGCCGGCGTGCACAAGCGCCTCGCAGCCGAGCAGCAAGTGCGACAAAATAACCATTTCCGTTCCAACAGCAGACGCCCGAGTCGCGCCGTGTCGGGCGATGTGGTGGTGCTGGGCCTCATCTCCGTCAATGCCGCAGTGTTTTTTGGCTGGTTGCGCGCTCAGGCGCCTCCGCCACGCCATCCAGCGCAGAGATTGCGCAGTTTCCAGCCAAGTATGAGGACGATGCTCACGCACTTCACTACGTCCACGCAACACCTGCAGGACGGGCGATACTACACACTACTGACAGCCATGTTCAGCCAGGCAACGCTGGGCCATTTTGGCGCCAACATGATTGGGCTCTACTTCTTCGGAAGGCAGATGTGCGATGTTCTGGGTCACAAAAGGTTCCTGGGTCTGTACCTTGTGAGCGGCGTGCTCTCGTCTGCTGCGGCGGTGTACGAACAGCACTTGTCTGGCAGGATGACGCTCAATCTGGGCGCAAGTGGAGCTGTGAACGGCATCACGGCCATGAGCATCTTGCTCTTCCCTCACGGAACGCTGCTGATCTTCGGCATTTTGCCTATTCCTGCGTGGTTGGGAGGTTTGGGCTTCATCTTCAAGGACGCGTACTCGTTCTCGACGGGCAAACAGGACGGCATTGGACATGTGGCACACCTCAGTGGTGCGGCAGTTGGAGGCGCGTACTATTACTACCTGCGTCGCGGAGGCTTCCGCGGCTTCCGTCGGTTTTAAAAGCCGAGAGGGAGCCGATACGTGTTTGGGCAGCAGTTCATGAGGGGCTGCAACAAGAGATAAAAGCACTACAGCTGAATCAAACAATATCGTGGAGTAAAACCGTTCCATCTTTACCTGTGCCAGGGTACATGACGTTGAAGTGGCATTTAAGTGCGCCACATCATATTTACCACCTCTAATAGTGGCGCCCTCCATCGACGTAACATCGTTCCGATAGGATCGACTAAGCCAATAACGATGCAGAAGGCCCGAAGCAAGTGCGTCTGTCTGCTTCTGTATCTCCCCCTGACGTCCGCAGCGGTCGTTCAGAATGGAGAGCACATGCGTTGCATTCCTCATCATCTCACCTCCTCACTCATGTGCTTCTTGTCGCTCCTACCAGCTCCAATCCCACAGGATTCCACAATCTCAATGGGGTCACTGTGCTCTGGCATGGCTGGCTCAAGAAGCTCGGGCGCTTTAGTAAGAGGTGGCGCAAGCGCTACTTCGTTTTCCTGTCTACAGTCAACGGCATGAAGGAGCTGCGCCACTACGACACGTACAAGGACGTCAACACGTTGCTCATGTCGACGCCCAAAGGAGTGATCTCCATGACGGACGCTACCGGTATCTGCTGCTTTACACCGGTTCCTACGGCCGGCAAGAAACCCACGAAATTCGTACGTATAGAGCTATTTACACGACTGGTTATTGGAAAACATAGGTGCTTATGTGTGACGTTTTGCTCTAGAACCGCTCGGATACGAATGATTCCAGACCAGGAGCGTACGACCAGAAGTTCGCAGTGCTAACTCCTCTTGTGAGTGGAATTATCTGATTGTTTTCAAGAGTGTAGGGATGCTAACTCTTGCTGTTGTAGCACGTACATTTATTGGCGTTCCACAACGGCCGGGAGTGGAATGGGTAGGAGATTTTTCGTTGTTGAGCGTGTGGTTTTGATATTGACGTTTTGGTTGTTGTGGATGTAGTACGAGCGAGTCGCAGCAAGGGTTGTCGTTGTTGGCGTCGCTTTCGGCCTTTTACCCGACTGTGGATGTGCTGCATACGGGGTGGATGGCGAAGAGGCGGGAGCGGAATGTACACAATCCCAAGAGCATTATGACGTACTGGAAGCGGCATTTCTTCGTATTCCTGACGTCGGGTGATCTGCTTTACTTTCGAGATGATACCATGAGTGAACTACAGGGTCGAGTGGACGTTCGCCATGCTCCGACTGTGCGTGTTACTGGGGAGCAGCTCATGGAAGAGAGGAAAAAGGACGGAGGGATGTTCAAGTTTGGCAAAATGCCACAGCTTGAACGGGAGACGTGTCTGATTTGGATTGCCACTCCTCCGTCGAAGATGTTCGTTCTGAAGCTTGAGGACGATCACGATGAGTTGGGTGGCGGCGCTGGCGGCAAAGCAGGCCTAGGATCTTCAGGTGTGGGGGTTACTACAAGGAAAGCTGAGCTCACCCCAAGCTCGAAAAAGTGGCTGCAATTGCTGTTGCAGGGCCACGCCGAAACAAAATACACACAGCTGGAGAAATGTATCGCAACGGGTAAATTCGGGTTGACGACAGAGGTGAGTGAATGTCTTGCACTTCTCTGTCTTGCTATGCATTGACTGATTATTCTTCTTTAAACAGATTATCTCGGCAGTCCGTGCAGGAATTCCAGACGAGCTTCGTGGACAGCTTTGGAAAGGGTTTGCAGGTGCCACAGATTTACAAAGGCGCGTTGAGCTCAAGCATGCCATCCGCAGTGCATCCAAGTCCTCTAATGTCTTCCGTATGCCCTCCCGGGAATCGTCTGGGCGAAGTGGCCAGAAATCTCCGGCGTCGAAGAAACATGCGATTTACGAAATGTGCTCAGCAGCTATCGATGCGATGAAGATGGACACGCCGGAGAGCCAAATGCTTTTATCTCGCTTGAGTGCATTAGCATTACAGGAGAGTGGCCATGTGGCTGTCACTGCACGGCCAAGTGAATTGCACAATCTAACAGGTCGTTATGCTCGTGCTGTTTCGGACGCGTCGAACCCGTCAGATCAGTACAGTGAAGACCGTGGATCGTTTTATGATGACGAGCGAGACTCCATGGACGATGACGAACAGATTGAAATGGAAGAGGTCAAACCGGGCAATAACTTCAGTAAACGCGCGTCAGCAAGAAATACACTCAAGCAACTTGAGAAGGGGAAAATGGGCAACTATGTGTACCCTAGCGACTACCCAGCAGCAGATTGGGAGTTAGCGTCACGCCGCCGACTGCTAATTGCAAGCTCACGATACAAGTAAGCTGACCACGACCGTTTCGCTTATTTTGCCTGTGACGATCGCCTAACTAGTGCTTGTTCTGTGATAAATGCAGTCCGTACTCCCATCCATTCCCCTGGAGAGTGTCGTGTCTACTGCTGGCGTATGTCGAAGAAGAAAACGCATTCTGGATATCGAACAGGTACTATCCGTGCATTCCAATGCTAATTTAATGAGTCTTGCGATGCTGACATGTTTGCGTTTCGGATACTTAATCACCAGCATAATTGACTCGCTACTCCCAGGATACTTTCACGGCTACCGACCAGCGTTGCAGATCGATGTGGCAGCTTTCAGTGCTCTTCTACAAACTCGTTTACCGACTCTTGCAGCTCACCTTGCAACGTTAAAGTTCCCTCTCGGTCGACTAGTTGAACGGTGGTTCTTAAGCTTGTTCACGGCCTCACTCATTCCTCTTCCCACGGTACGAAATCTGCTTAGTACATTGCCACACATTACTCGGTTACTAAGTTGCGTCTGCTGTCCAGGTGCTGAGGATTTGGGATGCATTCTTTATTCGTGGCGTACTGGTGTTCTACGGAGTCGGTGTGGCATTGCTGTTTCGCGCGGAAGAAACATTATTTCATGCGAAAACTGCCACTGAAGCGGAGGAGTACCTACGAGCTAGCGAGAGAAGCTGCATCGATGCCGACGCAGTTTTCTCGCTCGTATTCAAGGACGATCTCACTATCCCCTGTACGTCCAACCACTCTCCGTGTTGAAGAGTACAGAAGTAAGAACTAACACGCGTTCTGTGTATACGCCAATGCAGGGCTCTCGGATGAACAACTGGAGAAACTGAGATCGACACAGCGCCATCGAGTGATGGACCAGGTATCGCAGAAGGTGGGGTACTTCAAAGATAAGCTGAGCATCCTCAAGCTCACTCAAGACCTCGGTTCCCGCTGTCAGGCTGTGGCCAAACAGTTCCTGAGTGACCGCAAAGGCGTCACTGCTGCTTTGCGGCTAAGCACGGCAGCTTCTGGTAACGATGAGGACGACACATACGGCGGCATTTATGACCTTGATTACGAAGTTAGCGACCTGGACCTCGACTCTTGGCGCGACAAGCTCGAAGATTCCTTCCAGGTGTCAATGCACTTGCTGCTTGAGCAAGTGCGAGAGTCGTCGGCGGCTGCGGGATCACTTGCTGTCGAGTTGGGCCAGCGGCAAGCGAAGTGGCTAGCTATATCAAGCCAGCTTGCTGCATGTCCGCTTGCTCGAACACCCACGCCGGATTCGCACAGCTGGCTTTCGCAAGTGAAGGAGGGCAAGATCTCTGGTGCTGGCCATGATGCTTCGTCGCTCTTTTCGTCCAGTGGGGGTGATTTCCCCTCTGCTTCTCGTGTCATTGAAGCCTCCGGTATGATGTTTGACACCGGGGAGGCCCGTTTTCCAAGTAACGATGCTTTGGGAAGTGGAAGTGACATCTCAGTGGCTGCTCAACGTAGTTGTTTGTTGACAGAGAGGGAAGACCTGGGGTTATCCGATCGCCATCTCGCTGAGATGTTTCTGTACACGTTGGTATCCTCGCTCAAGGCCTTGTGCGCTGTTCGACTGGAATGTCTCGGGGTGACGTATCGATTCATGTGGCATGGTGGATCCTGGCTCGAATCTGCCGTTGAATACCCTTCGTTCTCAGATTTAGAGACAGCGACAACACCAACCAGCAACACCCCGAACTCGCGGCAATCTGTTCGCGTTAAAACGGCAACTATGTCCCAGTCCTCGATTTCGTCTTCGACGTTGAAACGGCGTCCACGTGCAGTGGATGACTCGGCACTGTCAGGCCGTAAACGTGGAGACTCTGGTGCCACTACACCAAGACGAGGAGGACGTCCAACGACACGCAGTTTCTACAACCCTGGCAAGTCCCCGACCCGACTACGACCCAGTTTATCGTCCGGTGATTTCTCGGTTTTGGAGTTTGCCGCCGGTGGTGTTGGCACCAACTTGTATGACGACCCGATCATCGAAGGCCAGCCAGCTCCCTCATCGCCGACGTACGCTGAGCAACTGGTAGATGCCAGCGACTCGTACCTCGTCACACCTACTTCTCCATCTCAGCAAGACGGCACTGCAGTTGGCCTAGACTTTACGCTCGGTCGTGGTTTGAATCGCTGTGCGGCTTCCACGCTTGATGCTTCAAATAAACCGCTACTGGCAGCACTTACAGCACAGCATCAGGAGGGAGAACGTGTTTTCCGGGAGGCGCATAAACGTTTGCTCGCTGGGCTTGGGAAGTTCTTGCGTCTCGAATACCGCGACCAAGACTGGAGTTTGCGTGAGCGTGCTTTAACCATCGAACGTGAGCTGCAGCAGGAACTCCAAGAGATTGAAGCCGAAGTTCACGGAGCGCAATGGTTACAGCACTAGGTCTGAAGTGAATATATGAAGGCAAAACAACAGAACATGACAGGATAACTTACGGTTTCTTCGGAGTATCTATCAAAGCTGCGTGAGCGGGCCCTTGATCCCGTTACTGCTTGGCTGTGCCCCCACCACGGCACCAATCTCGCTGGTAAACGGGTCTCCAACGCTGGTGTCGTCGACGTGACTGGTGTTACTGGCGGATCGTTTGAAGAAATGCGGCGACTCGGCAAACGGATTGTCAGGATCGTCGTTGCTGAGGACCCGAATACCCAGCTCCTCCATGATTTCAGTTACAGCGAGCCAGACTTCAGACTTGAGCATGGCGTACTTGCGCGCGTCCAGTTCTTCCGTGTAAGAGTACACCCGAAGGGTGTAGAGTTCCTCCATCGCTACAAAGAAAAAGCGTTCCCACTTCTCGCCATGACGCAAGTCCGACTGGTTCTCTTCGTGGGATGTAAGGCCGACATGCAGCGACTGCAGCATACTTTCAAGACGGCGGATAGCTTGTCGTAGTGTTTCCACCGGGGTAGCGCGTGACACACGGACGTGCAAGTCCACATCTCGCTTCGGTCGCTGCGAAAAGTTGATCATGGGCTTGTAGAGGAAGAAGCTGTTTGGAACGTAAAGTGTCGTGCCCTCCAGACTCACCACTGTCGTGTAGCGCAGTGACACGCGATGTACGAATCCCTCAGCATCCCCTACGCGAATAAAGTCGTCAATCTTGAACTGCGAATTGAACGCGAGGAAGAGACCTCCAACGACGTTGTGGAAGGACGGAACGAAGCCCAACGCAATGGCCAAACCAATCACACCCAACACCGAATACTTCAATGTAGCACTGTTACCCAATGCAGAAGAGTAGATGATCAGTGCGATAATCAACAAAGTCGTCAGCCGGAGAATCTATCAGCATTAAAGAAAAACAGTTAGCGAAAAAGGAAAATATAAACAACAATTGCGTTCTCATACCTTGACAGACTCGGAGATAACCATCTTCTTGGAGAAATCTCCATTAGTGCCGACAAACCGGCGTACAGCCAACTGCAATAATACAAAACAACAGACATGTGAGTAAAAGACAGAGTAGAAACATTTTCGAGAAGAACAAATAACTTACACTCTGGACGACATTAAACAATGAATAGAGCCAATAGAGGAAGAACACTCCCCAGATATATGTCGGTAGGTGACAGAAGAACTTGGTAAGCTCCGACACTGCCAACGACAACAGCACCAGCGACATAGAGATGAGATACGAAGTGGAGCCCACACACGACTCCCGGAAGTCCTCGGCCACTCTGCAGTCGTAAACAAATAATAAAGGTTATATACATTTCTAGACGATTATAAACTGTAAGTGACGCGTACTGGTGCATGAACGGAAGCTTGGTGAGCACGAAAATGAGCAGGCGAACGAGCACGCGCGGAAGGAACGTGGCGAAGAAGACCAGCACAGCGGCCACCACCAGCTGCGGAGGCTTCATACTACGCCACCAGTCGGGTAGACACGATACGGACGCGCAGTCGTCATCGCAACCGCTGTCGGCGCGCACCGCGTCTGCATGGAGCAACAGCAGAAGCAGCACAAGTGTGCGCATTGCGGCCTTCGTATTTTATTGTTGTGATTGGTAATTTATCCACAGAGGGCGCACTATTCGGGGTGGGTAAGAAGTTGTTTGTGGTGTACACAATTCCACTTCCAACATGAAAATTGAGCTTCGCACATGCAATGTTAACACGTGTACATGTACATGTAGACGACACTGTTCTTGGCATGCATTCCCATCAACCCTTGCAGCATATCTATACACTCTAGCAGCGAGAAAATTGGCACCATACCGTAATCTAGCGGTTAACTGTCACCCCCTTGGTCCTACTTCTAGAAAAACCTCGGGGGGGGGGGGGGTTCTGAAGTGGTGTGGCTGAGTTTTTTTACCCCCCCCCTCCCCGGGTACTAAGGCTTGATATAGGGGGTTTGTGTGTTATCCCAGCGGTTTTCATAGGCTTGATATCAAGCATGTAAAAATGGTCATAAACCAGTCGATTGATCCGATTTGGTCCTGGATGCACAGGGCTTGGGTTGTCAAAGGTTGGAAAAAGTACGATGTATCCACACCCTGGAATGGCCAACCTTCCCGCGAGTATTAGTATTGGTGGTGGCAGAAAGCTCCTCATTCCAGAAGAAGCCGAGTCGCGCAACAATGGACCTCGCAGAATGATGCGGCTTGAGGAGAAGTATTCCTGCGTAACACGAACAGAGAGGCTGGCCCGCGATTACCTCGAACCTGTGGGCAGCACGTGCGACCGTAACGCCGACTTCGGCAATGAAGAGAAGAAGGGCGACTGACGAAGTACGATGACAACACTAAAGGAAAAGAAGGAGCGGGTTGCATGTCCGCGGATCGCTGTCAGTGCCGATGGCATCAGGTAGGCATGATGAGTTTCTTTACTGCTGTGTTCGTGCTTCACAGTGCTTACTTTGTGGTGTACATGTACAACAGCTACGTCTTAGTGCAGCCATGAGTACAGACACCCTTGGGAGCAGCACCGCCAATTCCAATGCAGCCTCTTCATCAGCCTCCACTCGCACGGTACGAACTGCATACTGAATGTTAGGTTTAAAACGCTAAGAAACGTGCTGTATATCATCCATGTTGTGACAGGTCGACTTCTATTTCTGGACGTAACGGTTATTTTGTCGACGGCATTTTCATCATGAGTCCTGTGAAGACGACCATGCTGAAGAAGACGTAATTACCGGCGTTAGACGGGCAGGGCAGACATTGGCGCCTAAGCACATACGCAGGTGACTCAGTTTGCGGCAGATGTTAGAGCGAATCGAACGACAAGACCGCGAACTCATTGCTGCCTATGGTCGTGTACACAGGGCTATATTTGCCTCGTTGAGTAATATATACGTTGTAAGCATCACAATGTGCTTCAGCTAGGTAGCATTCGCTATGTCAACAAGCCCCAGTATTTGCTTCGTTCTTAGACAGAGCTAGCACTATTAATCTGCACCGCAAAGCGCACGCCACACTACTATCCAACCTAGATGTCAGGAATATGTATATATATATATATATATATATAGCTCTCTCAAATAGAGCAAACATGGTGTAAAGACTTCTCTAAGATGTCACGGGCGAAGCGAAGAAGCTTTAGACGATGAAGATATGGACGACACGACAACACTGAAGGACACATACAAAGTTACCAAGTGAGTAAGTGTCCAGCAGCGCTTCAATTGTGATGTTTTTGCTCGGAAGTTCAATACTCAAAGTTGCAGTCGTAAGCGTTCTGCACACGTCGAGCGACACAAAACTCTCGCTCTTTGTAAAAGGGCCATTCCATATCTGCAGCATCACGCATGGGGTCTGTTGGTTTTGTAAAACTACGCTTGATAGGCAGCGTGTGGTCACATAGCTGTGTCGTTGACAGGCCCTTGTAACGAGATTCGGATTGTGTTCTTTTTTCGCCCATACAAATGCCAAGTATCGCCCTTTTCTAACATGCTTGATATCAAGCATGTGAGAAATAGTCCGTGCCTGTTGGATTTGACAAGGATTTGCCGTCGTACCGGGGGGGGGGGGTTAAGGGGTGACAATTAACAAAAAACCGTGTGCTGGTGAAATTCTGGTCCCTGATTGGGCAATTGGGGATGGTGACAATTAACAAAAGGGGACAGTTAAATTAACCCCCCTCCCCGCACTCACGGGCATTTATCCTACATGTTAAAGAGTATGTACTACATGTTAAGACCAGGCTTCACTTTGATTTTGTAAAGTCTGTAATATGTACGAGCATTTTTTTTTGAACTGCGGGAAGCTGGCTAGATTTCCATGGCTGCGTTATGTATCGGCATGTTGGCTAAGATACCAACGTCAATTAGAATATTTCCAACAGGGTGTATATCCAACGCATTTGCGTGACCCTTTAATTTGGAAAGAATAGAGAGTAAACATATTCGCAAAACTATGAATTGAGATATCAAAGGACTCCACCAAAGGCACTGGCTAAGTGCCTACAGCAGTGTGAAACGCAATAGCCTAAACCGTTGTGTAATGGACGCCTTCCTCGTCCACGAGGCTCCCTGCATCACTGCCATCTTCTTCTGCCACTTCATCGCCGCTGTTGTCCTCTGCTGACTCTCCCTCCTCTGCGTCGGCTTGTGCGTCTCGACGACGACGTTTCTTGCCGAGCCCACGCATATGAATATCACGGCCAACGCGAGGAGGGGGGTCGTCTCCGTTCTTCCACTTCAGATGCCATATCTGGTGACACGTCATGCTGTTCCCGGGGTAGTGATCTGGCCTAATGCGATCACACAGGTAGGCTCTGCTTCACACACATATAGCCAACAATGAGTACATCAGCATAATGAAACCCACTTGTGCACTCACCTTTTATTGCCATCACTGCACGCCTGACAGTAGAACCGAGTAGCGCTCCGTTGGCCCACCTTCTTCTTTTGGATCGAACACACCTTGCACTGGTGTTGGGGGCGCTTTCGGACGCATTCGCGGATCTGCGTCCACTCTGGAAACTCAATCAACTTGTGCGCGTTTGAAACGTAACCTTCGTTTTGCTCGGTCATCTCTGGTACATACGTCTGTACAAAAAAAACAGCATAAGTCGCCATGCAGTATATACAACATGTTCGGGTCAAAGATGTAGTACATACCTCCTCGACAAAATCTGAAGATGCGACTTGCAATAACTGCACTTGCAACTCTTGCAGAAATCCAGCATGATTTGCGGGTGGTTCTCCTCTCTCCTTTTGCGCTTCACGGTAAATTATGAAAGCGTTCACGATCGCCATGTCGACGAGACCCAAGAAGACTGTCTTGTAGTACTTCTTGAAGCGTACCGAAAGTTGCAGCGAATAGCGCTGCAACCGCAGTTGGTCGTGAATATCTACCCCGCCCATCCAGCGATGGTAGTCTCGCATTGCGGATGGGCAGGGTACGATACTCCGCTGGCCACCCGAGATATGCCGGCCTAAACGTGAACAACACATCGATTAGGTCAACTTATAGCAACCGTTTACTGCATACACTTACCACACGTCTCCATCTTGGTGCTGATGCCGGTGGAGAGCAAATATACCGGTAGTCGGTCCCACCACAACATTGTCTGACTAAGCGGACAACACTTAGCAACCGCAACGGTCGTCGATCCTCGAGGAACCCCTGCCGGATGCGAAACGGTTTTCGATATCAGCGCCGGCGGAAAATCCCTTTTGTTTGTCTGGATGGTGCCCGCGGGCCAGGAGCTGCATCGCGAGCTGAACGGACGTGTAAAAGCGGTCGGTGACGACGGTGTGGAAAACACCGTCTTTTCGGGGCGGTAGCACCTTCTCGAGCTTGCGAATGACAGCAGTTGGTCCGAAGTTTGGGTCGGCTGAGAACTGTGTCGGAGATTCACCTCAAAGTTTATCAGAGTGCTGATCCGTTCCGCAAAAGACTTCAAGTCTACATGTTGAACAACATAAAAACAAGTTAGTACGAATATCATACAACATGTTCCACTTTGCCAAAAACAAAATTGCTCTCCGAGTGGAGAGCACATGCGCAGAGTGCACTTACCGAAGGCAGTAGGCTGTAGTTGCGCAGCAGGTCATAAAAAGCTTGGTGTTTCACTCGTGGGGTTTGTCCTTCATAAATTGACGAGTGACGTTGTAACGGCTTCGAGAGGGGATCATTGCTTCGTCAAAGGCAAGCACGGGTGGCACCTTGAAGCCCTGTAGGAAGGTCGACTGCAGCGTGTCCACTACTGAACGAACCTTCCACGCGCGGTCTGTCTCCAAACGTGGGTCAGCATTGTCCGTGAAGTGCAGGTTCTGCATCACGCGCCCGAACCGCGCCTTCGACATGTAGCTGTCAAACGTACCCTTTGGTACTGCTCCCACCGCAGACTTGGCCCAGTGGTCTGCAAAGCGACACTTATGGGGGGCACAACATTCTTGCCAGTAGTAGCCCAATACAGTGCACGACTTCTTCAGCCTTGATCGTCTTGTGTCGTTTTGTCTCTTACAACAGCACAGACTCTCTAGTAGCCTCGGGATCGTGCTCCGCCTTCCTTCGCAACTTGCATCGACTCGCTCGTTGAGGTGCTGGTTGTAATAATTGTTGCTCTCGCTTGCAACACGGATCGACAGGCGCGGAGGCATGAAGAAGAAAAAAGCTGAAGAGGCGGTTCCGCCTTTTCGAGCACTGACTCCGTTGGTCCGTACCCTCCCCAGAGTACAGACCGGGGTACGGTTGATCTCTCACAGGATGCTCCGAAACATCTATCATATACACAACATAGGCAACGTGAGAACATGTTGTATATAAAACATGGCAAAACATCGTACCAAAGTTCCAGCCATCCCCCCGCATCTTTTTCAGCGCTGCTTCATCCTGCGCCAAAACCTCCATCTCAGCTGCGTTCAGCTTGTCCCAATTCATTGCGTTTGTAGCCCAGTCACGTGACAGCTTCGCTTTAGCTGATCAAGACGCTCTCGCTCCACCTTACGCTTCGCTTTGGCCTTCTCTCTAGCGAGCAGAACAACACCGTCAAGATCTCCATCACTGTCGCCGGAATTGTCTGCCACATTTTCGGCAACTTCTTCAACGGACTCAGGAGGGGCGATCTCTTCAACGACGTCTTCGGGTTGTCGGAACACCCGTTGTAGAGGGCTTGACCCTTCTACCTCAGCTTCAGATTCAGTTAACCAACCGTCAGAGGCAACATCATCTTCATCGACGTCTGAAGTCAGCGCACCGACATCAGTAGCAGGTAGTGAAGAACTATACATCGTATAAATACACAACGTAGAATCGTAAGTATACAACAAGAAGAACACCAACATGTTGTATATACACCCTCATCATTCCATACCTGTTCGCCCGCGAAATGCTAGGTGAAGGAGATGACCCACGCACCGGGCCGTCATTTCCTGCATCATCTTCCTCCAACGGCGCGGAAGCATGCGTATCTTCCACAGGATTCAGGAGTGTTTCTAGGACCGAAGATTGCTGAGCAGACACGGTGGCCTCCGGTTGTGAACTGCCACACCACGCAACATTGGAAAGATTAGTACATGTTGTGTATACATCCAGAACAACAACATACCTTGTCGCTGTGGTGCTAGTCTCTTCAGTTGAAGCTACATCACCACTCTCGTCGTCGGCGTCTTCATCATCCTTGCTCACACCAACTGCTAACATTCTCTTCTTCGACTTTCCGTCGCGTGACGCGCATTCCACGCGCTTGTGCTTGAGGTCGGCCAGCGGTTGCCTGCGAGCCTTGGAACCTTCGAGCTACTGATGTCCAAGTCGTACGCCCTCCGAAGCCTTTGCGTGAGACCGCTGAGAAGTCTTCGCCTCTGCATGTGCGACCGCCCTGGCCTCCTTCGCCTTCTTCTCCTCGCGGGCGATCTCGGCTGCTTGATTTTTCGTCATCTTCTTCTTGCCAGCGGCTGGCTTCGTCTGGGCCTTAGTCTTTGCTGTCGTCTTCTTACGAGTGGCAGCTTCTTCTTTGGCAGCCGCGCGTGCTTTCAAAGCCGCAATGTACGACACAGACTTGCCGGTTGGGGGTTTGCGAACAGCGGCAGGTTTAGTGGACCGTGCTGGCGCCGGGTCGTCTCTGACGTCGGCGTCTTGGTCGCGCTCACCGTCCAGATAAGCCTTGTGCTCCTTGAGGAGGCGGTAGCGCTCTGCAGTGTCCTTACGTCCAGCTGTGCCATGAACGCCTCGTGTTCTTGGCGCGTCTGCCTTCGTGGGGGAGCCATTTCGCTTGCGTTCTTCCTGGCATTTTCTCGAATGAGGGAGAATTTGCAGCCACCAGTTCATCCGGCCGACCAGTCTTTCCCGCAGTCTTTTTTTTGTAATTTCTGGTAGTTTTTTTAAATAGTTTCACCTACACCTGTGCATCCCAGGTATAAAAGACGATATGACCTTTTTCATAACATGTTGTCAAATACAACATGTGAGTACCGGGGGGGGGGGGGGGGGGTTAACTGTTTTGGAATGTATGCGGGTCAAAGTGGATACTTCTCTGTCCCGCCAATTTATGATAAATTGGTTTTTTTGTGCGCCACACAAAAATGTTAGATAAAATCAATTGGTCAAAAGTATATCGGGTTAGGGTTTATAATTATGGGCTAATCCTTTGGTGGAGGAGGTCTAAATTGGTTTCGGCCACACAATCAAGACCACCACCGCCATGACTCGCACAACTCTCGCCCGAGATATCCCGCCCAAGACACGTGTCGCAGTGGCGCTCTTCCTTGCTTCGCTTAGCAGGGAAGGTCGCCTCCGCTATGGCACCGTGGCCCGAGCGAAGCAGCTCTTTCGGCTCAGCGGCACTGCAATCCGTGGCATCTGGCGACTACGTGAGGACGCTACTACACTGGTACGGACTCGCAAGTCCTACCCCGCGCGTCCAACACGCCTGACACCAGCAGAAGTGGCCGAAGAGGTTGCTGCCGTCCCGCTCAGCCAGCGACAGACCTTACGAGCGCTTGAAGATGCGTGCGGCATCCCAAAGACGACGCTACAGCGTCACCTGAAGAACAAAATTCTTCGGCGCGCCATTTCCCGCGTCAAGCCAACGTTGTCGGACTCGCACAAGCTGCAGCGCCTGACGTGGGCGTTATCGCATGTACACCGACCAATTGGTAAAAATGCTTTTTTCTCATTTTCATTTTCATTAACTAATTATTTTTAAAGGCGGTATCTCGTACCGTTTTGATGCGATGTATGATGTTGTACATATAGATGAAAAATGGTTCAACATGTACAAGGCTTCTTCACGTTACTATTTCACTGCTGATGAATCATTACCTTACCGCTCTTGCCCTAACAAACGCTACATCGGTAAGGTAATGTTTCTCGCAGCCGTGGCAAGGCCACGCTACAAATTTTCAACAAAATGTAATTTTGATGGGAAAATCGGGATCTGGCCGGTTGTAGAAAGAACCAAGGCTAAGAAAACGTCAAAAAAAACCGAGTTGCGGGGACTCCCATTACCAAGAACATCAACATGACACGGGAAATTTACGTGAAATTGCTCAAGGAAAAAGTTTTTCTAGCAATTCGCAACAAATGGCCGGGTAAGAAATTTGTTTTTGCTCTAACTTGTAAACAATGTAAATTAACATTTTTTTCCTTTTTACAGGGCAAAAAAACAAAAGTGATTCGTGTGCAGCAAGATAACGCTGGACCGCATGTGAAGGAAGGCCATGGTGAAGTTGTTGCCGCCGGTCTTGAAGGTGGGTGGAAAATTGAGGTGGTTTGCCAGCCACCTCGATCACCTGACTAACATTTTTGATTTAAGGATTTTCAATTGCATACAATCGGTACAGTATAGGCAACCGACAAACCAGATTGATGGCCTCATAGATGCAGTTCAGAACGCTTTTAACAGTGTTAAATATCAAACTATTGAAAAATGCTTCCTCACTTTGCAAAAAGTGATGGAATGCATTATTGTCGATGAGGGAGACAACCGGTTCAAGATCCCTCGGGTACGCAAGGATTGCAGCAGCTGCGGAATCCTTCCGACATCGCTTTCTACAACGAGTGAAGTTGTAGAAAGTAGCTACATAGCTCTCAAGTCGCAGATTAATAGCCAATAAACGTCTGTTTTAGTAACTCCGTACTAGTTTGTTTTTTAATTCCTGATCTAAATCGCTAATACAATCTTATTGGTAGATATCGTACCCTGATTTGCATCAAATCTTCATAACAACGTGCAAACCCTCTGGGTTTTAGGGACAGAGTCCTTGGAATATTTGAAATAGATTTGCATTGATCCACTTGACATACAAATCAACGGGAGGTCATTGTAAAAATCCGGGCGAATATCACTAATTCGGGGAAAAGTTACGAAAAAAAGAAATGTTACCCTCGTGATGGGGTCGTAGAAGTGATGGCTTTTACTAGTGGAGTGACGTTAAATCGATTAAGAAAATCCTTCAGCATGCATCAACGCAGGGGCTATCAGATAAGGCCTTAGAGAACGCATAGTGGTCAGTAGAAAAAAACGTTTTAGTCAAATTTATGAATGTACATGTATCATAAATTGGTGGGACAGAGAAGTACCGTAATCTAGCTGTTAACTGTTAATCTAGCTGTTAACTGTTCGCAGTTCGAAGAACTGTCGTTTTTAGGGGGGGGGGGGGGGTACACGGGGCCGTGTCGGTGATCGCTCAACCTTCCTTCAACATTAGGAGAACATTCAATCAACAATGGGAAACCTTCAAGGAACATATAAGGACCCATTTTTGTGTGATTTAACGGATGATGATTGTTTTACCCGGGTGTGAAGCGGGCATTTCTCCAAATGCCCAGACATTCCAAAGGGGTTTTGCTTCTCAACTAACGAAGTTCAACGCATCACCTGCTCATGGTGCGACGACTCGTCGCCGACGAGTATTCTGTAGCGAGGATGCAGGCATCAACTGTGCCCACACAAGACAGAGGGCATAGCGATCTGGTGTTAACCAAAATCGGAGGATCATATCTTGCCAACTACTGTGCTATGGGAGCGCTAGTGGCGTTCACACCGATGTGACTGGATCCTCCTCCTGGACTATGGTAGCTTCAGAATCACTTATCACGTATCTTCTTGTGTTCGTTGAGCAGACGACATCAAGTCTGTTGTGGACACAGGCAACACCCCACTGTTTGTGACGATGTACATTGTACATGATTCCTGTTGCGCCAGCAACGGCATCGTCGGGAATGATCCCGATAGCACCACAGTACTTGCCACCAGCCTACGCTGCACACGTCCAACGGAAACAGGCTCCCGACCAAGAACGTGAGTTAGCTGCGGCGGCAGCTCCTGTGGCAGCATGCCGCTATCCGTTAGGACAACTACCTGTTGCTGGGATGCCAGAGCTCTCGGACCCCCAGTGGAGCATCTTGAACTCTCTCATGTCGCCTCAACTCGCTGGTATGGCTGGACCTGAAGGTGAAGGTGGAATGTTTCCTCCAGCAGCTACAAGTGATGTAATGGCTCGTGGGAGTGGTGGCGCAGATGGATTTATGCTTCATGAGGAGCCAAGCGACCTTCAAATGCAGATGCATCTAGCTATGCAAGCTCAGATGAAAATCCACCGACAGATGCTCACGCGCAAAGTGGAGGTGGCTCAGCACCTGGCTCGCCACAACAGTATGGGGGCCATTAATACCAGCGCTGTTCCTAGCAACGAAAGCAGGGGGAATCCCCAAGTTGCACAGAGAGGCCTTGGCGAGTCGTGGGGCAGTGCACAGCAGCAACAACACTATTAACATCACCCCCAACAGCATCAACATCAGCAGCAGATTCCAGTAATTCAACTGTCTTGGCCGTCTCTATCATCCCCAGCTTCATCTACACCAGCTCCTGTGGTGGCTACAAGTGTGCCAACAGAAGTAATCGCAGCTTCGAGTGATGCTATGGCGGTCTCAACGTCCGTCGCTGGTAATGGCTCAGCGGATAGCAATGCTACGGCGCTAGCAACGGAGACAAAGAATGATGACGACGGCATGGACTTGTACCGTTGGGATCGCACTGATCTCAACGTGGAGCTGGGTGCGAGAACGAGCCGCGCGTGATATTCACGTCGTTGAACGACTCGCTCGGGCTCTCAATCACAATCGGAATTCGTCTCGACATGGCGGACAACTGGCTGGCCGATATCACTCTGGGCTTTGGCGCTAACGCACGATGGTGCTGCTCTGCTAGCTACAGGGAGCACCCTCCAGTACTGGACTGCAGCTGTCGAGCGACACGAGGAGCACACACGAGTATTAATGTATAGTGAAATCAAGTCTAAATGAACATTCTCGGCCTTACCACTTCAAGCTTGCGTTAAACGGATCCGTCACCTTCGGCGTTGCGATCTATAGTAACCAGGGTAGACACGTCCAAGGTAAGGCCACCGAAGTCGAAAATCTGCACAATAATCAGCACGTTGCTGGTCTTGCCGCCCGGGTCGGCGTTGGTGTCCACGCTGTAAGCGAGAATAGCAGCCGTGGGCACGTTAATGACATGCTTGACGTCCAGACCAGCGATATAACCAGTATCCTTGGCAGACTGACGTAGAAATCGCCAGCGAAATTCTGGCTCCGAAAGGCTCAACCTCTCCTTCACGCTGAGCAACAACATGAACAAGATCTCCTCGGGGTGAAGTTCATGTTCTCGCCCTTGAACTCGACCTCAATCAGGAAATTGTCGCGCGCGTCTTCAGCGTTGCCTGTAGCCTGCCGTCTTCTTCTCCCCCGGCTCCGAGATGCCTGCGGCGCGCAAATATTCCCATCACTGACCGTCAGATCCACGTCACGTTGCCCGCCTGCACTTGGCCGACACCTGCGTCTCAAAGATCTTCAGCACCACGTCGCCAAATATAAAGATCTGTGTCAACCCAACAGAGTGTTGAGGCCTACTCATCGATCTTGTAGAGGCCAGACGCTTCACGTTCTTGAACGACGCGACTTGGTTTACGGTCTTGTCTTCTTGCAGAAGCTGGGGATGTAATAGCTCGATCCATGTTCTCACATCGCTGGCTCCAGGGCGCTCAACACCGGCTTCCGCGTCACCAGATTCCACGGAATATTGGCGAGGACGCATTGTCACACTACATATTCGAATCACCCAATCATTGGTGGATTATAGCCAATGGGCCTCCCTGAGCGCTTCTTTCTACCTCAGTCGGCGTTTGACTCGCTTCCAGGCGTACCAGGTACTTCGACTGCTTGCCTGCCTAGTTGGCGTCGTTAGGGGCGTTTAAGAGTGGGCGGGCCTCGAAGGGTGTACCGGGAAGAGGATACAGTGCTGGCGTGTGGTGCACGCTCGTGCGCTTTCGATTCTAGTGGCACACGAGCCCATAGGCTTCTGTGCTTTTGATCGTTGTGGTGCACAAACCCATAGGTTGTGCACTTTCGATTTTTGATTGATTTGCTTGCGGGAAGTAGAGCGCCTGAAGCATCTAGTGATTGACGTTCACGCGTAGGCTCTTTCTACCGTCATTAAGCTGGATGCCGACTTGTGCCGTCTAATCAGCGCTCAAAACGGTAAGCAACGTTGCTGTCGGCAGAGGAGCAAAAGAGTCTCATTATTCCGGTATCACTTACAAATTTCCTACTACGGCCAGGCAAAACACAGCACCTACAACGCTACATATATGGACTACGCATTGACTTCTCCGGCGGTTTTGGTAGCTGGGATCGATGAGGCCGCTAAGATGATGTCACTGAGCAGGTTGAGTCGTATTTCTTCTTTGAGAGCGCTGGGAGATGGCTTGGACCACGCCGCGAGCTTAGCCGTAAACGGGGTCAACGCAACAAGCGCATTTCTGGATGTTACTCGAGAAACGAGCAAGTATGTCTGCTGTGGCTTATTCACGATTCGCTGCGTCGCCTTCCAGTCCATGACGACCATCGACTGCAGTGTCTCGCCCTGGACCTTGTACACGGTCGACCCAACCGCACAGACGAACGGGAATTGTTTGGGCTTGATAGTGATCGAGCGTGGCTGGCCGTCCGGCGTCCTCGGAAGTGATATAGTCGTCTTCATATACGCTTCCGTCGCGTAGAATACCGGGAAGAGCTCCGGATCGAGACCAGGGCGGATAGCAGCGGCGCGTGTCCTTGGCACGCGGATGACAGCGTAGTCCGGCGGCTGGTTAGGTAGTTGAACGACTGTGTTGGACCCGCCGTCGCGGACGAGTCGAAATTGAGTGCCGACCGGAAAGTGCACGAACTCCAGACTACCCAGTGTACCGTTCGCGATGCCTTTTGCTGTTGCAACGTTCTGCGTGACCTGAATGGGCATGCCGTCGATGAGGTCGAGGTAGGGCGCCATCCTCCCGAAGCGATTGTCTGGTAAGCTCATAACGTAGCGGAGGTCACTTTGGCTCAGCCCGTTGAGAGCGCCTTTGAAGTTCGCGACGACGCGGATAGGGAACGCGTTATTTGGCTGCATGCGTGCGGTCTCGGCCACGAGCGCGTTGTTTATTGCCAGGCGGGTCACAGTTTCCGGCGTGACGAACACGGCAGTGTCTCCGATCTCGTTCTGCAGTCCCAGTCCAGATCCGCCCTGGCACTGTTGTTGAACGACTCGACTATTGATCAAGTCAATAAACTCGGAGGTCCACTGGCCAAGTCGGGCACAACGACAACCATCACCCCACGCCGGGTCGCTGCGGAAGCGCACTGACTCTTCAAGTATCACCACGGTGGTGAATTCCCTCCACAGATCGAACCCTTCGATGTCGGAGGTGCTCGGCTTAGCTTTCTCGACCGGATCAATGTAGATCGGGTCGGCGTTCACGGGCGGCATTTCTAGAAAGTCTCCGACCAGAACAATGTGCACACCACCGAATGGGACGCCGAAGACCTGCTTGTACCGACGCAAGAGTTTGTCGAGCTTCAGCCATTCGGGTTTTCTCATCATCGATACCTCGTCTATCACAAGGAGGTCCAGTGGAGCGAACTTCTTCTCCTTGATGGCGTGTTTCAGCCCCAACAAAAAGCTTGCGAGCGTTCGTCCACCAATCAACGTCGCTGCTTTGCCTGTTAGTGCCGTTTTAACGATCGAGTCGTCCCGGTGCCAACTAGAGAAAAATGCATAAACAGCGTCGATTACGCGACTCTTGCCGGTGCCCCCAGCGTCACCGAGGAACATGAGCAACTGGTCATCTCGGAAGCGCGCCTCGAAATTGTCCAAACAGTAGCCACCAGTTTTATCATCAAGGCTGCCCAGCTCTTGATGCAGGATGCGTCGGAGGAGCGAAGTCGTGATGGTGGTGAATGCTACGTGCTGACGCTGATTGAGCGTGAATGCCTTGGAGACTTGGTCAATTGACGCATACGGCTGCATTTGTGGTCGTTTGGTTTGCGGTTGTGTAGGAGGTGACCACTCGTAATCAGACTTCAGCGCGTTCGCAATTAACTCAACGACTTCGGTGGGACGCTCATTGTAGGCTTGGCGCAACCGGAGTGGCTCGGCTTCGTCATTCGAGATGTCATTGACAAATTCCTGCAGCTCGTCTGTGGAGAAGAGGAGGACTCGGCAGCGGTCACGCACATCTTCGAAGGTACCGACCGTGTTTTGGGCGGCGCGACCCAATAATTCGTGGTACACGCAGCTCAAACCCGTGGAGCAATTCGGGAAAATGGGCAACCGCGATGATTCATCGTCGAGCGCGGCTTCGTCACCGCCCTCTATTGCCGTACCGCTGTTCTCCTATTCGTCGAATAGATGAAACAAGGCGCCAGTTTTGGCAGCGCCTGTGTGCGCATCTTTACCAGTCTCAATACTGTCAAGTGCGGCGTCGATGTCGCAGCGGCTTCCTGTTACGCCTTCAGTGTTTGTATCGAGATCGGGCTCCGCGTCACCCACCCCCGCGGCACTCGCGTCTCCGTATTCCTTGGCTTGCTTTGCGGCGATATAGTAATCCATGTTGGCCATTATTTCGCAAATGAAGTTCGTCCGAGTAGGCTCCCACCGAGCGTGCGCATCAATCCAGCCATCACTGCTTGTCGGCTCAGTCGCAAGATCTGTCACAGCGCGGAACGGCTTAAACAGCACCAAAGCATATTGACTGCGCTTGACGATTAGATCTCGAGGCGATTCCGAATCCAAGTAGGGCATGCGCGTGACGATCGGTACAACCTCGGTCGTGTGCGTGCCGATACAGTGTGTATTGAACAGTGGATGGTCCGGTAAAAACAATGCGGCCACTGGTGTTGATTGGCGTTGCTTCCCACGGAAATGTTTCATGACGAACTCGTATAGACAGAGCCGATCCAGAGGCAACGGTCGGAACAGGTAATCGTCGAGAAACGAAGCAGCGCGAAAACCGATGTTGGAGCCATTCTTCTGCAGCTCGACGAGGCCACACGAATGCGCAGCTTGCTCAATCAGTTCATCGACAACATTTCGAAGAGGAAGGGTAGCACACGGCGTGCTCATGTACGCGCATGACCCGCGCAATACGTACAGTGCAGCGAGAGGACCGGCAATTTCACGGCGATTTGTGATTGCGAACAACAGGGAAGCAACCCGTCTACGCCCGATGGCAGACCGTGCCACTACTAGTTCTGAGTTCTGCAACTCTCGTAGTTGATGACGCCTGAAAGCGCTTAGAGCGACGGCAGTGATGGAGTCGATTTGCTCTTGCATCTTGGTCACATACTTGGTGGCGTAGAAAATCCGAACCAGCGCCTGCAACCCACCAATCAGGACCTGTATATCGTGGTTCGACTTGAACGCAAGCATCATTACAGAATTGAAGCCGTTGACGAACTCGAATGGTGCTTTTCGCTCGAGCTGATCACTGTCATTTTTCGAGTAGGACGTCTGTGCGACGCGGACTCGCGGAAACCCATATCGGCACCGGTCCCCCATTGAGCCACGGCGTTTCTTGAAGCAGCTGCCAACATGTGACCACCAATGCAAATTCAGCAAGAAGACCAGCATGGAAACCGCAAACGCGACAACACGCGGTGACCACCGTTGGTCATCGACCGATGGTGGTTGCATCACTAATGCTCGAGCTACAACATCATCGCGAAACGCATCGTCTTGGCGCAACTTGGATCGACTTGGCGTTCCATTCAGCGCTCGCAAGTAGTCGCCGCTAATATCTTCATCTGGTTCTGCAGCGGATAACATCATGTCGCGACGAGAAACTGCAGCTTTCGCGGCAACGGTACTGCCTCTACAAGGTGTTTCCAAAAGCACGGCTGTTTCTAGCTCGTCCTTGGTGGGCTCTCGCATCGGAGGCGGCCACGATGATGGCCGATTTGCAAGCAAGACACGACGTAATACATGCTGGGAACTCATGGCCTTGCTGCATCCGGAACATCGCACTAGCAGCGGTTCGCCGCGGAGGAAGCCACATTGCTTGCTAGGTTCTTCGTAGGCCTCGGGTGGAATAGGCAGTTCTTGCAGATCTGAGTACGAGTGACCGCAGAAACGGCACGACACGTCCGCCACGCGCAATGGCATTGATGTCGAGACAATGCTGTCCGTGAAATCTTCAATGTCGCGGAAGTATGCGTCTCCATGTGCAGCCACGGCTCGATCAAATGCTACGCTGTTTGGAGGTGCGTCCACCAGCCAAACGAGAAAGTGAGCGTGAAGCGTTCCACCGCCTTGGGTCTCGACCATGCCGAAGTATGCTTTAACATCCCCAAAAAGACCATCAAACGGCTTGCCTTTCATGTGCTTGGGTGCCACGTCGAGCACATGCTCAAGGAACGCATCCATGTTGCGCATGACGAGCCGAGCGGACGCAGCGTCATTACGCATGCTCGCACTGTGTAATGTTGATCTCCCTGGAGGCTCAGCCAAATTTGCGTCAAACAGCGTGTCGATAGATGTGATACCAGTATACGTCGCCATGACGAATGACTCAGCGACATTCGGCGTCAGTGTCACAAATAACGCCGGCGCTACGGCGACAATGCACTCGTTCGGCGTCGCTACCCCACACTGCCCCACCGCTCACGTCGATTGTCTTCAGAAAGTCTTTTGCGCGGGAGTCACGCCTACTCGTTGTTGCCGATGTGCGACCTTGACGCTGGAGCTCTTTGTCGTTCAACGCCTCTATCAACGCTTCCTCAGTGATATCACTGTACGACTCGAAGCGAGCAGGGTTGCGCTGTCATTTCAAAGCGACTTGCGTAAACATCTTTTGTACCGACAGATAGTCGAAGCTCGCGATCATGAATAACTCATCCTCCGCAAATTATTGAGAGCTGAGTTGGCTGTAGTGCCGAATACACGCCTCGAATGACACCGGGACGTGACGCCACTCGCCGGGATGACCTCTTCCATACGGGAACAGGTGGGGAAACATCCGCGCGAACAGCGCCTTGTCGTTTTGAGCGAATTGAGTTGAATGGCGAACCAGAAATAGTGGCTCGGACTCGCTTTGGGCAGGATTCTCCGTCATGACTGGCGAGCGCCGAGTGCTAACCTCACGATCGTCCGAAACGAACACGATTCGGTGCTCGACAACATCAGTCTCCGTATTAGAAGTGTCGTTTTCGGCCACACCACCGACCCGATCGTGTTCGGCATCCATATCTTCAACTTCAACGTTGGCGTCAAGTTGTTCAGAGACCAAGCCATCGGGCACCGCCTCAGCCAGGAGTTCGGAGCAGTCGATATTGACGCTGGCGTAAAATGGATTGTGGCCCCGATAAAATTCGAGCACACCTTCTACGACTTGGCGGCGAACACGATGCATCTGGCGGAGGCGCGCTTGTTGCTCGGTCGTGAACGGACCAGCCAGAACCACTCGATACGAAATGGTACTTTCGATAGGGGTCGGCAATAGCGTCGCGGCAGGTCCAGGGGTACAGTCGAGTGCGAGACAATGCGATCGTATTGCCCGATGGGCTCCACCCCTCATCACGCGTGTGACGGCAGTAACGGACACCGTCTGCGTCATCAGTCGCTCGGGCAGCGTAATATCAGCGAAGCAGCAAGGCAATGCGCCCACAGCGAAGCCATTCTTGATTGCAAACTTGGGGATCGATCGCTTCATTAAACTGGCATTGCATTCCTCGCAAATGTCGAGGTGTCCGTCGGAACGCACACCGCGATTGGACAGAAGCATTCCAGCTAGGGCTGAGATTTCCCCCCGACTTGAGCAGTCATACCCGGCAATTAGCTCTTCTGGTAACGCTTCGTCCGCGCCAACTCGCGCATTTGTTGCATGCGGTCGACATCAGAAATCGTGACCACCCGACATGCTGTTCGCAGTTTTCGGCAATCACAAACCGCACACGTGACTTCATCAAGTCCAGATGGTCCAAGCGCCACACGCAGCCGTTGCAGTACTCTTTCTTTTGTAGCCGCAGCAACTGGGCGAAGCCTCGGAATTTTGCCCTCGCTCCACCGACTGACTCGCTTGACTGGCATCCGGACCTGCGGTCGGCGGCATGGAGGCTGGAGCTAAACGGGTGGTGGCTTGCTTCACTGGCACACATTGCTGCCTAATACGACGACGCTGCTCGCGTTGATGACGACGTATCTCATCTCTTTCCGCGGGTGTTTGACGGGCTCTGTATCGCTGAACCGCTCGTCGATGTCTTTCACGTCACTCATCGTCTCCGATAACCATCAGCTCGACCTCGGCTACGATTGACAGGCGGCGATACTTCACAACCAAGTGTTTATATCAAAACTGTAGGCGACGGTTGCTTTCGATGCCTCTCAGCGCGGCCTCCTCGGTCGATTCAAGCGGATGCATCGTCGACACCCAGTCCCAGTTGCGACGTGACTAACGGCCGTTTGGTGGTGGCTTTGAGCGGCCCCACCTAGCTTCCTTAGCTTTTCCACATCTTGTCCGTGTGCGCGCAGATGCTGGTATACCGGTGTGACCCCAACGATCAGTTGTAGTGGTGCAGAGCGCGCGTCAAATGTGGCTTCGTCGGCGCTCTTTACACTCCATATTCAGCTGTCGCATGCGATTCAACCCGTGCCATCGCCATATCCCACATTTTACGATAGAAATTCCGACGATGAAGCAGGGAAGTAGCGCGAACTTCAACACAACACCGCACGTCCCGCCATTTCTCACCGCAGCAAATACATGCAACCAACGGCAGCGTTCGCACCCGGCCCATTTCGCGTTTTGCGTGGCTTCCCTACGAGCACATCTGCAAAGTTTCTACCAGCCGTCGATGCCATACAGCAAGAAACAGCAAGCGAAAGAGTCCACGGTGAGCACTGACCTATCGGCAGCCGCACCTACCATGCCGACAGCAGTCATGATCATCAAAGGACTACCACCACGGGCGGCGACACCCAAGAACGAGATTCCCAAGAGTACACCAATGTCGACGGACTACGTGTCGCCGCTCAAGAAGTTCAAGAAGTCGATGTACCAGAAGGAGCGCAGAGTAATCAACACCATCGACGGTTGGGCCACTGTTTACAACTAGGTATAAGTAAAGCTGATGCTAACCATCGTCATTTACCTAAAGGTTTGCGAGACTTCATCGTCAACAACGACATGAGCGATCCAGAGATCCGTGCATCTATTCGCATTCAAGCGCGCCTTCTTTTTACCGCCTCTGAATCGATCCGTGGACTGCACTTCCTGCACCTCTATCTCGGTGAACAACATGTTCCCGAACCGCTGCACGAGCAGCAAAAGGTGCGATTCTATCACTACAATCGACCTATCAACATACCCATTGTGTGTTTTTTTCTCTCTCTCTTTTTAACTACAGGAATATCAAGAAGCGCAGCACGACGACTTGTTTCAATCCAACCAATTTCTCATCACGCTCTCCCTGTACGAGATTGCACCTGACGACCCGGGCCTCCCGCCACTGGGCTCCGTCATTGCGTTTACGCCCACGAAGCTTCGCCTTTACCGCAACTGCTGCCAGATTGATGCAAAACTACAAGGCATCGCTACAGTTGTTCCGCCGTGACGCAACAACGCCAAGCGTGCGCACGCATTGACACTGGGTGTTGACACATTCTGTTTTCATGAGTGTCCACCGATCAGCGTGCATCAATGAGTCAATTCATCATTTTTTTATTCAATTCTTACACATACATCCCGTATCGTGACACGTTATAAGCTAGTATGTAAAACATAACCAAGCACATGTCAGCCATCACTATGACACTTCCTTCTCGTAGCCGCCGCTAAAAAAAATCTGTAATTCGAACTGCGAACCCCGGACGTTTCGTCCGGTACGCAATTAAACAGCTAGATACATTCTGGTCCCTGATTGGGCAATTGGGGAGGGTGACAATCAACAGCTAGATTACCATTATGGTAATCTAGCTGTTGATTGTTACCCTCCCCAAGATATTGGCAATATATATTGTACCGAGAGTGATGATCACTGATTCCCTAAGCGAAACGCGCACTAACGTGAATACTGCTACTACTACTATACTGTACCATATCCACTTTGACCCGCATACATTCCGGAGTTCTTACTTCCTGAAATGTGGACCACATCTTCAATTTTGCCTTTTGCATTCTTTCATCCACAATCAAATTTATCTGACAAGTCGGAACTCGTAGATCGAAACGATGCGCTCGTGGTTCTACACCAAGTGAGTCCGCTGTCCATTCAACGTCCTCCTCAAGCTCACTTTAATCACTCCTGTCTGCAGGTATGGAGGCCCCACGGTCATGCAAACGGGCGAGCAGCCTGAACCCGAGCTGCGCGGGCCAAAGGACGTCGTGGTCAAAGTCCACGCCGTCGCACTGAACCCCGTACAATTGCCGTTTGTCTCCCACTGCAGCATAAAATGTAGTGCTCACTGTGATGCAATGCTTTTTTCTGGGTACAGATCGACTACAAGCGTCGCCAGGGAGTGCTGAAGATGCTGTTAGCCGAGACCTGGTGAGCAGCTCCGAACGTAATTTACTTCTTTTTTTTACTGACGAAGAACGGTGGTGCAGGCCGCACATCGTCGGGTACGACTTCTCAGGTGTGGTAACGAATTGTGGACACGACGTTAGCAAATTTACAGTGGGCGACGAGGTATTCGGCATGCTGCCCCATGATAACAATGGAGCCCTGGCGGAGTAAGTGAATTGGTTGGACATCTATTTATTACGTGGGTTGCTTACTTCTTGTTGCAGCTTTATCGTTGTGAAGGCAGATTACATCAGCAAGAAGCCTGCGAATTTGACGTAGGGAGGAAACTATTGTGCTTTTGCGTCGAATGGGGTCTCACAGGTTACTGTGTCATTCACAGTCATGTGGAGGCTGCAGCTTTGCCTTTGGTGGCGCAGACTGCTCTGCAGAGTTTCCGACTGGGGCAACTAGCTGAGAACAAGAAGGTGCTGATCACCGGCGGGGCTGGAGGTGCCGGATCGATGGCTATTCAGATCGCAAAGACTGTGTTCAAGGTGAGTCATCGCGTGATTTGGCGATTGTTTCTTCTGTGTGCCTGAACGGAGCTCTACCGGGATGATACAGGCTCAGACTGTAGCAACAACTGCGAGCACTAAAAAATTGGAGCGAATGCGACTGCTTGGCGCGGATGAGGTAGTGGACTACGGACACGAGCGCTTTGAGCGCGAACTGGCAGAGTATGACTTTGCCTTGGATTGCACCGGAGAGGTACGTCATTTCTACTGAAAAGATCGTGCGGAAAGCTAACTAACTCGCCTAATATTGCAGGCTAAGCAGTGTTTCGAGTGTATTACACGCGGTGGCACCGTCGTGTCCATCTCCGAGACTCCAACTTGGAAGTCACTTTCGTCGGACGGTAACCTCCAAGGTTTGAGTGTCTCGTACTTACTGGGAGCTATCCTGGACTGCCTGAGTAGCTCCGTCACGCGTCGTGCTCGTCAGACTCAAATCACGTACGAATTCTTGTTCTCAGTGGCGGACGGTGACATTATGGACGAGATCCGTGAACTCGCAGAGCAACGCACCATCACACCTGTGGTTGACAAGGTTTTCCCGTTTGAAAAAGCAGATATGGCGATGGAGTACTTGGAGGCTGGCCACGCCATGGGGAAAGTAGTGGTGCAGCTTGTTGACACCACCAAGGCCAACTAACTGACGGCATACAGCACTCTTTGATCTTGACTTTGAAACATGTTCTATTATTCAACTTCACCAGGTTAGTGGGGTGTACTGCCGTATCGAGGGGTCCTCTTTCGTGAACGTGTACTGTACACTGCACGAGGAGTAGCATCAGCGGCAAGAACGGCTTCTGTAGCGTCAACCTTCTCTGTCTTCCGGCTTTGCGAGGAGAGAACGAGGCCCGTGCCACCAATGACAAGGGAGGCCCCGAGGAAAGTTAGAGGTCCAGGAATGATGTCAACACCCATGGCGACACCTTGCGCTGTGGCCACGATAGGCTCCATCAGACACACAATAGACACGACGATGGGATCGAAGTACTTCATCACGCCAATGTAACCCATTGTGCCGATACCGTCGCAGATGAAGACAAGGTAGAGAACCACCAACAGGCGGTTCACGGTCGGACTTAACCATCCAAAAACACCGTTGTACGGATCCATAGACAAACTGAGCTCCTGGCCAGTGACCAGCATGTAGAACAGTAACGTCGTGGCCGACGTAGCTGTAAGGCCACACAGGAACACAAGCAGGTGCATGTGTGGACGCACCTTCTTGGCCAACGTAAAGTAAATGGCCCCTCCAGCAGCACCAGTAAGAGCCATGAGATCTCCCCCAGCGGTGGCCGATACGATGTCGGGACCTCCAGAAGTTGTGTCCATTGAGGTGACACCGCCGCCAACAACTCCAATGGCCGCACCCAAAGCCTCAAAGGCAGCAACGGGTTGTCGCTGCGCAATCTTCCAGAACACGATCAACACCGAGTGAGCGTTGTTGAAGAGCGTAGCATGGCCAACCGAAGTCATCGACAGCGCTACGACGAACGAGCCCAGGAAGTAAGCGTACGCCACACCAGCTATGAGGACGTAAGGAACCAGTTCCTTCCAGCTTGGACCATGGGGCTCATCACGACCTCGGAGAAGAATCGTCAACGCGAAGGGGAATGTGGCCATCGCGGTGGCCATATTCCGCCAGAAGATGCGAATTTCCGGCGTGACGACGTCGTCGACTTCATCCAAAGCAACGCCCACAGAAGAGATCGTGAATAACGATGACACCAGCAGCATGTAGCCGATAACTGGTGCCTTGCGCTTCACGACGACAGTAACCTCGAGATTTTCATCGAAACCTCGCGTGTTTAGCTGGATCTGTGTGATATCCGACGGCAGAATCGTGGCCTTATGCAGTGGTGTCATTGTCGCTCGAGGAGTCACTAAGCTCGCGGAGTGAGAAGCTTCATCATCTTCGTAGTCAAGCTCATGCCTTCCTGGTACAGCCAGCAAGTACTCGGACATTCCTGATCCAGGAGGCAACACACCAGACGGATCGCCAGGGGTCATTTCAATCAGGTACGCGTGGTGGTTCGAGCTCACCTCCTCAACTGTCTTGGACATCTCGTCATCCATAGGGAAAGAAAGCACGAACGGGGACATCTCATCGTTCTCGAACGCTGAGCCCTTACTATCCATAAATGATCGCGCGGAGAACGGAGACCTCGCAGAGCGGCTTGACCATAGTCCCTTCGACCTAGCACTGTACGAAAGCAACGGTCTGGACTCCGAGTCGAAAGCTCCACTGGGAGTTATCCCTTCTACGTCCACATCGGCTCCTTCTTCTTCTTCCACCGGATAGTCTGAATTGCCTACCCCCACGACGAAACCCTTGAAAAGCTTGGAGCTGTCAGTGTTACCAGCAACACGAAGCGACATGTCCGGGTCGGGTGCGGACACTCCAATGACCACATTCTTTGTCAAGGAAGGATCTCCGACAGGCGTTGAGGCCAAGAAGACGGTCCAAGGAGACAACTTGGCCGTGCCATCCGTGTCTTGGGTATACGCGAGCTGCTCCTCCGTCTCAATACTGAACCACGTCTCTCCAGCCGTCGGGAGGTACGTCAACCGACTGGAAGCTGTAGCTGAAGTCTTGGCAGTAAAACTTTCGAGAGCTTCAGCAAGAGAAAAGTAGCTTTTCTGTCTCGCAAGAGCATCCAAAGCGTTGAAAATATCAGGGGAGCTTAAAAACAAACCAGCATCGATGCCATCGTAAATTTTCAAGTCACGACCGATGTGAACCACGTGCTGGTGGTCGTCGTTGATCTTCACCTTGACCGTAGTGGGGGGTAGACCCGTCAGCTCGGCAATATCCGTCTCCACCAGCACACAGGCGACTGCCTCTCCCAGTGGATAAGCAGACAACTTGGACACCACCGACTTGTCAAAAATGTGGTCAGCCGTGTGGATTAAGAACGGTTCTGGGCCGGGAAACATGCTCCTCGCTGCCAGAATGGAGCGAGCGTGGCCGTCGTCGTTGCGACGTCCTAAATCCAGGAACTCGATCTTCATCTTAGTGTAGAACGGCGTCTGCTTGACTGCAGCCATGATCTGACCTCCGGCTGCAGCCACCGACACCACCACACGCTCCACACCGGCAGCATACAGCTGCGTGAGGATGTGACTGATAATGGTCTGCTGTCCCAATTGAATCAGACATTTCGGCCTCTGATTCTCATCCAAACTACTTGGTCGTACTGCTGCAGTGAGTAGAACTTGACGTACTGCAGGACGTCGAGACGTGGGGGTCAAGGGTAATGGAGCGGGAGAACGGACAGCGGTAGGGCGGCCAGGGGGTAGTGGGGGTAGAGCGCTGGAACGCGGTGGACGGCTCGGGGTTTCGTCAACGTCCACTACCACTTGGTCGGGGGCGTGCACAGCGTCATGCCCAACAGTCTCAAAGGGGACGTTCTCCCCTGCATCGACGATGACGCCCTGAATCTCGGAACGTGTGGGATCCGCCTGGAATCCGGATAGAAGCTCCGTATCGGGGATGCGCAGTAACTGGCTCACGCGCTGCAGATCCAAGGCGTAGACGGCCGTGGGCACCTCAGCCTGCACGTCCATTGGTCGCCGCTGCACCACCATGTTGCGTCGGAGAGTCGTCGGGCTTGAGAGGAACGCGGTTGAAAGGGAACTGGCTGGTAGTGGGTGGAGTTCGTTGAAAATCACTTGGCTTTTGTATGCGAAATTTGAGTGCTGGACGTCTGACATGTGGCTGCTGCAAAGCACCGAAAGTTGGTGGTGACCAAAAGCATTAGAACTTGAGTACAGGCGCTGCCCTGCATCAAGAATGGATAGGATGACTACTGGTACTGTACCAGGTGGAGCTCACTACGGTAGACCCCTGTTCGTGTCATTTATCTGTTCGCTGCGGCACAGACGGCATCATCTGATTACACAGTCATGTTGCCTTTGTTTTATTTTTAACTAGAGGACCAATTCTGAATGACCCATTCACGTCAGACCTGCCTCCATGGCAGCTTTCTCCACCACGTAGCGAAGGCGGATAACTCACATTATCTTCAATTGCTGCTGCTGGGAGGGCGAACACGGAAAAGAGCTCTCGGACACCAGCTGAAACCGGTAAGTACAAGTAACTGGCAACAAACACACAAGTTCTGGAAGCACCATAAAGGTAATGAAAGTTATCAAATTGATATCAATGCTTCTTATTCGTCGGCTTAAGATAATACTGCGGCTTACAGCCAACATCGCAACAACCATCTCACCAAGGTGACGGTGCAGTTGAGCGAAGTTGAAGTCGCCCCAAACACGATTGGACGAAAATTCTTTTATCCTTTTATCCAATCACCATCTCCGACCCCAGCATCACTTGCCTTTTGTATGCCTCCCCAAGACCGCAGACACACCGCCAGCTCCTTCGCGCCACCTTCCAGCTCTCTACATCTCCTGTGGGTAGCTACGTACGTTGCCCAGGCTCTCCCGGTGCTTGTGGCACCATTCTAGCCCGAGACCCGAGGCCTTTTTCAATCAAGCTCTACCTTTCGGATGCCCCCGAACCCGCTGCGTGCTGCTTAACGGTGCGTCTGGGCGTTCAAGATGCACGTTTGTATGTTGTCACGTCTTCCGAGCAGCGTAAGCAGCCAACGTGGCTGTCCGGCGCCTCTCTGGAAGCCACAAAACCGGGGTTTTAGTTGCTCACTCTACCTGGCGGCCTACTTGTTCCCTACTGCACTGTAGAATTCTACCCTTTAGTCCATGAAGAGTCATCCCATGTCTCCATCGCCCCTGTCGACTCGGGGCCCACGCTCTCTATCCCCGCCCAAGGGATCCCCAGTACGTGGAGAGGGCAAGATATCTCTACGCGTGGACCAGCCTGTGGAAGGCTGCACGATGATGACGCACGCGTTCTTCCGCTCTGGCGAAGGGGACATCGACGACAAGGATGTGGACATGCAGTTCCACTGGTACAGGTCTTCTATGCGGCGTGCCTGCGCCAACAGCGAGTGCACTCGCCATACCAGTGACGGAGCTGGCAATGTGCTGCTGCTCGTGGCCAAGATCGAGTGCGTGCAGTGCTGCAGACTGGGCATCACGCGGGAACACTCGTGTTTCTGCAGTGCGGACTGTTTCCGCCTTGCATGGCACAAGCACAAGCAGCTGCACGATACGCAGGCGCTTCTCGACGCGCAGCTACGGGAAGGAGACGCCTTCCCCTGGAAGTCCCAGCTCCATAATATGGAGACGTTTTGCCCGCTGCCGAAGGAATCGTGGCTCAAGGTGCAGGAAGAAAAGTAGGCCCCTAGCTAGTTGCAACCGTGTGGTGGACCTCTTTGGAGTTTCTCACGCGCCTGCCGCTCTTGTCTTACAGTCGGTCGTATACGCCTACCGCTGAGGATGTGGGTCACGTGATTCGAGTAGAGTGCAAGGCCACCAAGCGAGTCGGGGGCGACGTGCTGACCAAGACAGCCGACACTGGGATCGTGCTGCCGTGTAAGTGTGCTCTCTTTTGCTCTGGTGTGTATATACGAGATGAAACTGATGGGTTTGGTGCGCTAAAGTCCCGCCCATGCCCCCGAGGCGACAGATGCTGGCGAACGTGAATGAAGAGCGGTTGACCCCTCGACTCCGGCAGATCGGCATCTTCCGCGTGCTCACGTACAACGTCCTTGCCGAGATCTACGCGACGCGGCAAATGTATCCTTACTGCCCAATCTGGGCTTTAAGCTGGTCGTTTCGGAGGGAATTGCTCAAGCGTGAGCTGCAGTCGTACAATGCCGATATCATTTGTCTTCAGGAAGTGCAGGGTGACCATTACAAGAGCTTCTTTGCTCCGATGATGGAAGAGTGGGGGTATGAAGGCTGGTACCTGAAGAAAGCGCGCGAGTCGATGGGTCTTGAAGGGAAAGTGGATGGTTGTGCGTTCTTTTACAAGCGCAACCGATTCATTCTCAAAGAACGGTACCCGGTTGACTTCAACGAGCTGGCAAACGACTTTCTCAACCAGGTGCAAACGGAGTTCGACCTAGATTACCAGGGACCTTCGATGGCTGCGCGTGAAATATTCCTGTCCACGCTTCACAAAATGCGGCAACGACTCCAGCGCGACAACGTGGCGCAGGTTTTGGTGTTAGAGGTGGTCCCTTCGAACAACGAGGTCGTCGCGCGGAAGTCGCAGTCAGGGCCGTTGATCTGTATCGCGAATGTGCATATTTTCTCCAACCCTAAGTTCCCGGACGTCAAGATGTGGCAGACAAATATGCTTGCGAAACAGGTACGTTTGTCAGTTCTGGGATGGAGGTGAGGAACGTCTTGACTCATTTTCTTCTGCTTGCCACTGTGACAGCTTGAGCGAATTACACTCGGCCGCAATCTGCCCACGATACTTTGTGGAGACTTCAATAGCGAACCTACTAGCGCTGTGTACGAATTTATGACGCGCAACCACGTTCCGCTTGACCACCCGGACATCCAGCATCCACCTCCCCAGATCGCGAACATCTACGCGTCGCTGGACCTGGAGCACAGCATTGGCTTTGCCAGTGCCTATGCTTCCGTGTTTGGCAATGAACCGGAGTACACGAACTACACAGGTACGAAACAGCTCTTTCTGGTGTGAGTTGAAAATATTCAAGCTGATGGAAGTGCTGTGTTGTGCTCGTTACCAGGTCACTGGACAGGTGTGGTGGACTACGTATGGTACACACCGGAGACGCTGACGCCGTTCGCTGGACTCAAGGTGCATCCACCCGAAGTGCTGGAGGCGTATTCGAAGACGGCGCTGCCCAACTGTCAGTTCCCGTCGGACCACGTTCCTCAGTGTCTAGACTTCAGTATTAAGGCTGGCGCCATGAACAATGGAAGATACTGATAGAGGCACTCGTTTGCAGATCAAAGTCCGCATGTGCACAATTGTCCTCGTGCGTGGAGCTTTACCATAATCAGCTTCAAGTCGGACCAAAAGATGGTCCCCATACAAATATCCAGTCAAAACATGTCCCATCTACGTCACTAAGTAGCTAGTGTCACACAATACAACCATTACTCCTCCCCACTTCACTTCCGAACAGCTACGCTAATGCAGACGTCACAAGTGTACGCGGTTGACCGCGTGTACGGCGACCTGCAGCCGCAGTTCGTGGCCAAGGACGTACTCAAGGCGCTGTCCCAACTGGATGCCGTCGTCGGGGACGTGTTTAACCGCCTGGTGCACAAGGTTTCGCAGGAGAAAGAGCGCGTAGCGGCTGTGGACAAGCGCATTCAGGTGTGTCAAGCCAAGGTGAACGCGCTGACGGCTCGCCGCACGAGCAACAAGCCCACGACCGTCTTCTCCACCTCCAAGTACCCGGCCCCCAAGCAGTTGCCGCTGTCCAAGACGCTGTTCCACGACAAGCCGTACGCTGATGCGCCGCCGCTGGTTCCCGACGACGACGATGACGCGCACTTCCTGCCGGCTGAGCCGCTGCCGCCAGCACAAAGAGGTCAGTACATGGCGGAGGTGGTGGAGCTTTTCGAGAAGGTGAACGAGTACCAAAAGACGCAGCAGCCCGAGGCGGATATGGAGAAAGAAGGGTTGGGGAGATTGCCCGAGTACATTCCGTCCGTGGGTAGTGTGCTGCTGTTTAATTCGGGGGAGAACCCGTACCAAAAGGTAAGCAAGTCGGAGAATGGAGTGAGGTGGGTAGAGACTGACTGGGTGTTGTTCGGATGCAGTACACGTCGTGGGATAACTTGCTGGGCACGGATTACGAGGAGGAAGAGGAGAAGCGGAAGGAGCTGGCGAAAGCTCCACGTACCATTGAGTATGGAGATGAATTGGTACGTAGATTGCGAGTTGATGCTGTCTTCGAGTCCTCTACTGATGAATTTTCTGCTTGGGTGTTGTAGCCGACAGTTCACGGGCTTAACTATGAGTTTCATCCGTCGATGGGCCAAATGCCTGACATGTCAGCGAAGTTGCCAACGAACCTACCGCTTGAGAACATTGCCGACTACAAGTACGCGCAAGAGAGCAGCACATCGATCGCGCCGTCCATGTTCCAAGACAAGGCGTTGCCTGATCTCCCTTCAGTCGCGAACTTTGAAGAGGGGCCTGTTGCTCAGGAGCCGTCGGAGCAGAACTTCCAGGTGGGACCGGTGGACGGTGCGCCTCCACCACCACCACCGGCTCCTACGGTAGACTTCACGAAGCTTGACGATGGTGCACAACCCCCGCCGCCTCCCCCTCTACAGGCAGACGAGGAAGATGACTCGGCCCCACCGCCGCCCCCACCACCCATGGCGAATGGAGAAGATGAAGATGCGCCACCACCTCCTCCGCCGCAAGAGGTGAGTCTTCACTGTTGCGAGCAATCTTAACCGCTATTCACGCTCTTAATTGTTTTCTTGCTACAGGATGGCCCCCCAGCACCGCCAGTGCCGGAGGAAGAGGATGACCAACCCCAGGCCGTCAGCTTTCTGGACCAGATTCGTAACCCCAATATCAAACTCCGAAAGGTACACACTTACACTGTACTGCAGTAGATTGTTCCTTTTTCACTGACGTCTGCTTGCCAACACAAACGACAGGTGGACCCGAGCGAAAAGAAGGCAGACCCTACCGCGAAGACAGGAGACAACTCCAGCAAACCGTTGACGATCGCTGAGGAAATGCAGCAGCGAATGTTGCGACGACAAGCTGCCATCAGCGGCAAACAGGATCAAATGGAGCAGAGGCGCGAGCGAGAGAAGGCTGCTGCGAAACCGGTTACGGTGTTGACGGCGAAGGAAGTGACCGCTCCGACCCAGCCCCCACCGCCTCCGCCTCCGTCTGACGATGGGGAGCAACGCAACAAACTACCGACTTTAGCCATGTCGGATGACGGTAGCGACGATGGACGTGGAAACATATCAGACGACGACAAGTCCAACGACGGTGACGACTTCCTGGCCCAAATCCGGAACATCAAGAAGAAGCAGGACGAAGGCACTTCCCAGCCAAAGCAACCGCCACCGCCTCCCAAGACAGAAGAAATCAAGAATCCGGTGGCGAATTTTGAAGCAGTGCGTGCTCTACTTGATGGTTTTCGTGTTGCACTGGAGTATCTGACGCCTTTGTTGTTTGTGCCGTTTGCCTTCGTGTAGCAAATGATCGGACTACGGAACCGTGAAGATTCGTTGAGCATGTCTGAATCTTCGGAGTGGTCGGACGACTAAACGCTGAGTGAACTTACACTGACGGCATTTTCAGATCGAATGCTGTGCCGTCATTTAGTCAATCTTGGTATCGCCAACGTCTCGCCAGTCTGTTTGTGCTTCTCGTATTGATCATTGTTTTGCTTGTATCCAGCTTCTTAACTCCTTCGTCGGATTCATTGTTTCTCAGATGGCAGTCACACGTGATCCGACCACAGCCAGAACACATTACAGACTCGGGATCTTCCCGTAAATCCGTCTTCGGAACTCGATACTGGAACGAGTACTCCTGAGTAATCTCTTTCATCTTCTGCACAGCCTCGTTGAACCCGTGAAGAACGTTCGAGTCGCGCTTCATCTCCATCATCACCTCGTTCTGTTTAGCTCGTGATCTGGCTGCGTCTTCAATTGCCTGTTCCAGCTTCTGCTTCACAAATTGTTTCTTTTCAAACGCCAACAGCCCCAGCTCTTCCACTTGGCGCTTAGCAAGGACCTCCTTCTGCGAGAGCTGCAGATCCTGACGCTCCCGCAAGATGACATGCTTGCGAACGTTCCTGGTGCCCCATCGAATACGTTGCAGACGAACCCGTCGAGATTTTTCGTCCGCAAACATTGCACCTGCTCGCTGCAGCTCCAGATCACGATAAGATTCGAGCTCCATTGTCTCGTTCAAGACGCATTCCTCCACGTCACGCTCCAGATCTTCAAGCTCGATGCGCAAGTCCTCTATTTCCTCTTCGTATTCTCGAACCTGCTGCTTTTTTGCGAGAATATCCTCCACACTGAGCTCAAGACTGAAGTGCAGGATGTGCTTTTCCGTCTCGAAGGCTTCGCCCCAGCCTCTATCCATGTCTTCTTCCGTTAGTTGACTCAGCTCCTTTTCAACCACAGGTTGTCTTCTTTCCCACTCAATTCGCATCTCTTTCAGCTCCTTGATCCGACGCAGCGTCTTCGCCTTGTACTTCATCACGCGCTTGAGATCTGCACGTGCGTCGAAGATGTCGAACTCGACCATCTCTCGGTCTTCCTTGGACTGAGTCAATGTACTCGCTTTGCGTTCAATCAACGAGCAGAAGCGGAACTCTTTGAGCTGTTTGCGACTGCAATAGCTTCTCCACGCAGCCTGAACCGCAAGAGCAGCCTTCCCATGACAAGCAAAGTACGTTAGGCGACGGAAATTCAATTCCCGACGTGCTCGATAGCAACGATAACTCCGTTGAATCTTCCCAGCAGCTGACTCCCGAAGCGAGACGCGGAACCCACGCAATTTATCTCGAATTGTCTTGACGGTGGACCGGGAGCGCCACATTTGCTGTAAAGTGATAGCTGCTTCCACTTGATCTCGGACATCTTCCAGCCTCTTCCGTACAATGTAGCCACGGAAAACACGCTGAATCTTCGCGGCCGACGGCTCCACCACACGACGATGGTATCGCTTCTTCTTCTCTCGCTGGATGAACTTCCTCACGAGGATTCCACGAGCTATTGCGCCGATATGTGACGCCATTCGGTCTTTTCGTCGCAACTCCATGAGCTCTATCCACTTTCGAAAGTATCGACAAGAACGCCAGAACTTTTGGATCACTCTCGCGGCTTCATTTGCAGCACGAAACTTGGTTACTAACCGTCGAGCTAAGAACCCTCGGATCAACGTTTCGATTCGTAGAGCAGCGGGAAGGAAGACACGAACCCTCTTTTGTGCTTGTCGTTTTACTTTAACCCATTCGCGATCTCGATATCCTCTCCAAACTCGCTGGATATTCACACAAGCAGGAATGATGACTTGCTGTTTATGCTTGGCGAGAAAAATGCGTTGCGCTCGACGTCGCCCCATGAATCCTCGCACGAGTTTCTCCACCATGATGGCATTCGCTTGCAGGCGATGTACTCGCCGCGCGTAGGTCCTCCCAATGAAACCACGATAGACTCGTTGGAGATCCAGTGTTGCTCGTTGGTATCGAATAAGCATCGCCTTGGTCTTCTGTCTGGACTTGTACGATCGATAAACCGACTGAATGATCATTGCAGCGCACGTGGCGACGCGAAAATACGCCCTGGCGTACTTCCGACGTTGATGTCCACGGAATAATCGTTGAAGAGTCATAGCTCCGATGTGGCGGCGAAAACATCGCCGTAGAGCTTTGCTGTGCCTGTTACTTCGATATAGCTGCTGCAGTTTGATGGCCACTTGCAGGTATTCGCGTCTACGCTTAAGGTACCTTTTCACAAAGGCACCTTCCGTGTTTTTAGTAAGTTTCTGGACTGAAATTGAGGCTGCTCGCCCTTGATCCATCTTATTTTGCTCTTCTGCGATCATCCGCTTCACTTCGTCCGGAAGGCCGTGATAAAAGTGAGGCACAGATTCGGTTTGATGCTTGGAGTTAAGTTCTTCCTGGTTCAGTGATACCAGTTCTGCCAGTCCGCGAGATACAGGAAGCACTCCCTGGTTCACGTTAAAAGCCCGATCATTTGCAAGGTGGCTTTGCCCGAAGCGTTCAGTGAACGACCGCTCGATCTCCTGTCGGGTTCGCCCAGCTCTCCACTGTGTCGTCGTTTTCGCGCTTACGATGAAGTGACAAGCTAAGGTTCTCCATATCGAGAGCGCAATGACATTACTTCCAACAATTGAAAACCCGCGCAGTCGCGATGTCACTATTGTCGATGGCGTATTTCGTTGCTGGTAGACAAGCTTCATCTCCGTGTCATCTTGCGAATTAGCAGAGCTTGGAGCTGCATCTAGCAGCAGACTGTAAATCATGTCGAGTCTCTCATGCTGTGACTTCCTCTGGAAAACATCCGACACGACCACAATTTGAAAATACTTTACCAGTTCTATCGGAAGTTCATTTTTCCGTATGTTCAACCCGGTGAACGGATTCGTGATATCTCGAGTCTTGACTGCAGCTTCCATCGCTGTCATTGCTGCCTTCTCAGTGTCGAAAAATCCCACAGATTTAATCATGACGTCTTCGCTTGTAAGTCTCGGCATGGAGTGCCACGTGCATGTTTGAATTCTGTCAAACGTAGACTTCCGACAATTGACGTAGTAGATTTTAACTTCCCACCGGATCTTGCCCTGCTTCTCCTGCTTTACAGATCGAAACCAGTAGCGTTTGGTGCCTAGAAGTCGGTACTGCAGTCTTGCACAGCTCACGTCAGTCACTTCGAGGTGAACGGCAGCTAGAGGTTCTAATAACGTTAATTGTACAGCTGAACAGATCGCAGAACTCTTTTCCGCTGCAGGGCCACGTGTCTGTGTAGATTGCCGTCGGGGCCTTTGAGAAGACCCGAGGTTCGACAGCTGGCGACGCAGCTCATGCAGATACGGAGACGCCCCCGAGTCTGCAACTGATCGTCCAGTAGATCCCAGTCGACTGTTCCTCCGACTCAGCGCCATTGTACAGAGATTTTACTCGCATTCTTTAGGACTAAACAGCGACTAAAAAAAACTGCAACAACAAGTTGAAGCGACACCCTACCCCTTACCGTGCTCGAGCCGGTTTGGTACCAAACAACCGGTACTGTACCGACTTGTGAGGTCACTTTTGACAAGCAAAGCCAAAATGCTGGGGAAAGCGCCGCGCTGTTCGCGTGCATTGCTCCATGCCAAGGCGCTGGCGCCTTTAAGGCCGCGTAGCCTTCGTGTGTATAGATATACAGGAGATGCACGTTGTTTGTCGGTCCTCGCATCGAGTTTAACCAACGGGAAGGCCGTGAAAAGAACGTCGGTATTAGGTCCTTCGACAGTGCGGAATCCCCTCATCGCCGTAAGTGGGAGCAACCATTTCTCCTCTGGAGCGGGTGGAAGCGCTAACAAGAGGGTTGAGAGTAGCGGAGAGAGTGAAGCTAAAGCGCTGGAGAAGCAGCTCGAAGAAGTCAGGAAGAGATACCGCTTCACGCGCCAGGACTTCCAGCCACTGCAGACCAAGCCACTGCACTTTGATATGGTGTTTGATATGACTGAAGACAAGGTGAAGGTGACGCTGCAGACGACGCTCAAGCACCTGGGAGCGGAGCCTCTTGCTGAGCTCAAGCTCAACTCGAAGGAGCTGGAGATCCTGTCCGTGGAACAGCTGGACAAGTTTACGCCTTTGGACGACAAGAATGACTTTGTAGCTCACGTGAAGAGCTTTGCGGAGCCCCGCGCACTGGAGTTCGAGCTGGACAAGGAGGACCATTTCTTGGTGGTCAAGTTCCCCAAGCCTGTGCAAACTGGAGAGGAGTTCGTGATCCGCACGGTGTCCGTGGCCACCCCGACTGAGAATATCCTCGAGGGTCTGTACTTTGACTACACGCCCGAGGGCGCCCCAAGACCATCATTACGCAGTGCCAGCAGCATGGCTTCCAGCGCATCGTGCCGTGCATTGACACGATGGATGCCAAGGCCTACTACACCACGACCATCGTGGCTGGCACACGCTACACTAACATCATCACCAATGGAGACTTGGCGCCCGGATATCACACGGAGACTGGAGTTCCTGTGTTCCACCCGGCGTCGGAGGTGCTAGGTGCGGACGATCCGTCCCGCCACGTGCTCAAGTACTACAACCACAAGGTGAACATGGCGCCGTACCTGTTCTTCCTGGGCGTGGGCTCGTACGAAACGTTCCGTCGCACGCTGGAGTTCCCAGATGGAGATACGACGCTGCTGGAGATCCTGGCGTTCCCGGGATACTTCGAACCGGCGGACGCCAAGGCTGCTGTCAAGATGCTGCATGATTCGGTGTTGTGGGTCATGGTGAGTCTGGGCCCCGAGGCTTGCGAGCACCACCACGAGCGCAAGCGTATCTACGAACTGCTGGAAGAGCGGGAAGCTCTCAAGGCTAAGGAAGGCCCCCTGTGCCTCGGACCGAACGAGGAGTACGTCAAGACCCCGCTGAGCGATTCGGATGCAGATCGTCTGACTGCCGTCCGTGTGGAGCTCAAGGAGCTGCTGAAGGCGTGGAAGAAGACTGGATACAAGTACACTGGTGCTGTGTACCGTGAGATCGCCATGGAGAACTCGTACTACGGCGGTATGGAGAACGTCGGTAACACCACCATTGTGAGTTCGTGCCTGTGCCCGAGCTGCCGCATGGATGACAAGTCGTATGAGTACATGGAGCACGTGAAGGTCCACGAGTACTACCACAACATCAACGGCAGTCAGGTGACGGGCCAGTCCCCGTTCGAGATCTGGCTTAACGAGGCTGTTACGGTGCACATGGAACGCAAGCGTGGTGCGGCCATCTTCGGCGAGGACTACAGCCGTTTGAGCGAAGTGCTGTACATGTTCACCCCAGCCATTGGACCGCTTGCACAGGACAAGTCGGCTACGTCTCTGTCTGTCGAGCCTCAGGGATTCAACCAGACACAGGAGCTGGTTTCTGTTGTGACGTACTCGAAGGCCCCGGAGTTCGTTCGCATGGTGGAGCTGCTTTTGGGCGAGGATACTTTCCACAAAGCTCTGGACAAGTACCACACGAAGTACGCATTCGGTAACGCGACAAGCATGGAGTGGATCAAGTGCATGGAAGAGTGTTCGGGTCTGAACCTACAGAACCTGGCGAAGACGTGGCTGAACCGCCCGGGTCACCCTGAGGTGACGTACTCGACGGAGTACAAGGCGGCATCCAAGGAGTACGTCGTGGAGATCTCGCAGACGGGTTTCGAGGACAAGCCTGCTGAGAACAACGGACCGTGGGAGATTCCGATTGACTGGTCGCTCGTGAAGGACGGCAAGTCGCTGAAGAACGGTGTGTTCCTTGTGAAGACGAAGGACGCCAAGCTCGTTATTCCTGATGTAGCGGAGGAGCCGGACTTCCTGTCTTTCGCTCGTGGATGGTCATTCTTCGGCAAGTCGAAGCAGACGAACCCGTCCGTGGCGCGTTTGACCAAGCAGGCATTGTCAGACCCGGACGCTGTCAACAAGTACCAGGCCTACCGCAGCGTAGCGGATATTGAGAAGGCCAAGGTGATCGAAGGGCTGCTGAAGGGTGACAAGCAAGTGGAAATCTCGTCGGAGTTCGTGGAGCTGCATGGATCGATCCTGTTCTCGGACGAGCTCACTCCGTCGGCGAGAGCTTTGACACTGGGAGAAACGAAAACTATCCCAAGTCACGATGAGCTGAGCCATCATTATGTCGCTCTCAACAGTGCAACGACTGCGTTGTTGCAGGCCGTTTGGGCCAAGTATTCGACGCAGATCGAGGATCTCTACGCGAAATTATGCCAGGAAGCCCATTCTGGACCCCATTCCGAGCAGTTCCAACAGCGTGCCTTGAAGCGCCACTTGCTGTTGCTCATCGAGGCCGGTGGTAAATCTCCTGTGCTCAGCACAACTCCGTCAATTATTCCAACTGTGGCTCCTTCCACCTTAGCTCTCGATATGCTAAGGAACTCAACGTTTGCCAGTGAAAAAGCTACTGCTTTCCGAATGGTGCTGGAAGATGAACATTTCCCCGGTCGTGCGAAGGTACAGGAAGAAGTTTTCAACGAATGGAGCAAAACGCCTGACATGCTCACGAAGTACATCAGTATCGTGAGTAGTTTGGACTCCAAGGACGTTGGCAAGCAGATTTTAAACCTCCTCGATGGTCCAAGCTTCAACCCTGCACAGTCCAGCCACGGCCGTGCTGTCACTCGATCTCTGTCGCAGATCCGTGATTTCTCACTAGCCACCGACAAGGGTCTCGACGTGATGGTGCAGGCGTTTGTGAAGATCGGCAAGGTCAATCAGATGTCTGCATACCCGTTGTTGCAGTGCTTCGACCACCTGGACCGCTTCGATGACGCCACGAAGACGAAGCTGTTTGCGACTCTGCAGCGTATGCAGGACTCGATCGACAAGAAGAAAGAGGAGTCGCTCTACAACCAGCTCAACATCATCCTGGAGAAGCAGTGAAACACGTAAAACGGCGGTGATATTGCATTATGGTACTAGAAACGAGTAGACGCATTACTAGCTTAGGTCAAGCCGACGTGGTGGCCACGGAGGCTCTTCCAGAGCAGCCCCTGTTTGCGGAGTCGTGACAGCTTTCTGTACATTGGCTTCCGCATCAGAAAGCTCGTCAGAAGACTCATCTTCGGAGACAACTGGAGACAACACTTCGACTTGTACTTGTTCGGCTGGTTTAGACTCGGGTTTTTCTGGTGCTGCTTCAGATACTTCACTGTTATCGGCAGTGCCAGCAACTTCACCATCTTCTCCCTCGTCACCCTCCTCAGTGAAATCCAATGGCGGCTGCTCTGACGTTGGGATGCAGGGAGGTGGAGAGAAGCCTTGCTTTCTCTTTTCGGTCGGGCTCACGACCTTCGACAACTTGGACGTATCAAACATTGGCGACTCAGCTGTCCCATCTACATCAGTCAGTGAGGGACGGTCGGACGGCATCACAATGGGCTCGAGTACAGGTCGTGCAGTTGCGTGGACCGTTGGCGGAGCCAGGTTTGAATCAAGCGCACTAGCCTGTTCAGAACTTTCTTGCGGAGAGGGAGGAGGTTGTTCTCGGACCCGAAGAATGGATCGGAGGGGCCCTGAGTGTCGCTTGATAGACGGACGCTCTGCGGCCTTGCTGGATCCAGGCGGTCGGTAGACGAGAAGCTTTGAGACCTCAATGTCCTTGTCGAATGGGCACACCATGCTCTGATCAGCAAACGAGATTTTGGACGGCTTCCAATTGTCTTCTTCGACTTGCTGTGTTTTCTGGGTCTCCACGTCCTGTGCATTTTCGGTCAGCCGTCGACTCACTTGATCCAACACCACCGTCGAGCGCCGAGCTTTCCAATTGTTTGCCGTCCCCAACCTTCGCCTGCTCTGGGGAGTCACATGGTTACCGAAAATGTCGTGGTCACGGCGGGCAGTGCTTGCATCTCTACCGTTACGAGAATCTACTCACATACAGCATAACTCCAGTCAGTAAACATAAAATAAAGCGCTAGAAAAATGGTAGGGCGTACTCAGCAGATTCAGCAAATGGCTCGCCGAGTTCGAGCGCTTCACGCCATTCGAGGTAGATTGGACCTTTGCTTTGGTCGGTTTCGCACTGCTAGCAGGTTTGGCCGTAGGTGGGCGGCTAGCACGCTTCGCGTCATCCAAAGAAGTGGAAGTCTTTCGTTTCGGCGAGCTTGACCCTCGAGAACGGGTTTCTTTCTCGTTGTGAGACTTGCCATTAACGCTCTTGCTTGAGGCTTGAGTTGTCTTGTCGACCCCAATGTCGGCTTTCATCTTTTTAATAACCCACGAAGCAAGACCAGGGATAGTCGAGTCCTTAAAAGAGCCGTGTTTCTCGATCACCCTGACCTTCCTGCCAATGTTGCTGTCGATGACGGCATCCTTTGTGATACCAGGCAACACAGCTAACGCCTGCCATAAACCCACACGACCGTCAGCGCCATATCTACTCTTTTATGTTGCAATCTTCTAAAGACTTACCTTCAGGACCAGTAGTACACCTTGCTCCGTGTCCGCTTGGTTCTCCCATTTGGAAAGGAGATCTACTAGGGACGTCAGACCACTCTTCTGCACGAAAACCTCCAGAGCCTCCTTATCCTAAACACAGGAAAACAGAAACAACATGTCAGACGGACATCACCAGCAAAGACTTACGAAGCAGCAGAAAGTAAATAGCCTACCTTTAACTCCGTTGAGGAAAGAGCCTCTAGCTGTGCTTCCATCACCGTGTTGTTCACAGTGCTCACAATAATATAAAGCACTTTGCGCACGATATTGAACTCGATGTCATCAACCGTTAGCATATCAGTCTCTCGGACGACTGAACTCACAGGTGACTCAGCCACCGACATCGGTGAGTTAGCCGTAGGGCCCCGCTTCTTCGGTCCTGTGCTTTTCGAAAAAGTGGACGACGCAGCGTTTAAGTCGAGCATCTTTTGCCGTTTAGGCGATGCTGACGGAGCGTTCGACACACCATTTTTCTCTTTCTTTCGTGAAATATTCTCAGCCTTTCGCTTTTTCGTTCCCACTGGACGCAAGTCTGCAGGAATACTGTTGAATACTTCTTGGTAAGAAAGATCATTGGAGCCTCCTTCGAAAAATATCACTCGGAACATCTTCGTAGCTGGGAAGTAGCTCGACACAATGCCTTGCGCAACACTGATGCCACATCCTTCCTTAAACCTAGTTTTCTCCACAGGCTTGCCAATGAGTTGGTTGATCTCTTCAGGGGTGGCTTGAGTCGAGGTATCTTCTTCTTCTTCCTCCTCTTCCTCCTCTTCTTCTTCTTCCTCCTCTTCCTCCTCTTCTTCTTCTTCCTCCTCTTCTTCTTCTTCTTCTTCTTGATATTCCTCTTCTTGAAGAGCTGGAATGGAGACACTTAGTGGCTCTTGTGTCTTACCATTGGAACTGGGGAGGTCGGTAAAACTGTTGCTACGCATCAGTCCGGGTGCGTTTGCGTTAAGGCTGAGCACTTTTAGCTTCGTGCTTGACGCAGTGTGAGGCGACACCGCAGCTACCGGAGATGACAAGCTAATAGAACTATCGCTATTAGCTCTCTTCATCGGCGGGGGTGTGCGCGGCTTGCTTGCTTTGGGTGACTTCGACGGTTTGGTTACATTGAGCGTCTTCTGTGGCTTGGGCGGTCTTTGAGGCTTGGGCAACGAGAGCAAGTGTCTGTCGACATCGTCCTCTGTCATCTCTTCGCTGTCTCCATCATCGTATGAGATATGGTAGAAGTCCGTCAATTCCGCGTGCTGGTCCACCGTGCCCTGGAAGGGATCCTTGTACCCGTTAAAATACTTGGACACTCGAGTCCCCAACGGGAAGCGCTGCGTGTGGTTGATCCTCACCTGCTCATAACACCAACAGCAGCAACAACACAGTACATTAAAACACAGTAGCAGGGTGTAGTAGGAGAAAGCACCACCAACCGCCTCTATCACTCTCTCGTGCTAGGAAGCACGAGCTGAAAGCGACAGGCATACAGCAACGTTAGCTGCCACCGATCGATAGTGTCTTTCTTTATAATAATATCTGCTACTACCGACCATTTTCCTTAAGAAATCTCGATTTTAACTGTGCCAACGCTTCTGGGGGTTATTAGATCCAATAGACGGGGTAGTTTCGCCTGCTGAAGAGCCCGGGAGGCAGCGAAGACGATGTCTACAGCTTGCCCACCTGTGTGTGCTTAAGGGAGGAGGGGGCAGAGAGCAACGACCGGTGCAGGTGTCGAGCAAGCTACCGGAGCCAAAGCAGCAGTCGCTCCTCAATCCCGTTGCGATTCGATTTTGAAACCGGTACGAGGACGTTGGCTGTGTACCCCAGACAGCTAGTTTTGTATCGGTATTTGTGATTTGTCACATTTTACGAAAAAAACCTCAATTTCTTTCGTTAAGTGCGATACCGAAAACACTAGCCAGTACTGTACTTCTTCTTATTTTGTGTCGGTATTTGTGACATTTTACTGGATCAAAATCAGATCTGATCAAGGTCTGATCAAAGTCTGACCCAGGTCTTGCCAACAGAGGATCTCTTTGAAGCCCCTCGGTGTGGGACCGAAAATGGGAGGTGGAGTGTTCTAGCACGCCAAGTACGATACTGTAGTAGCGACGTGCTTGCGAAGCTGTCTACCTCAGAAGCTGTAAGCAAGGTACCTTCTCAGCCTTGCAGTTCGTCGGCCAACCTATTCCATCAAGAGAGAGAGAACAGCCTACATGTTGCCTATTTTTCCTTTTTTATCGGATGCAAGACGCCTGGTACGCCTGAAACCTGGCCACTAATACTGGTTTCTGTGCTAGATCCCTATTCTGGAGTTGTTTGTGTGTGGAATATTTGGATCTCCAACTCCAACCAACCACGTGCCACTCATCCTTTTGTCTGCTATGCTTTTTCCACGTTTGCTAGCGCTCGCCGTTGCCTTGTGTAAGTGCTCCAAAATTCTTGCACGGTTTGTTCGGACAGAATCTCCTCATTCTCAAAGATGACTCGGTTGCGTGATGCAAATGCTGCTCGAAATATGCCATACACGTCTCCACATGTCTTCCATATCTGCTGCTTCGTCCGGGTCGTGTTGTTTTCCTTTTGGTTGACAATCATGCATAGCTCACCAAAGAGCTCGTGACGGGCCACATTGTCATGCTTTTGTGTTAGTTTCCTCCTAAAATCACGCTTTGAAGCCCGAAAGTCTTGGCAGTGAAATCTTGAGCCAGGTCTGTCGCGCCTTGGTATGCTTCAAGCATAGTGCTTGGTCTTGGGGTGACACCAGGCCCCGCATTCTGCAGCGGTTCGCTGCCAGCGAATAATGTCTGTGCGAACTGCCAGTGCTCGATGCTCGCTATGTGATTTGAAGTTGAAGCCATAACTAGCCAATCAGAATTTGCGTCTAATCACTTGCCTATTTCAGTACCCTCTCCAGTAACGACCCAACTTTCATACTGGATGCAGCAGCAGTTGCCTTTTTGTACTCATTGCAGTTATTCTGATCTTCAAGTCACTGCCGATTGGTCAATGAAGCGGCGTAGAAGGCGCGTCGGCGCCCGACGTCACTGAGCACATCCCCCGTACAGCAACAGCAAACAGCATGGGCGGACAGCTACACACACGAATGCTTAACGTTTGTCCGCCGTTGCTTGGACGCCGCTAAGATCATTTTACAATTGCCTCGGAAGCGAGCAAGTCCGCCTAAGACTCTCCCAGCGCCCACCCCGTCGTCTCTCCGCCATGGCCATCGCTAACAACACACCCAAGAAGTCCGAGCTGGTTCTCGACGGCGAGTCTCTCTGCGCCGAAGACCTTGTGCAGCTGTCCAAGGGCGACACCAGGATCTCGCTAAGCGAGGAGGCCTGGAAGCGCGTGGCTTGCGGCCGCGACGTCGTGGATAACATCCTCAAGGACAAGACGCGCGTGGCCTACGGCATCAACACGGGTTTTGGGCTCTTCTCCAACGTTATCATCGGCCCCGAAAAGCTCACCGAGCTGCAAGAAAACCTCATCCGCTCGCACTCTTCGGGTACAGGCGAGCCGCTGTCCCCCGCGCAGACGCGCATGCTGCTCGCACTGCGCATTAACGTGCTGGCCAAGGGCCACTCAGGTATTCGCGTGCACACTCTGGAGCAGCTTGTGGCCGCCTTCAACGCCGACTGCCTATCGGTGGTGCCAGCCAAAGGCACGGTGGGCGCCTCGGGTGATCTGGCTCCGCTCGCTCACCTCGCGCTCGGCATGATGGGCGAGGGGCCCATGTGGGACAAGGTTGGCGAGCAGTTCGTCATCAGCGAGGCCTCCAAGGTGCTTGCCAAGAACGGACTCAAGCCTGTGCAGCTCGGCGCCAAGGAAGGTCTGGCCATGATCAACGGCACGCAATTGATCACTTCTGTCGGTGCCGAGGCTGTTGTTCGCGCTGAGAATGTGGCGAACTGCGCTGACATTGCCGTGGCACTCACTCTGGAGGTGCTCTGCGGTACTGTGAACGCCTTCCACCCGCGTATCCACGCTGCTCGTCCTCACACTGGCCAAATGCTCGTGGCTTCGCGTATCCGCACACTGCTTCGTGCTGACAACCCGTCCGAGCTGTTCCGCAGCCACAACTACGAGGGCAAGGTACAAGACGCGTACACGCTGCGCTGTGCCCCGCAGGTGCACGGTATCGTGCACGACACCATCAAGTTTGTGCGCGGTGTGTTAAACGTCGAGATGAACAGTGCAACCGACAACCCGATGGTGTTCACGGGTAGCGCCGAGGTGACGACGGATCTGACCCCTTCCATCGACACGAACGAGGTGAAGCCGGATGTCGAACAGCCCGCCGCTGAACACGAGATCACCGACCTGGACGACGCCAAGGAGGAGATCAAGCGCCTTAAGGCCCTTGTCGAGCAGAAGCAAAAACCCGTGGAGCACCCCGCAGCCGGCATGAAGCGCACATCGGACACTTTCTACCGCGGCGGTGGCGGCTTCGTCATCTCTGGCGGCAATTTCCACGGCGAGTACCCGGCCAAGGTGCTGGACTACCTTGCTATCGGCATCCACGAGATTGCCAGCGTCAGCGAGCGTCGTATCGAACGCCTTGTGAACCCGACGCTCAGCAACCTGCCAGCCTTCCTAGTGCCCGAGGGCGGTCTTAACTCTGGCTTCATGATTGCCCACTGCACGGCTGCTGCTCTGGTATCAGAGAACAAGGTGCTCACGCACCCGTCGTCGGTGGACTCGATCTCTACCAGCGGCGCCAAGGAAGACCACGTGTCGATGGGAGGCTTTGCAGCTCGCAAGGCTCTTACCGTCGTGGAGCACGTGGAGACCGTCGTCGCCATTGAGCTTCTGGCTGCTTGCCAGGCGCTCGACCTGCTGCGTCCGCTGCGCACCACGGAGGCGCTTGAGGCCGTCCACGCGCTGGTGCGCACCCGCGTGGCAAAGTTCGACAAGGACCGCGTCATGAAGCCGGACATCGATGCCGTGCTGGAGCTCGTTCGCAGCGGCGCTATCTGCGAGGTCGCTGCGCCCTTCCTGGCCAAGCTGCACGAGACCGGGCTTTAGGAAGCTGATAGACCCATAGCACCAACGTAGTGAGCAGTAGCAGCCCCTAGCAACCATGTAGTAAGTGAATCGAATATACAAATGTAGAGAAATCACCTCTTGAGTCTGCCTAAACCGAAGAGTTAAATGAGTAGACAACGTTGATATGCTGCGTCTCAATTGGATCTGAGGACCAAAGTGCGCTTGCAGTTTGATGAGCAAGCTTTTGGTGCAAGATGTAGACGAACGACGCAAACGACATAATCCCCCTGTCTAATCCGATCGTATCGCTTTTAGAGATTGAAGATCATCCGCGTAGGCTACATTTTTGTCATTCGGGAATCCGCCACCAAGGAGAAGACCACAACAGAGGACCCCCTAGCGACATTCACTCTTGCAATATGGCCACACCCACCAAGAAGTACCGCTTCACGCGCCAGGACTTCCAGCCGCTGCAGACCAAGCCGCTGCACTTCGACATGGTGTTCGACATCACGGAGGCCAAGGTGAAGGTGACGCTGCAGACGACGCTCAAGCACCTGGGAGCGGAGCCTCTTGCTGAGCTCAAGCTCAACTCGAAGGAGCTGGAGATCCTGTCCGTGGAACAGCTGGACAAGTTTACGCCTTTGGACGACAAGAATGACTTTGTAGCTCACGTGAAGAGCTTTGCGGAGCCCCGCGCACTGGAGTTCGAGCTGGACAAGGAGGACCATTTCTTGGTGGTCAAGTTCCCCAAGCCTGTGCAAACTGGAGAGGAGTTCGTGATCCGCACGGTGTCCGTGGCCACCCCGACTGAGAATATCCTCGAGGGTCTGTACTTTGACTACACGCCCGAGGGCGCCCCCAAGACCATCATTACGCAGTGCCAGCAGCATGGCTTCCAGCGCATCGTGCCGTGCATTGACACGATGGATGCCAAGGCCTACTACACCACGACCATCGTGGCTGGCACACGCTACACTAACATCATCACCAATGGAGACTTGGCGCCCGGATATCACACGGAGACTGGAGTTCCTGTGTTCCACCCGGCGTCGGAGGTGCTAGGTGCGGACGATCCGTCCCGCCACGTGCTCAAGTACTACAACCACAAGGTGAACATGGCGCCGTACCTGTTCTTCCTGGGCGTGGGCTCGTACGAAACGTTCCGTCGCACGCTGGAGTTCCCAGATGGAGATACGACGCTGCTGGAGATCCTGGCGTTCCCGGGATACTTCGAACCGGCGGACGCCAAGGCTGCTGTCAAGATGCTGCATGATTCGGTGTTGTGGGTCATGGTGAGTCTGGGCCCCGAGGCTTGCGAGCACCACCACGAGCGCAAGCGTATCTACGAACTGCTGGAAGAGCGGGAAGCTCTCAAGGCTAAGGAAGGCCCCCTGTGCCTCGGACCGAACGAGGAGTACGTCAAGACCCCGCTGAGCGATTCGGATGCAGATCGTCTGACTGCCGTCCGTGTGGAGCTCAAGGAGCTGCTGAAGGCGTGGAAGAAGACTGGATACAAGTACACTGGTGCTGTGTACCGTGAGATCGCCATGGAGAACTCGTACTACGGCGGTATGGAGAACGTCGGTAACACCACCATTGTGAGTTCGTGCCTGTGCCCGAGCTGCCGCATGGATGACAAGTCGTATGAGTACATGGAGCACGTGAAGGTCCACGAGTACTACCACAACATCAACGGCAGTCAGGTGACGGGCCAGTCCCCGTTCGAGATCTGGCTTAACGAGGCTGTTACGGTGCACATGGAACGCAAGCGTGGTGCGGCCATCTTCGGCGAGGACTACAGCCGTTTGAGCGAAGTGCTGTACATGTTCACCCCAGCCATTGGACCGCTTGCACAGGACAAGTCGGCTACGTCTCTGTCTGTCGAGCCTCAGGGATTCAACCAGACACAGGAGCTGGTTTCTGTTGTGACGTACTCGAAGGCCCCGGAGTTCGTTCGCATGGTGGAGCTGCTTTTGGGCGAGGATACTTTCCACAAAGCTCTGGACAAGTACCACACGAAGTACGCATTCGGTAACGCGACAAGCATGGAGTGGATCAAGTGCATGGAAGAGTGTTCGGGTCTGAACCTACAGAACCTGGCGAAGACGTGGCTGAACCGCCCGGGTCACCCTGAGGTGACGTACTCGACGGAGTACAAGGCGGCATCCAAGGAGTACGTCGTGGAGATCTCGCAGACGGGTTTCGAGGACAAGCCTGCTGAGAACAACGGACCGTGGGAGATTCCGATTGACTGGTCGCTCGTGAAGGACGGCAAGTCGCTGAAGAACGGTGTGTTCCTTGTGAAGACGAAGGACGCCAAGCTCGTTATTCCTGATGTAGCGGAGGAGCCGGACTTCCTGTCTTTCGCTCGTGGATGGTCATTCTTCGGCAAGTCGAAGCAGACGAACCCGTCCGTGGCGCGTTTGACCAAGCAGGCATTGTCAGACCCGGACGCTGTCAACAAGTACCAGGCCTACCGCAGCGTAGCGGATATTGAGAAGGCCAAGGTGATCGAAGGGCTGCTGAAGGGTGACAAGCAAGTGGAAATCTCGCCGGAGTTCGTGGAGCTGCATGGATCGATCCTGTTCTCGGACGAGCTCACTCCGTCGGCACGTGCTTTGACGCTGGTGGAAGCCAAGACTATCCCGAGTCGCGACGACCTCTCCCACCACTATGCTGCGATTAAGGAGGCGACTACTGCGTTGCTTCAGGCTGTATGGGCCAAGTATTCGACGAAGATCGAGACGGCATACAATAAGCTGTGCGGGACTGCCCACCCTGGCCCGCACGTGGAGCAGTTCCAGGAACGTGCTCTAAAGCGCCACCTGCTGCTGCTTATTGTGGCCGGAGGAAAGGCTTCAGTGCTGAGCACGACAACGAAGGCTACGCCGACGGTGGCTCCGTCCAAGCTGACGCTTGATCTGCTGCAGAAATCCACTTTCGTGACGGACCAGGCTACGGGGTTCCGCCTTGTCTTGGAGGATGAAACATTTGCGGGGCGCGCGAAGGTGCAGGAGGAGATATTCGAGGAGTGGCGGAAGACGCCGGACATGCTGACAAAATACATCGGTATTGTGAGCAGTTTGGACTCGAAGGACGTGGGCAAGCAGATCCTCAAGCTGCTGGAGAATCCGAGCTTCAACCCCACCCAGTCCAGCCACGGTCGTACGCTGTCGCGATGCCTATCACAGATCCGCGATTTCTCGCTGGCCACCGACGAGGGTCTCGACGTGATGGTGCAGGCATTTGTAAAGATAGGCAAGGTCAATCAGATGTCGGCGTACCCGTTGTTGCAGTGCTTCGACCACCTGGACCGCTTCGATGATGCCACAAAGACGAAGATGTTCGCGACTCTGCAGCGTATGCAGGACTCGATCGACAAGAAGAAGGAGGAGTCGCTCTACAACCAGCTTAACATCATTCTGGAGAAGAAGCAGTAAGTCGTGTTACCCACCACAACAACTGCGTGCAGGACAGTGCTCTTTGTGTGAGAAATATCGGAATGAATTGGTGTAGCTATCCTTGCTGTGTCGGTTCACCTTGTGTCTCTTCGCTAGATAGTTCACAGTCGCATGGAGAAGCATGATTTCAAGCTCCTGCTTGCTTTGGTGCTGGTTTATCTCGGTTCGGTGTTGCGGAGTCTTGTGCGTCATGTCCAGAGAGGCGTAGTGTTCGTTCGGCACTATGCTGATGTTGTGGCCAAGTCTCCGCTGGCGTTAAAGCTCAAGGCGTGGATGGACCGAACTTCCAGACGCCCCTGGTACCGAAAATGCCGCAACGCCTTGTGCCACTGCTCTGCATTCATTGTTGGATCGACCTACGTGGATGAGCGTGTTGAGTTTACAGCGCGTGTGCTCGTGAAGAATGATGCCTATCGCGATCGACTGCTTGCACCAGAGATTGAAGACCTAGTAGCGTTGTGTGACGCTCTACGACTTACATTACCACAGAGGAAGGCGTACTTCCAATGCTTTTTACACGTCGACTTTATGCGGCGCTCAAGTGTATCACGTGCGGAGTTACTCCGGTATTGCAACCTACGACCCACGCCGCTTACGATCTTCTTACTGCCGAATGCAGAGGAGGCTACACATCGAGAAACCGCGCGAAATCGTTGGGACATCATGCAACTCATGGCGGCGTGCTTCTCTATCTGTACAGCAGACACTGTCGAGGTAAGCAGCTCATGATTTCGAGGATTTCGTTTTGTTAACGGTTTTTGTGAACGAAGCTTGTTCGACTCGCAGTAGCTGAAGCCACTCGCTTATCTGAGCGTGAAGTTGGTGAGGGTGACAAGGAGAGGTCCATGCCAGACAACATCGACGAGCAGGAACTGAACGCGCAGCAGGAGAGTGGGGAGCTGGTGGATGATCAGGAAATGGTTCGCGTCAATCCTCCTAGTTCGCCTACTATCTGCCAGCAGATTGATCAGTGCCTCGCATTCTTCATTGGTGTCCCTGATACTGCAGAACGGTGCTTACAAAGCCTATTGAGTGCACTGTACAAGAGTGAACTTGACAACGAACAACCACCACGCGCCAGTTTTCAAAAGATTCACAGAGTGGTGACAATATTCGACGTTGTACGATTATTCCCAGGTGGGTGAAGGCTGCTTAGCCAAGTTCCCAATAGTTTCCAATAGGTAACTGACCGACGTAGCGCAGTACTCATCTTCCCGTGCATTTGGACGCAGCGTGTGCTTCAGAAGCGAATTATTGGAGTCAAAACGTGGCAATGTTTGCAGCGCCGTCGTAAGCAACTTCAGCCGTATCTCCCCGCCAGTAACCTTCATCTCTCTGTTGCTGATATAGTGGCGTCATCTCAAGTCCAGCTACACCAGAAAGCCAACCGAGATTACCACATTTTGACACCAACCAGTGAGCAGCAGGATACAGACAACCCCAAAGCAAGTGCGTTGATCCGTGGAGATTGCAGTAGCAGAAGTGATGACAGCGTGAGCTCCAGGAAGTCGACCCCCTGCAGAGTTATCCCAAGCTTGTGAGTTTCCCCCTGAAAATTATGGACGTCAACCGAGTTGTTTTTTATCCTCTGTGCTTCGTGAAATGGCAGTGAGCTGGAACAGTCTGCCGTTGAGACATCGCCGTGTATGCTCGAAGAGCTCAGTAACCTCAGAGTAACTTTTGACCAATGTTCCACCGTGGACGAAGCATGGCGAGTCTCAGCAAACCACGCACTGGCATCCGTTCACATCCAATGTCTTCTTGACATTTCGACGCCGACCAGCGAGGAGCTTCAGTTAGAATTTGAACAAGTCACCAAAAAGATCTTTGCAGGAGAGCTCAGCAAGGAGAAGTCGGAAAAGATTCGACAGCGACTCGTAAAAGTCTACGGATATCGCTTTGCCCACTCCCTTTTATCAAGAAGCAACGTGAAAGAGCTTAACCACGCTTCAAAGACCCCTTCAGACGAACGTCGTGCCACACAGCGATACGCAAAGGCATTGGGTGGAAATGGGCTTGTCGAGGACAAGTCAATCTATTGGAAAGAGGTTCGCGTTGTGGTAACTAGCTCAGCTGGCTCAGTTCACAAACCTGACTTGGTGTTTTGCTGTAGTTCCAGGATCCCGTTGCTAAACGAGCATTCTATTACAACATTCGGACGGGCGAATCACGATGGGAAAAACCTGTCAATTTCGTAGGTAAGAAGGCAAAAAGGAGACGGAAGGTGAAAGCCACCGAAGCCCAACCACAATCGAGACGACCAGCAGGAGAGGTGCAGACATCTATGTAATCAAAAGCGCACTCGGCACTCGTTCTATTGCTTACAGTTATCGAGAAACCATCACTTCGTAACCTGCCAGCAGAATGGCACTCGACTCTTGCAGCAAGTCGTAAATCGGACTCAATTCGGCATTCGCTGATGCGCTCACGCGCTGAGAATACGCGTCAAGGCACTTCGCCATTTCTTTCCACGACTGCTTTTCTGCTTGTAGACTCAAACGAGAATCCTTCAAACATGGGTAACCGAGAGGAAGCTCTCTCCACGACAGTGACAACGCCGATGACTTTCCAGTCGAAGACGGTGGGGTGGTAGATGGCGACAAAGGCTGGCCGATGGCTGCGCGGGTGTCTAACCACTCGATGTACTTGGAAGCCGTCCAGTGTTTCATCTGGTGCGGCAGTTGAAGCTCAGGCGGGGCACGACACGTGAGGTGATGCCACACATTACTCGGGCGGATCTTATCGATCGTAGTGTCCCGAAGAATTTCACTATTCTCCAAAAAGATCATGTGGCGGAACGCTCGCAGTTCCTCATAGGCTGCTCCAACATTCCGAAGTGGCACGATGTGTTCTAGCCGTAGTTCCAGTTGTGCCATATCATTCGCTAGACGCAGCTTTCCGTTCTCAGTCAGTGGTCGTAGCAAGGATGCGTGTCGAATAAACACCGAGATGAGCCGTTCTACAAAATCCTCCAAACACTTGGTAGCAAAAGCAGCGATCGGGAGACGGCGCAAATGTTCCTCCAGGATAACAGCGAAAGCGTTGATGAACTCCTGCATATACTTCGATCCACCTGTGGCTTGTGACGGACGGAGACCGCCACTACTTCGAGGTGCATCTCCTGAAGCTGCTACTCTGGCTGCAGCACTTTGATCACCAAAAGACTCGTCGTGCATTTTCGAGAAAATATTCTCTAACAATACTGCGAGCGCCTGCAGGTAGTAGCCCATCAAGGCATATTCCAGGTCACCAAGCATCTCACGGCAGGGAGCTAACGTTTTTGCGCACAGTGCTTTGGCTTCTTTGGGTGTAACAACACTGGTGGTAACAGAAACAGCGGTGGAAGCCACGGGCGCTGTTTTCGCTGCTTGAGTGCCATTGTTGGCTGCCGCTGCTTCCACACGCTTACCAACTTCTTCAACAGCATCGTCCAACAAGCTCAACACATTCATGAGCCCAACGTTGTGAGCCTGTGCAGGAGTTCGTCCAAAGGATGGCATAGTCGCGGCAGCCGCCTTGCCTTGGTGCATAATTCTTTTCACGTTCGAGCAAAACAGGTTGACTGATTTTCGTACTTGCTGAAGAGCACCATCAAGCAGCACATGATCTTGGCCAGCTTGCTCCAACTCCGAGAACATTGTTCGTGAAAGGGTTTGCATGTCACTGCGTCCAGGAGGCGAGGCGTGAAAGTTAGAGCTCTGAGGGAACATGAGCTGGATGGGGTTTGACATACGGCGATAGGCACGATCGATAAAGGCATCATATAACGGAGCCATGGAGTCTAGTAGCTGTGTGCGCTCGGCCGTAGATCTAGCAATTGGCACAAGCTCACGCTCCGCTGGGCCGTTCTCCGTACCATTCGCATTCTCGGCGGTAAAATCAGCCAAAAATTCCACACTGGCACTCTGTTTTGTGGCAGCGTACAATTCGTTTAAGACTCGCGTAGCTTGTTCGCGCATGCGAGGATATTCCGCGATTAACACAGATTTGACTGCTGTGCTGTAGTTGAGTGTAGATGCGAAGAGTTCCCGCACAATTGCGCACGTAACCTCCCAGAACGTTGCGAAGAGAGAAGGCTCATCCGGCTCAAGTACCAGATCCAGATACTTTTTTCCTGATGCTGGGTCAACCATCTTTAGCAGCACACGTTGCAGATTCCACACCTCCATAGCATGCACACGGATGACATCAAATACATCCTGGAGGGCCTTCCACAAGTCAGATTTCTGCACGACACCCCCAGAGGAAGGACCGTTGCTTGAGTCCAAACCGTTGGGTTTGCTACCACCCCTGCGCACAAGCTTGTCCTCCGAGATAGCTGCGGCGCATTTCCGTTCTACTTCTTGAATCACGTCATTTACTGACGCTTGCGCCGTCGTAGCCAGATCTCCCAGGTAAAAGAGGATCTGCAGTGCGTCGCCTACATCCGCCTGACTCAAATTCTGGATGCCTGAACGAAGCGTAGCGCGCACTTCACGTTTTAAATTCGTGCTCAGCTTCCTTGTAGCTGGTAGCTTTGCACGCACAACACTGAGCTCTTCAAAATTCTCGTCTTGCACCAACACCTCCATCTCCCGGATCGCGAGCGCAACGGACGCCATCTCATTTTGTCTCGCGTCTCCCGCAAGTCCACTGCCATTGTCCATTACTGTCCCCGGTGTTGTATCAATATGGTTCAACTCTGACCCCAACACTCTGTCTGAGAGCTGCTGGAAACGCAGCACGCGCCTCACAATATCCCCACATTGCTCCACGTTGCGGTATCGTTGAATAGTATCCCGTAGATTATCGTGCTGCTCACGCACCAGCGCTTGTAGCGAGTGCACCGACTGCTTGAGATGCCCCACTGAACTCTGTACCGACGTCACGTGGCCCTGCAGCTCGTCCACAGAGCCGACTTGGTCCAGCAGCGTGGCGTGGTGCTCTCCAATGTGTTCTGAGATGACGCGATCGATGCGGCTCACAGCACCGTCCAGACGCTCCACGAACTGCTCCGAGTGACTGGACTCTTCCGAATCATCTGCTGATACATTAAAACTCGTGGAAGAGCTGGCACGAAGGCGAGATGCGCCGCTAACGTCCCTAGAAGCCGAATCACGTGCTACGACGGCACTTGCGATAGCGCTGACGTTGCATTCAGGGCTCAGAAACACGCCCAGCTGCGCTGCAAGGACGAATGCATACACAGGTTGGTTGTTAGCAAATAGAAGAGAGGCTTGTGGAGTGGATGTAGCCGCTTACCGTCGCTCTGGATCTCCCGCACGACTACCTCCATGTGCGAATTGGCTTGACAGATACAATTATGATGGAAAATAGGTTTGAAACAAGTACATGACGGAGGAGGGGATGAGCTCCTGACACAGACAGTTGTTGAAGTTTATCTTGGAGTTTGTATGCTGTCGTAGAAATCAGCCCCAAAACGAAGCAAGTGATCAATCGTGGCAAGAAGATCATCACTCTGCATTCCGCACGCGATCTCCACAGTGTAGTTGAAGCATGAAGGAAGCGGGTGCGGGCACCAAATGCTACGTGCCCGACGAGACGTACGTGTGGCTGCCGGCGCAGATCTTGCGTGAGGACAAGAGCTCGGACCCCAAGAAGCCCGAGAAGACGGTCGTGCTGCGTGTGTTCCCTCCTCCTGGCGATGCCTCCGCCGTTGTGGACGAGGAGCGCGTGCTGGACTTCAATGATCCCAAGGTCAAGGCCCTGCTCAAGAGTCTGCAGCTCGAATCTCTGCCCTATCAGAACGACAACCTGGGGCCCGAGGGTATCGAAGACATGACAGCACTCAATTATCTTCACGAGGCGGCAATCCTGTACAACGTCAAAACGAGATTCCTTCAGAAACTTCCGTACACGTATACAGGAGATATCTGTATAGCTGTAAACCCGTACCAGTGGCTGCCGGAGTTGTACTCGGAGCGGACGCAGAGTGAATATCTTACCAAGACTAAGGAAGAGCTGCCGCCTCATGTCTACGCGACGTCTATGGCATCGTACAACGACATGAAGCGCCATGAAGTGAACCAATCCATCCTAGTTAGCGGAGAGTCGGGAGCTGGCAAGACCGAGACCACAAAGATCCTCATGAACCACTTGGCATCCATTGCTGGCGGTCTTAACGACTACACCATTAAAAAGATCATTGAGGTGAATCCTCTGCTGGAGTCGTTCGGTAACGCTAAGACGGTGAGGAACGACAACTCGAGTCGCTTTGGCAAGTTCACGCAGCTGCAATTTGACAATGCAGGCATTTTAGTTGGGGCGCGGTGCAGAACCTACTTGTTGGAAAAGACCCGAGTGATTTCACACGAAGAGGCGGAGAGGAACTACCACATTTTCTACCAGTTGCTAGCAGCCAGTGACAGCAAGGAGAAGTGGTTCTTGGATGACTCCAACGAGTGCTATTCGTACACTGGTGCAAACAAGACGATTAAGATTGAGGGTATGTCGGATGACAAGCACTTTGAACGTACGAAAACAGCGCTGGGACTTATTGGCGTGACGGAGAAGCAACAGGAAGTTCTCTTTGAAGTGCTAGCAGGCGTGTTGCATCTCGGACAAGTGGAAATTCAGTCGAAGAATAATAACGAGGAGTCCGAAATGATGCCTGACGACCAAGGTGCGAAAAATGTGACCAAACTCTTAGGCATCTCGACAGCAGATCTGGAAAAAGCCCTGTGTACACGACAAATTGCAGTCGCTGGAGATAGGGTGACCACCTTTTTGAAGAAAGACAAAGCTGAGGAATGCGTCGGTGCTTTATCAAAGGCTATATACTCCAACGTGTTCGACTGGCTAGTCGATATGATCAATTCGTCCCTGCAAAACGACAAAAAGATGCGGCATCATGTGGGTATCCTCGATATCTTTGGTTTCGAGCACTTCAAGCATAACTCATTCGAACAGTTTTGCATCAACTACGCAAACGAGAAGCTCCAGCAGAAATTCACTCAGGATGTCTTCAAAACCGTGCAAATTGAGTACGAAGCTGAAGGTATCATTTGGAGTCACATTGACTTTGCTGATAATCAAGATGTGATTTCTGTGATCGAAGACCGTCTTGGTATCATCTCGCTGCTGAACGACGAGGTGATGCGTCCGAAGGGTAATGATGAGTCCCTTGTGTCCAAACTCTCAACCATCCACAAAGACGAGCAAGACGTCATTGAGTTCCCTCGCACATCACGCACACAGTTCACTATCAAGCACTACGCTGGAGCAGTTACATACGAATCATTGGGTTTCCTGGAAAAACACAAAGACGCACTTCTACCTGACCTGTCCGACTTGATGCGTGGCTCGTCGAAGCAGTTCCTTAGGACGATATTTACCGAAAAGGTTGGCAGCCCAGTTGCATCACGAAAGAAAAGCAACAGCAATGCCCGAGGTGGTAGAGCTATGGGTGGGGCTCTTACAGTGGCAAACGTTGGCACTCAATTCAAGGACAATCTCAACGAGCTCATGACGAGTATCCGTCAAACTAAGGTGCACTACGTCCGCTGCATCAAGCCCAATCAAAACAAAAGCCCGAACGAAATGGATCAGCCGATGGTGATATCGCAGCTACGATGTGCTGGTGTCATTGAGGCAATTCGTATTTCACGCGTTGCATATCCGAACCGATTGCTGTTAGAAGAACTGGTGGACAAGTTTTGGGTGTTTGATGTACAACACCGTAACACTGATGTTCCTGTCAAACAACGATGCGAGGCTCTCATGGAAAAGATGGAACTCTCGTCGCCTGAGCAATACCAAATTGGACGTTCGCGTATATACTTTCGATATGGAATTCTCGAGCAAATGGAGGAAAAAAAGGCGGTGCGGCTGGATGTGCAAGCTCGACATTTGCAGCACTACATGCGTGGATTTTGCTGCAGACTCCGCTTTCTTCGTAAGCTGCAAGCAATTGTCAAGCTACAGGTAAGTTTCCCTGACTTTAGTTTTGTCATCATCGCACATGTGGCATTTCTGACTGTTGTACATCCATATGAATGTTAGTCCGTTGCCCGCTGCGTCATTATGATGAATCGTTACCAGTCGTTTAAGACTGCTGTGATTACCCTCCAAGCTCATTGGCGCGGATACAAGGGTCGCTGCATTGCGCTTGAGGCCAAGAAGAACAAGAGCGCGATCATTATTCAAAAATATGCTCGTCGCTTTGTCAAACGGTGAGCGTGCATTGTGGATTTCTCTATAGTCTTTATCTGATCACTTTGTCATGTTGATTTCCACGATACGCAGCAAGCAATTCAAGGACGAGCGTAAGGGTGCTGTCAAGATCCAAGCATTCCTGCGTATGAAATACGAACGGCCAAAGTATATGAAAGCACTCCAGGACAAAAAACAGCAGGCTGATATGGAATATCAATTGAGCAAGCTGCAGGAGCGTCTTCATGACGAGCAGAGGCGGAACGCTGAACTTAAAAAGGACCGGTTGTCGACATCATCTACTGACAGCCAGCTTTACACAGAATCAAATGGCACACGTTCTCGTGGTCGGTCCACTGCTCACCTGTGGATGGCCGACGCTGATGGCATCATAAGCCAGCTCAATGAAGAGGCTGGTCGTCTACGCAAAGAAAACGAAGAGCAGCGTGCACTGACAGCACAGCTGAAGAGTGAGGTCGAGAAACTTAAGTTCGACCAAACGGTGCTAACGGCAAATTTCCAGGTCAAGATCCGCGGCTTTCAAGACACGGTAAGGGTTCGTTTCGGTCGCTTACCCCGCTCACTAATTGCTAATCAACCGTCACTGTATATACCGTTATAGATTCGAGAGAAAGACAAGAAGCTCGAGGCTGTGGAGCGTGAGTGCGTAAAGCTTCGTGAACTTGTGGGTTCGGACCCGACACTTTCAAGCCAAAAAAACCTGCGAAAAGATCGCCGCTCCGTGTTCCGAAGGTTGGGATCCAAGAAAGATTTTGATGATGGCTACGACAACGGCGATGCCAGCCGGGCCTCAACAGCCATGCAAGCGGCACTCGCCCAACGATCAGCAGATACGGCGCTGTTCCTCCGCCAGTCTGCGCGGCGGATGTCTCGCGGCGCTAAGCTGTGGCGTAATAACAGCGGTGGTGATAGCGACAATGAGAATCGCTACTCTGGTAGTGACATGGACGAATCTGGTGGTCGCCCTTCGCTTCTGCAGGAGGTCAGTGCGGCTGGGGCAGGAGCTATGGAGTCCTTGAAAAATCGTCTTACGGCTGTCAAAGACAAGTACTACGGAGAGGACGGGCCGTCTACAGCTTCACGTCAGAACGCAGAGCTCCGGAGAGCTTCAGGTGCGAGGGAGTCGTTCAATCTTGATGCACTCCCCCTTCCTCCTGGTTGGGAAACGCGTTTGTCACGCTCGAAGGGCAAGGTATACTATTGCAATCCGACGCTGCGAATCACGCAGTGGGATCATCCATCGATCGAGACGAATAAAGTGAAGCAGCAGGTGGCAGCGGTGCAGCGCGCAAAGAGGTAAAAATGCTAGTATGCTCGGTAATGGCTGCATGAATACGTCGAGTCTTAACTAATAGCTGTGGTGCAGAGGGACATCTACTGTGGGGAGTACTGTGGGGAGCCCGCCGCGGGATTCAATAGGTAAGTTGTGCGCATTTTGCTTCTTAGCATCTGACTCACACATGATTAACTTGTGGTGTGTTGCAGACGGTGTGCTCACCATGGAAGGCCATATCTAGAGAGCATCAACTGAAGTAAAGCGTGGATAGAAGGATCTCATGGCTGAATGTGTGGATACAAAAAATGCCGCCTTCGTTCAACTCTTGGGCGAGGTGCACTACTCACTATTTGGGCGTGATCCATCGCTTTCAACATACGCGTCAGCAAGAAGATTTCCTTGCTCGCTTCGTGCCACATACTCTTTTTCGTAACACGATTGGCATAAGTACGTGTCATCCTGCGAATTCCAGACTGCTGCGAATACTGTGCTTGAACCGCTACTGCAGGGTTCACAGAGCTGACAGTCGTCGGGTTTATCCCAGCTTTGCTTCATCCGACGCGGGTTGTAGAAGAAATGTTCACCTAGCAGAGAGCCAAATGTTAGCGACAATAACACCTTGGAAAGTACACCAACTTACCAAGCACGCCGTCCACCATGATCACCCAGCGGTTGTCGTACTCAAGTTCCTCCGAGCCCAGTCCAGTTGGCTTCTGAGTGGTGACCTTCCCAGTACGAGTGTTGCGGTACGTTGGCCCTTGGGTCTCGATGTCGAACTCCTTTACGTACAGCTCTGCCAGCATTCGACGAAGTAACCTGCGTGCAGCGAACACTCGGAACGCACGTTGAATGGCCAATGCACTCTTCTGTCGAGCTACACGCTGCTCTTTGTTTTCAGCGAGCTGCAACAAAGAGATAGTTTAGACAAGCACCAATTCAGAATTGAAAGACATCAGTAGCCATACCAGACGCTCTTCTTCTTCGGCACCCAACTTTTGCAAGTAGTCTGCTTCTGCCTGGAGCCAGTCGTTCTCCGCCTGTGTGAATGCAACTTGTTAGTACGCTTCATCGCACAATCCGTACCAAAACTTACCTTGCGTCGTTCGTCCTCGGTTTCTTCGCCTGCAATTTCGTGCTGTGCACGCCCGACGACTTCTCTCTTTGGGATCACCGCACCTTTGGACTTGTTGGTCGCTGTAAGTTGCTTCGTACGTTCTTTTACGCGTTGCTGGAGCTGGGCGTGCCTCTTTTCCCACTCTCCCCGGACTTCTTCCAACTGCAGTAGCTGCTCCACCAACTTTGCACGTTTGCTAACCCGCTCAGCGATAGTGTTATCCCACTTAGTTTTCAGGGCATCATAGCTCTCCTTCCCTTGTAGTTTAAGTGCCTCCTTCCGCGCAACTTTTTCGGCTTTAAACGCGTCCCATTCTCGTTGGCGTCGTCGATGTACAATTTTCTGTTTCTCAAGCTCATCGATATGGCGGCGATTCTTCTTGTAGGCGGCTTCTTCACGGAGCTTGTCATACTTGTCTGTCACCTCCCGTCGATGCCGTGCCGCTAGTTGCCCTGCATTTTCCGAGAGCTTCAGCATCTCTACCTCAATGTCTCGTTTTGCCTTCTCTTCTTCAATTAGTTGGACGCAATGTTTGTCCACAACAATCTTTCGGAATAAACGCTGCAGTCGACAGGCCATCTCTCCACGCACGAATTCTCGAAATGCTTCTCGTTCTTGTTGTAGAGCCGCCATTTCCCGATAATAATGAGCCAACAGTATCTGCCTCGCATTAATCCGCCCCAAACGCCCTCGATAGACCCGCTGGATACGGATTGCAAAAAAGCTTTGGCGCCGAAGCTTACGTAGATGTCTTGCAAAGTGAGCACGCATTCGAAAGGCACCTTGTACAACTAGAACAGCTTGCATCGTACACCAGGCTTCTTCTGCCCGCATTCGTCCACGCATCCCACGAAACACGCGCTGAATCTCAAGTGCTGCGATACTCGCTAGTGCATGACTCCGTAGTGCTTTAAAAGCGCCGCGTTGTTTGATACGTGTCGAGATTGCGTAGGCAAAAATCATAGTCGAGCGAACAGCTTTACGATCCCAGGCATATCGCGCCCACGTGTGGAAACACAAGCGCGAAACCTTCGTTTCATTGAAGTAGCGCAGTCGACGTAGCACTCTCTTGTTGTGCTCGCGCCTTCGAGTTCGGCAAACACATTCGCGATACACGGGAACACTGAGCTCATCAATCATCGTCGTGTGTGGAGTCATTCGATGGTTCAACAGAGTTCGTAGTGGTGGCAGCTGAAGCAACCGTTTGAATACCCGATAGGTAATTCTTGACGACGAGATTGCCGAGGTGAAGCTGGGTGATGACAATGAAAATGGTGGTGCTTCGACAGAAGGGAGCGTATCAAACGCAGCTCGAAGCTAGTCAAAGTGACCACAGTCAGAAAAAATTAACGATGAGAGAACTGCAAAGTAACTTACCCTATCAGAGACAAGGTGGGAAGCGGCTTGGTTTCTCATCGGATAAGTGAATATCAACGTCAGATCACCAGCATCAATTGCGTCAAAGTCGTTGAGTTCCAGACAGCCACTTGATGAAAAGACACTGAACGCCCAGACGAGGTGCTCTCGCATCGACAATAATGGTTCTCGAAACATCCTATGATAAAAATGTTATGTGAGTTGGAGATAAAATCATTATTCAGGGTCAAAAGGTACCTGAGTGAGATGAGTAAAGTCCTCCAGTTGAGCACGAGTACGTTGTCGACAGACCGTTCACAGCAATACTTCAATTTTTCTAGGTGACGGTCGAGTGCCAACCGTGCGGCTGTCTTTTCGTTTACCTGCTCTCCTGCATTATTGGCATCGTCGGTTGCTTGATCTCGTTTTGATTTACGCCCGTGCTCCATTTTCTTGCTTTTACCGCAATTATGAATCGCCGATACTGCTGGAATCCCAAAAATGTGCCGGACAACACTCGTGAATCGGGCTTTGGTGACAGTATGATGCGGGAACGCTCGATAGAATCCTTCGTACAGTGCTCGGTCGTCACCAGCAAGTCGAATACCGTGGAAGCATGACGCGGACATTAGTTTCATCTATCCAACACAATTTGAGCTTAAGTCAGCCGCATAATTCCTAATACATCGGTGTACAATTCACTTACCAATTGTAGAATTTCACGCCATTTCTTGACTTGAAAAGCCTCGAGCGCAGCAAATGTCGGTGTGGTGACTTGAGCTGGAAGTTCAGCAAAGATCCATGGTGCTTCCTCCTTCTGCTCGACGAGTTGGCGCTTCAGGGCTTCTCGTTTTCTCCTCTCGCTGTCGTTCCGACCCGATAGTGTCCGACTGAGCTCCATCGGACCCAGTCTCGACAGGATGCGCGACTCCAATTCCTGTAGTTGCGTATCTAAGGACGAAATGGTCTGTTGGTCGGCGTTCTCTTTGCGACTATTGATGTTAGAGAGAATTGGAGACGATTCTTCAGTGAGCTCGTATTCCTCCATCGGACCGTGTCTATTGTAAAAAAAACTCCATATCTGGAGCGACTGGTAGCGAGAAGCTCTTCAAAAAAGGGATCAAAGTTGCACACCTTGTCCGAGGCAGTCTTAATAATTTAAAACATCGAAGCTGCTTGAACTCTCCAGCATCCCCTACAAAATGGTTGTGTCCTCGGGGCTGATCAAAGCATCCACGAAAGCCTTGTCACCTGAGCCGCTTTCAATCATGTGTTGAATGGACAGGAAACCTTCACCGTTCATGCGAAGAAACGTCTCGTCCGAGTGAGCCAGCGCCTTGAATGCTTGTTGCAGCACGGCAACGTGGAAAGTAGCAGCGCAACTTCCTCCATACTCACCTTCAGTGGCCGGATCGCACGAGAACTCGATAAACGCAGACGACGAAGGTGCGAAGTCGATCTCGCACGAGCCCGTCTCACCTGTGGCGCTCAAGCTCAGACACTTAGCCTCCGACGTGTCGTCCGGACTCCTGCTGTCTGCATCTGTCATGGCGATGGTCACACTCCCCGCACTTGGCATGTCGTACAGCTCTGCGAAAGCATCTCGTAGTGGCTCGGACTGCATAATGCAACGTGCTACCACTACCGACTGCTCGAAGGCGCTCTCGAACTCCAACTGGCCTATGTCACTGCCTTCGTGCTCCAGCACTTGCATCGAGCACTCGCACATGACTCCGCTGTCCTCCACGACCAGCAGCAGGCTTGCACTCTACAATACCAGTAATAACAGTTAATACCCTCTTGCGTTCGACCGTTCTACCTTGTTCTGCACTCTACCTCCGGTTCGTACGTCATCCGTAATGACGTCGTGGCTAGAGCAGAGGGCCCAAACATGGACAAGCACTCGATCAGCAGATTCACGTTAAGTGCGAAGCTCAGTTGCTCGGTGTCCTCGTCCTCGTCTTCTTCCTCGAGTTCCGCGCCGAGTTTGTAGCTTTCGAACATCTCGCGACCGATGGATGTCTTGACCTGCAGAGACTTTCCCTTGGAGTGCGCAGTGAAGAGCAGGCCTCGGCGGTCCACGTCGCAGCGTACACGTTGGTCGCGTTTGCCATGCGCCAAGCAACTGAGCAGTGTCACCAGGATCTTGACGCTCTCAGCTGTGCACGTGAGTGTTGGCAGTGGAGCTGCGCTGGTGGCAGCGCTGGCGGCAACGCTGGCCGGCACCACATCCTCGTCGTCGCTGCTCCACGCCATTGCAATTATTGCAATATTTATTGTTGAAATTGTCGATCAAATGAAATATTAGGTTAAAATCAAATTGCAATATTTGCGTTATTTGATGGCACTCCATAACTTTGCCGAGAGTTCTCACTCAGTATCACCACAATACATGTAGCATGCTGTGGCCTGGGGAGTATTGTTAGCTAGTGCTGGAACTGCTAGGACCGAATGCAACCCAAACGATTCTTCACATTGAATCGTCCAGACTATTGTTGAAGGCTTCAACTTGAAGCTCTTAAAATCCGCCAATTCCAGTCGCAATATTAGGACGGACAACTTAGTGTCGTGGCAAAAGCGTATCTGCATTGTAGTTCTACTGAGCCCACTCACTTACCTACTGGAAATCTGTAGCACGAATGCTGCTGCTAATCTCGTGTACACTCTTCTCACTATCAGTTTTACTTCTCATTGGTGTTGATATGGCAGCAAAGGTGTCATGTCATCCCAGGTGTCCAAGTGCATTTATGCAGCACATGTATGACGCAAGTTACAGGTACCGGTATGGATATACCGGGTAAATCCATCTACAAAAAGGCAACTACAAGACCATCACTCTGTGTTGAAGCTGACGTTCACCTGTTGTTGATGAAGACTACGATGGTATTCGATTGACGAGGTCCACAGTTGCAGCTTGCAACTGGATCAGATAAAGCTGGCTGGCAGTTTGCCGTGCACAGACAAATCAATTGGGTCGGGGTCTGATCGTCGTGTACAAGTGCATGTACCGCCGTTTGGGTCAACATCAACCGTTCACCGAGACTCTCGGCGAGAGAGATCAGCAACATGCGTAAGTTAGCCACTTGGCGGAAGGTACACCTTGTGTGAGTTACACGTACGCTGTACGGCAATGTCAATTTTGGAGGGCTACGATGACAGCATTTGGAATCGCTATCGCGTCGCCTTCGGTGTCAAGCTTCGCCGTTGCTCTTGCGTCATTCCAGCACGAGAATCGTCCACGGAATCGGTGGGCGCAAGTCATAGAACGGAGCCACCAGACATCCGGGTCGTTGCCGCAGGAGTTCCGCAGGTGATCTGCGAGCTGGCGCTCGGCAAAAGACAGCCACTTGGCTGGTTTTCCGCTGACCTATGCTGCGGGGCATTGACACCTGTGCGGGAATAAAAAAGCATTACCGCACATCATCCCATACTAAACGCCAAATTAATAATTAAGTTCGCCTTAAGTGCGCATTTCTATTGAGCTTGACCAGCTCCGAATGTATCGGAGAAGGTCCACGGCGATGGAGAGAAAGGAGCTGCTGGCGGGTGAAGACGCCGCCCTCATGGCCACTCCTCAAGTCTCCGCATACGGACCCGCAACTCAGTTGCCAACGGATAGCTCAGCCTCCGTCACCACGTACTCTGAAGACGACGCTCTCGAAACCGCGTCACTACTGTCGCAACCGCTCCTAGATCCCCCTGATTCCGATAGTCCCAGCGCCATGCAGAAGATCGGCAAGCAAGGAGCCATTGTGCTGCTGTGCTGCATCAACCTGCTGAACTACATTGATCGTGGAATTATTCCAGGAGCTCCTGAGAAGTTCAACCAGTTCATCACGGATACCCTGGGCGTGAGTGTGCTGCGTCAGTCCGTGTACTTCGGTCTCCTCACGTCGGCCTTCATTGCCAGTTACTCCATCTTCTCCATTGCGTTCGGCTACTTTGCACTTACGCACAGACCCTTCCGTATCATTGCGCTGGGTATGACGGTGTGGGTGGTAGCCGTGGTCATTTGTGGTATCGCTCAGTCAGCCGAGAGCTACTACGTGCTCATTATCGGTCGGCTTATCAGTGGTGTTGGTGAAGCCTCGTTCCAGTGCACGGCGACGCCCTTTATCAACCGCTACGCGCCTCCGGCGAAGCGCTCGCTGTATTTGGGTATCTACCTGGCCTCAATCACGGTGGGTACTGCTGTCGGCTATATCTACGGATCCATCTTTGCCAGCTCCGGATTCGGTTGGGCCGGAGCCTACTACCTGGAGGGTCTTCTCATGGTCGGGTTCATTATCTGCTGTATTACGATCGTGCCGGATGAGCTGAATCAGATCCCAACTAATGCGCCAGACGCAGAAGAGCACGACAACAAGGACGAAGATGTGGCAATGGTGCCGCACACCCCTGAAGACCTCGAGAAGGCTAGTGCGACCGCATTCCTGGAAGACAAAGACCGCCTCTCGGTCATGCCAAAGCCGTCGTTCTTTGTGGAGTGGTGGGCTATCTTCAGCAACGTGCCGTTCATGCTGATCATCCTCGGACACGCGGCCTACACGTTCTCGCTCGCGGCCATGAGCACCTTCAGCCCTGCTATCTTCATCGGTTTGGGACTGTTCGAGAGCGAGACGACGGTATCGCTTATCTTCGGCGGCCTTGTGGCTATCACCGGCACTATTGGTACACCTTTGGGAGGAATCCTGGTTGATTACCTCGCGAAGAAGAACCCCGACGAGATTGGCCGCCGCTGCATGATCTCCGTGCAAGCTCTGTTCTACTTTATGCTGGCCGCGGTTGTGTTTGGACTCGTGATGGTGGCGTTCGCCAGCACCAAGATGTTGTGTCTAGGCTTCCTTACGTTGTGCCTCTTCTTCATGTGCGCACTGTCCGTGCCCGAGACTATTGCGGTGCTGGAGCTCTTCTCTAAGTCCCGACAGTCGATGGCTGTTGCAGCCAACACACTGATCATCCACGCGTTGGGAGACGTCCCATCCCCTATCGTTCTTGGTCTTATCAAGGACTCATGGGCTCCCCACTGCGGCACTGTTGAAATTGACGGTGAAGCGAAGCTGAACCCGGACTGCTCAGAAGACCACGCTGGCCTCCGTGACGTGCTGCTCTTCGCCGTCGTTTGGCTGGTGTGGGGTGTTATGTTCTGGGGGGCTTCTCTCATCGTAGTGAAGCGGAGACAACAGGAGGACAAGCGTCGCGCGGCTCGTTCTGGTATGGATGGCTCGTATTAAGCTAGCGTAGTGATGCAATAGACGCTTTTTTTCCACCCGTGCACACTCAACTCATTGTTTGAACGTTTTTCACCTGTATTACTTGCTTACCCATTCTCCTCTTCGTACCCTCTACACCAGAAAGAGCAAAACTGTCAATTGTCACCTTGCTCGCTCCCACACCAAAACAACAACAGAATCGAAGCATACCGACTGCCGACGATTCCTCCCCTGTGTGTTCTGTATCTCCCCCGCCTTTGATGCCTACAGATTCTTGCGGTGCAGAATGGAAGCGCCGTACTCCTCGTACTCGCTCTTGGTGATCCACATGTTCTTGAACGTTGCGAGCGAAGCCAAAATGGAGCCACCGATCCATGTCGAGTTGATGCGCGTGGGTGGTGCCGAGATGCGAATTTTAATGTCCTTAGGTGCTTTCTTGCGCACCTCAGCGAGCAAACGGTCACCAAAGCCCGGGAAGAGCGTCGAGCCTCCAGAAAGGATAATCTGGGAGAAAAGAGTCTTGCGGAGATCCATATCCGACTTCATAATGGCCTGTACCAGACATTCATGCACACCGCGTGCCTCAGAGCCGATAATCTCAGGTCGGAATAGCACCTCTGGCGCACGGAACTTCTCAGGGCCGATCTATCAATGACAAAATGACACACATTCGTTAAGACCCGCCCAAAAGACTGACCAAAATGTTAATTTCAAGCATCGTACGTTGAGCAGCGTGCCATCCGGCAGGTAGTACGCCGAGGTGTCATCTCCCGAAGCAGTTGACGACTTGGACTTGGCACTGAGCATGTCCTTGACAGCGAGCGCCGACTTTTCCGCCTCCAGCTGCTCCTCCTTGGTGGGATTAAAGGCGACATAGCACAGCTTCTCCTTGATCTCCCGAACCACCTCCAGTTCAGCCGACGTTTGAAAATTGTAGCCTGCACGACGTAGTAGCAACTGCAAGTGGCGGGTGACGTCTCGTCCGGCAATATCCATCCTGGTGATAGCGTGAGGGAGTGTGAAGCCTTCGTAGACTGGAACCACATGAGCCACGCCATCTCCCACGTCCAGAACTACACCCGTAGTGCGACCTGAAGCGTACAGACTCAGCACAGCCTGTGGAGACACAAAGAGTGATGGTACATTGAAAGCCTCGAAGAAAACTTCGCCCGCGCGCTGGCGGTTGGCCACCGGGTTCAATGGCGCCTCAGTGAGAAGCACTGGATGGTCTTCGCTTTGCACATTGAGCATCTCCTTGGAGTATACGTGCTGCCAGATACGATGCATACTGTTCCAGTCCGTGACGACGCCGTGTTCCATAGCGTACTGGATCTTGAACAGGCCGCGGTGGTGCTGCACTCGGTTGCCTACGAACACATCTCCTCCTTCGTAAGCGCCCCCAGGCATCATACGCGTGTGCTTGGTGGTACCCACGTAGGACGGGAACACCACTTGAGGCGTCTCTCCGCCCGCGAAGCCTGCCTTCATGCTTCCGCTGCCATTGTCGATCACCAGGGGCTGGTTGCCCAGCACCTCGCTCGCCATCTTTACTTCTATGGGATGCGGGGGCTAAAAAATCCTAGTGTAAGTACCCGCTTTTGACACAACTGTCCAGGGAAAACTGTCACTTCAACTACTAAAATCCCGTTGATCATACTGAAAACATAGTAACTAGTGACAGTTATTGCCGGACAGCGCATTTCCAAAATGACCATCACTCTTTTTACTTTGTGGGGAGCCAATACAAAACCCAAGCAGGCGGGACTATGGACGGCGCGGAGCGAGAGGTAGCGGCGCTGCTGGAGCAGGTGCAGAGCGCGCAAAGCAATGGTGAGCAGATGGACCTCTTCCGGCACGTGCAGGAGATCGTGACGCACCGCGACCCGTCGGGCCTCGAGCGACGCGTGCTGCGCGGAGTGTTGCCGCTGCTTGGACAGATCTCCCAGCTCCAGAATGCGGCGCTGGTGGCGTCAATCCTGCAGTTAGTAGCGCAGGAGGCTTCGGCATCGGCAAGCACAGTCAACTCGGCGTCAAGTACGGCTGTGGACGCAGCTTCTGCGCTTTTAACGGGGCTCTACGAGGTCTGCCACACGGTGCTGCTGCTCAGCTACTCGAGCGAGAAGAACGTCGTACTGGCGCTTCAATTGGCGCTCAGCAACCTTCATTCAAGTTTCCAGGTCGTGCTGAGGGCCGACAGCATCGAAAATCAGGTTGATATCGCGGCTAAGAGCTGCTGGGACGCCACGATCCGCTGTATTGAAGCGTCAGCTAACATTGTGGCCAACCCTCCCGAGACAGGGGATAATAATCGCAGTGCTATTGTCTGGCTGCAAGCTTGGAAAGTGGTGGAGACCGGCGTGATGCTCTTCAGTACGGCACAGGACGCGTCCGTGTACAGAGATCCGATGAGATCCAACGTGCTGCCGAACGTCTGCAGTTTGGATCGATTAAGTGTTGGAAACCAGAGGATTCTGGTAAAGAGCCAACTGGAGGAATTTGGAGTCTTTTTAGTGCAGAGACTCGGTGGAGTGGTGGGCGCTGTGGCGGAGAACAAGCTGACACTCTCGAGGCGAGAGCTGAGTGTAGCGGTCAACTCGCTGTCGCTGCTTGCAGCTGTGCGGCCGCAGCACATGCCTCATATTCTACCGAGGCTGATTGCGTTGTCGAATGCAGTGGCGACGCCAGGATCGGAGAATGCCGTAATGCAGAAGACGTTGACGGCCAACTTGGTGAAGCTGCTCAGTCACCCCTCCGCACAGTCGTTTGCTGATGAGGTGACGGACATTTTAATTGCTGTGGGGGCATCTCAGCGTGCATTTGCCGCTATTAGTAAAAGCAAGGAACAGCGGAGGAGATATACGAAAGCACCGACAGAGGCCTCGCTGCGCAGAGCCAGAATCGGTAAGCGTACAGCAGCACAATCCATCACAGAACGAGTGGAAAATGCGAACGCTCACGCTAAGCGCCGGCGTGTAAATCTGTCGGGGTCTTCAGCAACCCCGATCTCAAAAGAAAAGATGACGCACGACGGAATTGTGAATATGCAAGCCGTGGAGGTCGCCAACCTTGTACTGGAGAGTTTCGCTTCCGATATGCCCACGTCTGTACCGCCGAACATGCAATTGGAGCTTGTTCCCAGCGCGTTGAAGACGCGAATGTCTGCACTGCTGGCAAAGCTTGCAACTCCTTCCTCAGCATTGGCGATTGAGAAAAGTGCGAAGCGAATGCGAGACCCTCGACTCAGACGTGATCCTAGGTTGCAGGCCCAGGGCAAGGAACAACCAGCACTTGTGCCGATTTTTGATGAAACGTCCATCGAAGAAGTAAGTGATTGGATATCGAAGAATGCTGCCACGATCGCAGAGCCGCTCGTGTCGGTCTCGGAGGACAACGTCGTTCAGGTGCACTTGAAGTCGGAAACTGCTGCGTGGCAACACGAAATGGCTATCGATGCATTGGTTCGGATCTTGGAAAATGAATACGGGGTTAAAATCCGGGGAGACGAGGCTTTACGGGAAGGAGTTGTATGTCGGCTCGCGTCGAGTCCGTGGCTTCTTAGTACCGATGAAGGCAACAAGCCCGTGGTGGACACGTCGGATGTTGCACAGAAACTGCCGTTTGTCTACCAGAAGATTTTGGATTTCGTGTTGGGTGATTATTCTGTGCGCTCAACGCTGGCAACGAATTTGCTGTGTCAGGAGTATATTCGTGCCACAGCTTCACAATTAAGCACAACCACAGACGAGAGCTCAGTCATTCCTCCTGGTACCACTGATTACCAGACCTATCGGAAATCAGTGCATTACTTTTTCGACGCACTGCAGAAGAAAATGGATTTATCTTCTTCGGCGGACAAGAAGATGTTTGGAAATCTGGTGGCACAACTGCCACAGATTCCAGTGGAGATCCTTCGAATTATCACATCACTATTTAGTGAAAAGGCTGGAATTGTACTCGCCATCACACTGCTGCGTGACCTAACTAAGGAAAGGAAGGCATGCCAGGGACCGTGTCTTCTTCTTCTATTGCGCTATACATGCCATGAAGATGAACACTATCGCAATTCTGCTATCCGATGCGTAGCTAACCAGCTTTACGGAATCAGTGCTCTAAAACCCGACATCGAGGATTTCGCGATCAAATTGGTCAACTCATTGCGTGAATCAATAAAAACTAGTGGATCAAGCGCGACGGATGAGGATGAAGCTATGCCTGAGTCCGTAGACGACGCTGAGGATGCCGAGAAGGGTGAGCATCATAGCGCGGAAGCTCCTGCCGCTGAAGCAATGAAGCAAGAAGGTAACTGGCTGCAGAACCAGGTGTCAAAAATTGAGCTCGCTGAAAAGGACTCAAGCCGTGAGCTGCGCGCTTACGCAGACGAAGTCCAAGGTGAAGCTAACCTATCGAAGTCTTTGGAGAGCGAACCCGAGATGCTGCGTCGGCTGGAACTTTACCTGGCTCTGTGTGCGAAGAAGCCGTCACTGCTGACGCACTTAGTTGCGACGTATGCGTATGCATCCGAGGCAGTGCGTCAAGTGGTTTTCCGTGCCATTGAAAAGCTCATTAAGCATCTCAAGCAACGTGGAAGTGTCAACGTCGTTGCACAGCTTCATGGGTATGAACCGAACGCTCTTGGGCTGGTCTGCCACATCATTCAGATCCTGTCGACCCGTGGGCGACCCAACGAATCAAGCTCATCGGCTACTGATGAGCTCGTCCAGCAAATTTTGGAGCTGTATCATAGCCACGAGCACATTCCGGATTCTATATCGGTTCTCATTCCGGTGTTGCCCAGCATCCGCGGCGAGGTCTTGTTCCCGTTGTTGCCTCAGCTATTGTCGCTACCTCAAACTCGGCTATCAGTCGCTATTACGCGGTTATTAGAAGCAATGCCTCCACAGGTGGTAGCTCCCATTGACTTGTTGGTGGCACTGCATCACGTGGATTTGAAGAGCGAGCCGACCATGCAGAAGAAGGTTATCAGCGCCATCAACTTTTGTGTGGAGCATCGCCACGCTTTCCCGTCGGACGTGCTTCTTCACGTGTGCCGCGTGCTGGTCCAGGAGGAGAAGATTTCTAAACTATCTCTTCGCACCCTCATCCTTAGTGTCACAGCCTATCCGACGTTGCAAAACGATATGGCATCTCTCCTCAACATACTGATTGACAGGAGGGTGTGGGAGATGGAGGACGCGTTGTGGAAGGGATTCGTCAAATTCTCAGCTCTTATTCAGCCCGCGTCGTTCCCGTTGCTGCTCCATAAGCTGCCAGTGCCTCAGCTCACGATGGTGCTGAACGAAGAGAAAGAGTTGCGAGTCTTGCTCCGTGAATTTGCCTTCAGTGCTGGTCCTAGTGGCCAGCCAATGGATCTGCCGTCCGAGCTCAATGCGCTCCTCGAAGACCCGAAGGAAGAAGGCAAAGTTGAACCTGCTGACGACAATGACGAGTCAGTGGTGAAAGTAGAGAACACCGACTTTGTCAAAGTGGAGCCCAACGAGAACGGTGGAGAAGTAGCGGAATGAAGAATGTTCTTTTCCAGAGTGTAGTTAGCTTCAAGGAACGATCGTTAGAAACAAAAAAAAATTTGTGCAGACAACAGGACTCGTGTTGATGCAATTTACTTTGGCATTAGTGCGTTATTACTTGTGTCATTGTACGGCTCGATCCGTGTCTGCGCATCTAATGCTGTTACGCAGCTCTTAGCCGCAGGTGTGACTGTTGTAGCGGACGTGGCAGATCTCACTCACTTCCTCAATAGCCTTCAGGGCTTCGTCCATATCTTCCTTTGTGTGTGCGGCAGAAATACAGAAACGCACTCGAGATAGCAACAGCGGCGTCGCAGGAAAGCCCACCGTCACCACGGCCAAGTTGCGCTTCAGGCACTCGCGAGAGTATTCTCCAACCTTAGACATGTGGTACAGCATCACCGGAATCACAGGCGAGTCGAAGTCTCCAAGCGTGATCACTCCCATATCAATCAGCTTCTGACGGAAGTAGTTGCTGTTCTCACGCAATGAATCGAGTTTGTTCCGCCCAATATCCGACCCATCCAGGCCCGCAATAATGTTCAACGCCGTCAGGATCTGCTGCGCAATGACTGGGGACAAACTCGTCGCGTAGATGGCACCGGCACTTGAATTGCGGATGAAGCTGATGATCTCCTCAGACGCAGCGATATATCCGCCCATTCCGCCGAAACTCTTCGTGAATGTGCCCATGAGAATATCAATTTCGCTCGGATCCACGCCAGCGTACTCACAGATACCACGTCCAGTCTTGCCTAGCGCTCCGATACTGTGTGCTTCGTCCACGTAAATGTACGCCTTGTACTTCTTCGTAACGTCCACCATTTCGCGAAGACGAACGATCTCTCCCTCCATTGAATAAATTCCTTCAATCATCACCATGATCTTCTTCCAGGCACGGTGCGTACGAGGTTGTCCTTCTGCGATTTTAACACGTAGCACTTCTTCCAAATGCTCGGGGTCGTTGTGTCTAAACACGCCCACAGACGCACCAGATGCACGTGCTCCATTCACAATCGAAGTATGGTTCAGAGCATCGCTGAGAATGAGCGTTCCTTTGCCCATAAGCGCCGGAATACTCGTCGCATTGGTAGCGTAGCCCATGTTGTACACAATAGCCGCCTCTTTGCCGATGAACTTGGCCACTGCCTTCTCCAATGCAATGTGTACTGACGTGGTGCCGAACTCCATGGGAGGAACTGTCGAAGCCAATGAGAACCGCTTCACCGACTCGAGAACCTCGTGACTGCACGTGTTCATCCAGTCGTCTGCAAAGCCCAAGTAGTTGTACGAGCCCAGGTTCAGACAGCGTTGTGGCGGCTCGTCCACGTGCACGAACGTCTTGTTCCCGTCCGAGGACTTGCGCTGGATGAGGTCAATGTGAGCCCCGGGAGCTCCCGTTACTGGGCGGTTGAAAACGTCTTGCACGCGGTGATACAGCCGACGGGTGTAGAAGCTTTCCCAGGCGATGAGCAGCTTCGCCAGGCCGGAACGCGCCTCCTCCGAGCGGTAGCGCGAGATACCGGAGAGGCTGGCCGCGATGTCGCGCACGTGGCCGAAAGTGATGAGGATCGAGTACTGCAGGAAGCACATGATGGCTGGGAACCATGGCACATGCTCGGCCGCCATGGCGATCAGTGACTAAGAGACGAACGGGTGCAGTAGTCGGTGAATTTCTGAATGGGCAGATCACTTGACCCCCGGGACACTCCACTTTGGGACACGTCTCTTCTCAAAGCGACAACGACCCGGCCAGCGGTCAAGAAACACGGCCAAAGTGAAGCCATGTGGGCCCGTTGATGCTCTCTGCAAGCATTGACGTGGCGAAAGCTCACTAGACAGCCAAGAAGAGAAATGTATTGGCGAATACTAGCCGCAGGTGTGGCTGCTGTAGCGAATACGGTACTCCTCGCTGAGCTCCTTAATGGTTTGTAAAGCTTCGTCCAGATCCTCTTTCGTGTGAGCTGCCGAGATGCAAAAGCGCACTCGGGACAGCAAGAACGGCGTCGCAGGGAACGCTACACTAACGATAGCCAAGTTCCTCCTCAAGCACGCGCGAGAGTAGTCGGCAATCTTGGACAAGACGTAAAGCATGACTGGGATCACCGATGAATCGAAGTCGCCTAAGGCCACGACGCCCATGTCGAGCAATTTCTGCCGGAAGTAGTTGCTATTTTCGCGGAGAGAAGCGACTTTCTTGCGGCCGATGTCAGTGCAATCCCACCCCGCCACCATCTTCAGCGCTGTCAAGACCTGTTGCACGATAACTGGAGATAAGCCCGTGTCGTAGATTGACCCAGAGCTTGAGCAGCGGATGAAGGCGATGATTTCCTTCGATGCTGCAACGTATCCGCCCATGCCACCAAAACTCTTGGAGAACGTGCCCACCAAGATGTCGATATCACTGGGATCTACGCCCGAGTATTCACAAATGCCCCGACCGGTTTCACCAATTGCACCGATACTGTGTGCTTCATCCATGTAGATATAAGCCTTGTACTTCTTCACCACGTCCACAATTTCACGCAGACGCAAGATTTCGCCTTCCATCGAGTAAATTCCTTCAACCAGGACCCAGACCTTCTTCCATGCTCGACCGGTACGTGGTTGGCCTTCTGCAATCTTTGTGCGCAACACCTTCGCCAAGTGTTCCGGGTCGTTGTGCTTGAATACTCCTACTGTCGCCCCAGAAGTCCGTGAGCCATTGACAATCGACGTGTGGTTGAGTGTGTCGCTCAGAATCAAAGTGCCTCGACCCATGAGCGCGGGGATGCTGGTAGAATTCGTAGCGTAGCCCATGTTGTAGACAATCGCTGTCTCTTTGCCGACGAACTTAGCCACAGATTTCTCCAATTCAGTATGCAACGAGGTCGTGCCGAACTCCATTGCCGGGACGGAACAAGCCAACGAAAACTGGTCCACAGTCTGGAAAACATCCCGACTGCAAGTGCTCATCCAGTCGTCCGCAAAGCCTAGTAGTTGTAGGACCCCAAGTTCAGACAGCGTTGCGGTGGTTCGTCTAAGTGGACAAACGTCACGTTACCGTCCAGAGATTCGCGCTTGACCAAGTTGATGTGAGCTCCGGGGGTACCGGTCACAGGGCGATTGAAAACATCCTGGATCCGGTGGTACATTCGATGAATGAAGAAACTTTCTCGATAACTAAGCAGTTTGGCTAAGCCTGGTGGTGTTTTTCTCTCGTGCCGGTACCGAGAGATGCCCGAGATAATGCCAGCGACGTCGCGTAAGCAGCCAAAACTGACGTAGATCGCGAGCTGCACGAAAGTCAAGATGGCGGGGTACCAGGGCACTTGTTCGGCGTCCATAGTGAACGTTGGAATGCGAGCGCGTGAGCTTGAGCCGGGTGATTCTGCAATGAGACGGTGTGTATCCGGCAGCGAGACGTAGTTGCGGCAGGCTGCCGTACGTGTACAAGGGCCAAGTCATGAAAACAATTGATAAGCCTTGCGAATGAATGGGGGATCCGACTCGGATTCCGAGAGGCAAGCCATACAAGTTGTATGGAGAGAGAGAAGGTACTGTAGTCTATTTAACCCTAGTTAATAGCCTCCTTGTAAAATCTATTTTTTTTTTTGGCTAACCTTGGCTCTGTGTCGCGCCGGTAACAAGTTGTTTGGCTTGTATGATACAACACTTGTATTACAAGTGCAGGTTTACCAGCATGCGATGGTATGCGCTAATTCGCGCTTGACTGATGATGCGACTCAAAAGTCGTGTACTTCACGTTCCTCATCATGCTTGTACCGCATTAAATCTAATCCGACACCGAGAGAATGCAATGTACATGTACTTCGAACTTCGAAGTTTGAAGTACATGTAGCCAACAGCCCATGTTTTCTATCCGGGTAGGTTAATTTGGCATACTGAAACCAAATCAAAATGCAAACATGGCCAAACATGTTTTGAAATCAATTCGAATCATGGATGGCCTGCAAATCCTATCGGAGGCATGACGTCTGGAAAGCCTGGCGAGTATTTCGAAGTAATACTAGCTCCGTCTTCTGGTCCTGCATTAGCTCCCTGGTCTACACTTTTGATGGATTCTCCCTTGGTTTTTGTTGGAGTAGTTGATTCCCCAATTGTAACCGCGTTCCGCTTATCTTGGTGTTTGTTGACCTTCTTTCCCGCTTTGCAGTTGCCTCATGCATAATATGCATATTATACTCCAAATTTCTTGCATGGCTTGGTCGGACGAAATCTCCTCCTGCTCGAAGATGACTCTGTTGCGCTGAATCCAGAGGCTCGTTATGCAAATGCTACATGTACTTGCGATCCTCCAAATACGTTTCCACATTGTTTCCCTTTCTACTTCTTCGTCCGGTTCATATACATATAAATTCATTTTTCTTGTGTTGGCCCAAGACTCTTGGGCAGTGAAGGTATGGCCTCCAAATCCTATGCAATTCTTCAAAATCGAAGCTGGGCATCGAGGATACCATGGCCTAGCTGATCTATTTACAACAAGGATAATAGACTAGGTAGTCTGTTCTCTCTAAGCCTGAAAGCGCCGACACAGCTCCAAAAATAACTCGTTTAGGTCATTCATGGCACTGGGGTGAAGGCTGCGTGCTGCAGACACAGCTCTGAAACAATAGGTGCTCATTTTGCTGCTTGGCAAGATGGGTTCAGAAAGCATTCACCCCCTCTTAAAAAAAAATTGGGCTCTATATTTTATCTGTTGCTATCATAGCAGAATCGGATACATGTACTAGTATACCTACTAGTACACGGATAACGTTTGACAAGCACAGTGTAGCTGGTGTCACGCATTTTTTGCTGCACTCGGTGCAGATCACCTCAACGTCAAGCACCGGACGATCAACGTCCAACCAACCACGATTTCATTTGACTCCTCACAAAATCCAGCCGATCTGTACAGGTTTCTAAACGCCTTGCATTTATTAGCAGCATAAACCGAATCGCAACCAAGATGCTGCTACCCAGCAGCTATTAAGTACAAGCGCAAGATTCAAGACGAGAAGAGAGAGACAGCCCCACTTGATAGAAGTTCTCGCCTACCATGCGGCTCTTTTCTACGAGTGAGCTTTTTTCTCAAAGCGGATATTGCACAGGTCGGAAACCTCCTTGAGTGCCATCAGGGCAGCGTCCATATCCTCCCGCGTGTGAGCCGCCGAGACACAGAAGCGAACACGAGCGAGCAGCAGTGGAGTCGCGGGGAAACCAACCGTCACCACGGCCAAGTTGCGCTTCAAACACTGGCGAGAGAACTCCCCAACCTTAGACATGTGGTACAGCATCACCGGAATCACAGGCGAGTCGAAGTCTCCAAGCGTGATCACTCCCATATCAATTAGCTTCTGACGGAAGTAGTTGCTGTTCTCACGCAGCGACTCAATCTTCTTGCGGCCAATGTCCGTTCCATCCCAGCCAGCAATAATGTTCAACGCCGTCAGGATCTGCTGCGCAATGACTGGGGACAAACTCGTCGCGTAGATGGCACCGGCACTTGAATTGCGGATGAAGCTGATGATCTCCTCAGACGCAGCGATATATCCGCCCATTCCACCAAAACTCTTCGAGAACGTACCCATCAAGATATCGATCTCACTCGGGTCCACGCCAGCATATTCGCAGATTCCACGGCCGGTGGCACCCAGAGCACCAATACTGTGGGCCTCATCCACGTAGACGTACGCCTTGTACTTCTTCGTAACGTCCACCATTTCGCGAAGACGGACGATCTCTCCCTCCATCGAGTAGATTCCCTCGATCATCACAATAATCTTCTTCCAGGGGCGGTGCGTGCGTGGCTGGCCCTCGGCGATCTTGGTACGCAGCACCTTCTCCAAATGTTCAGGGTCGTTGTGCTTGAACACACCGACCGAAGCGCCTGATGCACGTGCACCGTTCACAATAGAAGTGTGGTTTAGTGCGTCACTTAGGATGAGTGTTCCCTTGCCCGTGAGCGCCGGGATGCTGGTGGCATTGGTAGCGTAGCCCATGTTGTACACAATGGATGACTCCTTGCCAATGAACTTGGCCAGTGTCTTTTCCAGAGAAACATGAACGGGCGTGGTACCAAACTCCATAGGGGGAACAGTGGACGCCAACGCGAACTGCTTGACAGCAGGGAAGACCTCCTTGCTGCACGTGTTCATCCAGTCATCAGCAAAGCCCAGGTAGTTGTACGAGCCCAAGTTCACGCAGTGCTGGATGCAGCCATCCTTGTTGTGCAGTGTCTTGTTCTCGTCCACCGAGTAGCGTTCGATCAGGTCGATTTGTGCACCTGCATTTTAAAGGGGGGTCAGCATATAGACATGCAGCATGGTCAATTGGGGGGAGGCACTATTAGAATGAATAGAAATACCCACCTGGAGAGCCAGCCACGGGGCGGTTGAAGACGTCCTGCAGGCGGTGGTAGATGCGCTTCGTGTAAAAGTTCTCGAAGGCCACAAGCAGCGGCGCGTAGCCCTTCTTGGCATTGTCCGAGTAGCGCGAGCCGCCGAAGATGCTTCCGGCGTGGTCACGCAGGTGCCCGAAGGTGATGAGGATGGCGTACTGGATGTAGCACAGGATGGCCGCGGCCCACGGCACGTGCTCGGCCGCCATGATTGACGCAGGGGGCGAACGGAGCTGCTGGACGGACGAGTGACGCTTTCGGACTATGCGGCGGTCCCTTCCAAAACGCTGAGAAAAACGGAGGAGATATTTCAACCAATCACAGGACTTAAAGAGAGACAATTGGTCGAGATTAAGCGCGCAATCACAGAAGTAACCTGAAGTGCCCGGCAACTTGTCAAGCACTGCACTTGTTGGGGAGGTTGCAGCACTACCACTGGTACATCACTACACGTGGATGAAGCTTTAAAGGCAGACATACATAACGGCACTGCTGTCCGTGAAGCATAAATGTGCTTGGCGATTACCGCAATGTCCGGTATCATACCGGTATCTGGTCGCGAAACGACGCGAGGAGCTCCAATCCGAATCGGAATGCCGCGATGTGGGCGCCGCTGTCGCCGCGCATGGCGCGCTCTCCACAGTCGCGTCACCGCAAGCGCCGGCTGTTGGAGGCCACGCAGCACGTGTCTCTTTCTTCCGAGCGGCAGCTCGTCGAAAACCTGGCGGCGCAGTCTTCTGCGCTAACCTATGCCGACCAGGCCGAAGCTGTCAACGCCTGCGTTCGTGTGCTGCGCAACGTCAAGAACAGCGTTTATCTACGCGGTGAGCTGGCTGTCAATGCTGCGATTGTGTATTGATACATAACTGATATGAGCCGTGGTTGAATTCATTGTTGCAGCGCTGGCAGCGAGAGCTCTTGGGTTGTTGATGCAGGAAAGCCGACCACTGGCCGACCGACTGCGACTCGAGACCGAAGGGCTCGTGGACGCTCTGTTGCAGCTCGTGGGCTATTGTCGACGTAGTCACACACAAACGGCGGACACGAGGCGCGTGCACGTTAATTGTTGTCTGGTCATTTCGCTGTTGATGCAAGGTACGAGGCGCTCCAGGTGAGAGAGGATGAGAAGCTGAGAGTGAAGCTGATTAGTGGCAAATGACGCTGTATTTACTTGTTCTGCTGCAGCTCCTGCACAACAACAGCATTTGCAATTGGTGGTGTCGCTGGATTCAGATTTATTGGCCTTGAAGCCGCAGCCTTCCGAACGAGAAAGCGCAAATCTTCTCCTGACAGTTGCTGGTCGGCCGGAGAGCGGAGATACGTTAAGGTTCAATGATGAAGACGAAGCAGTTACGCCTGGTGCGGACAGTTTTGAGTTTCTCTCAAATACGAGAAAGAAGACGAAGAAAAAGAGACAACATCCTGGCAGGCGATCACCATTCCCGCCTCGACCCGCGGGGAGCACAAACCAGCTCTCTCCTTCGCACCAGCAACGCCGCAAGGTTGCGTGGAATGACCACGATTCTAGTATTACCAGTGACGATAGAGATGTCCCTGGTCCTCTTCCTGGACGAAATGATGGGGATCGAGCGCTCAGTCGAGTCGCTGGAGAAAAACTTGCGGCGACTGTCGCTAGACGGGAGACGCCCAACCGAATATTCAAGATGGAACGCCACCGACTGGTGACGCCAGTGTTTCCTCGTCAGTACACGATGGATCCTCCGCTCTCTTCATTACCGCTTATTCAGCCTACCGGTGGCCATCGCATGTCTGGAGGTGAGGTGATTCTTGAGCAAGAAGAGGGTCAGAAGATAAGCCATGAAAAAGCGCCTCACCCTGCATCAGAAACGCTTTTGCATCCGAAGCACATGCTGGAGATCTTTCGCACTGGTCGAATGCCACTCGCGTCCCCAGCGTATTTCCATCAACACATGCGAGACAGTGATGAACTCGAGAGAGGAAAAGCCAAGAGACAAGCCGTTCCTAGTCGACTTCAAGTTACCCGATGGGATCAGTGGAATAAGGAGCACCAGCAGGGCGAAGATGAGAGCGAGCGTGAGGCAACTACAGCGGTGATAACTATACCAAGGGGTCTACCGCCTGTAAATGTTGGGGCTGCCGTGGTAAAAGCTGCTGTAACTAGCCCAACAGCTAAGAAGAAGATCACACAAACTGAAGAGGGTGAGTCTACGACACCAGCGTTGAAGCGCCAGCGACTACGGGAAATTCTGAGCTCTCCTGTGGAACCTAACGAGCAGAATGTGCGGCAATTACGAGCTCTAGCTCAACGAGTCAACACGTCAGTTATGACGTCGCTGGGGTCCGAGATCGCGCGTGTAAGGCATGAAGAGCAGCGAGCGCGGCAGGAAGTGCACTCGATGATTCAGCAAGAACGCGAGCGTCTCCCACTCAAATTCCTCTTCCAGTTACCTGGAGGTGCTGCGTATTGTCGGCATCGAATGCGACGTGCTATGGCTCTCTGGATCCTTGAATTCGAAGACAATCAGCGACGAATGGCCCTCATGCAGTGGAAAGCAGTGGTAGAGCACGCGCGTTTTCTTGAGCGTGGGGAGGAATACCATCGTCAGGCAGTTAAAAGGCGGCTCAAAGTGGCGATTGAGTACGTGTTACGTGGTTATCAAGAGCAAGGCCTTCGGAAGTGGATAGAGACCACCCAGGTGCTAATATGGCGTGACCGAGACGCAGCAGTAAGACTCATTCAGGTCGAAATCCGTCGACACTTCGGTCGAGAACGTTTCTTAGCAATTCATCGTCGTCACCCGTTTGCAAGCCCTGTACTCCGTGATATCTACCTCGCACCAACACGTCCAGATCTTCCTTTCCGGATTCCGGATAAAGTTCGTGAGCAGAGACGAAGCCTATGGCGAGCGGCCGAGCTCGTAGAGGGCGTGTATCGCTACCGTCGATTCCGTATTGCGCTCGGTCGCTATCGCGTTGCAGCTGTTAAACTCCAAGCTCACCAACGGATGCGAGCAGCTCGTTCGCGTTACCATCGCCGAAGGAGGCAGATCATCCTGATCCAGTCGCTAGTCCGAATGCGCGTTTGTCGTGATGCGTTCCTAACTCTTCGGAACGCCGTGGTGCTCGTTCAAGCAGTGTTTCGTACCGTTCGGATGCGACGTTTACGTCGATTAGTGCTTTGTGCGCAACGGAAAGAAAACGAACGAGTGTTGTCCAGTATTGTACTGCTGCAACGCGTGGGCCGTGGATTTCTAGGGAGAGTTGCAGCTCGAGAACTTCGACTTGTTCGCGACCAGGAGTGGCATGCAGCGCTAATCTTCCAGCGTTGCTGGTACAAGCGGAACAATGAGTGGTCAACGTTTCTGTTGCTCGGTTGTCTACGTGAAAAGGAGAACGAAGAGCGAGCGTTTGAGGCCGAAGTGCTGGTGTACAAGAGGAACCACATGGCTCGAGTGATCAGCCACGCGTGGTTGAGTTATCTGACTGCTAAAAGGAACAAAGCTGCCGGGTTCATTCAGCGAAATGTACGACGACATTTAGCGCAGCAGTTCGTTGTGCTCTTGCGGCGGCAGAAGATGGCACATCGACGGATCAAGTGGTTCTTTCGCGTCCGCCACGCTCATCGTATCCGGACAGCGAGGTATCTGCAGTTCTGGTGGCTCAAGGCTGTTCCCGGACGACTACGACATCATTTGTTTGTTCGTCGAATGGCGGAGGAACTGGAGGCTCGACGGTGTCAATATGAACGGGAGGAAGCTGCTTCCTCTCGAATACAAGCGTTGGTACGGGGTCACAACGGACGAGTAATTGCTCGGCGTGAGCGTTCTGCCCGTTCCATTCAGCGCACGATTCGCGTGCATTTAATGCGCAAGCATTTCAGGGAAGAGATGGCCAGGATCCGAGCTCTCGTATCCCTTCAAACAGCGGGCAAGTGTATTGTTACAGCGCTGCAGAACGTGGTGGAATCCACGATGAAGCGGTACAATGCTGCTGCATGTGAGATTCAGCGTCTTGTCCGTGGTTGTCAGTGCCGAATACGCGTCATGCGGAGCATCGTCTACACCGAGTTACGTACACGAATGGCGGTTCGGATTCAGCTCAAGTGGCGGCAAAACGCCCATCAACGGGCAGCTCGAAAGCTGTTGCGCGCTCAAAAGCGGAAGCAGACGAATCCGTTCCGACTGGAGACATCTATGAGTGTTATTATCGACAAGATGTTGTCTTTGTCAGCAGTTTTTTACGATCCAGACGATGAACTTCGAGGAATGTCAATGCAGGAATGGCTACGCCGCCTTGGACTTGGTACAAAATACGGTGAAGTGTTCCAGAAGAATCGCTGGATCAATTCTGGCGACCCGGTAGATGCACTCAAGCGACTTCGAGAGCTAAAGTACGATGCGTGTGAAGAAAAACTTGAGAGCATTGGCGTTCACGATCCAGAAGAGATCCAAATGATGCTAACTAACCTGTTCGCCTATCAAACGATTCAAGAGACGAAGGCGCAACGCAAGGTGTTGGCACTAGCCAAAGAGGAGCAACTGCTGTTAAAACGCAAGTGTGATTTCAACCAGAAACACCTCCAGAAGTGCATTACCACACAACAGAAGTGCGAGGATTTTCTGGATGAAATCATTCAAGAAGCGAGCGAGTTCCGGAATCCCCCGAAAGCTGTACGAGAGAGACAAGCTGCTTGCACCCGTGAGCTTGAAGAAGCTGTAAAGGAGACAGTGGAAGCCCACGCCAAAAGTGAATCCTCACTAGCTCTACACACTGCACATGCACGTAAAGTCGCGACGCAGCAACAGCAATTTACTTCACGACAGGAGCCTAAGGAGATCTCAGCAGTGCACAGTCTACGCAGTTTAAGACTCATCGACCAGCTCAATGTGGCTCGCGAACTGTTTCTCGAGCGATTTCCTGGCCTCGACACTCGTGCGTTGGCTTTTGTTAGTGCTTTAGAGGAAAACCAAGTTACGAGGTGGCAGCTCCAGCGTTTCTTCGACTCGTGTACGACCATCTCGGAGGTGAAGCTGAGCATGAAAGAGCTCACGTTCTTCTCGTTTGAGACGGAGGTCAAGAGGCACGACCACGCGCGGTTTGGCCAGTGTGCAGACGTCCTCCAATACGGGCACGAACGACTCGCTGAACTCCTTGGAGTTTCAATGGAAATGATGGTCCTTGGAGTCGATAATGCAAAGGAATTGTTAGACCAGCGGCTGCTACTTGAATGTGCACTTCTTGGCACCATCTCAGCGTCTAGAAGCATTCGTGGGAATCAAGAAAAGGCGAAACTTTGGCGGATTGGAGCTGATAGCGTTGCAAAAATGAATGCGACAGCTATAAAAGTGCAGAGTCTTTGGCGTCGACGGGCTGGGAACAAATTGGTAGAGGGGATACGAGCCAATCGACGGCATCAAGAGTTACGCGAGCAATACATTGCCGAGTTTCACACAGATCACGTTACTCCCTTCTGGCAGTCGGAGCGTAAGAAGGAACAGGAGGCCTTGGACGCTTGGCTGGAGGAGGAGGCAAAAGCACACCGGATGCGTCTTCTGTACAACGTTTTACGCTATCCATACGTCGAAGAATGGGATAACGAAGCTCAGGCGTACGTGTATGCAACGTATTATTACCAATCGAGTGACACTGTGGCAGATGACCAACAGTCTTTCGAACCAACGCCAACCCGGTACTTCGTCACCGAGAAACCGACCTATAGTATTGACGAAGAAGACAAAGCCATCCGAATTCAAGCCCAGACTCGTCGCTTTCTAGCTCAACGCCATCTACAAGAGCTGCAGCGTTTGCACCGTCGGGAGCGTCGACGTATCGCGCTAGAAGCCGAATGGGATAATTCTCGCCAAGAGCGCTCGCAACTGCTCACTCTGAAATTCCAGTTCCAATTTCGCAATAATTCGCAAGTGAAAACGTGGTTGAAAGCTCGAGTCAAGTCGAAGCCTTCCAACACCACAGCTCTCTCATCATCCAAACGTGCCAAGAAGCTTATCGAATCGCCCACAGCAAAGTCACCAACGAAGGACCAGAAACGAGAGAGCAATAAGAGTCAGGACGATGTGGCACAAGAGCTCCGTCGTGCTCACATACATTCCAAACTGAATGCAGCCGTCGAAGCGCTAGCGCCGCTCTACCATACGAGTGCTCGTGCTGAGCACCGCCGCAACTGGAGTTTCCCAGCAAATTCCCGTCCAGACAATGCACATGGCAGAGCGATCGTTCGTCTGTTGGAACAGCTACCGCTTTTCTATAGGCAAACGGCACCGGAGTCACTGGCGGAGAGCAGCTTACGATACACTAAGATGGCTTTGCGGTTCGGCTGGGAAGAGGTCATGGCCAATGCTCCATCAGCTCAGGTGTATTTCTTCAACAAGGACACGCTGGAAACTGCATGGGAACGCCCCGATTATTCGTTCCAGGAGCAGTTCGCAGCTATCCAAATCCAAGCGCTCGCTCGGATGCTGCTGGCCGTTAACACGCGTGAGAGGGAACTTGAGGCCATTTCATTTGTGACTGTCGTTCAAGAATCCATCCAACGAGCTGCACGTGTGGGTTGGGTGGGTTATTCACTGGAAGGAATGACTTCGGCCGTGTTTTTGAGTCGGTTTGGGCTCACCAAGCACGTCACATCTGTGGAGAAAACTCCACTGAAGGAACTACTAGCCATAGTCTCAACGGACAAGAGTCTTGGGTGGAGTAAAGAGGAAATTGGTTTGATATCGCAATTCCCCCGGGTTTTACCGCACCGTTTCCCTCGAAGCTGCTCGAGAGAGACGTCAATTCCTGCCAGTTCGAAACACCCATTCAACATCCTTCCAACCGAGCGTGTGATCTCACAGCTTGTGACACAGAGCTATCCGAACCAGCAGGGAAGAGTTGCCGGTCTAATTCGTGCGTTGCGTGGCTCGACAACTCCGGTCTCGTATCGTCAGCTAGAGATGCATCTCCGTCGATATGCAGGTCGTCCAGATGACGCTATTGCGAACATTGGAGAGGTCGCTTCATTAGCGATAGCCACACGGGAACCGCAAGAGAAAGCCATCTTCATGGTCTATCGAGCATGCGCCGAGCGCTGCGTAGTTTTCGCTGCCAACCTCAAGCTTTCGACACTTCAGCGAGAGTTGTCGGCTGTGCTTCGAATGCCTCGACGCCTATTAGCTAACGAAGAGGCTTTGGGAACTGCTGTCTCCATGTCCGTCATTCCAGTCGTCCCGATTTCTCCAGAGGAGGAAGAACAATGGCTGAAGAAGGCGATATCTCGATATCCAGGCTGCACAGTCAAAGGTCTGTGGGAGAATGAGGTGAAAACCTCGTTTTCCTACGCCCAAATGGCTCTTTATCTTCGCGAAGAAGCGTTGGAGCGCGTGCTGGCCTGGGAATGCACTGCTCTTCTATCCCAAGCGATCTTCCGCATGCTTCGTGTGCGTCGTTGGTACGTCGCTACCCAAAAAGCTCGAGCGTGGGCAGCAACAAGTATCCAGTGTGCATGGAGAGCGCTGGGTGCTCGAGAAGTACGCGCGCTACTTGAGTCTCAGCAGCAATCACCGTACGAACAGCGTCTGGATAAACGCACGGGCACCTTTTACTTTGTCTACACGCCCACGGACGAGAAACTGCTCGAGGAACCTCGTGATGAAGTTACTGGAGGAATTCTGCCCTTCCGTCCCATGATTCAGGATCGACTCACGAAAAGGTGGATGCTTGCATGGCCACATTACCAGCCGGCATCTCGACAAAAGCGTACACCGAACTCAGGACCGGAGACCGAGAGACTGTGGGTTGCCTGCAGTATTTGCACTGCACAGCGCGCTGCTCGCCGCTGTAACGAATGCTACTCAGCCACTGGAGACTATGTGGATTTCTGTCTCGCGTGCTTCTACGACCGTCACTTCCCCACTGCAGCGACTGGCTCGGATGACTTGAGCTGGCACACTTACACGGTGTTGAATGCATTGACCACGTCGTTCTTCCGCTGTGTTGAGTGCTCCAGACCTTCAACCCTCCGCTGTTTACCTTGTAACGAACACTACTGCGAACGGTGCTTCACGCGTGTCCATGCTCGAGGTAAAACACGCTCGCACCATGCTCGTGAATGGTATGCAGCCCACGCTGCTCCATGCGTCGAGTGCGAGATGAGGGTGGCTTGCCAGCGCTGTCTCACGTGTCAAGATGCACTATGTGAAGCGTGTATGGCACGCACACATGCTCGCGGTCGACGTGCTGACGGGAAGACGCACACGATGGAGTTGCTCGCACAGCCTCTGGAGCTTGGCGAAGTCTATTGCGAGCAATGTCACGCACGTAGCGGTGACGAGCGCTGTGAGTTTTGTGCCCAGACGCTTTGTGCAGTCTGTCACTGGAGCTCTTCGTCACCAACTGGAGCCCGAAGCAGTCGACATGCTCTTGTGTGCGTGGAGACAGCGTTGGCTGAAAAGAGACGGGAGTTACTGGGCGATCGCGGCTTGTGTGTGGAGTGTGGGAAAGCTGCCGATCGGGAATGTGCCACATGTGGAGATCGGTACTGCAGCGTGCGCTGGATGGGGAATCCAGGGTGCTTCGAGCGCTTCCACAGCAAGGGAAAACGCTCCGATCACACGTTCACAATGGTGGAAGTGCCGACAGAAATGCCCCAAGAGTTGCTGGCGCTTGAAGCGCAGGTCCGAGCCAAACGACGACAAGATGCAGAGATGGCTGAGCACGAAGCAAAACGCTTGGCAGCAGCTTTGCTTGAAGAGGAGGGGGCTGCGGCAAAACAGAAAGCAGCTAAAACACGGCAAAAGAAGACCAAGAAGAGTAAGAGCAAGAAGCGGATTTCGACGGACACACCTGGCGAGAAGAAGACGTGTGCAGTCCCGCAGTGTCGTCGCCGTACACTTGTGCTTGATATCCCTGGTATATCCTTCTGTACCGAACACTTGACGCTTCAGCACGCGCTTGAAGTTGCTGGAAAAGACCCTCTGGAAGCTGCGAAGCTGCTGGTGCTTGTTGAAAACGGCGGTGGGAGAGTTGTGAAAGCCAAAGCAAATGGCTGGAAGGGGCTATTACCCAGTAAGCTATTCTCGCGCAAACCAGAAGCCTCTCCAAAGGTAAAAGAGACGTCAACAAGCGTGCAGGGAGAGTCATCGGCCACCACGATAACTTGACCAGCTTGGCGTTTCAAACGGATGCTATTCAGTGTGGCCATCGAGGTAGAGCCTGTCAAGGCTGCCTACTAACCTCTAATTATTCATCATCTCCGCGAGTTGCCGGTGCCTCTTGCACGGAATGAGCCTGCAGTGTCAGACCCGAGTTTGTGACCAACGACAGCTCGTACAGCGTGTTCTAGCAGCAAAAATAACAGTTAGTACGCTGCAAGTACGTCTTCACCGCATACCAACCCACCTCCAGTTTGCGAAGGTTGTACTTAATCGAGTCGAATTTACGGCGTAGTGGTCCGTTTCTGAAGTCGAACTGGATAAGTTCGCCAGAAATGGCTTCGACCATAGCTTTGCATCGTTCCACCTCGTCCACCTCCCTCGCCGTCGCCTTGACAACTGCGTACCGCATCAGTTCACCAGTAAAGTCGATGACGCCACCCAAGTACTCGTTCTTCTGCACGATCGGCACATCCCAACGTGGGAGCAGACACTTGGTGTCCAGGTAGTGGCAGAAGCACTTGGCCTCCGCATATTCCTCAAGAGAGGACGACAAAGCTCCGTCTCGCAGCGACGGATTCTTCTCCGTCAATGCTACCAGCTCCGGAATCACCTGCAATGGTATCCATCATAACAATACCAGTTAGTAACTGCATCAATGTGTAGAATTTACTTGTTCAAGTATGAATTCCACCTTCTCAGCGTTGCCCAGCAGCTTCAAGGCTCCCGCTCTGTCCGCACGATGCAACGCGAAGATCGCCTGCTTGCTGTGGTAGCATCGTAGATTGAGTGTTAGGGTGTTTATGCACAGTACCGGTTGCCAGTCGTGCAGAACAGTACTGTACCTGGCCTTGAGGATCTCTCGCGACCGCTTAATGATCTTCTCGCGCATCTCGTCGTACTCGTGCATCTCTGGGTGGGCGAGTGAGTGGAAGGGAAGTGAGAGAGTGACAAGCACTACAACGTACCTTCGTTTATGTCGACGAAGTCCTGGCGGTTCAGCAGCTCCGCCGCCGCGGCGCCGCTCGCTTCGGCCGACCCAGTCCGCATGCGCTTCATTCGATCCAAGAAATGAGTGAAAAGCAATTTTTAAATTTGTTTTTTAAAAAGCGGGGAATTTAGTTTTGCAGTGCTCATTAAGAATGGATGAGCTTCAACTTTAATCTTTAAAAGAGAATGTTTCAGCGATTGAAGGAAGCAACAAGGTTGCCATACTTCTCGAGTCTATTAGTGCATGAATATATTTGTTCCACGTAGAATATTTAAATAAGTGAGTGATGCACGGAACTTCTGTGCAAAGTTGGCAAGTAATATTGCTCGCACTCAAACATGTTCCGCCCCGGCCTTGACGCGCTCCCAGGATAAGTTTACGGCGCCGAAGTGGCGACCTTGCTTTTCGTTACACCCGAAGATAGATCGATTGCCAGCGCAGAGTATGAAAATAGCAGCTTCCGATAATAATAGCTGTAGTCTCTCCTCTTCGTGCTAAAAGTAAGGGCCTTGCGTGGTCATGAGTTTCGCATACTTCACATAACGTTTCCCCTGGGTTTACTGTCTTTTAGGTTATTTCATAACGTGGTCTCGTCCATACAAATATCAAGTCTTCGAGCCCACAACAGCAAATCGCGTCAGTCTCCGTATTCTGTCCCTGCGTCCGTCACTGTACTACTCGTCCTGTGGTAGGGTTCCTGAGCTCCCCCCGCTGTGCATATTCAAGAAAGAACTGCGAGGGCAAAGAGGTGAGTGATTGTCGTCCGACTCAGGTCTCAGCCGTCCGTTAAGGGGGGAAACCCGCAGCGCAGACGCTCCGTGACACGGCGCAGCTATCGGCACTGCACGTAGCGTCTGATTCTGCTGCCATTTATCCCCCTTGTGCACGCTTTACACCTGCTAGAGCCTAAGATCCGACACCTCGGAGCGAAGGCAGTGCGGAATGCGGAATGAGATCTGATCCCATTGCTGTCTATCTCATTCTATTCTTTTTATACTCTAATTCTTACCAAAAATCTTCTTCTTGGTGTATTGACAGTCCTCTTCTCGATCGTAGAGCACTAGAGCTTGGTACAATGAGTCACTTCGTGCGCCAGAGCAAGTTCCGTCACGTGTACATCGAGCCGGCCAAGCTCGAGTCGTGCTACACGAACGTGCGGCTGGCTACGGCCACGGGAGAGCAAAACTACATCAAGGGCAACACCAAGTTCTTCGCCGTGTCCATCCAGGCCGGCGGAGGTGCCATGGCCGTGGTGCCCTACGACAAGGTGGGAAAGTTCGACCCGGACTTCCCGCTCATCTCGGGCCACCGCGGCGCCATTCTGGACTTTGACTTTAATCCGTTTCACGAGCACCTGGTTGCTTCGGCCTCGGACGACACCACCGTCAAGATCTGGGGTATCCCTGAGGGGGGCCTGGCTGAGACTTGTGTGGACCCTCTTGTGGACCTGACTGGCCACGGCCGTAAAGTGACGCTCATTAAGTTCCACCCCACGGCCAACAACGTGCTGGCTAGTACGTCTGCCGACTTTTCCGTGCGTCTGTGGGATATTGAGAAGGGCTCCGAGATTGTAAAGATGGAGGACCACGGAGAGAACCTGATTCAGGACCTAGCCTGGAGCTGGACTGGCAGTCTGCTCGCTACGACCTGCAAGGACAAGGTCGTGCGTCTGTATGACGCCCGTTCCGGCCAGGTTGCTGCCCAGAAGGAGAATGCGCACATGGGCACGAAGAGCGTCAAGATGAGCTTCCTTGGTAACAAGGAGACGTTTGTCACGGTAGGCTTCACGCGTCAGAGCCAGCGTCAGTTCAAGGTGTGGGACCCGCGTAACCTCGACAAGGAGCTGAAGAAGGTGGACATCGACCAGGCTGCCGGTGTCATCATGCCGTTCTACGACCCCGACACGAATCTCCTGTACTTGTGCGGTAAGGGTGACGGTAACATTCGTTACTACGAGATGTCGGAGGGCGAGCCGTTCGCATTCCCCATCAGCGAGTACCGCTCGACGACTTCTGCCAAGGGTATGGCTATGATCCCCAAGCGCGGTTGCGATATCATGAAGTGCGAGAGTGCGCGTCTGCTGAAGCTGACTTCGAATGCGATTGAGCCTCTGCACGTGTTCGTGCCGCGTAAGTCGGACGCATTCCAGGACGATATTTTCCCTGACACGTATGCCGGTATCCCCTCAATGACTGCCGACGACTGGGTGGGAGGTGCCGACAACTCCCCCGTGTTGATGTCTCTACGTCCTGAAATGCAGGGTAAGATTACCAACGATGGCAAGCGCGCGCGCTCTGCATCCAAGTCCAACAGCGTCGGTGCTGGCATCGCGGCCCGCGTGGCTCGTTTCGCACGCGGCGGTAGCAAGGCGGACAACACGCCCGAAGGCAAGCTGAAGTCGGAGCTGGAGACGGCTAACGCACGAATCGCACAGCTGGAGAAGCTGCTTCGTGAGAACGGGATCTCGTACTAGAGTGTCAGCGGAGGACAGACTGCTTCGGATACTGGATAGGAGGACTATTATCTCCTATTACGGTTGGATTGGAATGCCGTTAGGAGCGTGGAGATCGTTTGGATGGATATGGCAGTTCGAGACGGAGCGACACGAATTTGCCGCTTCGTTTTCTGTGTTTTGGCTCTTGCAGTCGGAACCAAATACTTATTAGATTCGTGAGCAAGCAAGAGGCCTCTACGCACGCACCGAGTGGAGAGCAGGACAGCAAAATACCAAGAAAGTGTGAGAATACACGCGAGTGCATGTCGAACAAACGTTGTGCCATTTACTTGTGTTTGTTGCCTCAGACTAACGGGTGCTTATTAGTGCTGGAGCTTCTTCGCAGGGCAAAGCCAGGGAAACTGTCATACTTCTAGTTGCGACGTGGTGACGATGTTCTGCCTCAAGGAGTCAAAGCCCCATGACAAGATGTCGAGTGTTTGCCATGCGGTTTCACCCGTTGCGCCAGTGAAGCCTACCCATGCACGCCCATGATGCAGCTCGATGGTGTTCTCGATTCGCAAAGGCACCGCCAGTACTGGGCTGTTCATGTTATCCAGATAAATCGACAGCAACCCGATTCCGGATTGCCATGCACCTGTGGAGAAAAAGTTTCCTGCTAGCGCGCTGGCCACGAAGGCTTCGTCGAACAACCTGGTACAAGCAACAACGTCAGACAATTTCCATCTTGGTGTACTTTTGAAGGACGTGGCTTACATGTTTTCATCAAGATTGGGCTTGTACGTGATCCTCACAGTATGGGTATCCTCGGTTAGATCTGGAATGTTGCTGGTGGAGCCAAGTGAGTACGTGTGGTTGGGCTGTATGACTCTCCCGTTCCCACTGACATGAACACTGATGTGGTTCTCGTAGACATCGAGCAGCTCAGGATTGAACCACGTGTCGAACTCGATGGCGAGTGCATCTTGTAGACCACCATAACCAAGCGCCATGCCTCCAGATCCCAACGCAAGCTCCTGCTGCACGTCGTTATGGACAACAAAAGCAAAGCCATCGCCTGCACGAGACCGGCAATTTGTGTGGACGTTGTCCATGATCTTGCAAGCCGTCGATGGATTGGTCGCTCGAAACGAAAATTCAGTAGTGAACCCTTCCCGGACATTCATTTGTCGTGGATACCAAGCAGCTCCCGCGAGGAGGGATTGGGACGCAGTGAGCCGTAGTGCTGTGCCACACACGGCTGCGATCGGTGCTGCATCTCGTGGTTGTTCTTGAGTTGATTTGTCGAAGACGTACACTTGTTTCGCTGGAAATGGGACTGCCGTCATTGCGTTGGTGGGCAGTGAACGAGTGGTTGATTCATTGGTGTAAACGGCGCTGCGGCTCTCGCTCTCAAAGCACACATACGAACACTCCGCAGTAGCTTCAGTTGAATCACTTGGAACTGTTGCATCAAAGCCATCGCAACACGAAACGGAGGCATTGCAATTTTGAACCTGTCCACACACTCTCTCCTTAGTTGATTTTCGCAGAAAGTGAGTAGGGAAAATTAACTTACGTGGGTATCTCCGTTCACATACAGACCAAAATGGCCTTGGTCTCCAATTTCACCTGTTGGACCGAGTGTGGGGGTCGTACGCAACGCAACAGCATCCGGTAGAGCGCTGAGATTCGTTAGAAATTTGGCACTGAATTCCGAAAAGAAGAAATCTGTTGGGAATATTACGCGAGAACATCGTGGTTAATTAACGAAACGAAGGTGACGGAGCAATCCTGCAAACAGATTGTACCTTGAGGCAGAGTTGTTACGCAGGATGAAGTTTGCGAGTCGATACCAACCACAGCATTTGGAAGGATCTGACGGTGCCCGTACAAGTCGATGTCCTTCCACTCCATCGACCACCGCCACTGGTTCTCGGTCAGTGGTGTTACCTTCACCTGATAACTCGTAGAGCTATCGAGCTCGATAAGCGTAGTGGAGGTCACATTTCCTACGACAATAGCCTGATCAGGAGAGAATGTAGCATCTGCGCATTTCTTCCACGCTACACGGTAGCCTGTGACCGTCATGCTGACCCATACATCATTTGGTGCCTTCCAGTTAACATCAACCGCGTGAGCTGCCACGTTAGAGATAATCGGCCTCGGAGGTGCCCTTACTGGTGCAGCGTACGAAAGCAAGGGAGCCTCGTCAAATAACTGCAGCAATCGCCCGTTGAAAACGCGAACTACAGACGGGGATGTTGGATTCTCCAGCCACTTCGACGCCGCTGGAGGCAAGCGACATTGCAACTCCTCCTCGGGTATGACATGAACAATGTCCAAACATTCGACTCCATCTATAGTAATGACTGCGTCTGCTGTACCAAAATGTTTTCCGGTGATGAATATCTGCTCTCCACCCTCACGCACGCAGTTGTAAGTCGATGCTCGTGGGAGTTCCATCGACGAGCAAACTGCTGCTGACGAATGGTGAAACCCGTTGGTCCAGCTCTCGGACTCCGTACAACTGAGGTGTGCTACTTTGTCACTGCCACTACTGCCAGGAACATCGTCATCATCGAAGTATTTGTCAATACAGCCGCGGACTTTCGTCACGACGGGAGCCTTAGTAAAGGCTACCCAGTCGATTGAGAAACTTTGTCCAGTGAAAGCCTTGTGTGAGACGCAAGGATGAAAACGTACGCGACGGATTACACCTGTGACGTGTTTCCAGATCGGTATGAAGTACAGTTCGTCCTGTTCCAGTGCGTTTGTGTGAAGCTTGAAAGGGATGCGAATGGGGTCGTTCATCACTCGCGGGTCGGCGTCTGGCCATTCCGTTGGTTTGGACGGATATCGTTCTAGTGATACCATAGCGAGATCACACTGGCCAAGATATTTCATTCGGAAAACAAGGCAGTCTCGCTCGTCGGCGCTGATATACACGTGTAGCTCCGGCGAGTCTACAAAGGCGAGTGCTGGGTCCCCACTTTTCAGCACCACTCCTCGTAGCCGTCCATCACCTGCATCGATTTCAACTCCCATTTCCAGATAAGTAGATTGCCCCCATCCGTTTCTGCCGTCATCGAAGTCCCATTGAACTGCACGAGCGAGTAAACAAGAAACAATAAAAATAATGACGCACAATCGAGAAGGGAATTGAGGAGCTTACGGGCAATCGAGTTCATGACGTTTGGAGACACCGTCGTCAGCATGGGGCTTGTGCTTGCTACTTGGGAGAACAATGCAGTGAAGAGCAGCACACTTGAAACCCATGTACGAGTAGAATGTCTCGGTGAGCTGTCGAGTCGCCAATTCATGGTCGATGCTTGTCAGGTCCTCGGCGCCTCTTGGGCAAGATATATCATCTCTTGTATCCGGTCGGACTGCCCAACCACGACAAAATCGAGAAGAGAATCTCTTCAAAGAGATAGTGAGAGGCACATGTAGTCTACTTTTCCTTGTCGGATGCAAGACGTCTGGAACCTGGTCACTAATGCAAAACTATAATAGTTCATGAGCATGATCCGGTATTGGCTCCGGTCTCCACTTTTGACGGAGTTGAGTTTGGAGTAATTGAATTCCCAATTGCAACCGCGCTCCAACGATCCTGTGTGTTGGCAGCTCTTCGTTGAGCCTCATCCAAATGCTACATGTACTTCTTTAGAGAGTTGTTAGATCAATTATAAATTCGTTGTTCATTGGTTGGTATAATCAGCAAATGCTTCCACAGTAATCACTCCGCTTCGGCTAACAGGCAGTTTTAAAGCACTTGGCTATAGACCTGTATTTGCATCATTTCCTATTTGTAAGAGTAAAAAAACTCTTACAGGTAAGGATTACCAACTGATGAGTGATTTGGCCAATGGAATGCTTGGTTCAGGCTATACTCCATATGATAACCTCACGTACAAGCACATATTTTAAATATGTAGCAAGGTGAAACAACCAGGGTCTGTTTGTAGCCGTTTTACATGCAGATACAGCAATATCAAGCTTGTATGTCAAGCTACAAAATCTACATCTACCGAATTAGCAGGACCCCTGCTATAGTGGGAGCCAGTCGACAGTACGTTGAAAATTTAACTGATACGATATCTGTTACGTTCACGTTGTGTTTGATAAAGAAGCAATCAAAATCCAACCAATCCAATCCGAGTCGTTCACTTCAACTTCTAGCAAAGTCTCTCTCCAACACCAAACTCACTTTTCAATTCACCACAAACCCCACACACCAGCAACCTCGAGACAATGCCAGCCGCAGTTTCGACCCAGACTAACTCGAACTCGAAAGCTACCATTCCACGAGTCTTCGCTTCCTCCGTTGACTACCGCCTCCAAGTCTCGCCTCAATCCTACGTCTTCTTCGAGGACTCACGACCCAACAGTCCTCCCGGCACCACCACCGCCATTTGTCTACCGGGTATTGGAGATACCAGGCGTCAGTTCCGCCTGTTGGCACCACTGCTGCATGATCAACTTGGCTTTCGTGTCATGCTCGGAGACTTGCGAGGCTTCGGCGACTCAACATCGTTCGACGACAACAATGCAGACGACTACACCGCCTACTCCCCGGAATCCGTCGCATCCGATGTCACAAAATTGATGGGGAAGCTAAGCGCTGCCGACCCGACAAACCGCTTCGTGCTGTTGGGTAACTCCCTCAGCGCCGGATCGATGGTTCTTGCTGCAGAAGCAGCTAAAAGAGCGTTATCGGGACCCCGTGTCAGTGCGGTAGTGTTGCTCGGGCCAATTCTGCGAGATTCACCCATGGACTCCTGGTTCCGGCCTCTTTCGCACTTGCTGTTCCGTTCGTTGTACGGCGCTTCGATCTGGGCGATGTACTACAGAACCCTCTTCCCAAGAAAGCTGCCTGGCGACTTTGACACAGAGCTCGAAATTCTTAGAGGGCATTTGAAGGCCAAGGCGGGAAACATTGTTAACGTCGGCCAGTTTGTTCGTGCTAGCAAAGTCGGCGTCGCTTCTACTCTTACCGAGCTCGGGGAGGACCCGACATTGCCGGTGCTCGCTTTCTTCGGACGCAAGGATCCAGACTACGCGGATTTCGACGCTGAGATCGAGTGGTTCAAGGCAGCAGTTCCCCACGCCCAGTGCTTTGAGAATGTCGAAGGTGGCCATTACCCGCATCTTGAAAACGCAGAACGCGTCGTTCAGGCGATAGCGGAGAACTTAGTCTCAACGAATCGCGAGTAATCGCAGCAATATCCTACCTAGCCTTAGTAGCTACTACTTCGAAGTATTCCCCACCCCTTGACGCAGTTTAAAAGGCTAACAACTCATCGCTTCTTCGACCTGGCCTTGTTGACTTCCTTCATATCGGTCGTCGCCACTATTGTTAGTGTATGCCGCTGCCATTTAGGGACCGACTCAGTCGCTTCCATAGGGTTGCGACCGTCACGTCCTCTGTGCTTGTGTGATACAACTTGTGTCTGTTGTCTAGCCGGTGCCAACAGTGAGGACCTCATAACAGGAAGTTTGCGGAAGATTATTAGCGGTAAGGATGGATATCCGGGTAGATGTGGCAGCTTGTGAACGAGCCGAAGGAAACTTGAACGGTCGGATGACTTGGCTTTACTATGCGCAAAGTTGAAGTCGGGTGGGTCTCTTTTATATCGATCAAAACGGCCCGTGCCGAAAATGACTGGCCGTGATGAAGCCAGATGACCCCAACCCAGATCGCGCCAGCGGAGCCCATTAGACCCCGACTTCAACGATCGAAATCTCCTTTAGCTGCTTCATCATGCTCGTGTCGCTGGCGGCTTTGACGCTTGCGGTTTTGCAGGCGGAGACGGTCGTTTCGCACTTCGCATACAAATTTCAAGTCCTTCAAATATTGTTTTGGCCGGAAGATCTAAATATAGTGAAAAAAAACCTCAGGGAGAAAGTGGGTTAAAAAACCTTTTGAAATTTGTATACCTGGAGAGAAGGCGCGCGCTGGAGATCGACAGGTCCCTTTGGCGCGCACATCGAGAACAGGCGCTAATTAGAAGGAACTGGCAGTTCCGTCCGTGCTAACGCTTGTTAACCCCCGCCCCGCTGCTCGACATGCTGACGGAGAGCGCGTCGCTGACTCCCCCACTGGACAGCGGAGAGCGCCGAGCCGAGGCGCGCCGACACCGCCGTGAAGCCGCCGCCCCGTACCCTTCGAAGCGGGAGAAAGCGGAGGAAGACGAGGAGGAGGAGTTCTTCCAGGAGGTCCCTGTGGGCCACAACCGACGTGGAAACGGCTTCTTCGCTCGTCTGGCCAGTTACATCCCCATCGTGAATAAACTGGTGACAGAGGAGGAGGAAGAGGAACAGCCGGCCACAGAAACATCTACCGACAGTATCGAGATTCAAACGACTCAGGAGGACGTAGACGACGAAGAAGAGGCTGCTGAAGAGATTGAGAAGCAAGAGGAGGTCATTGAACCTGTAGAGAAGGAGACAGAGACCCCAGAGCCTCAACCGGAAACGAAGGAGGAGACGCCAGAGGACGAAGACATGCTGGACGTTGTCACGCCTCCTGTGACTCGCGCTGCCCCCTCTTTTGTCACTCAAAAGGAGCACTTAACTACACCTCCTAGACACAACAACAAGCGAGGTTCTAGGAACTCGCGCTCTCCTTCCGTCGCCTCCGAGAGTGGAGAACGCAGCCCCGCCACTATGCGACAACGGAAGCGCGGAGACAAGCGCGTGTTCCTGCCTGGACCTTCGCAGCAGTCCAAGATGCTGCGTATCTCGAGCTCGCAGCATCGCCGGCAGTCCACGTCCCCTTCGCCTTACGATTCAGCCTTGGCTGTCGTGAAACAGAAGAAAGCCATCACGCTGGAAGAGTTCGAGCGTCTACAGAAGCAGCTACACGACATGGTGGAAGCCACGCCACAGGCGCAGCTTGCCATGACGCAGGCCGCTTTAGCTAACGGACTAGAGCGACCGTTTACACGCGGATTCCCAGGGCCCATGTCGTTTCCAGGATACGTTCCGGGCTCTATTGCCAACCAAAACCACGGGGCTTTGGTTGTTCAGGATGAGAGGACGGAGATCACGACAAAGAATGGCGTACCTTACGGCAAACGCCCCCGAAACAACGCTAACGGACCAATCGTCTTCTCTGGTAGCACTTTGCGTGGCCAGCTGACGCGCGAAGAACGTTTGATGCGGAAGCCTCGTCCGTCTCGTCTTTTGACTGGCGCCAAGCGCGATGCAGCCACTCGGAATGCATACTCTGCGGCAGTCGCTGAAAAGATCCTGTCGACGCTGAACAAGGTGCAGACCCCGCTGGAACGCGAGGCGCAGAAGCCGACACCGTCGACGTCGATGTCGTGGGCGAAGTACCACCTTTCGTTGGTGGAAAGCGACCAGAAGCGACTTGATGATGGCATGGAGATTGACAGCGACGACGTTGCGCCCCCTACGAACACAATTCCCCGGGTGGCGTTCCCGCAGCCTACCCACAAGCCTGCAGTTTTGTCCTTTGGCAATACGAAGACTGCCCTTCAGACCCCTGCGAAAAACTCGAACGGCGTGACATCGGCGTTCTCCCCTCAGGCGGTGTCTATGACCCCTGCAATTACGAAGGCATCCACTCCTGAGCAGCCGACGTTTGAGACGATTGGTGAGTTCAAGTTCACGCTTCCCCTTCGTATCGAAAGCGCTAAACAAGTGGACGTGGACGATGAGGATACCCGTGTGCGGTTTGTCTTTTCTCCGCCACCTAGCATGCGTGAGCCACCCGTGAAGATATCCAGCCAGACGACTGCGGGAAAGACCAATGGCGGCGCTGCTCCTTTTGATTTCATGCCTTCGTCGCCCAAGACGAAAACGACTGAATGGGTGTCGAAGCCACCGACTACGAAAGAGCCTGAGAAGCCAAAGGCTGTTGCTAAAAAACCTGCTGCGCCTAAGGAGACTGAGAAACCTAGTACAACTGCATCTGTCAGTGGTGGTGTAAACCCTCTTGCGAGATTCATGCAGCTCAAGCCTGGACAGTGGAAGTGCCCTGGATGTAGCGTTGTGAACGAGGCCTCCAGTGCCAAATGTCCGTGCTGTGAAACGGCGAACCCCGGAGGTGCATCTGCTCCTAAGGCTGCTGCTTCTACGGCGCCTAAGGTCGCTGGATCAATTTCAGCGAACGGTTTTAGTTTTGGAGCTCCTTCAGCCGACGCGAAAAAGTATGCGGACAAATCTGCTGCTGGATCGATTACGGCGGGTGGATTCAGCTTTGGAGCCCCAGCTGTGGACTCAAAGAAAGAAGCGGAGAAGCCGGCTGGATCGATCTCGTCTGCTGGCTTTAGCTTCGGCACCCCGGCGGCTGACACCAAGAAGGATGCTGAGAAGCCTGCTGCGGGTATCGCAGGCGGATTTAGCTTTACTGCCCCTACGCCTGCCCCTACGTCTGAAACCCCAGCTACTGGTGGCTTTAGTTTTGGTGCCCCCGCTGCATCAGATGTGACGGCTGCTGCTGCTGCTGCCCCGATCTCGTTTGGTTTTTCGGCTCCTGCCAAAAAGACTGAGGGTGCGTCGGCGAAACCTGCTACAACTGAGAAGACAGCCGCTCCGTCTTTCTCGTTTGGCGTACCAGCGGCGTCGGCTTCGGCCCCGACGTCTACTTCGACAGCTACCAGCACAGCTACGGCTTCAAGTGGATTTTCTTTTGGTGCACACAGTGCCAGTACTACTGAGACCTCTGGAAAGGGCAAGCGTAAATCCCCTGCGGAGGAAGAACCAAAGACAAATTCTGCTCCGTCGTTCAGCTTTGGTACGACCACAGCTACGGAGGCGCCGAAACCGAGCGGTTTCAGCTTTGGTGCTGCCTCCGAGTCAAAGCAGGCAGCTCCGACGGAGTCGGACCGCCCCAAGAAGCGTCTGGCTCCGTCGTCTGTCGGATCAGACTCGAAACCCGAGACACCGAACCCGGCATTCTCTTTTGGAGCGGCAAAGCCGCCCCAGGTGCCCGCCAAGGATGCTGCTAGTGCGACGCCGTCAATCTCGTTCTGCACACCTAGCAGCTCGACGGCCACTGTCAAGCCCAAGGAGAGCACTACCCCGTCGTTCAGCTTCGGCGCAAACACTCAAACTGAGAAGGCTACCGAAATGAAGCCAACGACTGGTTTTTCGTTCGGATCGTCGTCGACTACGGCGCCAAAGCCCAGCACTGGGTTCGGCCAACTATCTTCAGAGTCCAAGGCCCCTGCTTTCTCTTTCGGTGCGCCTTCAGCAAGCGCAGCGCCTGCTACGTCGGCTCCTGCCGCGTCTTCTTCTGGCTTTACATTTGGACAGAGCTCGAAGACTCCTGCCACTTCTAGTGCGCCTGCTTTCGGCGCTGCTCCAGCAACGTCATCTGCGCCTGCTTTTGGCTTTGGCACGGCAACTCCGCCCCCCACCGGAAAGTCGACACCCCCCACTGTGCAGGCGCCGTCTGCTCCTGCGTCAACGCCTGCATTTACGTTTGGCTCATCGTCTGCCCAGTCGGCACCAGCTTCGTCCTTCGGATCTTCGTCGGGATCTTCGTTTGGACAGGCTCCTGCGTCGACCGCCTTCGGATCGAGCTCGTCTAGTGGCTTTGGATCTGGTTCAACCGGAGGCTTCGGCTCTTCGTCTACCTCTGCCCCCGCCACTGCATTTGGCAGCGCCGCTTCTACGGCGTCCGCTGCGCCAGCGTTTTCTTTCGGTTCATCTAGCCAGGCACCGACTGCTAGTGCCCCTGCCGCCAACCAGCCTGCGTTTGCTTTTGGTGGATCAAGTACCCAGAGTGGATTCGGAGCTACCCCTGCAGCTTCAAGTGGTTTTGGCTCAAGTGCCCCCAGTGGCTTCGGTGCTCCTGCACCTGCACCGAATGGTTTCCGATCTTCTAGCCCAGCCCCCGCGTTCGGCAACCAAGCCGCTCCTGCAGCCCCCGCGTTCGGCAGTAGTCTTCCGCCTCCAACGACCACGTTTGGTGCCCCGGCTTTTGGTGCTCCCGCAGCTAGCGGATTCGGTAGCGGTCCTCCGAGCTCCGGTTTCCGTACGCCTAGCCCAACTCCTGCTTTCGGTGCTCCTGCCGCCTCTGCGTTTGGAGCCACACCAGCCCCTGCATTCGGTACACCGTCTCCTGCTTTTGGAGCTCCTGCAGCTGGTGCCTTCGGTGCGCCTCCCGCTGACGGCGGGTTCAACATGGGCGCCGCTCCCCAGCACGCAAAGGGCCGACGCATCCTGAAGGCCAAACCTCGCGGTCGGCGAACGTCATAGAAGCAAGAATGAATCAATTTATCATGACCTGTCTTATTATTACTGCGATGACGACTTGAAGAGGACCGAAGACTCAAGGCAGAGCGTAGTGACCTGATGACTCTGTATGTGCTTTTATCAATAATTTAACTGCTTCATGCGTGGTATAGATGTTGAGCCTAATTATGGCGACGGAAAGCACGATATAAAAAGCGAGGAGCAAAGTTCGTGCAGGTGCTGGGCAAGTCGTGCATTTACTGAACGAGATCAACATGGCCGACATGACGGCATCTGCGGCTGCTGTGAGCATCGGCAACTACAAGGGTGTCATGCTGTGTAATCGGCCGTTCAACGGGGTTTCCAGCAGTAAGTGGCCGTGTTCTTGAACGATTTTCGTGTTAGACTGATCTTGTGCTGCTTCTTTGAGCAGCAGTAGCGAAGGAGGCCCGATACGGTGCCAAGGCGGACAATAATGTGGTCGACAACAGCAAGGCAGCGTTCCTGGCCGGTAACCCTGGCGAACCTCTGGGACTAAACGTGCCCATTCTGAGCGAGCCTGCGGTGGGTTGCCTGTTTCTTCTTTTCGTCTTAGAATGTTTTCTGAGCTGTTTGTTTTCCTTTGCAGCACGCTATACGTCGTGACAAGAAGAACACGGCATTGTCGAAGCACAAGAAGTGGCTGCATGATTTACAGAAGGAGCGTGGGCGTCTGCAGGAAGCTCTGGCGGAAGACGAAGAGGCCGCTCAAAAGCGTAAAGAACGCTTTTCACAGAGAGAAGCCAAGCTGCGCGAGGCAGTGCGTAGTAACAACGAAGGCGACGAGGATCCTGGGCCCGCTGGAGAGAAGAAAAGGAACTTGAATCGACCCATGTGGGCACTTACCAAGGCTACTGCGGACGAGAAGCTCGACAACTTGGAGGATGCCGAGGCGAATGATCTGATCGAGTTTGCCAACAATCTGGATATAGATCAGTTTATGGACGATGTGGAGATCAAGGCACGAGTCGCTCAGGTGGAGCAGCAGTTAGCACAGGTGCAGTCTATTGTGGACTACGAGGAAGCCGAAGAGAAACGCTACGAACGCGAGCAGCAACGACTAGAAGAATTGGCTAACGGCGGTGGAGCTCTCAACGGGAACGATTTGTCTAGGATCGGATGGGACCGTGCAGATGCGAAGGATGACGATGCAATGAGTGTCGCGAGCAGTGTGCTATCAGAGTGCAAGTCGATTCGGTCAGTGCACTCTGTTCGCTCAGTATCAGCGATCACAAAGCGAGTTGAAGCTAAACTACTTACGAATGGTCCAGCTTCTGCTCCGTCCGAGGCTGGCAGTACTCTATCTGCGCCGCGCATCGTTACTATTGATGAGGAGCAAGGTATTCGCATGCAGATCAAAACTCTGCCAAGTAACTTGCCTTATATCCATCGAAACCCTGCCATTTAAGAACGACAACAGATAAGCTCCGAGATAGCCCGTTCACAATACACTATACCCAGACTCTTCAAAGCGTCGTTTCATTTTCATCAATTGATCCCATGGGTAGACGTAGCGTGGCTTCCCAGGTGGAAGAGGCCAAGAGAAATGGAATGCTTCACCTCATCCAGTACCAGCTCACCCGGGTCCCTCCTGAAATCTTCTTAAGTGTTTCGTCTGGATCCTCTTCTTCATCTGGAGACTTAGCTGCCTCACTGGTACGTCTCGATCTCAGCTTCAATCACCTAGAAGGACCACAAGCCATTCCCGATATCATTGGATCGCTGGTCGCACTTCGTGAGCTGTACGTGAACAACAATCCGAGTCTGAAGCGACTACCAGGCTCACTCGTCAATTGCGTCAAGCTACAAGTGCTCGACGCCAGCTCCTCAGCACTGGACACACTTCCTCAAGAGCTTGGCCGATTGCAATACCTTCGCGTGGTCAACATCGACGACACACCGCTGCAGCATCGATGGGAGACTAAGGGCCACCTCGTAAAGAAGAATGAAGACGATGACCCCTTCATCTTCTCGCTTGACTGCTACCACAACAACAACCAGGCAGCAACTACCACACTCGGCAGCCCCACTAATTCCATGCCAACAGCGTGTCAACAGATACTGCGAAAACTGCGACGTAAGGACGAACGCGAACAGCTCAAACAAGAGCTCTTCGAGCTGCTTCGAAACAAATTCTATCGTCTTGAACGACACGGTGACAGTGAAGCAGCTAGCGCAGTTCTCCGCACTGCGTTACATCGGGTGCTCAAGCTGTTCCCCCAGGCTATCGACGTCCGGTCACTGCTTCGCAACGCCGAGCGGCTTTTCCCACAGGAATTTTCCCTTGAAAGCTTCGAGAAACTGGATGTCGAAGGCATTCGCCGCGAGTTTGACGTACTGAAGACTGCAACCGAACGCAAGAAGAAAGCTGCTGACCTGGAACTCAAGATCCGCAACCTTTATTTCGACCGGATGGACCCCACGACGGTCGAAGCCATGGTCCACGAGATCTACGAGAATTTGCCCGAACTGTCCGACATCAAGTTCCTCATCAAGTACGCGCCGAGATTGTTCCCCAAGGAGGCTCGCAACGTCAGGGGCGAGCAGATTCAACGGGATCTTGTCGCTTTACAGGAACAGTTCGCGAGGGAGCGCGCTGCTGCAGTCGATAAACTGCTGATCGCCGTTAAAACTCTATACAGCGACACCGAACCGGACAATGTGCGGGCCCTCGTGACAAGTGTCGCAGCGCTCTTTAAGGTACGCGCATGAATGAGTTGGCGTAGTTGTCCGTTGTTCACACTCCTCCGTTGTCTGCAGAATACCAAGGAGCTGCTCAGTCTCGCCGCCGATGCCTCAGTGCTCTTCCCTGTAGATTTCCTGAATGCGCAGCCATCTGAAATTCGCGCCAGCTTTTTACGAATGAAAGCTGAAGTGATGGGAGATGGAAGAGCTCCGACCACTACTGGCGCTAGTCCCGTGCGTTAACAGTAGGTAAGAGAACCGCATATCTGCGGCCTGTTGAGCTTCATTTTGACTTCTCATTCAATCAGAGGACTGGTCTTCACTCTCTTCTTCATCGTCGCTCTCGCTGTCTGCAGCCTGTTCGCTGCTTTCACTTCCATCCGCTTTGTCTTCTACCTCAGCGTTTGTGAAAAACGACCCACGTCGCTTACCATTGCTAGACTGAGTCACTTGGAGATGTGCTGTAAGACTCTCCTCGATCTGGTGTAGCTTGAACGCACGCACCTCCGTACCACTGATGTTGATATGAGCTTGAGCTTGCGCGCAGTCTTCAGCGGTCGAGAACATGAGCAATACGTTCCAGTCCATCAGTTTGCCGGATGCTAACGCCTCTTGTCTGTCTTTAAGAGCACTGCGACACCCTGGCACGGGCGCTACAGAGCGCACAGAAACCTGCAGCACTCGGTCATCTCTTGAATCCATTGTGCAGTACGTGCGATGGATAGGCGCGAACACTTTCACAATGCCTTCCCCCTCTCCGTCATGTGGACTGCTATCGTCGCTTTGCTCGGGGATCTTCTCGACAAGTACAAATGCCTCCGGATTCATCACCATCAATAGACGTGTAGGCATGAGCAGGAAGCGCTGTTCACGATACATGCACCTCAGCGATACCATGCCGTCCAGTGGGGCTGTGCACGAGCCTTTGCCACCCGCAGCACTCGCTAGCACGCTCGTACGCGGGTGGCGATAGACAACCAGCTGCTCCAATCCGTCGTCCACGAAACTTTCGTCCAGTAAATTACGCAATTGCCGCAGCGAAAGGAAGACTTGCATGGATTTCCGACACACTTCCAGTTCATTCGAGGGCCGGCGCAGAGCTAACGTGTCTCGTGAACCTGCCCACACCGGGGCATTTGTAGACTCCTCCTTTCTGAGTGGGATGAGGCACTCAAAAGGTGACGAAGAATCCAACTGCAACTCCATAGGGAAAGCCTTGCGCTGGAAGCTTGCCACCTCTTTCTCCAGCACGTAAATAAACAAATCCACTTCAGCCATAGCTCCGCGCATGCTCTCCATGACGAGGTGTGCGCTGCTCGAGTGGATATTCTTAAGAGCAGCAGAGTGAGCCCTAGCAATACAGTGGCGAGACGATGTACGTGCGTCCACCATAATGTCCACCAGCAAACGGGAGCACAGCTGGACGCTAAGCAAACGCGAGCTTTGGTTCCGGGCTAGAACCTCCAAAACCAGCTCGACTAGCCAGTAAGGACATGCATTTCCCTTGTCTGGTTCCGTTTCACTTGACACGACTTCAGCGACAGCGGCATCTTTATCAGTATCTTCTTCCATTCCTTGTGAACCAGAAGAAATACATGAAGAGGAAAGTGCTTCACCATTCGACCCCTTTCCAGTTACAGGATCGTCATCTAAAGCAGTATCAACAGCTTTCCTGTGACGATGTCGAAACGGTAGGAGATCCAGCTCCCGTAACAGAGAGTGATCCACTGCTTTGTTGTTGACAATCGCTAGCAGAAGCATAACCACAGTCGAAGAGAGCCGCTCGTCACTGGAACATAGCAACGAGAGCAATGACTGCCGATAACAGTTGCTGCCCTGCGGCACGAACGCTTTCACTTCATCCACCGGCCACTCGCCCATCGCAAACCGCGTCTGAACGTAGCACAACGACGACTCACACGTGACTGTTGAATGGGGGCGGAAGACATGCATCGGGGGCGCTTCCTTATCCCATCGTAGAGAAGGCCGTGGAGACTGTGGTCGAGGCGAATTATCGGCTGTTACTGAATCCTCTTCGTCATCGTTACTGTCCACAGTTTCCAAGTAGTGAGAGCTGCTATGCCGCCGTTTCGATCCCGCTCCGAGCGCTACTACAGAGTACTCGCAGTCTTCTGTCGCATCCATCGACAACAGCATAAACGCGATAGCGTTGACGAGCGGCGTGTGCTCCAAAATGCCCAGAAGTCTAGTGAGCAGGTACAACGCCAATTGGGTCGATACACGTTGCGGCGGAGGTCCACAATCCGGAAGAATACTCGTCGCTAGTAGGCACTTGATATGTCGAGAGAAGAGCAAGTCTCCAATTTTATAGCAGAGCTCTGGCACGTTCACATCCAGCAGGTCTTGCAAGTAAAAGCAGTGGTCAATATAAGCATCCACCGCTTCCTCCAGTTTCTCAGTCGTAGCTGTCCGTTCCGCTGCGTCTTCGGCCGACGGCCAGCTATTTAACAGCCCTTGAAGCTTCAACGTGAGGTCGTTGGCGATCTCCACAATGTCTCGGAAGTAGTTCAGGTCGTCGTATTGCAGCACGAAGCTCCGCACTCTGGCGTCCGGCACCTTGAGCACATTGAGCGTCAACGTCTTGACGGCGACTTTCACCATCGTCTCATTGCACCGGCCGAACCTCAGCGCCCGCGCGTACAATGGGAAGCGAAAGTCCTCTCCCTCTTGTTGTGTGTCCAGGAAGAACTGCACTGTCTCTTCATTGAGTCGGAGCGACAAGGCCTTGAGCAGCGTCACGTACCAGTCGCGCACGTCGTCGTCGGAATCCACCGCAAAAGGACACTCCAGCAGCCGATTGACGTGGTTGTTGCTTAAAATGTAGTAGAGCGAAGTGCGCGTGGCGATATTCTGCACTAGAATGCTCATCGTCTGCAGTAGTTGAACCTGTACGGGCACCGAGGGCTGGCTGGCTCCTAATTCCACGAGCAGAGCGAGCATATTCGTCTCTCCGAAGTAGTCGAAGAAGGCGCCGGCGTCGTCCGGCACAGTGCCGTCCTCAGACTCCGTGATCTGATCCTCTAGTTCCACGGACACGCGGTGCTGGTCAGAGTAGATGAGGAACTCAGACAGGACTCGAAGAAGCTCCACGATCTCGGCGTCCGGCAGCGACGAGAACCGCGTGAGCTGAGCGTGCAGAGAGCGCATGTTGGCCAGCGTGAAGTCCAGGCGGCGGCCGGACAGGAAGGCGCCCAGGAAGCCGCGCTGGCCCGTACCGCTGCTGGCGTTGCCCATGAGGAGGAACGTCGATTCCGGCTGGGAGCTGAGAACTGCCGAAAGTAATATTTCTAACGTTATTTTAAATCGAAATTCCAAATCTGGAACAATTAAATTGTTTTTAAATGTCCATTTCTAGATTTTTTTAGTGCAACGCCGGGTACAGGTAGTCGTTGTAGAGCGGTGCCCACTTGCAACCGTCCTTTTGGTCGGCGCGCCAGCAGCCGTGCGTGATGTTCTCCAACTCGTGGATAAACAAACCACCACGCTCATCCAGCGTCTTCAAACCGAAGGTATCCGAAGTGTACTCAAGCGTGTCGTTCATGTTGACGATGGTCAGGTTCATGTACTGCGTCTCGATCTCCTCGATGGTGTCCACCTCCGAGTAGCGACCGAAGATGGAACTCTGCCACGGCATGATGCGTTCGTCAGCCGATGACGCAAAGAAGTGAGCCTCCTCCAGCCTGAGGAAGTTGGCCTTGCGGCGCTTCTGGTCGTAGATGCACTGGTTGTCGCCAGGCAGACAACGGTTGACGTTGTTGTACACGGGCAGGAAGAAGTTGGCGGTGGAAAAGCTTCCGAACTGCGGCCATCGGTTGACGTTGAACTGGGAGTACGTGTACTGTGCGTCCGGGTTCTCGATGGTGTAGAGCACGTAGTCCTTCTGCATCTTTCCGTAGAAGTCCTCCGGGGCGTAAGCGCTGTAGTTGAACATGGTCTCAGGCACGAGCGTGGCCAGGAAGGGGCCATCGTTCGCGATCGAGTACTCGACCTTGTCCGGTCCGATGAACTGACCGTTCTGTAGACCAGCCATACTGATGTAGCGCTTGACCTTGTGGTCATCCATCTCCTCGATCACAGCGCGAGAGATGGGGCCTCCTTGCGAGTGAGCAAGGAAGATGTAGCCGTCGTCAAACTCCGAGCTGTTGGCCACGATCTCTCGGATCTGCGCCACCGCCTTGGGCACCTGAAGGACAATGGCCTCAAGCGAGCACGGCATCTCGCAGAACGTGAGAGCCACCACAGTGCGTCCTTCAGCAGTCAGGTTCGCCGCGAAGTGCTCAGCGTTCGTGCGGTTGCCGCGGACGCCGTGGAAGAAGAACACGGGCAGCTTGGAGAAGTCTGTCGCGGCAGACGTCAGCGCGAACGCTGTGGAGAGAAGCGTGAAGAGGACACGGCGGCCGAACATCGGATCGGGGAGGCTACGGCTTGTCGGCGAATTCGATTGTGGCGAAAGCTTTTGATACGGCAGCAAAGCTTTCGGATGCGTTCGTCGCGGTGTCCACTCAACCCTCCCGACGAGCCCTGTTGCAAGGAGGCGAACGGTATCACGCCGACGCCTTTCGGGACGCACTGCATGTGATGCTGCAGACAAGCGTGTCTTCCGCACCGATTTGTCTGTACAATTTGCGAGAGCGGTGAAGTGATGTGTTACAAGCAGGGACCTTCTCCAAATGCGTTTGTTTGTCGAATCGGGATGAATGACTGGCACATGTATAATACATGGAGCATTTTGCAGCCTGCATACCATGGCATTTTAGTTCATACATGTAGTTAAAAGTTGTAGGTTGCAACCCTGCACTTGAGCTTAGTGAAAGGAATACAACATTATTTTCAAGATCGTGTTTTCCCGATAAAAAATCTTTTTAGAGTTCCATTTCATTTCCAAAAACTGTAAATGGAAAATAATTGAAGTCGTCGACCAACGTTGGTACTGTACATGCTGCAGCAGACGAGCAGGTGCTCACAGCTACATGTATTGGAATGCATGTATGCGGAGCTTTTCGGTAGCTACACAAACCAAATCTTGCTATCTATACCGGTAGTCGAACTTGTGGCCTAGTGTAGTGGTTTCCCCGAAGGAACCAGCTCTCAGCAGACACTTCGCAGAAGAGTTACCGACGACAGGCGAGAAGCATGAGAGCATGGCATGCTCTCAAGAATTGTATACTGCATAGTCAAGGAGGCATTTAGCAAAGCGAAACTAACAGGAACCACTGCGGCAGGCGCCGCAGCACCTACATTGAATAACAGAATTCTTTTCACCTCCAAGTACAAGAGTGAGTTCTCAAGCAGCAAGCATTTAGGGTTGCAAGACACTACACCTAGGAGTTCTGCTTCAGCTGCATCTTCACAAAAAACGAGGACGAGGCAGCAAATTGCTGCTTAATGCAGTGTACAGTACCGCCGCCAAAGCAAGGTCAAATAATGGAGCCTTCTCCTGTTACTGAACCTGCTGCAGTCGATTTTCAACAAGTCCTTACTAAATACTTACTAAGGACGTATGGATTCCTTACACGAAATACTTTTGCGATATCCATGAATCTTGCAAGTCCTCTATCGTAGCATGATAGAGGGATTGCAAGATTTTGTGCTCAACGCGTGATCGTTCCTTTCCATCGACGAGAATGCCATATGCAAGGGATGCCACCCTGCGTCGGCAATAGCTTCCTGTGAGCTGATGCAAGGACTTCGTCATTCGCGCGCACATCGCGGTTACAGTTCCCGGGGAATCGCACACAGATCATACATCGGTGGTGGCCAGCAGATTCGACATCTCCGCTTCGATCGTAGGCTCTTCACATTCGATTTTGCCTGCTCAAGTCCCCAGTCACCACGATGTTCGGTAGTCATGTCTTGTTCACTCTCCTCTCCACTGCCTTTGCAGTGTCAACTGCTGCAACGGACTTCTCCAAGCTACCGGTGTTCTTCTTCCACGGCATCCGTGGAAACCATTCCAATGCTGACAACTACGTTGCAAAGCTTTCCGCTGAAGGTCGCACTGTGGTGCCGCTATCCTTCTGCGAGACGACCTGCTCGCTGGAGGCCATTGTCTTGCAAGTCCCGAAGGCAATTGCCCAGGTTCGCGAGGTCGTGGCCAATAGCTCGGAGTTCGACGACGGCTACATCTTCCTCGCCCACTCGCAGGGCGGAGCTGTCTCGCGAGCGGTGATTGAAGAGATGGATGACCACAAGGTCAAGCGCTACATCAGCACTGCCGGTCTACAGAACGGTCAGTTCATCGGACCGGACAAGGTGGAGATCTCCATCAAGAACGACGCCCCCTTCCTCGCTGCACTCGTCCCCGAGGCAATGTTCAATTACAGCGCTTACGGACCGGAGGACTTCTACGGAAAGATGCAGAAGGACTACGTGCTCTACACCATCGAGAACCCGGACGCACAGTACACGTACTCCCAGTTCAACGTCAACCGATGGCCGCAGTTCGGAAGCTTTTCCACCGCCAACTTCTTCCTGCCCGTGTACAACAACGTCAACCGTTGTCTGCCTGGCGACAACCAGTGCATCTACGACCAGAAGCGCCGCAAGGCCAACTTCCTCAGGCTGGAGGAGGCTCACTTCTTTGCGTCACCGGCTGACGAACGCATCATGCCGTGGCAGAGTTCCATCTTCGGTCGCTACTCGGAGGTGGACACCATCGAGGAGATCGAGACGCAGTTCATGAACCTGACAATTGTCAACATGACTGAGACGCTGGAGTACACTTCGGATACCTTCGGTTTGAAGACGTTGGATGAGCGTGGCGGTTTGTTCCTCCACACGGTGGAGAATGTCACGCACAGTTGTTGGCGCGGCGACAACGGCGACTGCAAATGGGAACCGATTTACAACGACCACCTATCGGCTGTGCTGCACTAAGTACCGCCAATGCGGTGCCTCCGCTACCTCTGACGAACTGGTGACACGCTAGTTGAAGAACCAAGTTGAAGTGATAACCCACAATGCGAACAAGTGTAGTTAGGTACATGTACATGCATTGATAACATTTTAAAACGGAAGTTGATACAGTACATTTAGATACCTACGGCTCAAGTTGGTGGAGCTCTGCTGAGACGGATCTCACTCGTAGTACGAGTCGTCCACTCATCAAAACCGAGAAGGCGGGGCCAAGTACAAAGGAGCGGCACATGCAGCATTCAAACCTCGCGACGTAGCCCCGGTACGCCACGCTGCAACCGAAAGCTACATGCATCGACAAGTGTGAACGGCTTGTATTTTCTGCTGATGACTTGCAGTCTGCAGACTCTGCATTGCAGAGAGCGAGTCGCTTCAACGGAGTGAATCAACGTGCTCCTGTTTTTGACTGTCGGAGCCATCTCTACTCGAAGTACCCCCCATCTGGACCCCAGCGCCTGGAGCGCCTATCTTCACGCGTTGCGAGTGGAAAGTGCCGAAGGGCGTGGGTACCGAAAGAGTTAACGACTCTCGGACCGAGAGTCTCGGTGCGAATGCTTGACGTCGTCACACGGCTCCACGTCCAAGGAGTATGGACGTCGATGAAAATGACCGAAAGCTTGAACGTGTTGGACAAGCCACCGCGGTAGCTACAACTTGTAGCCGAAGAGTCTTCGGCAAAGTGGTGGCAGTTCTATGGTTGCAAATCCCGCCATGAGCTCTCGCTGATCGTACTCAAGCCATCACTGCGCTTCAACCTCCGACTCTCGTCGCGCACGGCGATGACCCTTGCGACGATGAAGAAACATTCCTCCACGACGAACGATGTTTGTGCGCTAGGGATCCCCCTACCCATCTGCTGCAAGTCGTGCATACCGGGAAGGACGCGCCGCCGCCATCAATCCGTGCGTCCTGGCGAATGGCACAACGGATTTCGCCAAGGAGTTCCCAGTCGCCGATCTGCACCATGATCTCCCGCAACGTCCTTCTCGCACTCGTGTCCTGCGCATTCGTTAGCGTTGCTTCGGCCGCTTCGGATCTGCCCGTGATCTTCTTCCACGGCGTCTTCAGCACCTACGAAGCTGGTGACAATTTCGTGGCGAACCTCACCGCTGAGGGCCGCACCGTCGTGTCGCTCTCGTTCTGCGACGGCACCTGCTCCACCGAATCGCTCCTGACCCAAGTGCCCAAGGCTGTGGAAACCGTTCGCGAGGTGGTGGCCAATGACTCGGTCTTCGACAATGGGTACATCTTCATTGCTCACTCGCAGGGTGGCCCCATTGCTCGTGCCGTGATTGAGGAGATGGATGACCACAAGGTCAAGCGCTTCATCAGCCTGGCTGGTCTTCAGAACGGTCAGTTCATTGGCCCCGATAAGGTCGAAGCCTCCATTGCCAACAACGGTGTGTTCCTCAAGATGCTGGTGCCTGAGACGCAGTTTAACTACAGCGCCTACGGACCGGAAGACTACTACGGAAAGATGCAGAAGGACTTCGTCCTGTACTCGGTTGAGAACCCTGACGCTCAGTACACTGTGTCTCAGTTCAACGTCAACCGTTGGCCGCAGTTTGGCAGCTTTTCCACCGCCAACTTCTTCCTGCCCGTTTACAACAACGTCAACCGCTGCCTCCCCGGTAACGACCAGTGCAACTACGACCAGCACCGCCGAAAGGCCAACTTCCTGAAGCTGGAGGAGGCACACTTCTTCGCTTCTCCTGCCGATGATGTTATCATGCCGTGGCAGAGCTGCATCTTCGGCCGCTACTCGGAGGTGGACACTATCGAGGAGATCGAGACTCAGTACAACAACCTGACGGTGGTCGACATGAAGGAAACCCTCGAGTACACTGCTGACACTTTCGGTTTGCAGACCCTCGAGAAACGTGGTGGTCTCTTCCTTCATGACATCGCCAATGTCTCGCACGGCTGCTGGGCCTCGGACGACAACGACACTGGCTGCTCATGGGCTACTGTGTACGACCAGCACATTTACCCGACGCTTGTGTAAGACTTTGGATTTTTTCAATTTTAATGAACCAAAAAGTAAAAGTAGTGCATTGCCAATACCAGCGACTAGGAGAAACAGTGCTGCGAATCCTTCACTCAAATTCGAATTCATAGATCGCAATCGAACGCAAACACAAACCGTGTTGAGGGATGTATACGTCATTTCCGTGGTGTTTTACTTACCTAGCAGTTTATTCAATGTTTATACTGAGAAAGTAGTGTCGTGAAGGTGAAGAGACAAACTAATTTCCGTTCAGTGGTCCTGCCATAACCAAACTTACTGAAGCAAAGCCAAGTCCTGCTCGACAGAATTCCACGATGAACCGCCGCAAGACCCTCTTCACACTTGTGTCTTGTGTACTTGCGAGCATCGTCTCGGGAGCGTCCGACTTGCCTGTGATTTTCTTTCATGGCGCCACCATGACCCATAAAGCTGGAGACAACTTTGTGGCAAATTTGACCGCCGAGGGACGCACCGTAGTGTCGCTTTCATTCTGCGAAGGCATGTGTTCGGTCAGGTCTCTTCTCACTCAAGTACCGGAGGCTGTGGAAGCGGTGCGCGAAGTGGTGGCTAACAACTCGGTCTTCGACAACGGCTACATTTTTGTGAGTCATTCTCAAGGCAGCCTTATTGCCCGTGCCGTGATTGAGGACATGGATGATCACAACGTGAGGCGCTTTGTCAGTTTGGCTGGCCTTCAAAACGGACAATTTACCAGACCGGAAAACGCAAAAGTATCGTCGACCAGCGGGGCCTTACTGAAGGTTCTAGTGCCCCAGAACTTGTTCAACTACAGCGCTTACGCCCCGGAGGAATACTACGGCAAGATGCAGAAAGACTTGGCACTATATACGATTGAAAACCCGGACGTCCAGTATCAATATGCACACTTCAATGTGAACCGCTGGCCGCAGCTCGGAAGTTTCTCCACCGCCAACTTCTTCTTGCCCGTATACAACAACGTTAACCGTTGCTTACCAGGCGACAACCAGTGCACCAACGACCAGAAGCGCCGTAAGGCCAACTTCCTCAGGATGGAGGAGGCTCACTTTTTCGCATCCCCAGCCGATACCATTATCAAGCCATGGCAGAACTCCATCTTCGGTCGCTACTCGGAGATTGACACCATCGAGGACATTGAGACGCAGTTCAAAAACTTGACTATTGTCAACATGACGGAGACGTTGGAGTACACTTCGGATACCTTTGGGCTGAAGACGCTGGATGAGCGCGGTGGCCTCTTCATTCACGAGATCGCGAACATTACCCACTTGTGCTGGGTTGAGGACGATGGCAGCTGTGTGTGGGCTACTGCATACGACCAGTACATGTACTCGACGCTTGCCTGATTTTGAAGGAACAAAATTGGTGTGGCGTAGATTTGTTCACGAAAAAACAAGAATCAATTTCGGTGAAAGCACTGATGGGGCAATGCTCATAGCGTCAGCTTAGCCAGGAGTATCTGGGTGTTAAAAGATTGTCTTAGGTCTAAAACCGAAAACTCGTTCCAATCGACGGGAAGGTTTTGGCTCCTAAAAACGGGATCAGTAAGTTTTTTTTTTGGGGGGGGGGTTAACCAAGGCGGCGGCGTTTCACGGAATGAACCCACACAACCGAATCATCCAGGATCTTCTCAAGTCGAGGCGATGGAGCTCCGCAACCGCCTTCTCTCCCTCGTGGCTTACATACTCGTAAGCACTGCCTCCGCGTCCTGCAACTTGCCCGTGATCTTCTTCCACGGCGCTACTTTAACCTACGAGTCTGGCCACAATTTCGTTGCCAACCTGACCGCCGAGGGCCGTACTGTGGTGTCACTATCGTTCTGTGACGGCGTGTGCTCGGTTAAATCCCTCCTGCTTCAACTTCCAGAGGCCCTAGAGGCGGTGCACGACGTGGTGGCCAACGACTCGGTGTTCGATAATGGCTACATCTTCATCGGCCATTCCCTTGGAGCAATGCTTGCTCGTGCTGTGATTGAAGAAATGGATGATCACAAGGTCAAGCGCCTTGTCAGTGTGGCCGGGCTACAAAACGGTCAATTCATTGGCCCTGCGTCGGACGTGGTGGAGTCTGTTGCCAATGGTGCACTTTTGAACGCTTATCTACCCGAGACCATCTTCAATTACAGCCTGTACGGACCTGAAGACTATCACGGCAAATTACAAAAAGACATCGCGATGTACACGATCGAGAACCCAGACACTCAGTACGAGCACTCGCTCTTTAACACCTACCGCTGGCCGCAGTTTGGCAGCTTCTCCACCACCAATTTCTTCCTCCCGGTCTACAACAACGTGAACCACTGCTTACTAGGGGATACTCAATGCCTTCGTGACCAAGAGCGTCGCAAAAAGAACTTCTTAAAATTGGAACAAGCTCACTTCTTCGCCTCTCCTAACGACGAAATCCTTCGACCATGGCAAACTTCCATCTTCGGGCGCTACTCGGAAGTCGACTCGATTGAGGAGATCGAGACTGCCTTCAACAATTTGACGGTAGTTGACGTCAAGGACACTCGCGAATACACTGCTGATACCTATGGCCTGCAATCACTGGACAAGCGTGGTGGCCTATTTCTCTACGCGGTGGCCAACATTTCCCACATGTGCTGGGTCGAAGACGCAGGTGACTGCATCTGGGCGACTGTGTACGACCAGCACATCTACTCGACGCTGGTATAAGAGTTTTCGGAGCTCCGAGTTCTAACTCAAACCGAATATGCGTAAGGAGAAAATATTTTGAATGTCTCGCGTTGCCAAAGGGGAACTAAAACAATTGGAGGTTGCAGAGATAAACAAATTAAATTGATTAATTGGCAACACCACCTTAGTTATCACCAAAACCCTTTCGTTGCAGCTTGGGTGTGTCCTACTTGCTCCCGCGCAAGTTAACGTCGCGTGTGAAGCCATATTCGATCTGCTGGTCTTCTGGTGCCTCGAAATTGAAACCTACAAAGGATTCGCTAAGACCAGCGCCACTCCCGTCAACGCTTCCCAACGACATTTTCCTGAATTCGTCTCTAAAGTTGCTGCCATCAACCTACAAACAAGGAGAAAATCAGACACAACATCTACTTGCAAAGGAAAGATACACCACCGGACGTACAACAACATCGGAAGACGCACAAGGCTGGATTGGAGCTGGAGCATCTCGGAATGAGATCATTTCCCAGTCAATGTGCTGGAAGAAAGGGTGCTCCTTGATCTCGGACCCACCCAGAAGCGAACCTAACCTTTCATAGGGGTTCCGAGTTAGCAGTCTTTGCAGTAAGTTGTTGGCTTCGGTCGATACATAATCGGGAACTGAAAGCGACGTTCGAAGGACTCGTTTGCACATTTCTCTTGCGTTTTCACTGTACCACGGAGGCAGCCCTGTGAGGAGTTCATAGAGTACTGCTCCGAAGGCCCACCAGTCTGCAGCGGTGCCGTACTCCTCTCCTTTCAATATTTCAGGCGCTGCCGCAGTAAATATCACAAGCATCGTCACTCTCCAAGTTTAAACATCATCGAGCATCGCATTACCCACCTAGATACTCATAGCTACCACAAATGGTTTTCGCCCCGCGAGTAGCATCAGTGACCCCGAACTTGCTGATGCCGAAATCCACAAGTTTTAAATGACCATCTTCCGTGAGCAGGATATTCTCCGGCTTCAGATCTCGATACAGAATGCCATGCTGATGCAGCTGCTGAACTGCGAGGAGTAATTCAGCAGCATAGAACGCAGCCACCTTCTCTGTAAACCTCGTGGCTCGCTCAAGATGAGTGGACAACTCTCCGCCGGGACAGTACTCCATCACAAAGTACAAATTCCCTTTGGTTTGAAAAGCCCAATGCAAATGAACTGTCCAAACACAAAAAAAGCTTTTAGCATCAACGTCTTCGATAAGCAAGTAATAAAGCAGCACTACCCACCCAATGCGTGATGGCACGTTCCTCCCAGGACATCCCGTTCGGACAGAACTCTCTCCGCCATGTCCTTCTCCTTCACTGATCGTTTCGACACTACTTTCATCGCGTAGAGCTTCCCTTCTCTTCTGTGCCGAACCAGCAGTACCCGCCCCATCCCGCCGACTCCAATCACTTTAATACGTTGGAAATCTCGTGGCGAGATACTGTCGCTCGGCTCCTCAACTCGTTTCCCACTATTTCGCCCCAGCTTCTTCGCTCTCCGCTTGACCAATTGAAGCTGTTCCTGCTCATCCACCTGCGTCTCAATCCTGCGGAAGGTGTGGCCTGTAGAGCTCAAGGCACTGGGTAACGCCATCCACACGCCACTGTCCTCCTCTGTATCATCACTGTCACTTTCGCTGGCAAATTCATCGCTCTCCGAATCCGAGAAGACTCCAGTTTCGGCTCGGCATTGCAGCTCTCGTAGCCCCACAGCCTTCACAGAGTCCGAGCCGGTAGCTGTCGACTCGCGTGACTGTTGGACGCCCATGGCGGACACTTTGACTCTGGTGCGGACTCTGCCATGCAGTGGAATCGCTTGTCTCAATTGAGCTCTCCATCTGGCTATTTGAAGTGGACTCGCTCGCTTTTCATTGGCTGAAAAGCGGCAAGAACCACAAGACCCACAATAATGGGGAACCAGCTCAATTGCCTAGCGCAATGTCAGGCGCGACAGGAGGGAACACAGAGGCTACTAGTGCTGCAGAAAGGTGTGAAGAGGTTGCTAGTCGGTAGTGTGCGGTAGTAGAAGTTGCGGTTGCTGATTGAGAAGATTGTTCAGGTGCCTATTTCACGCGGAAGAAGACAATTCTCGGGTTGAACACAGGAACGGAGAGGATCCACGTGAAATTAGATGAAGACGGACACACGTGCGTTAAAGCTTGCAGTCGCTGGTATTTAATAGTGTATTGATGGACTGTTGTATTAGGCTGTTGTGGAAGCTGCATGACTCGATCAAGAACCCAACGAAGATCGAACTACACAATGTGAACTTGATCCAGGCACTAGGTTGGTAGACTTGGTTTTCCGTCGTTGACGTTGGATGTAAAACATTTACGGTGTGGTTGCGTTTAGGCAAGGTTGGATTCTCCATTACATCTCAGAAAGGTGACACTTTGCTGGACGTGGAGGCGGAGTCGGAGGAAGTTCGCGATACCTGGGTAGGTCTCTTTGATTTCATAAAGATATGATAAATTCTCATTGAATATGTCTTTAATGTGGCCGCTCAGGTGACGCATCTGCAAATGGTGTTCGAGGACAGCAACCCCGATGATGAGACCGAGGAGGAAGTACAGTCAGGAATGAAGTTTCGCAAGATGGTGGAGGACCGAGCCAAGAAACAAGCGTACTGGGCGAAACGCACCGAGGAGCTGGAGCAGCGGAAACAAGAAGCGGAAGAGCGGAAGAAGAAGTTTGCTGGTGTTGGTATGAAGTACACGGCACTTGCAATGAGCAACAGACCCGATCCATCAGCCAAGGATTAGGATAATGCACGCTTGTTTTGTTACATCGCCAACACGTGTACGAAATACTTCGAAGTATAGGATTAATGTACCACCGCGTTCGTCTACTATCAGTGTCTTAATGTCCGAAGTGTACTTCTGCTCATATTTAGCATTTCCAGCCCCATGTACTGCATCTCAATCTTCCGAGCTATGGAATTGTGGGCCGTATAAAAAGGTCAGTACTGACAGAGCGGTGCAAAACAATGGAAGTGGCTCCGACGCTGGACGATGCCCAAGCTCTCCGACAGCTAACGCTCGCGGACGAGCATCTGGTAAGGCCGTCTGTCTGTTCTTGCTTGGACTGCAGTGCTGATGGATGGGTGTTTCCATGGAAGATGATCTGCCTGTGTGGGGTGGACGTCGAGAGCGATGCCGACGCTCGAGTGCTGCAGGAAGCAGTGCAGAAGATCATTCGTATCAAGCTGCAAATGGGAAGCAGTGTATGTGACTACGGATTTATGAAGACACGGGTAAAAGCTAGATCACTGAGGAGTGTTGTTTCCGTTGTTTTAAGCACCAAGTGAGCCTTGCCAGGGCACGGGGATCGCAGCTTGTTGTCGAGCAGGAGGTGGAAAATTGCAACCGCATTTGCAACGGAACGGCTACTCCTAACATTGCATTATTCATACTGGAACAGTTCACTAGGGACGTTGGCGCTCTTGTGGCAGCGGTTCCTGGGCTCCTCTGCTCAGCTGGTCATGATACTGTGGTCCTGGATTCTCTACTGGCCCATGCTGCTCGCCACTGCAGCGCACAGCGACAAATGGTGAGGTTCTATTGCTCACTTATGCTGAAGAGCGCTGACATGTAGATAAATACGCTTGCAGGACCGCCAAGCTGCTTCGTCGTTCCGCCTGTTGTTCGTTTACAGACAGGTGAAGCAGGTACGAAGGCGTTTGTTTGTAGCGTCTTCTTTCTGCTCTTGGTAACCCAGTCATGATTGGGCAGGCTCCACAACTCCACATTAGCCAGAGCGAAGTTTCGCTAGCCTTCATCAACGACCCTGCTTGCCATTTGGATGTCATCTACTGGCACCAAGACGTGCCGCTGGAGGCAGCCCAGGTAAGTCCGATGGATGCATCTCTGCTTAACTTGCATTCACACCTTGTTATCGCCACTTTCAGCATGTATTCGACCAGCTCTGCGAATATGACAACACGAACCCACTTGCCAAGTTCTACTTCCTAGAAGTCGGTGGATCGGCCGAGAGATTGCACCAGGTACGCTTTGGTTCATTTTTTATTGTAAACTCATGATGCACATCGAGACGAACGCGCGAGGGCCGAGAGAGGTGTGGTAGTCTAACACCGAATTGGTTGTTGCTGGTTGGCTAGGCGCTCGTGCTGATGCTGTCGCATCCGGCACATCGAATGAGTCAAAATGCTGCTGAACAGCTTCTGGGGTCGTGGTTTTCACCAACCAAAGGGATCGACTCTCTAGGGCAGCAAAATTAAATAGATGGACAGGTTTGCTGTCCGTCGTCATCAGTGAGGCAGGCGGCAGTCAGAAAAATCTGCTGGTTCTGGTTGCGCCATGGCCGAAGCTGCCGCCCTCCCTTATGGAACGTCTGCAAAAAAGTCGGAGATACCTTCGCTGTCATCCAGATTGAAGCAAAAATCTGGGTCGGTCTGCTTATAGATGGAGAGCGCAGTGCGTACATGCGTTAGTAAGGGGAGCTGTTGACAGCTTTACGCTTATGCAGGTGTGCTTCAATTACCTTTAATGGTGCAAGTTTGAAGAGTCCGCTGTCCGAGTCGTATGATCTCTGCTGTGAAAAGATCAAGCAGAAATATGAGTAACTCGCGTGAAGTACACTAATGAAGAGCTAAAGCATCATCCACTCACCTGATCTAATGGAGGTGCAGGGCTATCGGGCGTGAGTGCTCCAGCTTCCTTCGCTGACTCACTGGCGCCTCCAGCCTCCTTTTCATCCATACGCCGAACTAAGTACACATCCACGGGCCCATCTGGAAGATCCGACCACGATAAGTAGGCTGATCACTAACCGATGAACTTGGAAACTCAAAAGCAAGCCGTAGCCTCGCGTACCTGTAGACTTGAGGAAGATCTGAAATCGGCGTTTCCCAGCAGGCAGGCCCTCATCCGGGTCAGGCACCTCGAGTGTTGTTCCTGGTGGTGCCTTGATAGCCATGACACTCTGATCTGCAAAACTCTCTTGTCGTCGCATATCGTCGTGTGTGACATAGCAAAAGTTCTCAAAGCTGCCTTTGTCGAACGCTTCTTCTTCGTACAAACGTCGGATGTTCTGACTGACCATCTTGATATCCTGGTCGTACTTTAGCTCCTCTTGCCTAAGATCGGAAATGCTTTGTCGGAGGTGGTCCATGCCCTGGTAGCCGTCTGTAGTACCTGTAGGCCCACTTGCGCCCCTGCGTAACCATAAATCACAGTAGTTATGATCACCGTCAGACCGATGACACTCATTTTTTACATCGCCGAGCTACATGTAGATACATACTTCCAGTGGATGTTGTTTTTGGACGTCTTCTCAATCAACCCGATGCCTTCCAGTACATTCGTGATGTCGTAAATACGTCGTTTCTGTCAAACCACCTTGCATGTCAGTAGCTACAACACCTTTCCTGCTATTGTAGCGCCTCTTACCTGAACGCCAAGCGATTCCGCTGCTGTATTCAAATCCAAATCTTTTGACGGCGCAGCTTGGATCAGCTCCACGAACCGCTTGGTCAACAGTCCCAATGAGCTGTCGTATCTGCTGGCTGGGGATGGCTTCGACCCTGCAGCAATAATTGGCAACATGCGCGTCAACCCTTCAGAACTGCTGTAAAATGACCAAACAGTACCCCCTCTGCTTAGTCAACTGCAGTTAACGTAGAGTTTGGACGCACCGCGCGCACTGGGACTGGGAGACTGCAACTTGGGCGGCGCCACGGCAGACGATAACGATCTGGACGCGGCCGACGCAGCATTTCCAGAGGTCGCAACGGGCGATGCCGACGCGGTCTCGTGTCGCGGCTTGGGGCGCTTTATCTTGCGCTTCAGCTCCTCATTGGAGACGTTGCCTTTAGCCATCACGTCCTCGGGATCCGGTGATGCTGCTACTTATCCTCCGCTGCTGTCCCTTGGAATCGCAGTATTCAGCCGATGGGACTACCAGACGGCATACAGCATACCTGCAGTAGAAACGGTTTTGTAAAAACCGGTACAGTGGACCCAATTATCTTGGAGCCCATTTTACCGAGACCAAAAAGTGCCACATCACCACGGTCGATCGGACATCGAGCAGCACTATGGGCGCTTCGAGCAGCACCGCAGCCCCGGAGCGCAAGGGATCAGAGAACGAGATGGTGCTAAATGGTACGTCGCGTAGATAGCGCGTATGAGTGTATAAGAAGTGCTGACACGTTGATGTGAGCAGACCTGCACATCGAGACGGGCGACCAGAATGCCGTCAAGAACCTGCTGGATGACACCATTGTCGAATTCTTCCAGGGGAAGAAGGAATTTAAGCTGCACTACGGATGGGACAACGCTAAGCTGCTACTCATGCTGCTGGCAACAGTCATTGCGGCCGTGTCGCACTTCTACAAGCACCCCGCCATCTCCGAGGACGTGCTTATTTACTCCTGCGTTGCTGGGTGGGTGTGAACGGACAAACCAACTATGTGTGATGCCCTCAACATGCTGACTTTCTGTTTACTTCTTATGAGCAGATTTTTCTTGATCCATGCGCTCCTGTTCGGCTACACCATGCTTATTGAAAAGGATATACTCCTGCGGATTACTCGATCGGTAAGAAGCGGAGGAAAACACGTTCATGTTGCTTTACTGATTGAAATTATCTGTTGGCGGCGTAATTGCAGGGGTCAAACCCAGGTAAGACGATTCTGGTCCGAACGACTTTCCCTTACACGGAGTCGCACTACACCGTCAGCATCCACCACTCAGCCTCGAAGGAAAAGCTGAGGAAGCAGGAGCTGTACGTGGGTCGTTACTTCGACAAGGATGGCTACTTCAGCAAAGAAACTTTCATCAAGGACATTGAGACCGTTCTGTCGCGCTTTGAGAAGAAGGACAAGAAGCAGTAAGTAGGGACACAATTCGATCTGCTGCATTGAATGGCGGTTAGATGTCTGCCTCCGGGTTCTTGTAAGCTACCATCGCGTCGACCTTGTGGACCTGCACAGCAACAGTCATGCGCGTTAGTTAAAAGAACGCAATGAATAAATCAGTCGATAAAAACGCAGCCATACTTTGGTAGTAAACGATCGCAGGCGCACTTCCGTGGAGTCCTTGATGTAGCGAGGATCCGACTCCTCCCATAGCGCTGGTACTTCAGAGTTCTTGTCCGTGTATACTAGCAGGTCGAACGCGCACTGCTCCTCCAAAAGAGGCAAGAATGAGACGCTTGCTGTGATCTGCCGGATAATGGCCTGGATCTCCGACATGATCTCCTTCTGGGGCTTCGAAGCAGGTGTACTGCCGCTATCAAGATGCACACACGACAGCCTAAGCAATTATCAATACTATGGTTTAGAGCAACTAAACGTACCTTTCGTTTGTACTGTTATCCGCGTGAACTTCAAACGCCCACCGCTCAAGCACTTCCTGCGTCTCAATTCCAGTGATCACCAGCACCAGCTTCTGCACCTCGCCCTTCAGCAGCCAGCCTGCATACAGAAGCAGTTTTCCGGTTCATTAAATACAGCATCACGGGGTCAAAGATATGAGAAGACGGACTCGACAATTGTTGGAGGAAGTTGGTGAAGAAATTGTCGAGCTTGTCGTCGTCCGTCACAAGCATGTTCAGGCCATATTTCCGAACCTGCTTGAAGCTCTCAGGAGGGTAGATGCCGCGCTGGTACAATATACTGTTGACAAGCATGGTCGTGACGAGTTAGTTGTGCTGCCAGTCCTAGCCTATAATTTCGCACACTTTTCGTACGTATTGATGCTGTACGAAAAGAACTCGGTGACGATCTCAGTTGAGCCCTTGAGCGTGATGAGGTTCTCTGAAACCTGCGCTGTTGCCTGCAGTTGCAATCCACCCAACAAGCATATTCCGTGTCAATGCCGTAGCACAAGGCCCCCTCAACGCATTCGTTTCCTGACGTACCATCTTCCAGCTTTTGGTGCACGTTTGAAAATGAATCAGAGTGTGTGCTCTCCACTCCAACATCCTATCACATAGAATGTTGAACCTTTACTAAAGCATACGTTGCAGTTGACCATCACTCCTGCAGCAGGCACTCCATTCCGCATTGCAGACAGCAACTAACAAAATGCCGAGAGCTCACGACCAGGTACAGAATCCGTATGGTGTTGCAGCTGGGTAAAACGTATCTTGGCATGGCTTACAATTGCAAGCAGCGACGTGCGGAGCAGAAGCTATCCGACTCGAGTGACGTTGAAGAAAACGACGAGGAACTGGTGTTTATGTCGATCCTTTTCGACCGAGGCGAGCTGGGTGCCGCAATTTACAACGCACTGGATACAAGTCTCAAGACACTGCAGCTTCAGATAGCCGACGCGCAGGATCTGGAGGAGGTGGTAACCTGGGATTTGAGTCGGAATGAGCATAACAAGCTGATCAAGTCTCTCACTTGTTCTCTAGATCATTGAGCGCCTGCACACTCAGTTTGAAGTGAATCATGTTCTCGTTTCCTCTCGAAATGCAAGCTCAAATGGAATGCTTCGGATGGTCAAGAAGCTTGACGAAACGCATCAGTCGAAAACAGGGATCAGCGTCCGGAGGGTAAATCGTGCTTGAATTCGTATATACGCTGTCATGAACTGACGATAAGGGGTTATAGCATTCAGGTGGACTACTGGGGTTATTTTGGAGGTTTGGGTCGGTTTACGAGCTAAATCGCTTCACTGAGCAGATTTCAACTACCTAAAAGCTTGCCAAGCAATTGAGCATGTCCAGATTGGCAACACTACCGACGAGTACAGGAGTGTTCATGATCGACCCTCCCGGTAAGTTGCACCAGTTTCCTTGTCAGCGATTTTTATGAACGAATTTACAGCTGGGTCTTAACAGGCGAGAAGCGTATACGTTCTTGGGGAGCTTCTTTGATTTCGAGAGCACCCAGCGTATTCGAGCCACTGGCGGTAGGAAATGGTCTGGCTGAGTCTGAATTATTGTGATTTAACGCGTGGTTTGTAGCTTTGCTGCTGTATTTGTCCACCGAAAAGGTTCGCTTAACTGAGGCGAGAAAATGCATCCAGTTTTTAAACTATCAAACTCGCAGATCGGGAATCAGCTCGACGACGTTGAATCGGTGTATTTCTCAACAGTGGAGCAAGTCGCGCTCGACGGCTTCATGTATATTGACAAATCAACGCTTCAGTCCCTTCAGATATTCAACCACGTAAGTTGATCCAGTAAATTGCGCTGTTTTAAATGTTTGAACTCATTCATGCATGCTCCTACACAGGAAGCGCACCCTTCACTCGTCAAGGTATTACTTTACATCGAAATACTGCACTTCAGTCAAAGATTGTGCGCACTCAGCTTGTTATCGTACTCTCCACGTTGTGTCTACAGGGATCTGGTCGAGCCAAGGAAGGCTTCAGGTACTATTGTGCGCATTTACACTACTTTCTACAACTTTGAAAACGTGCTAAACGACCACAGTCTATTCGGCCTTCTTAACCGTACCGTGACCAAGTCGGGTGGATATATGCTGCGGCGTTGGATGCTTACTCCACTAGTAAGCGGTACCCAAATTTATGAGCGGCTAAATTCTGTCGCATTTTTCACGGAAGCCGAAAACGACGAACTTCGACAGTTATTGGTAAGTCTTACATGTACTTACTGAAGTATATGATAATGCAACGATTAATGGGGTTTAACAAACTGTAGTTTGGAAAGCTGAAGCACTTCAGAGATGTCGCTGGAATTTTTCAGCGTATTAAACGACGTTGTGCCTCTGTCGGCGACTGGTGTCGATTTTCTGCCTCCATTGCGAGCTTCCTGGAAACACAGTAACTAACACGCTCTTCATGTTCGTGCGGTGGATACTAATTGTCCTGCATTGCAGGTCCCTGGTCGAAAACATTAGTGATTCCAGCAATTCGACACTGCCCAACGTGTTCTCAAGAGTGGTAAATGAGCGAGGGGTCATCCACGTTAGCAGCCTCCTCGGAAACGTTGTGGATTTCGAAGAAAGCCAACAAGAAAGCGTTGTCGTTATTCGAAGCGGTGTATCAGAAGCCCTGGATTCTGCACGAGAACGCTACGAGGACCTTGACAATGTACGAAGATGGAGGAATCCAGCGGAGATTTACATTCACTAAAAATTTACTGTGGACAGGTTTTGACGGAGGTCGCATTTCAGGTGCAAGAGGCCAATCCAGTACTATCGTCAATCACAGTCCAGTATATTCCTCAAGTAGGATATGTCATCTGCTGTGAGGCCCCCACAACTCTACCAGACTTTGTATTTCAATTCCAAGAAGACGACACGACGTTCTACTACAAGGTATACAACCGCAGTTTTACCAACATTTATTCGGATGTACTCACACCACTACGTACAGGATGCTTGTTGCCGCGATTTGGATATGTCAATTGGAGACATCTACGGTACATCCTGACCATATTGTTAACTGTATCTGTTGTGTCTAATGAGCCACCGTTCTACTCGCAGGATACGTTCTTGACATCCAAAGGGGTTGGAAATTTTGATACGGTGTGTTTTAATTTCCGTTGCGCTGACATTTATAATATCATAGAGCTCCTGGAAGAGCTTACAATGGCGTTGTTGGAATACGAAAGCAGTATCCACGGTCAGTATTGCAGTTGTTCATGACACAAGCATTTGTGTCTGACATTGATCATGTTCGACAGAAATGACCTGGATTATGTCGTTTCTCGATTGCTTGATTTCGCTCGCATCCTGCGCAAAGAGCTTCAATTTTACCCGGTACGACGTGTCAAGGGATTAATTGATACAAAATTACAACTTACACTTGTCGAATAGTCCGCAGATAACGGAGAGCAACACGATAAAGGCAGTTCAAGCCCGCCACCCTCTCCAAGAGCTACTCGTTGAACACTACATTCCGAACGATATTTTTCTTGATTTCAAGGACACCCTGAAAATCGTAACGGGGCACAATGGATCGGGTGAGAACAAAATGTTTACCCCAGCTAAATGGCGAAACATGAAATTTCTAACGATTCCGCACTGAACAGGAAAATCGGTGTATTTGAAAATGGTTGGTCTTCTGCAGTATATGGCACAAATAGGATCATTCGTCCCAGCGGAGAAAGGTAACGCAAGCGAAAATATGTACTTCAAAGTACATTGATGTGGAAGTTTGTTTCTAACGACAGTCTGCAGCGGAGATTGGGCTAGTTACCAAAATCTTTACGAGAATTCAGAGGTAAGAAGCCTGTTAGCACACAGACACACTCAGGATCTGACCTTGAATGTTAAAGTATGGAATCCGCGACAGTGTCGCAGAGTTCCTTCACTATCGACTGCAACCAAGTACGCAGTAAGATCTTCCTTATTGGGGAGCAGTACACTAACATTTTCTTCTTAGATGGCTTGGATGTTCAACCACGGAGACGGCCGTTCGCTTTTCCTGATCGACGAGTTTGGAAAAGGTTTAGAAAATGATAACTGGTGCGTAGATATTCGGACGCTAACTTCAGCAACAATTTGTTTATGAAGGAACGACCGAGCTTGACGGAATAGCTTTGCTGGTAAATACAGCATTGCTTCGAATGTTTTGGTTAATCCTAACATTTTGGCGGTGCGACGTAGAGTTCGATCATTAATCACCTCGCCAAGAAAAGCTTTACAACTGGAAGGCCGCGTGTTGTGCTGACGACCCACTTTCTAGTACGCTTCTTAGCTTTTGTTTTGCGTCTGTTGCCACTTTACACTGATGCCGTTGTGACCAGGAAATCTTTCGGGATAACTTGCTTGAGCCGACACTGGTAGTCGACCAGTCGGTGCCAGAGCAAAGTCAGAGTCCACCCGATACATCACGAGTGGTTTGCACCGTCATGGCATCCACGGATGCGCCAGAATCGTATTCTGCAACTGCAAGTGCTGCTCCACTTTACGAACTTCGCCTTGGTATCTCAAGTCACAGCAATGCCCTAACATGTGCTGCAAAGTGTGGTGAGTAAAAACCGTTGAGTTACAATTAAAGAGTAACAACAAGATCTAATTTGTTGCTGCTTCCGCAGGAGTACCAGAGAAATTGGTTGAGCGAGCTCAGGAAATTCTGAATTGCACGAAGCGTGGGGTGCTGATTCCATCCCGACAACAGTTGCCAGGACCATCACCAGAGGAGCAGCTCGCTGCGTTCTTCACGTCAATTAATGACTGGAAAACTGCAGGAGACGACATCCTCGCCAAGTTTTTAGCGATAGCACGAATGGGGGCGCAGTGAACTGGTTGGCTTTTGATTAGATAGGTTACGAATGAATTACGGTCGAAATACAGGCGACGACAGGTTTCGGAGCTGCCATAAGAATGTGTTCGATGAACTGAACACTTCAGTAATATGCTGCAGTTATTCACCACATGCTGCCTCAAAATCCACACTAAGAATGTCCTCGAGTAATCCGCCGTCATCGAAGTCAGTGCCAGGAAGATTGTCTGGCGGTGGGAGTTCACTGAGATCATCTTCCACTTCGTTTTCCTCCTTTGCGCCTATATCCTCCGTTTCCGTCGTTGTCTCCGGCGAAGCCCACCATGGAGAAGGTGGCTCACCACTTTCGAGCATCGCCTTCTCTACGCTATCATCCCAGTCGTCCGCGTCATGCGTTAGTTCGATGTCGTCAAACAGCGTCGGCGTCTTGTCATTCAAGAGGTCTTCAATTTCACGGGACATTTTCTCTGCGATGGCGGACTTTGACTTGGGAGACGAAAGTCCGCCGTATGCATGCTCGATATCCTAATTGAGAAGCAGTGCACGCTACAGTGAGTAACTCTACATGTCGATACCCAATGCCATTCTGCACGTACCGGAACCTTTTCGCCACATGGAACCTTAATAGCACTCTCCGGCAACGCTTTTGTGCGTGGCTTTGGTGTCAGTGACGCCGGCTCCTTTGGTGTCAATGGTGTCCCCGATTTCGGCCTCAGTGGTGTCCGTTTCTTGGCTAGAAGCTTCTTGGAGTGTCCAAGACCTCTACCCAGTCCTGCCTTCTTAATCGATACAATGGCGCCCGAGTTGCTGTTATCATGGCGGTTGCGCTGTTTGTTCGAGATGTCACCTAGCACGCGTCTACTGCGCCAGCAAAACGTATACTTAAGCCAGCAAATTTTTTAAAGATGTCCGGGGCTAAGCTCCAACCAACCTCTTCTTCGACGAGCTGTCTTTCAGGCCTTTGTTGCCCGCCGACTTTGAGTCCTCATGAATCACAAAGCCGCGCTTCGGAGTCGAGAACTTGTCAGTGTCTGAGAACGAGCACGAGGAGAATGTTAAATAAAAAAATAACACTGAAAAGGGCAAACAGGCAACTTCTACGTACTGCTGAAGCGTAGCTTGCCGTCGCCGGTGCTGCCGCCGAAGTTGGCGTCCACGTTCTCCTTCTGTGCGTGCAGCGTGTCCATCTTGGTAGGCGCCTTGCGTTTGAATTTCCGAACACAAAAATATTTTCTACCATTTAAAATCAAGGCAATTTCAGCCAGTAATATTCAACTAATGAATGGCTACATCAACTTCAACTTCTGTTCTGCTCTTTCAGAGCTGAAGAAGAAACATGTTAATGGTAGTAAGTAGCCTCTCACAGACTAATAGAGAACATGATAGAGCTGGTCATTGAGCAGAGGCTGCCACATGCAACCGCTGTCGCTGTTTCCCCAGCACCTGCAGAATTCCTTCCACTGTGTGAAGGGAGATCGCCACGCTCATCCGGTGTCTGCAAACCAGTGTGTTCTCAACTTCACAATAGTCAAGTTCATTGCGTTTGGATCTCCTCAGTAGTGCCCACCTCCGAGTAACGAGTCGTTAGCTTCCTCCAGCTTCAGGGAGATGGCCTTGCGACGTTTCTACATGCAGATGCACTGGTCGTTGCCGGCAGACATTGGTTGACGTTGTTGTATAGAATTTGGCAGTGGAGAAGCTGCGAAACTATAACTATTGTCGATTTGGGTCCCCTCGTACTGCGTGCCGTGGGTTCTCGTGGGGAAAGGGATGAAGTCCGTCTGCATCCTGCTGTAGCAGTCTTCTGGACCGGTAAGCGTTGTAGTTGAACGTGGCTTCTGGCACCTTGTCGAGCCCGATGAGCTGATCGTACTGCAGACATAGCGCTTGAATCCATCTCCTCGATTACATGTACACCGCGCGATTGCACCTCTTGCAAGTGGGTCGAAAATGTTGCCGTCGTCGAATTCAGAGTTGTTGACCACAGTCTCGCGAATTTGAGCGATTGCATTCAGGACTTAGGTGAGCTTCGAATCTCGCGAGCACGAAAGGATACTACACTACACTGCGGCCTTCAGCGATGAAATTTGAAGCAAAACTAGCAGCATTGTCTCGTGAACCGCGAACACCGTGGAAGTAGAACACCGGCAGCCTTGAAACGTCCAAAGCAGTGACCATTAATTCTTGGAGGTTTGGAGGTTGTTGCCAAGTTGGTTTGTGGGAAGCTTGCTAATCTTTGCCAGCAACTAGCGTCCGATGCCTGGACTACACAAAGGAGCTTGATCGTAGAACTGGTACTAATCACTACAACACCAGCATGTTTCTTACCGTTACTTCGAAGTATTTGCTGATGCAAAAACCTAAATCAATCACGTCAAAGCCAAGTGAACAAGTAACACGACTTCGAGAACATGCACAAACGGCGCGTGGCACCGCACAAGGTGACGCCGGCGAAAGTTTATCACTTAGATAAATACAGTTCTAACCTCGCCCCTTGCGTAGCTCCACTCCCTGTAGTTTCCTGTCACTGTCTTGTATGTCCCTTAGCGACGCGGATCGTGGTGTCCCTTCATCATGCGAATGACGTGGAAGTTGAGCGTGGAGCGGTGCTCGGCAGCGCGGCGCTGCCTCTTGGCCTCTAGCACAAGCATCATGCCTCGTGCCTCGCGCTTGCACTGCGTCTCGTCGAAGTCGTTGCGCTCCAGCGCGTCCAGGAACGCGAGCGTCTCGGGCATTCCCTCGGTGCCGTCGCGGATGGTGCGCAGCGTCATGCGCTTGATGTGCTCCACGTTGATGCCGCGACCGAGCTTCATCTTCGGACTCCGTTCCTTTATTCGTCTGTGGCTGGTGGCTATTGTAGCTGTTAACCTACATAGATTGAACCTAAGACTATCTTAGAGCTCTATCATTGGCTACTTTAGGACAAACTTTACCAACCTACAAGCTCTGCTATTGGCCATCGAGTGATCGTCATCATTCCGCAACTTGTATCCGAGGGAGGCCATGGTGACGATGGCCGACCCCGTGGAGGCGTCCAAGTCGCCCAATGACCAGAAGAAGTACCGGCTGCTGACACTGCCCAACTCTCTACAGGCGCTTCTCATCTCCACGGCCGAGGTGGCCCATGTAGTGGCCGCCGTAGCCCGCGAGAGCGAGAGCCAGCAGAGCCAACACGACGACGACGACTTTAGCGGCGAGGACAGCGCCAGCGACTTCAGTGAGAGCGAAGAGGACGACGGCAGCAGCTTCGACGACAGCGAAGAGGAGAGCGATGGAGCGCCCAGTCGCAGGGCTGGCGCGTGTCTTACTGTGGGCGTGGGAAGCTTCGCAGAGCCCGAAGCGCTGCCCGGTCTGGCCCATTACCTGGAGCACATGCTGTTCATGGGCAGTCAGAAGTATCCGGACGAGAACGAGTTTGAATCCTTTTTGAGCGCCCACGGAGGCTACAGTAATGGAGCTACGGACAATGAAGTGACCAGCTACACGTTCGAAGTGGGTCCAGCGCATTTAGAGCCGGCTCTCGACATGTTCGCGCACTTCTTCATCTCGCCGCTGCTTAAGGCTGAAGCTATGGAGAGGGAACTATCCGCTATCGAGTCTGAATTTAGCCAAGCTACGCAGAATGACCGAATCCGCACGCAGCAAGTGCTGTGTGACGTGTCGCCTGAAAGTCACCCGTACCATCGCTTCAGTTGGGGGAACAAGAAGAGTCTGCTGGAGCTGCCGGAGAAGGCCGGCGTGGACGTCCGCAAGCAGATTCTAGAGTTCTATGAGAAGTACTACTCGGCCAACATCATGAAGTTGGTGGTATGCGGTGAAAACACGCTGGATGAACTGGAGCAGTGGGTGACTAAGTCGTTTAGCGCGATCCCGAACAAGCAGGTGGCGGTGGCGTCGTTCGAGTCGGCCGGATCGCCGTTTGGGGCTGTAGGTGCTGGGGCGCCGTTCCTTTGCAAGATTGTGCCCGTCCGAGATATTCACACACTGCATCTTGACTGGATGATCCCACCAGTTCTTGGTCAGCATCACCAGAAACCTGCAGACTACATCGCTAGCCTCCTTGGTCATGAAAGTGAAGGATCCGTGCTGTCACATGTAGGTTAACCAGCTTGCGTACGTATCTGCGAGACTGATACTCATGATGCACGTTTAATGTGTTTGCAGCTGAAGGAGCGGGGCTGGATCTCTGCGGTGACTGCAGGGGTAACTGACACGGATGGCTACGACTGTGGAACCTATGCAGCCAAGTTCGATATCACAATGAAGCTCACTCCAGAGGGCATTTCTCACTGGGAGGAAATTGTACACGCAGTCTTTGAATACCTGCACATGCTCAAGATAAATGGCTGCCCGGAGTGGGTGTTTGATGAGCTGGCGGCACTGGCCGACATTTCGTTCTGCTTCCAAGAAGAGGACAGTGCTGTCGAAAGGTGTGAAGAACTGGGCGAAATTATGCAGGTAAGCACTTGCTTTCAAACTCTGAAGCGATGCCCTGTACGTGAACTAACCGCTTTGAATGCGTATAGTCCATGTTTAAGGTCGCACCGGGAGATATCTTGCGCTACGACCTTTTTAAAGGGGCTTTCAAGAAAGAGCTGACTGAGGAAGTGCTAAGGCACTTGACTGCCGAGTCCATTTGCGTGTCGATCGTTTCACAAACATTTGAGAATTCGCCTGAGTTTCAAGCACAGGTAGGAAGCGAGAGATGTCGCTACTATGGGCGATCAGTCTTTATAATGTTACTAACTTGTCATGATTGGTTTAATGTGCTCATAGATCCGTGAAGAGGAATGGTTTGGCGTCAAGTACTCGCGAGAAAACATCACGGATGCATCTATTCTTCGATGGAAAAACGCAGGAACTAACCCCAAGCTGCATCTGCCTCGACCAAACCAGTTTATTCCTCGAGATTTCTCGCTCGTGAACTCAACAGGCGTTGACGACATAGTGTGTGAGAAGACGACGTTCGGCAAGCTTTGGTACAAGCCGGATCGCGTGTTTGCTACACCTCGCGCTCACGTTGCGCTTCTGGTTCACTTGCCCAATGTGGTGGCCAGTGCAAACAATTGGGCTCACACCCAGCTGTATGTGAAGCTTGTTCGTGATGCGCTCAATGAGTACGCCTACCACGCCAATGTGGCCGAGCTCATGTACTCGCTTCATGTAAAGGAGTCTGGTCTGGAGCTGATCTTTGGTGGATTCAACGACAAGCTCCACCTTCTTGTCGATGTGGTCGTTGCCGCTGTGTTTGGGACGGAAATCAACGAAGCGCGTTTCGAAGTGATGCGAGAAGAGTTGATGCGTGAGTCAAAGAACGCCATCACGAAGGTGGCGCAGAAAGCAAAGTACCTTCGGTTGCAACTGCTAGAGAAGCGGTCGTTTCCGCTGGAGGAATGTTTGGACTCGATCGAGGCTGCCACCGTGGAATCACTCAAGAATTTCGTCTCCAACCAGCTGTGGATAGGCAAGGCATGGCTAGCGAGTTTTGCGCATGGAAATATCTCCCATTCAGCTGCGTTGCAGATAATTGCCAATGTGGAATCGCAGCTGCAGCGCGTATCTTCACCGCTCCTGTTGCGAGACTTCCCCCGACGCCTTATCAATGCCATTCCGCAGACTCCGATGGGTTTTCTACTGAAGGAACGCAGCGAGAACAAGACGGAGACCAACACTCAAGTCGAGCTCTATTACCAGATCGGTCCTTTGACTCTACGTAGCTTGGCGTACGCGGACTTGCTGCACCAGTTGATGGAGGAGCCACTGTTTGACACACTCCGCACGAAGCAAGAGCTGGGGTACGATGTCTCGTGTACCGTTCGCGTAACCAACGGCATTCTAGGCTTCGGTGTAATGGTGCAGTCATCATTGTTCGCTGCCGAGTACATTTCCGCGTGTGTGGATCGATTTATGATTGACTTTGAAGAGGCGATTGAAATGATGGCGGATGAGCACTTCCACGACCACATTCAGGCCCAGATTCTTTTGAAACTCGAGCCAGACCACAACCTGTTGGAGACCACCCACCACTACTGGTACGAGATCACGTCGCGTCGACTTGCGTTCGACATGGATGCTCAGCTTGCGAAGGAGATGGAGACGCTGACCAAGAGCGAGATGGCTCAGCACTACCGTGAATGGATTCTTCAGAGCCCTAAGAAGTTGATTGTGCACGTGATTGGCCGTGGGAATCCTGCCGAGAAGATAGCGCACCAAAAGCGCAAGAGCGCCACGAAAGCTGAGATGGAGGAGATGCGTGCTCTCCCCCGACCCATTCGCATCCGCGACTTGTACCTGTTCAAGGCCGAATTGCCTTCCTATCCTGATCCCATCGACGAGATCAACGCGAGTGAGGCAAGAGAAGAGGACAAGCGCCTAGAACTATAGAGCGGGTGTGTTTCAACTGAAAAGAACGTTGTTGTCTGCAGTAACATGCATTTTGCCGTTAGCTGTTTGGCTGAGAGGCGTCGAAGTGTTCCGTTCCACTGGCTGCGACCAGGTAATCTTCAGTTGATCTACGGGCAGCAGCGCTCAGACATAATATATTCTGTAGACAGTCTTGGCAATCGGCAGCTGGCCGTCGTAGAATGCCGTCTCAATCGTGAGTTTGCCACTGGATGAAGATGAAGATCTTTTAGCGAGAAGATATGCTATTAAAACTTGTTGATACGTACCTCATCACTTCCGGATCGAGCATATTTTCCGGACCGGCCGATTCAATGGTCTGCTGCCACGTATTCGTTGAGCCCGGGATCACGTAGCCGAAGTTGAAGAGCCATTCTAATGGACAGTAGAGGAGATCATGAGTATCGGTCTTATACTTTTAGAGAAAAAATAAAATGCACCTTCAATGCAGCTCCCATCCAGGAAGACGCGTTGCTCCAGTCGGAACTGCGAAATCTCTTCAGCTGAGCTGAAGTTGATTTCACGGGACACAGCAGAGCACTTGAGAATGTCCACGGGGATACGCGCTAACGTTACGTTCACCATAATGGCCATCAGCTCTACCAGAATCCAGGATCAACCAGTTAAACCAGTTGAGTTTACCTTTCTGCTCGGCACGGTAGACGTCCTCGCCCCATTCGTCCGACTGCCACATCAATCGGCCCGTGTCGGCGCAACGCATGTTCATGTGGTTACTGCCACCACAATTAACAAAAGCTCAATCAGAAAGGTAGCATTCAACCAGGTTCACTTGGCTTGCTGTCTCACATGATAAGCCCCTTGCAGACCGTCTTGGCCCGGGGATTGCTGCCGATCTCGATCTTGCCGACGCCTGCATCGTGGAGCTGCTTCCATTCTCGCTCCACCTCGAGATCTAACTTGGCTTGGGCAGCGCGAGACTCGTCGTCCTTGACCGGTTTCTCCTCGTCCTTCAACCGGGACTTCTCACTCAGCTTGATGTTGCTGATCTTGCACCCCAGCTCCTCGTCGATGTCAAAACGCTTCGGCTCCATATGTGGTTAGGACGTGAACGAACAAAGGGCAAGCAGGAGGAAGGGCCGTTATCTGGAATGGGCAGCCCAATGCGACCCTCTGGGAGCTATCCGATGGCGTGAAACGATGTGCGAAATGCTTCGGTAACTGCTCGAGTGGCATTCACCTACAAAAGCATGAGGCGTGCAAGACGCAACGAAGGTAAGTACTTAAGTACTGAGGGTTGCCTTTGATATAGAGTGCAGCGTTTGACTTGACCTTCGTTGCAGCTGCACTCTCGTACGCTAAAGACAAGTCCACGATCATCAATGCGGCTGCGTTACAGGTGGATCTTCACGTACTGCTTGGCTATGAGAAGATTCCACTGACAATTACGATAAATTCAAGGATCATTTAGCGCGATCCATTACGCTGGACTTGAAACCTCGAAGAAGACTCCGAGTTCCGCGTAAACGGGTAAGTATTTTTCTCGTACTAACGTTAGTAAAATTGTGCTTCATGATCTGACCACTTTGAACAAGCAGGTTGATAACAACGAGTACCTGCCATCCCGAAGCGTGTCAAGCTCCGAATATCGATGCGTTTGGATCTGCGAGACTTGCACTTTCGAAAACGAGGACAGTCCCGATTCAGGCGCTAGCGGATGTGAATCCGATAGATGCTCTGCTTGTGGAACGCAACGCATCACTCAGCTTCGCCCCCGACTAACACTTGCGCAGAAGCGAGGTCTGGTACGTGATACTGAGAGTGCATCCCGTAGAGTGGAGCTTTTGACCTGGTTTTCCTTCGACGTAGGTCACGTGTCCACCCCCGAAACTTACTCGGGATGAATGGGAGCACTGCGAGCAGCAGGCAGAAGAACGAGGAGATATACAACACCCGTGCTCTATCTGCCGCGAACCGTTCGGCGTTAAAGAGCAGGTGATACTAAGCTGCTCACACATGTTCCACCTCGCTTGCATCACGAGTTTCGAAAGGTATCCATAGGACAGGATAGGATATCGTTGGCAATGTCACTCATGAGACTGTGCAATGACTAATTGATTTCCTACCCACTCCAGGTTTTTGCGAACAAATCAGCGCGTGTGTCCGCTTTGCCGGAAGCAAAACTACCAAAAACGCTGCACCGCTGTGGCGTCAGCTTTCCATCGTGAACACAGCGCCAAACGACTTCAGGTCCGTTGAGAGATACTTTTTTTTTGCTTAATCACTACTGACGAAAACAGTTTCTTCTTGTACAGGCTGCGTTTCGCGGGTTTGTTGCAAGGCGGCAAGTGGGGACTCTGTGGCAGAAGGTTCGTGATATACTGAGTGCTTTTGAATTGCAGCAGCTAATTGATTTATTGTCTCCAGTTCTACAGCTCAGGCAAAGGTGACCCCATTCGACGCAGACAGTTTTTTGCAAACAGGTACGCCATATCACTGGGCGACACCGACGCAGCGTTGCAAAGCTCATTTTATTTGCTACAGAGTGGGGAAAACAACTGATCGATTGGTGATTGCCATGAGGAAACGAGATGACTCGATCGATGCGCTACTTGCTGAATTTGATAAGTCGCTGACTATGAGTCGCCGCGTGTTCCAGGATCAAGTTCCAGAGACAAACAATGGTAAAAGCATTTTGTACTGCGTAGATCAATCCACTGCTAAGCACTTTGACTTCACAGATCCTACAAGCGGAGGCGACGACTGGCTCTCAATTTTCAACAAGGTAAGTCTGTCGTTTAGCTCACTACTACACATGCACACTTGTACTCGTTGTTGATTATTATATCCACACAGGCAAAAGTACGAGACGAACGCGAATGTGCCATCTGCATCAACTCTTTTTGGTAAATCTATTCGCCATGGCGGACTGTAAACTACCAACTCTTTTCTAAACGTTTTACTTTTATCAATTCTAGCTCGTCCATGGAAGGGGTTTCTCTCCTCAGTTGTTCACATGCTTTCCATGCACAATGCCTCTCCGCTTTCGAAGACTTCAACATCTACGAAGTCTCGCTGTGTCCAGTCTGTCGCGCTAGCTACCGTTCCCTGACATGGCTACATATCTCTAAACTAGCAACCCAATAACCTCAAATTAACAACTGCATTAAAACTGACGGTTCACTGTACAACTTACCAGTTTTTATCCGGTCAGTGCTCAGTCGCCAATTGGCTTTGAATGGAACAAGTGGGGGAGAAAGTTGTCCGCGTCTTCGCCCTACCTCGTTCTACCTGTTGCCCCCCCGGCCCCTCTCACACACAACACTCTACTCTACCCGCCCTACGTACTCGTATTTTAAAATAATGGACCTCGACGCCGGCGCTGACGATTTCTTCGCGGCCCTGAACAACGGAGAGGCCGAGGACGTTTTCGCAGGCTTCGCAGCCGCCGAGGCGGGATCCAATGGAGCTGCAGACGCCGGTGGACGCCCGTCACTGGACGATGAGCCTCTTGTCATGGTGGGAAGCTTTTAAATTCTGTCTGTTTCACGTTAATGTACTAATCCGGAGCTGTTGATGCATCCTGCAGGTGGACAAGAAGAAGGCAGAAGCAAAGAAAGCAGCCAAGAAAGAAGCGGCAGCTCGTGCTGCAGCTGCTAAAGCTGCCAGACTAAACAACGAGCCAGCGCTGCCGATGGAGGAACGCATCGTGAACCTGTTAGTGCCTGAACTCAAGGTGAACGACGTGATGCTGCTGATCCGCAAGATGAAGCAGGCCGGCAAGTCGGACGCTGACGAGTTCTCAGAGCTCGATGCTGAGCAGAAGACAGGTAATGATGCAACGTCTATTTAGCTTTGGAGACGTGGTGGTAACGTTGTTGTTTGGTGGTGAAGCGCCGCGGTTTCGGTGCGAGACTTGCGGCAACACGGAGCAGAACAACTTCATCACAGACTACGCTCGCGGAGACACCATTTGCAATGGTCTGGACGGGAATGGATGCGGTACAGTAGTGCAGGACCACATTGTGCACGAAGGTAGCGCCTACCGTAAGTTCGAAGGTGAAGAGGACAAGTCGCACCATGGCCCTGCGCCCAACAAGTTGTTCTCGACTGGACACAACTTGCGGACGCTGATTTCGCAGGTAATTGGGACTGGTGAAAGGGGATATGCAAGTAAAAGCGCGTATTTACGAGTACTGGTGTGATCTAGGATGGCGAGATGGCGGGGAACTTGAGACGCGCTGCAGAGTTCGTGGAGATGAACCTTAGTCAGATGGGTAAGGATGAACGAAGGACACGTATTGGTTACAAGGACCAGGTACGATTGGTCTCGCTCATTGCCTTGCGAGATTTCCGTTCAAAGCCTACTCACGTGGATGGCGTCGTTTGTAGATGAAACAAAAAGCCTGTCGCTTGATTGACCACACGATCAGCAATTTGGATCTCCACGAGATCGTGGGCAGTCGCGCTAAGAAAATGTTTGCTGAGTTCCGTGACGTCCGGGAGCACGTGCATCAGTTTGATGCTATGGTGGCAGGCTGTGTGATTGCAGCGTACCTGGAAACGAGCAAAGAGATGTACTCGGCACAAAATGGCGTTCGCATCGGCCAAAGCAAGCAGGCAGGTATTGCTAGCCTAGCTCTAGCGCCGAACAAGGCTGTGGATGAGAAGAAGCTGCATCCTTTTACGTGCCCGCTGTGTGATATGAAGTTTAATGCGCGGCGCGGTATGCAGTTCCACAAGTGCGCTGGCAAGCCTGACGAAGACAAAGAGAAGTCCCTAACCAATGCAAATCTGGCTCCTGTGGTGTTGCCTGATCAGCTGCAGCCTATCATCGAGATGAAGAACGGCAAGCAGTGGTTCAAGTGCCCGGTATGCTCACGTGTGTACGGGAAGGAAGAGAGCTTGTCGGAGCACATGGTCCGGCACAAGAACCAGAGCAAGAAGCGCAAATACCACATAGAGACCAGCACAATCGACTCGACACGTCTCGCTAAGACTACCAAGTTGGCATCTGCGAACCCTTCCGTGCAGGTGAACACGCATGAGCAGGTCATGTTCCGCGGCGAAGGTCGACGGGTCTGGCTTCAGCATCTCACAGAATAGCAAGCTATCCAGAAGCTAGAGCCACGTGCCAGCATATATCTAGCAGGTTGAACAAATACGCCATCGAAGCAAATTAATGTGAGGTGCCATGAATTGCATTGAACCACTGCAGCTAACTACCAAAACCTCGTCTATTCCTCATGTTTGCTGCCTAGAATGTCGTTCTCCGTGAGCTCCAGTACGTCCTCACCCGTAACGAAGCGGACCTTCTCTCCCTTGTCCTTCAGCAGACTCTCCACGTCCGTACCGTCATCCTCGAACCAGCCCAAACGGTCGGCAATGAGGTGGAGGTTCTCACAGCCAGGGCAACGCACGAGCACCACGCCCTTGTAGTAGGCGTGTTTGCTGATGGTCTTAACCGAGCGCGTCTCGCACACGCTGCACGTGTAGACCATGACGAACTTCTCGCCGGGGCTTTCGACGCCAGGTGCACCCATAGTAGAGTCCGTAGCAGAGTCCGTAGACTCGATGGAATGCAACGGTGTGTTATTGTCATCTTCGGGTTTCGAGGCGAAGCAGCGGCACTGGCTGTGGACGTGAGGGAACGCGACGCTAGTAGCTCGCAGTAGTGGCGAAGGGTTGGCCGTGCATATCCGGCGCAGACCTGGGGACGACAGCGACTGGGACGAAGCACGGGAGCGCAGCACAGGCGCGCACCGGACGAGAGCTCGACCCCACATGATTGAGTAGCTTTGGAAATTCTAACATACAAATTTACTGGTTGGAGCTCAAATTTAAGGTTACGGAAACTAAAGTTTAATAATAGTTCGAGGAGCTCATCTGGAACTTTATGTGTACCCATCTGGAAGTCGGACTTGAAAAGATACCTACGCTATGCGGCTCTTGCTACTGTTGGCGCTGTGCGTAGAGCTGGGAGACGCGTTTATCAGTTTGGCGTCTGTGACACCAGCTGTGCCAAATGCAGGCGTCACTGGGACGGTGGACGTGGCGTTCACGACGAGCATCGACGTTCCAGATGGCGGGACGATCGTGGTGACGTTCCCCTCCACTTTCTACGTGGATTCTGCCTCGGCACTTTCCAATCCGGTGGGGTTTGATTCAACCAGCACCATTGTAGCATCGTCTGCTACTGGTGTGGTGACCATCACTATTGCCACGACTGATGCTGTAGCTGGAGCCATCTCCTTCACGTTGGATAGCATCTCGTATCCAGGTTGAAATGGTTTTACAGTATCAGTTCTTGTTGCAAAGACTTACATCGGTATGCTGGTTACTTGTAGGTTTGGGCACAACTTCTAGTTATTCGATTCGTACGAAGAATGCGGGTGGATCGACGCTAGAGTCGACTACAGTATCAGGATCCTCATTCACCTCATGGACCATGACCACTGCTGCAACGGTGACGGCTGCTTCTGCCTTCGCCGGCAGAACAACATCGTACACAATAGGTTTCACGACCGATGTCACGTTGCGTATTGGGAGCGTAATTGCGTTGAAAATTCCAATACTCACCGGCAGCGCGATCGTCTTCACTGGTGCTACCCTTGGAGCTTTGGTTGGCATCGATCCCGCCTCAACTGTGCTGCGAGTGGCATCGCCATATATTCTCCTAACAATTGCTGGTCAAGACATCGCGGCTGGATCAACCGTGCAGATCACGTACAACAACATCATCAACGCTGCAGCACAGCAAACGCCAGCGTTTGACGTGGACACACGACACCCAAACGGTGCCATTTTTCAGGTTGGAGTTGCGACGAATGGACTCACTTTCACGAGCACTACACTCCCATCAGCGACATTAACTCCCGCATCCTATTGGGCTGGGGTCACGACGAATTACAACGTTGTGTTCGCTAACTTGGCCTACCTGTCATCGGGAAGTCGAGTGGACATTACTTTTCCAGCTACCTTTGACATTAGCGGCATAAGTTTGACCCGTACCACCAATTTTCCCACTGTGAACACCGTTTTCTCGGTACTAAGCGCAACTACAGCCAGAGTAACGCTGATAAACGTTGCTTTAGTACCTGGAACCGGCGGGTTCACCCTGGACAACATAGTAAACCCTGGATCTACCTGTGACGAATATATTGTGGAGTATTGTGCCGTGGGGAGTTCGTACACAATCTCTATCAGCGACAGCGCTGGGAATGCATTCGAGGAGTTAACAACAGTGGTGGGGACGCCTATTGTGAAGAAGCCGCTTAGCTATGGTCGTGTGCGTCCGTTGCTCAAGTCTCCAAACACACTCACGGTTGCGACGGTGACACTGGATACTGCGACGAAAATCCCTCTCGGCGGCTTTATCGAGGCAGTTTTTCCTACTGGTTACAGTGTTGGGTCTGGTACGATCACGGCTAGTGCCTTGAATAACATCCCAAGTGCTAGTACTGATGTCACCGCCACGTCGAATTCGGTCAAATTACAGATTGCGGGTGGGAGTATTCCAGCCATTTCTGGGATTTCATTCACAGTCGACAAGATCACTACACCGCCAAATTCGGCCGTTGGAACTTTTATCGTTCGTACTCGAGATGCAGGAGGAAATACTATCGAAGAAGGCAATACTATCGGTGGTGAAGGGTGCACGTACGTGAACGACTGCAGTGGGCACGGCACTTGCACTCTGCTATCAAAGGTTTGTATATGCAACACTGGCTGGGGCTCGCCAACCGACATAGCGGACTACAAGTCTCCAGACTGCTCCACCCGTAAGTATTCTACCGTCGAGTGATGCGCTGTCGTAGATATTTTCTAATGACGTTGGTTGAAACAGGTGTATGTCCATCGGACTATGCATGGAACTCCATCCCCACAAGCACGACTACAGCCCATGACATCCTGGTCGAGTGCTCTGGAATGGGCGAGTGTGATCGAAGTGCTGGAACTTGCTCATGTTTTCCTGGTTTTGAAGGGGCTGCATGCGAAAGGAGTACCCTTTTGTTTCAGTTGTTTTATGTTGATCATTATTTTTCACCTTTGCTTGTTGCATGAGCAGTGAGTTGTCCAAACGATTGCTCGGATCGAGGCATCTGCATGAGCATGCGTGAAATGGCTGCTGCCAAGAATGCGCTGCCCATTTCTCCCCCAACAACCTATGGAAGTGATCCGGTACGTCCATTTTCAAAGGTGCCTCATCAAATTCATCCAGTCATTTACTGATTTATCGCAGTTCTCCAACACCTGGGACGCTGATAGAATTTTCGGATGCGTGTGTGACTCCGGTTGGGCTGTCGGGACGGCGAGTGGCGAAGTACAAGGCACTGAGTACTTTGGCGCTGACTGCTCGAAACGTACGCTTCATCCTGGCTCAAAGCCTGTGCTTTGGCTCAACTAACTGCTTCAAGTTGCAGGACACTGCCCCATCGGAAATGACCCTGACACAACTGCAGACGAAACCAACTGCCTGGGCAAGACTGTACCGGGAGGCACTGCGGTAGGTGCTACTGGGAATAAATGCCTGGTCGAGTGCTCAAACCGGGGCGTGTGCAACTACAAAAACGGCATCTGCTCCTGCTTTCAAGGGTATACGGGGTACGCATGTCAAACACAAGACAGCCTCGCCAAGTAGAGGAAGGAAGTTCGCATTACCGATAGACATCACTGTCCAGCTTGCTGTGTGTTTAAATAAGTATGACTGGCTGCAATGTCCTGTTCGCTTCCCGCCTCCGTTCTAAGGAATTGCGGTGTCGACCGATAGTCAAAAAGTCGGCCGATCGTAAAATTTGGCAGCACCGAGTTATTCCATCTGAAGAAGCAGCTCCTTCTCGTCCAGAGCTTTCTTCGTGCTGATGTCGCAAATGTAGACCTTGGACTTGCGCTTCAAGTCGATCTTGGCCAGCTTGGACGGAGGGAGGTCGTTCACTGTCGCCTCCACGAAGCCACGCTCCAGGAACCAGTGGGCCGTTCGCGTCGTCATCACGAACAACTTGGTCACGCCCATAGCTGCAGCTTTGCGCATAATGTATCCCAGCATCGCGTTCCCCTTGCCGAGGTTGCGGTATGTCGGGTCCACAGCTACGCAGCCCATCTCAGCAAAGTTGTTCTCGTACGGCTGCAGTGTGCAGCAAGCGATGATCGCTCCATCGCGCTCCACCACCGTAAAAGTATCCACGTTGCTCTCAATCTGTTCCTGGTCACGCGACACCAGCACGTCATCGTCGAGCAGCGGCTGAATGAGGCGCATGACGCTCACAATGTCGTTAGTCGTGGCCATGCGGATCCCTTCGTACATATGCTTGGTGATCATAAGACCTTCACCGTCGCGGGTAAAGAGCTCCTGCAGTAATCCTCCATCCACGTGTCGACTCACAAGGTGCGAGCGCTTGACACCGTTAACACAAGCCTTAATGGATTCCTTCAAGTACAAGAGGAAATCACCACTAATATCCGGATTCTGACGCGCCAGCTCCACATACTGCTGAGCCTGTTCAATGACGAGAGTCTGCACCACCGAGTTGGATCGCGAGTCGATCAGCTCCTCCCCATTGTGCATAAAGATGAGCTTGGCGCTATCCAACTGAATCGCGCATTTGCTGGCCACCTGCTCCGAGAGGCAGTTGAAGACCTCACCACTAGCACTGTAGCCGATGCTGGAGATGAGGACAATGTCTCCGTCATCCAATGCTGCCCGCACCTTGTCCACATTGAGTCGTCGCATTTCCCCAGTGTTTTTGAAGTCCACACCGCCTCGAACTCCAACGGGTTGCGCTGTAATGAAGTTGCCCGACGCAATGTTGATAGTCCTGGCACGTCCGGGCGAGTTGACGATCCCTCGGCCGAGGTAACTCTCGATCTGGAAGCGCACAGAACCTGCTGCGTCCATTGCACACTGGAGCTCCATGGGTCCCGTGATGCGCATGCCGCAGTCGAACCTCTGCGAGAGCTTGCGGAGCGACAGTTGCCTGTTCAACTGCGGTCGAGAGCCAGCCACCAGCACCAGCTTGACGCCGAACGTGTTGAGCAGTGCAATGTCGTGCATCACCGCTCCAAAGAGGTTGGACTCGACCAATTGGCCTGGTAAGTGGATGACCATGGTAGTTCCCCGGTGGAAATTGATGTAGGGCGACATGTCTCGGAACATGGCAGTAAAGGAAGACGGCCCCACGGTGGTAGTGCGGCCCTCAGCTTGCAGAGCCTGCTGCACACGTAGACACTCTGGGGGTACAATTGGCATGAAGTCGGAGTAGGGGCCTTGGTTATCGTCAGTGGGAGGTTCCAGACCCACGGGTCCGAAGCCATGTCCATGTCCGTGTCCGCCTCCAAGCGACTCATTCAAAGGCGCAGAGGGCGTGGCAGCCTGCAGAGCGACCCGGGAGGACGTGAAGACGCGCAGACTACCCAGAGACGAGCGCGAGCGGCCGCAGACGGACGAGAAGAGCAATCTGCGCGAGTTCAGGACGCCGGGACGGACCCACATGGAGCTTGAGCGGCGGGGGCTTGGTCAGCAGGGCGGGAGGGGCTTGTGCGCGGCCTGGCGAGTGAGAAAGTGGACGGCGGAGGCACATCATTGAGCAGCTCCTGTGGTGGTTGGCAAAACCACCCGACTTGCTCTTTTTTTGCTGGCAGAGCTTGACACGCATGCAATATAGGAGGGATATGATGAAGAATAGGAGACTTTGAATCAGAAGAGGGGAAACTGAAGATGGGTTCTGAGCGTTTATGTGATAAGAGAGTGTTGAAGACTCGTTACATAGGTACGGACATCCGTTTCTGGCACGATCCACAGCACTGCGCGAGCTTTTTATTGTGGTGCGTAGCGCTTCGACAAAGCTGTCGCGAGTTCAAGGCAGATGGAAGGAGCTGCCACTGTAGTAGGACTGTGGGGGTGCATGCATGATGCAAGGAATGAAAGGAAAACGTTTGCTGCATTTGACTTCGAGGTTACTGCGAAAATGTTAAACCGGCTACTTCAGTTTCCAGGTTCAGTTTCCAGGGTGCCGTTGGCCGCTTTTCCATGCGAATCACGTTCACCTACCTGCCATTTAAGGCTATTGCGCGTCATGTATCCTCAGCGCGTTACTTTCCTAACTTTGTAATACTTCGGTGTTGAAGCTGCATCCCACTCCGTCTAAGCTCAGCTTTGAAATTCCGTGCTGATTCCGCATCCCATGCCGGTGCTTGAACTGCGGCGGACGCCTGCAAAAGCTTCTGGCACCCAAACGAACTGCGACGCAGCAGCTTTTTCTACTGCTAATCAAAGGAACGAAATGTACATCCCACCCAGAAAAAAAGTATTTTTCTGTTGCTGGTCTGTGCAAAACTGTGTTCGGGAGTTTAGTGGTAATAGCTTTTTCCGGTGGCATAATTTCATACGTTCGTTGATTGGTCATTAATGCGATGCAACTGTATATCATTCGTGCCAGCTGCAACTGACGTGGGTGCACAGTGCACACGTACGATATCGTGGTGGACGGATGCAATTCATTCCCCGATCGCCCGCCGACCCCCGACGCCTTGATCCCCATCGTCCCAATGGCCAGCGCCACCCCAACGTGTCCGTATTTTACGTTTAAATTGCAGCGCCAAGTTGTCACTCTCTAACAGTCCACCGTTTATGACAGTCGCAGAGCTCAAGAGCCTGTCCGCCGCGTGTAACAAGCTCTGGGAGCTGGACACCAACCGGCTGGAAGCTGGCGTTCATTATGAACTGAACCTGCAGGAAGGCAAGACCGCCTATGCCCGCGGTGACGCTGCGCGGGACCCTCTCTTCACCTTCGTGGACCCGAGCGTCTTCGAGCGCCGCACGTTCAAGATGCTCTTCGACCTGCTGGACAACTACGAGCGCGAGGTTGGACGCTGGCCAGCAATTGCGATTGGGTGGAGAAGCGTTTACTGATACTATTCGGGTTGTGTCTCTGTTTCTGCTGTTCAGACGGGAGTGACGGAGCGGGTGACGCCGCAGGAGCTGGCGGAGAATAATGCCTTCCTGAATGCGGTGATCGAGACTGCTCCCATGCGCTATGCCCATGCGTACGTATTATTTTGTGCTGCTCATTTTTCCTCGACTAATTATGGGCAATTTGCAGTTGGCTGGTGAAGAACAAAAAGTTCACGGGGGGCATGCAGGACTTTAAGAAGAAACTCGAGTTCATCTGGTTTGGACTGTACCGTCGTGAAGTGCGCAATGACTCATCGGGTTTCGAGCACGTATTTGTGGGCGAGGAGAAGAACGTGAGGCTACACCCCACATTAGATGTTACAACGACGATACCTTTTACTAACGGATTCATGAATTTTTTGGTTCAGGGCAAGATCTGCGGATGCCACAATTGGCTCCAAGTGTACAACGAGGAGCGCAATGGCCGCATCGACTACCGCGGCTACATCCGTCCCAGACAGCGCGGATGCAAGTTCATGGAGCCTCACAACAAGGAGCAGTTGATTACGTTCCAGTTCCAATGGGAAGACGAGATGAAGCCTGTGTCCACGAGGTAAGACTCCAAGATTGCCCCAAACCAAAGTTCCAGTTGATTTCTAACCAAGGTTCTATTTGCTCTAGCTTGATCGGAGTAAGCCCAGAGTTTGAAATGGCTTTATACACCATGTGCTTCCTCAACGGCCAGGAGAACAACCACGTCCAGCTTGGGCCGTACCTGTGCAACATCAAGTGCTTCACGTTCGGCCGTGGCAAGGACACCAAGATCGGAACGGCCTTCCCAGAGGCTCTGCCACTCTCAGATGCGCAGGCTGCAACGAAGATCCAAGCTATTCTACGTGGGCGCCACACTCGCGTGCAGAACCCTCACGTTCGTCGTCACCAGGCTCCGCCCCCTCCTCCTGGTGCTGCGTGGGGTCCGCCACCTGGAGGTGCGGCCACTCCGGCCCCACAGCCTGCCCGTTCGACTGGGAATGCGTGGGCTAAGCCACTAACTCAACCTGCTGCCCAGGCACCCGCTGCCCCTGCGCCCGCTGCCCCTGCACCCGCAGGCCCCAAGCCGGCTGGAGCGTGGGGTCAGCCGCACAAGTGGTAGCTTCGCAGCATCGATCGCGTGCTTCAATGCAGACATATAGATAATCAGCTTTTCCTGCTTCTTACATCCGTTTCGTGCCCGGTTGACGTGCTTCCTGAATTAGGACACGGCTCTGATGGTTTCACAACCGAAGCTGCTTGATCTTCGAGCGCCCCTCCATTCTCTGTGGTGACGGCCACAGTAGAAGCAGCCAAGCCAAAGTCGCAGCAATGGAAGCCAAAGGCTCGGGCGACCGTAGTGAGAACACGTACAAGTCGTCCAAGGGCCGACCAGATGAAGCCGACCTCAATACGGACGAGTCGGGAGCCCCCACTCCCGAGGTGGTGGCCTTACGACACGGATACAACCAGACGTACATCGTCCGGTCCAGTAAGAACAACCTCCATGAAGTTCTCTTTCGCTGTGGCAATTGGTGCTACAGTGGTAAGGTCGACTTAGGCAGTGCCGAGCTGGAGCTCGCAGACCTGCCAGTTGTTGTTCCTGCACTACAGAAGCAGCAAGCGTCGTTGCAATATCTTTGCGAGTGGAAGGCGATGCCCTCGACATCGCAGTACTCGTCACCTCTCGCGACTTTATACGACGTTTACGACTTCATCGGTGCTGAGCTTTCCAGTGAACGGATTGAGCGCAAATTGATGAAGGCAGCGGGAGATCACGCGTGGGTAGACGGTGATGATGATGGCAACTCGAAGACGTTCTTCGAGCTGCAGAGCGGCGGCTACGAATGCTTCGACGGTGTGGACATCGTGGCCAGCAAGACCTTCGTCCGTGGTCTGGTGCTTCTGGTCATTTACTACCAACGAAGCTTCTACGTTGTACTGCAGGCGGCAGACGGAGAGCAGCCTCTGCTGGATGTGCGCTTTCCCGATCTCTCAGCTCACCTGCAGGGCATCCATTTGCAGAGCTACCGTGAAGACGACTGCAGTAATATGAAGAAACTCACGCTGTGGCAGGCGGCGAATGCTGGCAAGCACCAAAGTCCCCCGAAGCCATTGAAGGTGCAGTGCAAAGATGTTAGTGGCACAGGCTACAACCAAACGTTCCTCATCCGACGCACACCCCGTACGGAAGGATCGACAAACACTCCGAGTCTGCGCGAAGTTCTGTTTCGATTTGGAAACTGGTGCTACAATGGACACGTCGATCTCGGGCCGAAACTCGAACTGTCGGACATTCCCATCATCATCCCCATGCTCCGTCGACAACAGAGCGCTCTGGTATGTCCAATTCGTTCGTAGTTTACTCACTAGCACGATATCTTACCGTTATTGTGGAGTTTTACAGACTTTCATGTGCGAAGTTTCCAAGATGCCGGCGACTTCCCTGTTCACTCCGTCGATGGAGCACTTGGCCGAAATTGTGCCTGCCATGCAGGAGGAAATGTCCAAGGCAGAGCAATTCGTGCAGACGTTGGCTCAGACTGGTGGCTCCTTCGTCAAGAGCAAGGAAAACGTTGGGAGCTGGCTGGAAGATGACAACATCGAGTGTTTTTTCGAAATTGCCATGGCCAAATGTGCCGCTTTCCAGGTTAGTACACTTTTTCGATGACTTTCACTGATAGAATTACCACTAACTGTTCACAACAGGACGTCGAGGCAATTGCCAGCAAGATCCATGTTGGAGGGGTAGTTCTTGTACTGCTTTACTATGACTACACGTTCTACGTCTACCTCGAGAGCGGCGAGGAAGAGCAGCCTCTACTGGATACCAACTTCCCAGACGTATCGCTGCAAAAGGAAGGGGTTCAGCTCAAAACCTACCGCAACGGAGTTTCTGGTTGCGAGGAGCTGCGACGTATCAGTCTCTGGAAGGTCGAGAACGACTTCGCCGAAGACGAAGACGAGGAGGAGGACGCTGCAGCTGTCGACTGCATCACTTCACGCAACAAGGGCCAGTTTCGAGCCGATTCCAAGGAGGAACGCAGACGTGAGGAAGATGTCAAGTCGCCAACAGATTCAGACGCCAAGGCGAAAGACATGCAGTCGCGCAAGTCCGCGTTGCCCCATCATATTGCACCCCTTAAGCGTCCCAGTGCTGCCGCTACCAACCTCAAGGGAATGCCCGACAGCGGTATGAAGGCTCCATGGGATGACACCGGAAAACCACTTGGAATGCGAGCCAGCAAGTAACTAAGAGCATCGGATCGCTAACCACCTCGGTGGCAGTCAAATGCATCCCGAATTCTTCATAGTGCAGCAATTTCAGCAATAGGAAATACACCCAGTATTCAAATCCACCCACCACAGCGTTATCCCTAAAATTCCTCTTCAGCGACAGTGAGCCAGTCAGGGATACTGGTGCCTTTCGAACTCGAGTACTCTTGGGACGAAATAGCTGACACTCGTGCACTATCAGTTGCGGCATAAATTGACCCACCCACCCACCCTAGCATGCTCCGAGGGAAGTAGGTCTGAACGAGCTGTGCCCGATCAACATCCTCGGAAGCAGAAGCGAACTCGTTGTCGTGGCGAAGTGCCTCACGAACTTCAGCTACCACTCGCTGGGCGAGCCCTGGAAACACAGTCGGCTTTAGTACAATGACCTTACAAATCACAGGTTTTTGCATCAAACGTACCAGGAATCATTGCGGTTCCTCCCACCAGCAGTAAATTTTCCAGCATGGCCGCTCTGATGTCGAGTGGGGTCTTCTTCAAGACGTGGATGATACCGTCGACAATGGATGTTCCATCCGTACTGTCGTCTCCTACAGTCATAAAGGGTGTGACTTAGTCGTGGATTGTGCAGTAAATAATGTCGATCTAGCACAGCTTACCAATAAGCAGTTGCTCCACTGCAGTAGTGCGTAGATTTCCAGAAACCTGTCAAGTAGCCCGAATATTAGGCTCATCATCAACACTTAGAAATAGTATTCCTTTGACCAACCCGCAGAATGTCGTTGTCTTGTGTCTGGAACTCGGCATCAACTACGTTCGGCAACGGATCCTTCATCATCATGAAGCGTCAAACTTAGTGCAGTTGCATAGTCTACCCAACTCGTAGCATCTTACTTTTTGTTGCGCAAAACAAGCTCGCTCCAGGATATCTTCTGTCATCGCCTCTGTCATAGGCGTAACAACCTTGGAGCCGTCCATCGGTTGATCGTGAGAAGCATCCAGCTCTCGCTTAATAACCTCACAGCAGTTTCGACTTCCAACAGACACCGCTACAACAGGTAACCAGCGCGTGTTTAACTTCACACACCTCTTTCAGTGAGCAGCAACACAACGTAAACTCACTTTCATAAAGATAGGGCAGAGGGATGCCCTTGAACACAGGTAGCAATCTCGTCTCTGCCCATCCACAGTCCACCACCAACGCAGTGTGGTTGGCAGTAGCATACAGCACCGCCACCATCGAAGGAACCATTGTCACTGCCGATACCTAACAAGTAGCAACACCTCTACATTCAGCTCTTAATAATTCCAGCATCAACTCTTACAATTAATCACCTTGAGTACGTCAAACAGGATGTTGAGTAGCGTCTCCCGGAACACTCGGGGCAGCAGAAGATCTTCACAAACCACAAAACGCCGGCGTGTCGGATTCACCAGCAGTAAACTGTCATTCCCATTAAAGTCAGCCACCCTCAGTAATACCCCCAATACAAAACATAACTACTTACTCGAAACACAAAGCGTGCAGCTTCGGATACAGATATTGGCGCCATTCAGCGGCACTCAATGGCTTCTGCAGCATATCCCCCACCTGAACAGTACATTAAATCAGTACAATTGCCATACTGAGCCGCCACAGTGAAAGCTCACCTGCCAGCGCTCCACACATCGAGGCGCACGCTCCCCGGAGATGCCACAGCGGGCGTAACGCGCCCCCAGATCGAGCACGAGCGCACTCTTGTCGCTTAGGGAGCTGCTCATGGAAAACTACCGCATAATAGTGCCTCTGTATGAAAGCAAGATTTTCAGTTTAGTGACACTCGGAGTTGAAGAGAAGCTCGCGATGGCGGACGTTCTGCTGGTGCTCATCGTGGTCTCGCAGGTGGCGCTGTATCTGCTTATCGGATACCTTTTCCGCACACTGAACCGCAAGTACCGCGATCGCAACACCAGTGACTTGCAGCGGACGCTGATCAGCAGGCAGGCGAATGCGACTCTTTTCGTGTCATTGCTCGCCTGAGTTTGACCTCAGTTCGTGGTATTCTGCAGGGAGGAGGCGACTGGCGAACACCGCATCGATATTGCAACACTGTACGCGGGATGGTTGGAGATTGTAATATTCAAACAGAGCAATTAATTGGTAGTTTTGGATTTTTAGAGACGCAGAGGAGGAAGTCGTGCGGTGTCGAGTATGTGCGTTTGCAAACACGCAGCGGGTCAAGTTCTGTGTAATCTGCGGCGAGAAGCTCAAGCTGTCGCCTACAGAGAAGGCACGAGTGAGGAGCCCCCTAACTGCTCGACAAGTACGCGCAGGGTAAGATAGAGTTTGTCACGGCTGAATGGTATTTTTCTGACTTTGTTAAGCGGTGGTTTATCAGACGTCGGACAGAATGGCAACGACAGATCAAATGTGGAGCCGTTTCTTGGCATCGAGAGCTTGTTCAAGAATGTTTCCAGTACCCAGGTTATATGGTAAGATTTCGTGAAAAAGAAGACGGAGATGATAAAGCAACAGAAACCGAAATGGCTGTGGTTCTACCGGATGGAGAGCCCGGATCAATCATTATGAAGCTGCAACGGGATACAAGATTAATGAAGATTGAAACTGTTCCTGTTGGAGATACAAATGGGATCGAGTTCGCGACTGGATCTCCCTTATCAAGGAACGTCGATGTTGAAGGTCTAGTGGCTTTGTCTAAAGAAGACTTTCCGACCAAATTTGCGCATTTTGTCACGTGCACCTCATCTCTGATTGTACCCGCTCAGCTGGAAGTACTGAAGCTGTTTCTACGCCGTGAATATGTTGTCGAAGAATCAATGGAGTATTTTTGCTGTATGGATGATAACGATACCCGTTCGCTGGTGCGAATAGATTTTGCGTCTGAGACTGGAATTGACGCTGGAGGTGTATATCGCGAATGGTTCTCTCTCATCACGGAGCTGGTTATCGATGGATCACTGGGCGTCTTTAAATGTACAAACCACGAGGCCCAGACGTATTTCTTCAATGTGAATTCGAGGCAGTTGATTGGCGACGAGCATCTAGCGTACTATTTTGCTGTTGGGCGGCTTGTTGGCCGTGCGCTTCTAGAGGGCGAAGTGATGGGGTTTCACTTTGTACCAGCACTGCTGAAAATTATCCTTGGGATTCCAATTACTTTCCGTGACTATGAGGGTTTCGACCCAGTGACGTACAAGAGTTTGCTGTGGATGCTTGAGCACGATGGTGCTGATAAACTTGGATTGGATTTTACAGCCACAAGGAGAGATGCAAACGACAACTTGGTGACAGTCGAGCTTGTTCCAAGCGGCGGAGATATCCCCGTGACCGACGACAACAAGTACGACTTCGCAGAGCGCTGGCTGAACTACTTCCTGTTGGAAAGCGTGTCAGACCAGCTGTACGTATTTCTGAAAGGCCTGTACCAAGTGATTCCGAGGCAGATCCTCACACTTTTTGACGTGGAAGAGTTTGACTATGTGTTGTGTGGCTGCGACTCGATCGATGTCGCGGATTGGGAAGCGCACACCAAATGTTCCAAGAATCTCACTGGAACACGAGTCCTTCGGTGGTTTTGGGAGCTTGTTCGGGACATGAACGTGGAGTGCCGACGTCGGTTGCTGCAGTTTGCAACGGGATGCTCGCGGGTCCCGATCGGAGGCTTCCGGCACCTGACGAGCCACGACGGGCAGATCTGCCCGTTCACGTTGAAGGGGGTTCACTCGCCTTACATCCGAAGCCACGCGTGCTTCAACCGGTTGGACCTACCGTTGACATCGTCTCGACAGGAATTCAAAGAAGTGCTTTACGCCACTGTCAACACGGAGACGTACGGGTTTACGACAGCCTAGAGTAATATAAGCCAAGTATCCATTGCCGTGATCTTATGAGTGCACTTCTTGAGGTAGGGATGCACAGCTCCGTTGGAGCAATTTCCAGCAACTTTGAGAACCCAGTGACTCGCTGGCAGCGAGCAACTGGGTTTCCGACGAGGATTCCTCTCAGAGGAATCGTCGTCTAACGTTACGACACCAACGAAGCTGTAAGCTTACCGGATACATTGTACTGTAGCAGCTCTTCATTGATAATGCTTGGAGCGCCACAAAATTTGCTCAAGAAGCAAAAGAAACAGTTCTCTTTCACACAATCGTAAACCAAGGAAGTGCTGATCGAGCCGTCATCTTGCAAGCCGTGCACGCAATGTCACACACCTCGCAGCCGGGTGGCCGATTTATCACTGTTGAAGGGAAAAGTTGATCAGCTCCTCGCATCTTCGGAAAGTTGGCATTGAGCTCTGTACCGACAATGTATTATACTTAATTAAGTTTTGTGTATGGCTGGCAGGTCGGCAGCATTGCTGTAGTCTACATATGGGGAGGCTGTTGCCGTAGGTAACTTGCACCTGTTGGCAAATGTCACTTCCAAATCGTATTGATCTGCGAAGGGCTAAACACTCACTTTACTGCCTATACTAAGTCCTAGTTCCTTCGCGAGTGGATTGTCATTCTTGCGGGGATTAAAAGAAGGCGTAATCCCCATCCGAGTGAATCTGGCGCAAAGACGGAACGCCCTCGTCATACTGAAACGCAGTCACGCCGGCTCTAGATCCTTTTGAAGTAACCGTGACGGTCATTCCGCGACTTGTGTCCGACGTATTCCACTTTTCGCCGCAGTTTAGCACAACCTCAAGGACCCCTGGACACGGCCAGCATGGACGACGATCGCACCACGGAGGCGTCCATGCTGTACCAGGGCATCGGCATGCTGCTGCTGTGCGTCATCTTCTTCGTGGTGTGGCTCATGGCCTGTCGACGTAATCGCCACCTGCTCGACATGGAAGTCCCTTTGCTCTCGGGCGAGTCCGTCGACCATCGAATAGATGCCGCCACGCGAGAAGCAGAGGCGGGGTATACAGTCTGCGCTAGCTGCGAGTTCGAGAACTTCAAGCGCTTCGAGTACTGCGTGCTGTGCGGCGACAAGCTGCCGTCTCTGTCCATCGTGACGGCGGACGACGAGAGCGACGACGAAGAGCAACAACACCATCACCTGCAAAGAGCAGAGAGCAATGATGGAGCTGTCAATATTGTGATACAACCGGCGCACTCGGTGTCGCCGAGGCCGAGGAAAATGTCGTCGTTGAGTCGTCAGCAGCGACGCGCCAGGAACCGTCGAGAGTGGAGCCGGAAACTTGATGTGGAAGGGAACCTCTTCTGGTACCGCAGTGGGGGAGGCAACGTGCCGGTAAGCAGTGAGGTGGACGCGCTCATGCCTGGCTACACGGTGAGTTTTAAAGTTTCCGAGGAAAAGGAGCCAGAACGAGAGCAGGAGACGCCTGAAGGCCAACCTGAGGACGAAGGACAGGAGACTGAGCCCGTGCTCGCAGTGGAGCAGCCGCAGGAAGCCAAAGAGAATGATCAAGAGAAGCCGATATTGCCCACGGGTGTGAAGGTGGAGCTGATTGAAGCGTCAGCTTCCGACCCGGCGGAATTCCCCACCGGTAAGTCGGTGCTTGCTGACGCTGGCCCGGAGCGACGCAAGGAGACGGTGTCTTTGGCCGCTAGCGACTTCCCGTCCAAGTATGCGCATTTTGTGGTCAGCACTGCCTCGCTCATTGTGCCTGCGGAAGTGGAGTTCTTAAAGCTGTCGGTGCACCGAGACTACATGATGGAAGAGTCGATGGACCACATGTACTGCATCCAGCCGAAGAATCTGCGCTCGTTCATGCGTATCAACTTTCTGGATGAGAGCGGCGTGGACGCTGGTGGCGTACACCGCGAGTGGTTTATGCTGGTGAACGAGCTTCTGGCTTCGCCGACCCTCCGACTGCTTAAGTGCACCAACAAGGCTGACCAGAGCTACTTCCTCAACCCGCAGTCTCTCGCTGAGGTGGGCGAGGACCACCTTGCCTACTATTTTGCCACTGGACGATTGATTGGTCGTGCTCTCCTTGAAGGAGGCATTTGGGGTTTTCACCTGGCGCTCCCGTTGTTGAAGGTGATCTTGGGTGTGCCAGTGACTTTTGCTGATATGGAATATCTTGACCCGGAGTCGTACCGCAGTCTGCGGTGGCTGATGGACAACGATGGCGTGGATGACCTCGGCCTTGACTTTAGTTTAACTGAACAAGTGAACGGATCTGAGAAGATAGTGGTGGACCTGATCCCGAATGGAAGGAACGTGGCCGTCACAGACGCCAACAAGCGCGAGTACTTAAACCGCCGATTCCGCTACGTACTTTTCGAGAGTGTGGCCGATCAGATGTACGCTTTCCTGAAAGGTCTTTACGAGGTCATTCCTCGCGAGATGTTGCTGACCTTCGACCCGGAAGAATTCGACTATCTGCTCTGTGGATCCCCTGAAATCGACGTAACGGACTGGGAGGCGCAAACTATAATGTCTCCAAACCTCGAGGGTGCAAGTGTAACCCGGTGGTTCTGGGAGATCGTTCGTCAGATGCCGAACGAATACCGTCGACGTCTTCTGCTGTTCGCGACAGGCTCAGCGTGCGTCCCGTTGTCGGGTTTCGGTGGCCTCACTAGCTACGATGGCCGACTTTGCCCCTTCAACCTCAAGGGTGTGTCGTACAAGATGACCCAGTACATTTCTAGCCACGCGTGCTTCAACCGGCTAGACTTGCCTCTATATCACAGCAAGAAGGAGCTGAAGACGATGCTGTACGCCACGCTGGACACAGATCTCACGGGTTTCACGACGGCATAACCCCAGATCGGCATCATCGGATGCCGTGGTTAACGTGTATCTACGTGGTCATGCGTCTGTATCCGTCGAAGAGCAAACCTATTGTAAGCAGCTTCAAATGCTGCAATAATATTTTTGAGATTTATTGAGGATTTCCCGACGTGACCACAACCGCCCTACTTCTGCACGCAGCACCTGATGCAGAACAATGGCGAGGGCCCCACTGTGGCACTCGCCATCCTGGCCCGCCCTTCTCATCGAGAACCTGAGCGATGTCTGTAGGCGGAACCATCGCTGCAGCGTGTGCGCTAGGGCTGCTTCTAGCTCTGTTCTTCGGTTGGCTGGCGCGACGGTCGTTCAAGAAATTCGAGCGCGAGGCAGAGCTCAACGCGCCGCTCATCAAGTGCGTACCGGCAAAATACCCGCTAACCATCAACCAGTTCTGTATCTTGGAGTGTTTAACGATTACTGATCGCTCCATTGTCTTGCAGTTCCGAGGATCGACGTCTGGATGCGGCGCTAAGGTCGGTCTCCCGTATAAGCTTATTGGGTAGTGCATGTATTTGCAAAGACTGACGTTGTTCATTGTCGTTTTCATCCAGGGATGCAGAGGAAGGATACAACAAGTGCCCTGTGTGTGAGTTTGAGAACTTTAAGCGCTTCCGGTTCTGTACGATCTGTGGGCAAGAAATTGTGGAGACGGAGGGCAACGGTGACCAACAAGGCCCAGGAGCTACAAAGAAAAAGAAGAAGATTCTATCGATCTCGGCCGTCTTCAAACGAGAGAAGCACGTCAAGTTGACCTCTACCTCCTCTACGGTGATACGCTCGAAGCAAACTTCTTGCCGCAGCGTACGGGCTCAGCGACGTAAGGAATGGATGCGCAAATTGGACGTCGAAGGGCGAGCGTATTGGTTTCGTGATAGCCGCTTCGTGAAGACCGATGTTATGCCTGCAGCTTTTGCTGTTTCGTTTGAACCTGCAAGTACTGGGCCCAACTTGCTTCGACAACTTTCCGCATCTCAGGAAAAAGACAGCATGGCGTCCGAGGTAGCACCCAGCGATACAGCTCAAGCGATGCCAGTACCTGCAGACTCCTCGAATGAAAGTGGCGATGTCTCAAGTCCCGATGCTGTCGAACCCAACCCGGAACTTGGGCATTCAAGTAGTCAGGCACAACGGAGATCTACGTTTGGTTCAGTTGAGAGGTGCATGGCCAATTTGAAGAACGGCGTCCAGGAGTTGAAGTCAGTGCTAATACCAGTGTCGGATATCCGGGTGGATGCTTTAAGTCTCCCCCTTAGAGTCCCCATTGCCCCAGTCCGGCACACACCCTCCTCTGCTCCAGATGAAAACGGTGTAGCTTTGGCCGAGTTGATGTCTTTTGCAAGCAAAGACTTTCCCTCGAAGTATGCACATTTCGTCATGACCGCTTCAAGTCTGCTGGTACCTGCCGAAAGAGAACATCTGCGGCTCAATATTGAGCGTGCTACAGTGTTCCAGGACTCCATGGAGTCTCTCGCCTTAATTCCTCTCCGCAATTTGCATTCTGTGATGCGAATTAACTTCCTGGACGAAAGCGGAATTGACGCTGGAGGCCTTCAGCGCGAGTGGTTCGTGATGCTGAACGAGATACTCGTGGATCCGGCTCGAGGGCTTTTCGTGTGCGCTAACCAGAGCGAGCAAACCTATTTCCTAAGCCCCTGCACCGATTCCGACGAATTTCCTCACCAGCTACTCCATCTATCAGCAGCCGGCCGTCTACTTGGCCGAGCGTTACTGGAAGGCTCAATGCTGTGTTTCCATTTGGCCCCGCCGCTGTTAAAGCTCATTTTGGGTTATCCATTGAGTTTTGCGGATCTCGAGAACTTTGATCCGGAGGTGTATACCAATTTGCGTTGGCTACTGGAGAATGACAACGTGGGGTCTTTGGGTCTCGATTTCAGTGTGACTGTCAAGGATGGGGAAAGCTACCGAACGATTGAGCTGGTACCAGGTGGAAGCGACATCTCCGTCGTTGACAGCAACAAACACGAGTATGTCGAGCGCAGGTGGCAGTATTTGCTGGTTGGGAGTGTGGCACCCCAGCTGCAAGTGTTTCTCCAAGGCTTGTACGAGGTAATCCCTCGCGAACTTCTGCTGCTCTTTGATCCGGAGGAATTCGACTTTCTGCTTTGTGGCTCGGAAGAAATCGATGTGGAGGACTGGGAGCAGCACACGATGCACTCGGAAGGACTGCATCACCATCGATCCCTCAAGTGGTTCTGGGAGCTGGTCCGTGAGATGCCAAACGAATATCGTCGGCGGCTACTCCAATTTGCTACAGGTTCTTCACGGGTGCCGTTGGGTGGCTTTGCTGCTCTCACAAGTTACGACGGCCGTTTGTGTCCATTCTCTCTCAAGTCTGTTCCGCTTGTAAGTGATGGATTTATCCACAGCCACGCTTGCTTCAACCGGTTAGACCTGCCGCTCCACGTGGTTCGAGACGAACTAAAGGCTGTGCTGTATGCGATGTTGGAGACCGAAGTGTACGGCTTCACGACGGTTTGACAGTGTTGAATTGAATAAAAACAAACACTTCTTTTATGTTGTTTCCAGTTAGTGGCTCGACTGGCAAAAGCGTGTTGACCTACGCTAGTTGCATCGAGTAATCACACGGGCCGCATCAACAACTTTACAGTGCAAAAAGCGACACACTCATCCGCTGTGCCGCCTACCTCCTCAAAACTATTCGCTCGCAGGGCTAAAACATATGTGAAACTTTAAGTAATTTGTACCTATGGTAAAGGCTCTATTGAATGACTGTACCGTGTGGTACTACGTCTCAGTCACTGCTTGACGGACGCCATTGCAGATTTAGACCGCCGACACGCCATGCAGGCCGTGCTGGGCTCCCTCGTGGTGCTGGCCATCATCGCGCTGCTCCTCTTCTTCCTGTCGATGCTGGCCAGACGCGCGTACATGCGCCGCCAGCGCTCGCTGGAGCTGCACGCGCCTCTGCTCAAGTGCGCCACACGTCACAGACTTTCACTGGACTTCTATAAAAAAAATACCAACATTTTATTTTATTTTACTGCAGCTCGGACGACCGTCGCCTGGATGCAGCACTGAGAGACGCTGAGGAAGGATTCAACGTGTGTTCGGTCTGCAGTTTCGAGAACTTCAAGCGCTTCAAGTTTTGCACAGTCTGCGGAGAGGCCATCGTGAGTGGCGACGAGAACGCAGATACAAGCAAGAAACGAGCGACACGACTGTCGTTCTTGCCGCTATTCAAGCGAGAAAAGAGTAGAGTGGAGCTGGTCACACCCTCTCCGCCTAAAAAATCCACTCGTCGACGTCTACGGGCGGAACGAAGGAAGGAATGGACGAGGAAAGTGGATGTGGAAGGTCGGGTCTACTGGTTCAGAGATGGCAGGTGGGGAGACACGCAGTTTGCTGGATTCGTTGCGCAGTTCCTATCTAAAAATGTGTCGGATACAGATACAAAGTCGACTTTAGCTCAACACGATGAGGGAGCTACGAAAGGAGAGCCGTCGTACAAAGCAGAGGAGACTTTCGAACCTTCACAACACCCGGCAGGTTGTGACTCTAATGGGTCAGTGGACGGAATCACTACGTCCTCTGTTGGAATAGACATTTCCGAGCCGGAACCAGAGCAAGAGAACAATGGGGACGAAAATGCTGATGGTATCGAGCAAGATAGTGCCCAGCAACCTGTGGTCGGATCAGTTGAAGATTGCATTACCACCTTGGTGCGGTACACCCAAGATCAGCGCGTTATGCTTGCGCCGTCGTCTGACAAAGCCGTGGATGCCTCGAAGCTGCCACTTGACGGTGGCATTGGCCCAAATGACCAAAGTAGCACACCACTAACGGAGACGCTGGCACTTGCTGCAAAAGATTTCCCATCCAAGTACGCCCACTTCGTCACTGCAACGTCGGCGCTGCTTGTTCCTGCAGAGAGGGAGCACTTGCGGCTCAATGTAGAGCGCGTTAATGTGTTTGAAGACTCAATGGAGTCGTTGGCTATCATCCCCCTCGAGAATGTGCACTCGGTACTCCGCATTAACTTCTTGGACGAGAGCGGAGTCGATGCTGGTGGGTTGCATCGTGAGTGGTTTGTGCTACTGAATGAAATGCTCGTGGATCCTGTACGGATGCTGTTCGTGTGCACCAACAAGAGCGAGCAGACCTACTTCCTGAGTCCGTGCTCCAATGCGGACTTCTTGCCGGATCAATTGTTGCATCTGTATGCAGCTGGCCGTCTACTGGGTCGTGCGCTGCTCGAAGGATCCATGCTGTGCTTTCATCTTGCGCCGCCCCTGCTAAAGCTGATACTAGGCCACCCGCTATGCTTTGCAGACGTGGAAGACTTCGACCCAGAAGTGTATACGAATCTGCGTTGGCTACTCGACAATGACAATGCCGAGTCACTTGGACTCTTCTTCACCGTGACCGTGAAGAATGGCAAGAAATACTCTGATATCGAACTCGTTCCCGGTGGAAGCTTAATGGCCGTCACCGACACAAACAAGCGGGAGTATGTGGAGCGGAAGTGGCAGTATCTGCTGGTGGAAAGTGTGGCACCGCAATTGCAAGTATTTCTCCGTGGTCTGTATGAAATCGTCCCTCGCGAGCTGCTGCTCCTTTTCGACCCCGAGGAGTTCGACTTCCTGTTGTGCGGGTCCGACGAGATCGACGTCGATGACTGGGAGCGCAACACCAAGTACTCGGAAGATCTGCACCATCATCGGTCGTTGGTTTGGTTCTGGGAGCTGGTGCGCGAGATGCCGAACGAATACCGTCGACGATTACTTCAGTTTTCCACCGGTTCATCGCGTGTGCCCTTGGGTGGATTTAGTGCCTTGACGAGCTACGACGGTCGCTTATGCCCATTTACACTGAAAGCCGTGTCACTTGTTGGTGGCGGATTCATTCATAGTCACGCTTGCTTCAACCGTCTCGATCTCCCGCTTCATGTTGTGCGGAACGAGTTAAAGGCTGTGCTCTACGCGATGCTGGAAACGGAGGTGTACGGATTCACAACGGATTGACGCGTTAACTGTGCTAATAAAGTGTTCATTATTCGGTACGCGCGAGTATTAATACTCGCCATGAATCTGCTGGATGAATGGATGCAGGCGGCAGGAGACAATGATCTTGAGCTTGTCATGAGCTTGTACAGCGATAATTCGGATCTGCTAGACCAAAGACACCCTCACACTGGTCGCACAGCACTGCAACATGCGTCTGCTTGGAATGCCCACGACGTTGTGGGCTTTCTTCTTCAGTAAGTACTTCAGGAAGCAGTTCTGGATTCGGTGGAATTGAAGTACTGTTTGATGTGCTTGTAGACGTGGAGCTGGCGTTCTTGTGACGGACCCCGATGGAAACTCAATCCTCCATCTCGCAGCAGCCAACGCACTAAGCTCGCTGCAATTCATACTGCGACACCTTCGTCAATCATCGAACCTGGATCAAGACTGGACACGATCGCTCTTTAATCAACGCAACCGCTTCGAATACACTGCCCTGCTGATCGCTGCTGACGAAGGATTTGCTGAGTGTTGTGAAGCGCTGGTCAGTGAGGACGGCGTCGACTCAACACTTCCACTTCCGGAGGCATCCCACTCCACTGCAATAGACTTGGCTCTGCGTAATGGCCATCTCCAAGTGGCCGAAGTTTTACGCCGTCACGCCAGTGTCAGTTAATATTCTTCGGCTGGGGGGTCAGATTCACGTTGAAATAAATTTGTTGCAAATGAGGCTCCAGCTTTGTCAGGGCTGGCTTGAGTACTTCCTCCACTCCTTCAGTCTGTAAGACCAAAGTCCCAACACGCTCTGCAAACTCGTGTTCATCTGTAGCGAAACAAAAACGTCAATGTCACGGATCCACACAAAGCAAGGCACCTCCAATCGTACATGGTTGTAGGAGGCCTGTGTTGAACAGTTCGGAAACGTAAGAGTTTGCAAGAGCTTCTGATTTACTTGACAACATGGCTGCCAACCAAGGCTGGAAGGTCCAGAATCTGATGCTTTTACGCATCACCCAGTCGCTTACGATTTCCTGGAGATCCCCCACCATTCCCCGAAGTTGCAGAGGTTCCTCCTTGGGCCATTCGCACATAACAAGCATCAACACTACGACTTCCTGCAGAGGTTTCATGCATGATCAGTAAAATAATGAAGACCTCATTCATCACAGCAGCTTACCCGGACATCTTTACTCTCAGGGGCCTCAAAGCAGTCTCGCAGGTCGTCCAGAAAGCGACGATATGTGTCAGAATCGGCTGCAGCTCGAGCATCCACTGCGTTCCGTTGCAATGTCTTGGCCATGGCTTTCAGCTGAAGCGTGCGAGGCGACAGAGAATAACTCTTGAGTGGGGTCACCATGACCCACCCAAAAAGCACTAAAATCCACAGTCAGTCTACTATTTGCACCAACTACCCTGCCTGAACAAACTTACCTTGCACACGAACAGGCTTGCACCTGTCGCTCATTCGGGCAGCAATCGCCACCAGAGCATCCGTCCGCGGTGTTTCAACGATACCTTCAACCAGCAAAGCGCTAATACCCATCCATGAGTCTCACATACCAAGACCCTCGCTCGATCCACCCTGAAGTCACATACCTATGGGCTGTATCATCTTCCCGTTCATCAAGCAACTGGTAGGAAGCGTCCTCATGCCGGTTTTTCAGCTCCTGCAGCACCGCAACCAGCAGTTCGGATCGCGTTGGATGTGACGCTAAAAACCGACTCTTTAGGATCGATCGCAGCAAATGGACCCTCGCTAGACGCAATGCGTCTGCTGTTAGAGCTCCGTCTAGAGGCAGCGTTGGCAACGTAGCGACCGGGAACCACTGACGGATGCGCGTCTCAATGTCCTGCTGCGAGTCACCACCAACCGCGTCTTCCGCAGCACTGGCCCACTGCAAAGCCCTCTCGAGAGACTCGATGTTCCACTCGTGCAGCTGCGACGTATGCGTGAGGTTCGACAGCTTCACGAACGTGCGCACTTGCTGCTCCTGCTCAATGATCTTTGTGTCGCCCATTGCATTTGTTGGAAATTACCATTAGGAAAATGGCTCCATAATTTCACATCCATAAACTATGGAACAAAAGTTCCATTATGGAACGCAATGGATCTGTTCGAAATTGATGGCCATTATGGACTGTAATGGTGGATTGTATTGAAGCAACCGCCTACGACCAGGACTCCACGACGTAGCGCTTCTTGCGGGCCAGCGTCTTCATGACCTTCTCGGCGGTTGGTAGTGGGATTTTCCCTACCGAGCGGAGGATGTCACGTAGAACCTCGTAGACGTCGTTTGGCATTCGCTTGGCGGACCCGGCGATGTAAATGCAGCCCTCGCCATTCGTAATGAAGTCGAATACAGCCTCCTTGTTCTCTGCCAGTCGCGTCTGCACGTAGATCTTGTGGTCCTGTGGGCGTGACAACCATGATAATAGGTTTTAAGGCAAATGAGAGTGAAACGACTGCAAAACGAGAGATGCGTACCTGGTCACGTGAAAACGCTGTGTGCAGCTCCGTGAGGTCGCCAGAGGCTACGAGTCCACGCAACTCGTCACCGTAGAGAAAGTCCTGTAAAGCAGCAAAAGACCGTTAGAATCTATAAAGTCATTCCCAACACTGCAGTGGTAGACTCCACACCTTGCTTTCGTGACGGCATCCAAAGTAGAGATGCGTCGTCCCTGAGTTGTTACCACCAGCTTGTTTGCGCAGGAATTGACGCTCCTGTAGCATCGCTCGCATGCTGGCAAGACCCGTGCCAGGTCCGATGAGTAGCACATCGCGCACTAAAGCGGGTGGCTCAAAAAGCCCCTTCTTGATCCACATTGGCACCATCTTCTGCTCCTTGGAGGGAGCCAACGATTGGAAAAACGACGAGCAAATTCCGAAACGACGGCGCTTGTACGGCGTCAAGAAATCCACGATGGCCACCGTCAAATGCACCTAAGACGTAAGAAAAGAAGAAAGTTTGGTAAGAACGCAGCTTGAACCAGTACAAAACACACAATATCTTACCCTTCCAGGGTGGAGGAGGGCTGATGATGAGATGGAGTACGACCGGGGCTGTTGGCGAGGAATGAGCTGCACCAGGATAGTCAAGGATACGTCCACGCTCGGGAAGTCCGGTAGTACTTCAGCGTAAGTCTTCTTCTCACGGATGCAGTAGTCGTAAAGCAGGTCTACACCCTCAGCCGAAGCGAGCTCCTCCAGTTTCTCTTTCTACGTAGCCAGCATCAACAGGAATTCGACGTTAGTGTTTCACTATTATGTCTAGAAACCAGTAGCAGATATTGAAACGCACCTCCTCTTCATTTGACGCGAGCAGGGAGAGTCTCTCGAAGAAGCTTCGGCGCGGGATTTCCAGAATGGCGAGATACTTGGTGAACAAATCACGAACAGTAATCGGCGAAGGCAAATCGAGCTGCTTGGAGCCGTCGGCAGCGTTGATCGAGATGACAGTGTCTCCGTCCATCTTCACGTACTTGAGCATATCGTCCACGCTCGCCACATTCTCGGGGTACACTACAGCAATGTCTCCAGCTCGGAACGGAGGTTCAATAGGCTTAGCACTCGACCCGTCACTGATATCAAACTCCAAGTGCCTCACATCCTGCTCCCAGTCCTCAGCCGTAATTCGGTTGTTTACGACGACCGGAGCGAAGTAGATTCCCTTCTCACGTCCCACCACAGTGCGTGGCGGAGCATAGAAATTCGATTCGTCCGTTCTTGGTGTCAAAGCCTTCGCCTCGTGCACTTCTTTAGCTGCAGCGTCGTGCACAATGACGGAGTAACGGGGTTCGAGAGGCTTCGGCGAGTCGTCAATTTCTACACCCACAGGCAGCGGATATCGCTGCAGAACTGCCGTCCAGAACTTCTCCAGCCACGGATTCAAGGCGCCAAAGTATCCGTAAGCGTGCTGGTCGTCTCCGAGTCCTCGGTCGATGAGTTCCGAGGCTCCGAGCTGCAGTAACCGAGCCTGCAGACGTCTAGCAACGGCGTTGTACTTGGCGTAACTGGAATCGCCCAGCCCGAAGACAGCGACGCGGACTCCTGCGAGCCACTGAGCCCCAAGCGTCTTCCGCAACAGACTGCGCCAGCTGTTGCGCATATTCTCGGGCGCCTCGCCGTCGCCAGTCGTGGATACCACGAACACGACGGTGGAGCATTGAGGAAGTCGCTGCGCCACGGGGAAGTCGTCCATGGCCGATACCTGCGTGTCCAGCAGATGCCTGTTGAAGGCGCGCTGCTGGATGAACTCGGCCACGTCCTGCGCTGTGCCGGTCTCGCTGCCGTAGAGCACCAGCATCCGCGGCGTCGAAGGCGCTGCCATCGTGGTGTCTCTGATCTGATTGGGCTATGACACGGTTGCAATGAGCGTTGTGGACACAAAAGGTGACGCGCCATTACACAAAAGGTGACGCGGCGCAATAGTTTGTGATGCGCAATTTCTCTGTTGCCCAAACCCGTCAAGATTATCACCCTTGTACCGACTCCTAGTGCTTATACTCCGATCGCGCGCGTGTACACGCGCGTCCGCCTTGAAGACAAGACTGGCAGGATCACTACTACGTCTTTCATGTCTGAGCCGATTTTCGGCGTCGGATTCGCGTTGGATGGCGCCCGGCGGTGTTTCCCATTTCCGGAATTTCTATCACTCTTATACTTTCGAAGGAAATCTTATACATTCGATAGAGTCATAAGATATAATAAATAGAAGGTATTTTGAAGAGTTTTGAACTCGTCTGATGCGAACTCGTCTGATGCGTCTGATGCGTCTGATTCTGCTGCTGCAACAGCCGGATTCCATGCAAGTTTCTTTAGCCTATCACGTAGCAAATATCGCTGTATGTAAATGCTCTTGGACGGGTGTGGGAACAGCCGGATAAATTGCGGACAGATCCTATCATATAGCATACCTCATTAAAGGAAATGTGTATGCTGTTTGAAAGGCTACATGCCGTATGAGAGGTTCTTGGGGAAAATCTCTTGGGAGCGTACCGCGATGCCCCTGCTGTGGGCGGGTATTTGCGCATTGCGTACTTGCCGTCTTCCTCCGCTCCAGGATGGTTTGCAAAGTGGAGCTCGTTTGAGGGCTTGTCTTCGTATCTTGCTTGGTGTGTGTGGTGTTCCAAGTCGGGGATCACCGGAACTTTCCTGCTGATTCCCTGCCGGGAAGTCGTAAACGATTGAGATGTTAAACAGCATCTAAGGTTATGAGTCGTACACGACACCAACGGCATCCAGCAAGCAGCGCGGTGCATGTACGCTCCCAAGGGCGTTCCGGCGCAGACTTGCCATTGGCCGACTGCAAGGCGCGTCACCGGATCGTCTACATAAATGATCCATTAAGTTGCGAGCGTACGGAGCTGCTGACGTACTTACATACAAAAGCCAAGTCAAACGTCCCAGCGGTCCAAAAGCCTCTCACCATGTTCAACATCCGCCATCCTCGACACTTCCGAATTTGCCTCGCCAAGCTCAAGCGCCTCCGCCTTCGCCATGCTTTCGTCCAAGATCCACCGCTCCGTCCTGCCCAGCGCCGCCTCGGCCTCGCGCCGCTTCTTCCACGCTGAGGTGCACAACAAGGAGCTGATCCAGTCCGCGGGCTTCATCAACGGCAAGTGGGTCGAGGCCCACTCCAACAAGCACTTCGCCGTCATGGACCCGTCGACCGACAAGGAGATCGCGCGCGTCGCCAACATGGGGCGCGTGGAGACTCATGAGGCCATCGCGGCGGCTCTGGCGGCCCAGAAGAAGTGGCGCAAGACCACACCCGCGGCCCGTTCCGTCTTGCTCAAGAAGTGGCACGCTGCCATTGTGGCCAACACGGAAGATCTGGCCGTCATCGCCTCCGTGGAGAGCGGGAAGCCTCTTCCGGAAGCCAAGGGCGAAGTGGCCTACGCCGCCGGCTTCATCGACTTCTACGCGCATGAGATCATGCACTGGAGCGGCTTTATGCCCTCCACCTCAGCTGTGGACCACAAGATCATGGCAATCAAGGAGCCCGTGGGTGTCTGTGGCATTGTCACGCCCTGGAACTTTCCCCTGGCTATGATCACTCGCAAACTTGGCCCTTGTTTGGCTGCTGGGTGCACCGCTGTGGTGAAGCCTGCAGCCGAGACGCCACTGTCTGCTTTGGCGCTGGCTAAGCTGGCCGATGATGTCGGTATCCCGGCCGGCGTCATTAACGTGGTGCCGTCCCCTAACGACAAGGCTGCTGAAGTGGGAGGAGCTCTGACTAGCAGCCACGACGTCCGCAAAATCTCGTTCACCGGTTCGACTCGTGTGGGCAAATTGCTGATGGAGCAATCGGCCGAGACCGTGAAGCGCGTGTCGCTAGAGCTCGGTGGCAACGCGCCGTTCATTGTGTTCGAAGACGCCGACCTGGACAAGGCCCTGGACGGGCTCATGGCCTCCAAGTTCCGCAACACTGGCCAGACGTGCGTGTGCAGCAACCGCATCTTCATCCACGCCAGTATCTACGACGAGTTCGCCGCCAAGCTCGTGGAACGTGTCAAGAAGCTCAAGATGGGTCCACCACGCGAGGAAGGAGTGAACCTCGGCCCACTGATTGGCCCCAATGCGTTCTTGAAGACCTCGGAGCTGGTGGAGGACGCTGTCACGAACGGCGCGACGGCTCTGGTTGGTGGCAAGCGCAGCGACATTGGCCGCAACTTCTACGAGGCTACGGTGCTGGCTCATGTTGACGACACGATGCGCGTCTGGAGCGAGGAGATCTTCGGGCCCGTTGTGCCGCTCTTCAAGTTTTCTACTGAGGAGGAGGTGATCGAGATGGCCAACGGCACGGAGGCCGGTCTGGCCGGGTACTTCTTCTCGCAGAACCTGTCGCGCACGTGGCGCGTTGCATCTGCACTGGACTGCGGTATGATTGGAGTGAACACTGGCGTCATCTCGAACGTGCAGGCTCCGTTCGGAGGTGTGAAGCAGTCCGGACTGGGACGTGAAGGCTCGTTCATGGGTCTGGAGGAGTACCAGGAGACGAAGATGGTGTGCGTGGGCGGACTAGAGCAGTAAGTTGCCATTGTGAGTAGTTGTGTTACTGGCAAAATAAAGTTATACTACGTTGTAGTTCAGATCCGCTCATGCCGGTAGTGCCCACGTTGTTTCACCAGTCATCATGTTGTAGTAGTAGGTCCTACCGCTGCTGTCCTGCAACTCTTGCCAGTCATTTGAAGCTTTTGCAGTGCTGACATCCACCATAGACGGATTGTTCCAGCTTGTCTCCCCTGTTACCTGGTTGCAGTAGTACGTAGCGCCACTGCTTTCGTCTCGACATTCAATCCAAGAATTTGACGCTGGATCAACAGATTTGTTTGCTTCCGATACTTCAATTGCGGTCACAGTCTTCGTCTCTTCTTCTTTCGCCTTCCGCTCGGTCACTACTTGGCTCTGCTCGCGAATGAAAATCTGCTGGACAATCGCTTCAGCCTTTTTCCAGTCCTTCTCAACGATGGTCGCTTCCAGCCAGCTCATGTGTTGATCCCGAGATGAATATGGCACGGGGGCTTCTCGAAGCAGCTTCACCTGTGCGAACAGAGCCAAGGAGATCTGGTCGTCTGTATCGGATGTATCCCGAGCACTACGAGGGGAGAGAGACCACCGTGATTCTCCTGTCACTTCGTTGTAGTAATACGAATTCTGCGTCTCTGGATCAACCAGCTCCACCCACTTCTTGCCAAGAGTGCGAACTTTTGTCGACCGAGTTGTGAGAGCGCTGCTACCGTCATCATTGACCTTTTGGTGGGCCATTTCAAACCATTTCCGAGCGGAGCTACTCGCACTTCGTCCACTAGCAAACGTTTCGTAGTTAACGTCGAAGTCTTGAGGCTTTTCCCATCGATATTCGTTCGTCAGTGCGTTGTAGTAGTACGTCATGCCATTGTCCGCATCAGTGTGCTCAGTCCAAATCGGCCTGTGAGTCCTCGAGCTCGTGACGAGCTTCTTGTTCGCATCATATTCATAGCCATATCGATATTGCCAATGCAGAGATCGAGACGTCCCAATACTACGTGCTGAACGTCGCGAATTCATGGTCGTGTCACCTAACGATGCGTGGACACTTCGTGGAGACAACGATGCTTTGATCTCTCCAGTTGGTGGGTAGTAGAAGAAAATGTACTCGGTGACTGGATCGACTCGCCTTTCCCACTGCCCTAGCACAGGCAATCGCACTTGTGTCGTTGCAATGAGCCCTTCTGGGTCTTGTAGCTGCTCCTGAAGCCATTCCTGACGTTTTCGAGACGTTTGGCTGTCGGTGAAGTACGCGTTCTCGATAGCATCAGGTTTATCCCACTGGTACTCTTTCGTTTCGCTGTTGAAGTAGTACGGAGCTTGGATTTTGTCATCGAAAGCTTCGTACCAACTGGACGCAGGCTGTCTGTCGCTGGGAGTACTTTGCATGATACGGTGGCTGCAAAGAGGTTGGTGGTCTGCTGCTTCGACAGATTCTCTCATGGGCTCCGCAAATTCATCTCCAAAAATGTCCATTGCTAGAGGTCGATGCCATCGTGTAGCCCCCGTCAATGCGTTGTAGAAATACTGTCGACCATCGGGCGAAGCCATTTGAATCCAGCAATTGCCTCCCTCTCTTACTGCAGCCCTTACGCGGAAGCCACGGAACATCCTTTGAATAGCGATAGCTGCACGGCGTTCGTGTCGAACCTTATCCTGCAATCTCTTGACTCGGTTTTCTCGAGTTTTCTTGACGACACCCTCGGTTAACGGCTCGAGCTGCCGCTTAACCCCTCGCAATTGTTTCTTTGCGTCGTTCAAATTTGTGGTCAGGTCTTCAAACGCACGTCCATCTAGCGCAGTCTCGGTTCGTTTGGCCCGTAGCTGGTCCGCTAGCTGAACTTGGAGATACTGTGTAAGATAGCGCTGAGGCGTTCCGGTGATGCGGCTCGAGTCGTGGTACTTGGTTTTAATATGAAGCGTTTTCTCGAGTTCCAGCGTCAGCGAACGCTCTTCCGCTTCATCGACAGTGGTTTTGCGCTGCAGTTGCTCCACTTTATTACTCAAGTCGTCCACAAGCGCCTGCAAACGAGCCTCTTTAGCGAACAAAGGCTTGGCTTGGTGACGGAACCGCTGCAGTTCTCGTCGCAGTTCTGCGTCTCCGCGTCCTCGGTGGCCTCGAATGAGCCGTTGGATATCTGTTGCTGCCTTCACTCGTCTCAATTGCGCTGTTAACGCCAGCTTCATGGCCTTCATGAATCCTCGAGACGCGTGCATTCTATAGGCGGCTTGGATCGAGTTGGCGGCTTCGTTTTCACGTGCACGTAGCTTAATCAACCCGATCAGCACAGCAGCCAAGTGTTTGTCTCGAATACCTCGCCAGTATCGTTGAATAGTTAAAGCCGCATTGAGTATCCGCAATTCGTCGGCTTCAGCTCGTAAAAGCACAGCGTGTCGTCGTGCTCGATGGCCACGGAACACCTTCTGCATTTGGATGGCGCCCTGATTGCATTGGCTTTGGTGAAGCAACTCCGCTAGACGTTGAGCGCGAATGTTGCGTCCTTTGTGACCTCGATACACCCGCTGGATATACGCTGCAGACCGGAGTTCTCGCTCCTGCTGAAGACGTTTGGCTTCTTTGATGGAGCGTAATAGGGTGGCATCAGAGCGCCCACGGTGGCCTCGGTAAGCTCGTTGCAGCTTGATGGCCGCTAGATTCTGCATGATCATCACTCTTGCTTGGAACTGCTGCTCGCAATAAATGTCATAGCGCATCTTCGCTACCAGTTTGCGATCGCGATAGCCTCGGAAGACCTTCTGGAAGATAAGAGCTGCCTCGTCCTCGTGCTCTTTAATCTTCCGGATCCGCTTGGCGCGGGCCAACATCCGACGAAGCTGCAAGTCCCGATACGCGCGTGCAATTAGCCGTGCTGCCTGATCTTCCAGCTGATACCGCTTCTTGGCTTCAAGGCGCTTTCGTACTAGGAACCCACGAACTCGTGCTTGGATCAGCGGTAGGATCCTCCGCTCCACATACTTCAGTTTCGCCTGCCATAGTCCCCCACGAGCAAGGCAGCCACGGATGGCCGATTGGATTTTAATCGCACTTCGCAATTGCAACAAGCGGAGATCACGTTGGCGGCACAGCTCAGCGGCGTTGGGCAGTGGTTCGAACCCGAAGAAGCTCGTGGCCCATTGCACAAATACGAGCTTGGCAATTAATCGCTGGAGGAACCTCCTCCCAATCTGCTTGCAATTCGTGAGGTTGAGCGTGATGAGGTTGGTGCAGACAGTAGTCAAAGCATTCACTCCGTCCTCCGAAACTCGAGGGCACCCTGCCAGACTTAACTCTCCTAGAGACTTTGTCAGGCCTCCAGCTCCCGAACCAGTAAGCTCGTTTAGCGCCGTGTCTCCCACTTTTTGACATCCTGCTAAACTCAAATACGTTAGGGAAGTGCAGTTCTGCGCTAGTGAACGTACCCCTCGAGCGTCAATATTTGGACTTCCACTGATGTCAAGCCACTTGAGCTGCGGACAGTTGGTAGCAAGCAGCTCGAGATCACTGTTGGTCGTCTTGATGCATCCAGAGAGGGACAGGACCTCGAGTTGTGTACACTGTTGCGCCAACGCACGAATGGCTACACTACTGACATCTCGGCATCCTGTAAGTCGGAGTGTGGTCAATAGTGGGCAGCCTTTCGCAACGGCACGGACGCCAGGATCATGCACGTGCTGACAGCCGAAGAGATCTAATACACGTAACTTCGGACAGCATTTCCCAATTTCAAGCAGCGCTTTGTCGCCATATTCTCCCAGTCGAGAGCACTCAGACACGTCCAGATGGCGCAAGTCTTTACAGCACTGGGCGATTTTAACAATGCCAGCATCGGAAACTCCTTGACAGCGCTTCATTATGAACGTCTCAATCATCCAGCAGCCTGCAGCTAGAGTCTGTAGGGCGGCGTCATTGAGCTGCGGGCAGTCGCTGAGATCCACTAACACGAGTCTGCAGTTATGAGCGAGAAGACGGAGTCCAAGCTCTGTCACCTTTTCACACTGGGCGAGGTAAATGGTGTCCAGCTGTGCTTGGCAGTGTCTTGCCACAGCCCACAGACCAGCATCCGTAATATGCGAGCAACCGGAGAGGTTTAACCCGCGTAGATTTGGCACGGTGAGCACCACTTCTTGTAGCGTAGCGTCTGTGACAGTGATCCCCGTGTCAATTCCGTGCTGATGCAGGTCAATCACTTGCTGGAAACGTCCGCTTTCGCCGGCAGCGAGAAAGTTGCGCAGGAACGAGTGCATCTGCCGTTGTTGCTTCTCTTCCAGTGTCATGTTCGAAGTCGAAACAGGTGAATTTGGTCTTGGAGGCCTAATTGGTGGCAAGATCTGGGTCGTCGATGTTGCAAGCCCCTTAGCTGGTGGGGGGCCCCGCGGCCGCTTCATCAACTTCTGAGGTAACCCGCTAGCAGTAGCATGACTGGTATTCTGGTATCCATCTTCACGCAGCAGCTCCTTGGTACGTGCTGCTTCTGGGTATGCTTGAGGGCTAATTGTCATAGTCCACGGAATGAATAACGTTAGTCATAAATAAATAACCCCCACTTGGTCGTTACCACCGAGAACAACAGACTCCATTTCTTACAGATGATAGATCTCCCTGTCACCTCCTGAATAGAGTTATCCTGCCATCGAAGCGAAAGGCTACCACAACGTTAATAACAGGTGCCAAAAGTGATCATCCGGCGTGTATGTCGTGCACGGAGTGGGAAACGCAGACACGAGGGTAGAAGTGACGAAAAATAATGACAAGGCCAAGTGCGTATTATTCACGTCCTGCGGCTTCATGTTGGTGAACAAGCTCATGCACAGAAGCAGTGAGCCCTACGCCAGCTCCCTCCACTGTGATTTTTACAGCACGAGTTATTAGGAGTAGGAAACGTGGTTCTAAATGCGTGTGGCGTACCTTCATGATGAAAGCGAGGAAGCCCAGCACGAGTGAGAAGAAGCTGTATCAGTCTTCTGGGACCTCCACCTGCTCGCGAACAAACGGGTGCAAGTCGCTGGGGCGGCGCGGATCTCTCTGCAGAGTCGACATACTGGACGCTTTTGATATCGCAACGTCAGACAAAATACCACGTGAGAAACTGCCGGGAGACGTCACTTCACCAGTCTTCGGTATCGTGTTGGTCAGCCGTACATACTCCGCACAAACGCTCTACGTATATAAGCGCTGCTCTTCCTTACAGCTACCAAATTGGGAGTCCCAATGGATATACGGATCAGCGTTAGTCCTCAATAGCTCCCCCACTTGGTCGTACCTCCAACAGCAACAAAGGAACAGGCAACAGACTTCATTCTTACAGAAAGATATCCCTGTCAAACTTGGGCGGTAGGCTGATGGACTCTTCCTATAGATCTTCCCTACGACGCGGGGGCTTCGACCGTTTGGGCCGACGATGGTATGGGCATTCCTGGACGCATAACGCCCATGTAGGCGGACACGAGGGCTGAAGTGGAGAAGAAGAAGGACATGGCCACCTGCGTCGTGTTCATGTCCTGCGACTTCATGTTGGTGAACGATCCCACGCACAGCAGTAGTGAGCCCCAGGCCAGCTCCTTCCACTGTGGTTTACACACACAAAAAGCAGGAATTAGTGCTAGTTTAGAGTAAGAAATACGCATAGAGCGACGTACCTTCATGGTGAAGGCGAGGAAGCCCAGCACGAGCGAGAGGAAGGCGTACCAGTCGCCAGGGGCCTCATCCGGGTCCAGCTGCTCCCGCACGAACGGGTGCAAGTCGCCGGGGCGGCGCGGGTCTCCCTGCAGAGTCTTGGTCGACATTCTGGTTGATGCACTTGTCTCTATCGCAAAAGTCGAGGGAATCGAAAAATGTATAGAGTTTTGTATGGCGTTTGTATTCAAAGCCAAAACCTGCCACGTAGTCCGATTTCAGACCTTGTTTTGCGCGGTGATACGCAGTGTGGCCGAGTAGAAGCTGTCGATGTACTGAAGGAAGTCTGCGTTGGCCTCGGCATCGTTTCGGGGCTGCAGCAGGAGAAAAATAAGTGAGAAAGAGACCTAAGCAATAAATGGACGTATTCATAGTCATACCTGGTTGCTGACGCTTTCTCGTCGTTTGAGTAGCTTCTCGTCGTTTTGCAGCGCAACTTCTTGAATCTTGTGACGATGGCGAGTTTTTAAATTTGATAGTTCTAGGGAGTGCACAGCACGTAAATTTTCGATTTCGGCGAGGTGTTTCGCCTGGATTTCACGCTGGTTTCGTTCAGCTTCGTCCAGTGTTTTCTTGTATCCCTCGATAAGAGTGCGCAGCTCCTGGGTAGCACAAGAAACAGCAGTTAGAAGAGATAAAAAAAGAGAGGGAATCGCGATGAAGCACCTTGTTTTCGGTGGCTAGAGCCTCTGTCTCGTCCGTTTTCGACTGTAATTTCTGCTGCATTTTGTCGAAAGCTCCTTTCCAGACGCGCTGCCATTCCCATTGGTCGTCTTGCTCCTGGGTCTGGATCTGTTTGCTCTCCTTCTGAACAACAGTTACAGTCCCAACATCTTTGGAGTTGTTGTTGCCTGGTCGTTCTTTCTCTGAGTTGCAATGGGTTTGCTGCACTGGTCGAACTCTAACAAGCCGTTTGGATGCCTTCGCTAGTCGTGCAACCTGGTTCAACAAAGCAAAACACTCAACAAATTGCATACAAAGCTTGTCTTGAACGAGGTCTCACCTGATACCTTGGCAGTGCTGGCAACGGTCCTTGTGGTGGCATTTTCGTGAAGGGCTCTTCGGCCACCTAGAAACAGCAGCGAATTAATATCTGTCGAGATTTTAGAGCGGTGAAAGAACGTGTACGTACACCTTCCACTAGCATTTGAAACAGAGTATTGGCATATTCCAGCACACTCTTGAGCCACGTAGGATTCGACGTTGGTTGGCTGCGGAGCTTGCGCACCCAGTGGAGAACTCGAATCTGCTGGTGCTTGCCAGTGTTGCCTTCTTGAGACGCCTGGGCACAAAGATCCTGAATCTGAGCCAGCACAGCGTGCAGGTGTTCGACGGAGTTGCTTGACATCGTGGTGATCCCCATCGGTTAGCGACGTGAAGAGTCGAGTGCTTGCGAAACGTTAACTGGAAATACCCCAAAAGAGAGAAAGAGAGAGAAATGGACCATAAGGTCACTACCGACTACACCAGGTCGCTCGGGAATGCGAACGTCAAGGTATGTTGCATGTAGCACGAAGAGAACGCTTAGATTGACTCCTCTATTGCTTAGGTATATGTTCGCGCGAGGCCATGCGCTGACGGCCAGAGCGCCCCCGAGGACATGTTCGAGCGCAAAAAGGAGACCCCGAGCAATATCGTGATCAAAGTACGGGAAGTGATGCCTTCTTGCTGCTGGTGCTTTACTAATGTGAACACATCACTAGGACACCGAACGAATGCAGTACGGAAACCACGCCTTCAGCTTCGACAATGTACTGTATACCTGAGAGTTTGTATGGATTTCACTATTCTAATGGGAAAATGTGTTTACGATAGATCTATTGGACAGACACGACTCAAGAAACACTGTTCGAAGCGGTACCAAACTTGACCACCCACAGCTCACTAGTGATTCATTAGGCTCACAAGGTGCGCTATCGTATTCTGCTTCAGACGAGCAAGAGCCTGGTGGATTACGCATTGAAGGGTATCAATAGTTGCTGCTTTGCGTACGGACAGACTGGCTCGGGGAAGACATTTAGGTAAATCATTGGTAAACGGTGGAAGCAAACAAATGACGTAGCTCTGCTCGTGTAATGCAGCATATTTGGCGAACCAGGAGGAGTGAAAGCAGGATTACTGTCGCGGTCGATTGAATATCTCTTCGAAATGGTAAATCGTCAGCAGAGCAAATCCAAGGTGCGTGAAGAAAATTTATTTTTCCAGCGGAATATCGCTAAGTGTTGATACGTTTTCTTAGGAGGTGACCCTCGTTGTCAGTTTTCTGGAAATCTACTGCGATCATGTGCGTGATCTCGCTCGAGCGTACGTAGGTTTAGCTCAACAGCCTGCCCAACTGCTTTACTAACGTCTACACATGAACTTCATGTAGGTACCTCAAGAAAACCAGTCGACCGGTGTCGTATCAAACATCAAGCAGCACCGATTGGTTTCTTCGCCAAGTAAGTTTGGCTCCATTGGGATGTACTTCAAGTATTGGTATATCGGTGACAATGTACTCTGGCGCGAAAATGCATTGAACAGCAACAGCAGCAGATCCCTCGAACCGAGAGTGCCGCTAGGTGCTGTACACTCTTGTAGATAAAATCGCAACTACTTTTTACCTCACCTACAGCTCTTGTGTCTAGCTTCAGCTCGAATCCATCAAAAGCCGAAGAAGACTACGACTACGAAAAAGGTGCGATTTATTCCGAAACTCATCCGGTGCAGATCTACTGACATGTGAGCACCTACACTTGCTATGCGTTGATAGCAAATTATGAGATTCATGAAGATGCTCAAGGGAGAGTTTTCGTCAAAGACCTCTCTATGGTGACCGTAACATCGAGGGAAGAAGTGGATGCGATCATACAGTGCGGACTGAAACTGCGGTCTACGCACGAAACGAAAATGAACGCGGTGTCGTCACGTTCGCATACAGTTTTCACTATTCACGTCTTCCAGCAAGGTACTGCAGCCAATGGACCTACTCCTCGACTAATTAGATAGTTCTTTTTAACGGTGTTGTTGTTTTGTAATGACAAAGTTCGAGACACAGAAGAAGTAATCTATGGGATGCTGAACATGGTTGACCTCGCAGGGTGCGTAAACAGTTGGAATTTGTGTTTACCTTCCGGTATTCTGACACTAACGTTTTGCTGGTAGATCTGAGCGTCTGAAGAAGAGCGAGTCGGACGGCCAGCGGTTGAAGGAAGCGTTGCACATTAACTCGAGTTTGAGCGCAGTGGGCAAAGTTGTGATGTCCCTGGATCCGGAGAGCGGGTACAACTACATTCCTTACCGCGACTCAAAGCTTACCAGACTCCTCCAGAACAGTATTGGTTCGTTTCAGCGTCTCAACTTGTAGGATGGCGCGCCACTGTCTCACCTATTTATCCTTGTAGGTGGCAATTGCTTCACCACCCTCATTGCAACGATTCACCCGATGAAAGAACACTATGAAGAATGCTTGGGAACTTTGCAATTTGCTAATCGGTGTCGATCGGTGCAGAACCAGGTAAGCTATTGGAAATTATAGTTGAATAAAAGCTAACCCAGTAATTTCGTGTGTCTAGCCCCGTGTAAACCATATCAATGGGACTATTGCAGACAAAGATCGACGCATCCGTAAACTTCAAGAAGAGCTGAGCGTCTTGCGCCGGCAGCTCGAGGGGTTACGCGCTGAATACAACAACCGATTTGTCACTACGCTGAACGAGCTCGGCTTTCAGGCCGAAGAGATATCGGAAAATGGCGAAATTAAGTTCGCTGTACGGTAGTCAACAATCTTAAACTGAGTTTCAAGTTGTTGATGGAATATTTCTGTCCGTAGGATGGTCTGGTGCTGAAATCAGTGTTCTCAGATGAAGAACCAGGGAACAGTATCACAGCCTCCAGCGCACTCTTGAAGAACAAGCATCTGGGATCTACAGGGCATGTGCAAAGCTTGCTCAGAGCAAACGGTGCGTTACCACAGCAGTTAATCAGAATTCTAGCTGCTTGAATGCTAAAAATCCCTGTCTTGTTTTCCCAAAAACAGTGGAGGAGACTCGGAATGACCGAGACCGCTTGCGGCAGAAATATGCCAACGCAAAAAGCAATTTTACAGTAGTTGTGGTGCGTACATGTATTTAGGCCACTAGCGTCGTTGTTTTGACTGTTCAACACTTATGATGTTGTCGTCTTCAGACGGAAGCAAAGAAGGAAAAGGAGAACGCACGCTCTGCAATAAAGGACCTAAAGCGCAGAGTTGCGACGCTGGAAGGCTGTTTACAACAAAAATCAAACGAATATGAGCGCGCTTTGACGTCGGAAGCGGCTCGGCATAGAGCCGAAATGCTGGTGCTTCTGAGCCGAAACAACCAGACAAACATGGAGAGTCAGATGCCGTACCAACAAATCTCTACTTCGGGTATCAACCCTCACGTAGATGCCAGTGAAGATCGTGAAAAGCAGTTTGACCAGGTAGGTCATTTGCTTCGATATCTGTTTGATCGTTATCCTGATGGGAGTTCTTCTTTATCTGCTTCTTGTTCATCAGAGATTGCGTCAGCGTGTAGCAGCCTTGCAGAAAGCGAAAGAGACCGAGATCGCTCTCATCCGACAGCAGGTAAATGGAGCAGAAGCTACCAGTCTAACGTTGATTGGATTCTAATGACGACGCTACTGTAGTATGATCAATCTCTGAAAAACAAAACGGAAGAGCTGAATATTGCCAATAGCAAGCTGCAACGACTTGAGGAGACTACGACAGCGACTATGGATGTACGTTGAGTACTGTGGTGGGGATTGTGCCGATACTAACTTCGGGCTATCGTAGAATATCCGTGAGGACTGCCTAGAGCTGTATACATACGTCGGACGGGTAGTAAGCGCTGTGGATACCAGCCAGCGGTACGATGAGGAAACTTGACCGCGGAGTATACTGTGTACTTGTATTTAAACTTGTTATTCTTTTCCACTAGAACATTTTCATTGCCGAAGAATATTCTGGCAGACACAACAAAGTTGCGGCACGTTAAAGCCATTGTACGTACTTGTTCTCACTGGTTATACCTAGGGATTTCTTTTTAATTAATTGTGGTGTGTTAGATGACAACGGTCGCAGCACGACTACATTTGCAGCATCCACGCTCTGCTGCACCATTGCCATCAGCAATAAACCGAACCAAGGTATCACGACCACTATCAGCGCCAGTGCGGAGAACGAAATCCACATATGCAACAGCTCTACGTGATCGAGTGAACCGGCCACTCGTTAACCAATTCACTTTCGACAAAGAGCACGATGAACGCTCTGACAACAAAAACGATGGACTTCGATCTTAATCAGCGACGCAGGAGCTACAGACCACTGACGGGGCTGAAAACACAGCGGAGTGTCGGCGTCTGATGATACTGTTAGAAGAAGAAGTAAGGCTTCATGTTGTGCTTGGAAGCTCGAGCGAACTGATATCTCACGCGTCGTATCTTTCACGTAGCGAAAGAAGACTCGTGCTTTTAAAGCTGCTAATGCTGCTCTTAGTCGTCAGAAGGACTGCAGTGGCTTGAGATAGAGCATTTCTCTTGTTGTTTTGTAAAGAAATGACCCCTTCATGTTCTTCTAAATCATGCAGCATCTAGGCCATAGCTGCATCAGTTGGCACTTTTGGCAATCTCCAGCATCTCGATTACAGACGTGATCTTCTCGCGAGGCTTTCTAACAAGTTCGCCGCGGCGATTCTCCTCAGCGTTAAGGCGTTCATAATCAACCCATCTAACGAGCTGCTTATCCGGGTTGCGCTTTTTAATGATCTTCTCCACAGTCTCCAGTCCACCCAAGTCTTCATTGGCACTGTTGTTGCTGTGAAGGAAGTTGCCAGCTGCAAAGTCCTCAACGATGCAACCGACGGTCTCTCGAGCGTCCACAATGTTGGTGCCAATGATGCCAGAGGGACCGCGCTTCACCCACCCGGTGCAATACAAGCCGACCACAGGCTGCTTCTCGCCACTACTTGCCGTGGTGACCACGCGCCCCTGGTCATTCGAAACCACGTGACGACGGTTGTCAAAAGGGGCATCTGACTCGATGGGCAGCGACTTGTAGCCGATGCTGCGCAGCACAAGATTGCACGGGATGTTCTCGAACTGCCCCGTTCCCACAGCACGCTGTCGGTTCGACTCGCCTTCGAGCTTCGTCTTCTCCACACGGATGGCTCCAACTCGACTCGGATCCTTTTCATCTGCAAGGATTTCCGCCGGCGAGCTCAAGAACTTGATCTGCACCACACGCTTGGCGTCAGCACTGTCGAATTGCTCCGCGGCCTTGACCAGCAAGTCGTTCATACGCTTGCGCGCGCGCTGTTCCTTGACCTCCTGCTCAGACGCAGGTGTCATACTGTGCTTCAGATCCTCAGGGTCGACGACACATGATACACCGTCCAGCTTGGTCAGCTCTCGGATCTCCTTCATAGTGAACGCCGCTTGTGCACTGCCACGTCGTCCCACGATATAGACCTTCTTGATGCTGCTGTTGCGCAGTACCTCCACCGCGTGAGTGGCGATATCCGTGGCAGCCAGCTCGTCCACGTCCTTGGTGAGAATGCGGGCACAGTCCACCGCCACGTTGCCCTGGCCAATGACAACCGCCGTCTGCGTCTGTGTCAGGTCCAGCTCCAGGTCGCGGAAGGCCGGATGGCCGTTGTACCAGTTCACGAACGTCCGCGCAGACATGACACCACGCAGGTTTTCACCTTGGATGCCCAGTTCCCGGTCTCCTGCAGCTCCATAGGCCAATACGATGGCGTGGTAGTTCTGTCGCAGCTCGGCGAGCATCACGTCCTCACCAACGCGCACGTTTCCCAGGAAGCGGAAGCGCTCGTCGGCTGCCACCTTGTCGAAGTCATTCATGACGCTCTTCACTTCCGGATGGTCGGGCGCCACGCCAGAGCGTACGAGGCCGAAGGGCGTGGGCAGCGCCTCCAGCATGTCCACGCGTGCGCTGGCGTGCTCTTTTAGCAGGTATTTGGTGACGTAGAAGCCTGCAGGGCCTGATCCGACCACGCACACGCGTCGGTGAGGGGCATCAACAGCAGAGCTGAAGCTTCGTGCGAGGCTGGCACCGAGCACGCGCTGGGAGCGGGTCAGCACCGACCGACGGAGCTGCAGGAACGCCATAATGGAAGTGAACCGGAGGAGTAGGTACCCGAGTGATAGACGCCGTGGACAGAGTGATGGTCAAAGGGCGCAATCAATGGCAATCATATCGGTAATAAAATGATATGCGGTAAAGTAGGCTGTTCTCAACACGATATGCTTTACATAAGGCTACTAAAACCGGTTATCTGGTGGTAAATCATTTCCGTTGCAGAAAACGACCTTCAAAAATGAGTTCACGAGCGCAAACTTGTAGCGTTACGCTGAGAAGCTTTTGGTGAGAAACTTTCACCACATGAAGGCACGCGCTGCAATTACAGCGGTCTTAAGGAGGCACGCAGTCATGGTAGTGCGGCACGTTGGCTGTGACGCCAGCACAATAGCCTTTACTTTAGTGCTTCGGTAGTCAAATCCTCTCGCGCGCCGTCCGTCAATCCCAGCCGGTTGCAACAGCTGCGTTGGCCGATCTATGTGGTTGCTGGATCAGGATACAGATACAAAATCTAAGAGAGTTCAGTTGCTGATTGGCAACATGGCTCCATTTACCGGTTAAGTGCGGTATCTAATCCTCCCCCTCTTGGCTCAAGTCGACCGCATTCCCCTTTGGCAGACCTCGCGCGCACCTCCCTGAGTTGTAGAGGGACATCAAGACACCATGAGCGACCTGCAGATGGTGGTGGGGGCCAAGTGCTTCGTGCCGGACGAGACCCACGTGTGGCTTGCGGCCGAAGTCCTGCGCGACGAAAACTCGGGCGACGGCAAGACCCGCAAGATTTACTGCCAGGTGGAGCTGCCCGACGGCGAGACTGAAGAGCGCTGCGTGGATATGCTGTCCAAGAAGACTAAGGCGCTGCTGGACGTGCACCAGCTGGAGTCGTTGCCCTATCAGAACGAGAACGTGGGCCCTGAAGGTATTGAGGACATGATCACGCTCAACTACCTGCACGAAGCTGCCATTCTCTTCAATATCAAGAAGCGTTTCATGTGTGAGCTACCATACACGTACACGGGCGACATTTGCATCGCCCTCAACCCTTACAAGTGGCTCCCGGACCTCTACGCTGAGGAGCAGCACCTCCGCTACCTCAACCAGCCCAAGGAGGAGCTTCCCCCGCACGTCTACGCCACGTCAGTGGCTGCTTACGACAATATGCGGCGCTCGGAACGCAACCAGTCCATCCTGGTGAGTGGAGAGTCCGGTGCTGGTAAGACGGAGACCACGAAAATCCTCATGAACCACTTGGCTACCATCGCCGGCGGTCTGAACAACTCTACTATTAAGAGGATTATCGAGGTGAACCCACTGCTCGAGTCCTTTGGTAATGCCAAGACCGTCCGTAACGACAACTCCAGTCGATTCGGAAAGTTCACACAGCTGCAATTCGATGCGAACGGCACGCTTGTCGGCGCCAAGTGCCGCACATACCTGCTCGAGAAGACCCGTGTGATCCAGCATGAAGCACCTGAACGCAACTACCACATCTTCTACCAGCTGCTGGACTCCTCTGAGATTGCACCGGAGCTGCAGCTTGACCCCAGTAAGCACTACGTGTACACGGGCGACAACACGGCGCAGAAGATCGAAGGCCTCTCGGACGAGAAGCACTTCAACAAGACACGCGAGGCGCTTGAGCTAGTGGGTCTGTCCCGCGACGACCAGAAGCCGCTCTTTGAGGTGCTAGCTGGTGTACTTCACCTTGGTGAGGTGCAGCTGCAGTCTGATCCGGCTGATGACGAGAAATCTCTCATCACTGAAGGTGACAGTGGTGCGAACTCCGCGACTCAGATGCTCGGAGTCACCTGGGAGGCGCTTCAGAACGCTCTGTGTTCGCGTACAATGCGTGCTGTAAACGACGTGTACAGCGTGCCACTGAAGAAGGAGCTGGCTATGGACTGCCGTGATGCACTCTCCAAGGCCATCTACTCGAACGTCTTCGACTGGCTTGTGGAAACAATTAACCAGTCGCTTGCTGACGATGCCCATATGGTCAATCATGTCGGTGTCCTTGATATCTTCGGCTTCGAGCACTTCAAGCACAACTCGTTCGAGCAGTTCTGTATTAACTACGCCAACGAGAAACTGCAGCAAAAGTTCACGCAGGATGTGTTCAAGACCGTGCAGATCGAGTACGAAGAGGAAGGCATCGTGTGGGACCACATTGAGTACGCTGATAACCAGGATGTGCTGTCCGTGATTGAGTCGCGCATGGGTATCATTTCGCTATTGAACGAAGAGGTGATGCGACCGAAGGGTAACGAGGAGTCCTTCATGTCCAAGGTGACGTCCCTGCACAAGGATGACATGGCACACGTCATTGAGTTCCCTCGTACGTCCCGCACAGAATTCCTCATCAAGCACTATGCTGCTCCTGTGATGTACGATTCGGTGGGCTTCCTGGAGAAGCACAAGGACTCGTTGCTGCCTGATCTGTCCGAGCTCATGCGTGGTTCGTCCAAGCCGTTCATCGCCAAGCTCTTCGAACCCAAGCCGGAGCCCAAGGCTGCTGTCGCAGAGGCTCCTGGTGGCCGCCGAAAGCGTGGTGGTGCTCTGTCCATCACGACTGTCGGTACCCAGTTCAAGGAGAGTCTGACAGAGCTGATGGCTACTATTAACTCGACCCGTGTGCACTATGTGCGTTGCATCAAGCCCAACCCGATCAAGAGCTCGACGGCCATGGATCAAAACATGGTGGTCTCCCAATTGCGATGCGCTGGTGTGATCGAAGCCATTCGTATCTCGCGTGCAGCATACCCGAACCGATTGCAACACACTGAAATCCTGGACAAGTTCTGGCTGTTTGTTCCGAGTGGCGGCGAGACTGCAGCAGACAAGTGCCAACTGCTTATGGATAAGCTGAAGCTGGAGTCACCGACGCAGTACCAGATGGGTAAGACTCGCGTGTACTTCCAGCTTGGTGTGCTTGAAGAGCTTGAGGACCGTCGTAAGAAGTTCCTGGATGCCAAGGCCACCTACCTGCAAAACATCATGGTTGGCTTCACGCAGCGTATCAAGTACCTCCGACAACTGGAAGCGATCATCAAGTTGCAGTCAGTTATTCGGTGTGTGATTGCTATGCGCAGATACAACATGTTCTTGAAGGGCCTCATTTCGGCACAGGCACACTGGCGAGGCATGCAGGGCCGCAAGGTGGCTGCCGATGTCAAGAGCAACCACTACGCTGTCATCATCCAGCGGTATGTTCGTGGACTTGTCAAGCGTCACCGTTACGTTAAGATGCGCGCAATGGTCATCCGTGTGCAGGCTGTGGTTCGTATGACGATCCAGCGACCAAAGTACCTGGCTGCCCTTGAGGAGAAGCGTCGTGAGGCGGACATGGCTTACCAGCTGCAGAAGCTTAAAGCTGCTCTGCAGGACGAGCAGGAGCGGAATGCTCAACTGCAGCGCCGCAGCAGCGTGGCGACGGCTGACTCGTCCGCTGCCTCGAGCGTGGTCATGGCTGACGCTGGTGGTATGATTGAGACTCTCACGGACGAGAACAAGAAGCTGCGTGAGAAAAACGAGGACATGAAGGTGACGATGAAGGGTTTGAAGGCGGAGATCGAGAAGTTTAAGAGTGACAAGGAGTTCTCGTCTGCTGGTAACCACGTTAAAGTCCGGCAGCTGCAGGATACTGTGCGTGACAAGGACAAGAAGATCTCTCATCTTGAGGCCGAAAACAAGAAGCTCACGGAGCAGATCGCGAAGCTTCATGAGGACGGTGTTGTTCCCGAGAAGAAGCCCACGCCGAAGAAGTCGATCTTCCGCACGCTGGGTTCCAAGAAGGAGAAGAAGCCTCGAGAGACTGTGCTGATGGACTCACTCACTGGCTCGGACGACCTTAACCGTCGCTCTTCGGAAACGCGTCCTTCGGAGCGCCACTTCCCGCGCATGCCTAGCATGAGCGTGGGCTCTCGCTTCTGGAACTCTAACAAAAAGGGTGACAACGGCGACGGCTTTGACGTCTCGGAGGTTGACGGCGAGGACAGCCCCACGAACAGCTCCACCACGCGCAACACGATCGTGAAGAGCATGGAAGTGGGCGTGACCGGTGCCATGTCGAGTCTGAAGGGCCGCATGTCGGTCGTGAAGGGCATGTACGACAACCGGAGCAAGCGCACGAACAGCAAGCCTGAGGAGACCGCGAACCCGTCCGACAACGTTGCGTCGACGACGGTTGTCACCTCGAAGAGCGCCAAGGTGAAGCCGGCGAAGCCTGATGACCGCCCCGTGCGCGAGTCGTTCAACCTAGATGCGTTGCCGGAGGTGTCTCTGCCTGTCGGTTGGGAAGCGAAGGTGTCGCGCTCGACGGGTCGCGTGTACTACGTCAACCGCAAGCTCGGCAAGTCCCAGTTCGAGCGCCCCACTTTGGCGTCGCTGAAGGCGCAGAAGCTGGCGCGCCAGAAGTCGGCTGGCGCGCTGTAAGTAGAAGAGACGCCGCGACAGCCAACACGAACCCGCAGTTAGCGTGCTGTCGCCTCGGCGCTTCGTGTTATCCCCATTAGTAGTAGTACGTTATCCGGGAAGCTAGGAAAGATCCATAATAAACATATCAACCATGTTCCGTACGTTCGTGCAGCTGCAGTACAATCCAAATTGCATCCACATGCACGCATCAATGAAGTGCAAGGTGTCGGTCGCACTTGTACATTTATTGGACTGAGGACTGTTATTACGGATACGGTAACATGCATAATATACCACCTCTGGCTGGCCTTCTCCTCCCCTTTCGTGCTCTTCTGTCCGTCGGAAAAGCAGAGGTCAGGGAAGTCCGGTGGTTGGTGATCTGTGTGGTCTGGAAGGACGTCGCATTTGACGCTTGACACTGGACGGATGTAGCTGATTTTCAGCTGGTCGTAGTTGGTAGTTAAATATTGGCAGGATGGGGTAGCTCTCGCTCTTGAGGTGCTAGATTTGGCTCGACGTTCTCAAAGCACCATGACAGGGGCTTGTTCCCGGTTCTTGCGGTACGGTCCGCTGTGCCGTCGGAAGTTGCCGTAATGCGAGTGGGTCGAGAAGAGAAGACTCTTTTTCGAGTCGGTGGTGCCCTTTGCATATGACAGGATCGGCGGGCTGTCCTTGCTCATTCTAACACGTTGAGGCCCGTCGGGACTGGTTTTTGTTGTGGGTGGGATCATATAGCTCGCAGCCTTCGTGAGGCCGTGGGCCACCATCTCCACCGTGGAAGATCGGCGCTGGCGAGGCACAGACATGCCCCGCGCTCGCTGCATCGTGTGGTTAAAGGCCGAGGAGAGTTTGCGACTGACAGGCAGGGGCGCCGGCTCCTCCTCGACCTCGACGTCGTTCTCGGTCTCTGCGTTCTTGATGATCTCCGTCATGGACCGGCACTGCGAGCGCAGCGACGTGAGCTCCTTGTCCACAGTCTCGAGTTCCTGCTTTAAGCCCTGCACCTTTTCGCTGCCGTCGTCGCGCTCGGATGAGAGCTCCATCACCTCCTTCTCCAGAGTCGTGTTGGCGCTTAATAGCGCTTGGATCTCGCGCGCCAGACGTTCATTCTCTGCGTGAATCTCCGCTGCGGACGCCATTCTTCGCCTTTGTGGGATAGACCGAGAATGGCAGAATGGTGTCACGGTGAGCGAAATTGGACAATTAATTGAACAGCGAGATTGACTTGAAATTTGTATGAATGGAAAAGACGGACGAGGCTAGGGCAGCCCGTCCTTGCTACGCGATTGGCTGACGAAAGGGCAAGGGCGGAACGAGGATTGCCACTTTTCGTTGCTTGGATGTGGCAGTTGCCGCTAGGAAGAGAAGTATTTGTTTGCATGCTAACGCCAGCCAAGCAGTTCAAGTGTTTGATTATTTGTGCGTGCGCGCTGCATCTGCTTCGTTGAGTAAAACATGCATCGGCTCTCGTTTACAATAGGCCTAATCGAGTGCAATCCAGCATAGATCCGGGCAGGTGTTGTTGACCCGGAGCTCAAGTATTTATGAAATTCACACACTAACTGCTTTCAAGAACTTATTAATACCACGCACCCTGCACCTGTATCCGTGGCTTTTACAGTTTGTAGAAGTTGTCACTGTGGGTAAAAGCTCGAGAACTCGGTAAATTTTTTAAGTGCTCAAATTTCGACTCCAAACACATCAGAGATCGGACCCACAAATAGACCGTAAACAATAACCTGAACTTGCCCATCTATGGCAAATTCCCACAATTGGCATTTTGCGCGAAACGACGCGAGCGACGCATCGAAACCAGAGAGCAACGAGCCAACAAGTCACTCGCGAGCTTTGTGCTCGCCACTAGCGTGCTACTAGCACGATATAGGCTGAGCACTGCCAGATCACCACAAGCTCGGCGCTTGCAACCAGACCACTTATATCACAGTACATGTAACGTTGGTATTGGATTCGACGCGTGGGGCGACGGTGACGTCCGCGTCTGTACGAAGAGCATTAGGGGCTCATCGCAATGATAGGCTTAGTCGACGCCCACCGAGAGCCTCGCACGACACGCATCGTCTGGATCGTTATTTGAATGGTGCCATCGGCCAAGTGGAAGCTGCGTTTGAGGAGAGCTGGCGAGGAGAGCTGGCGAGGAGAGCTGGCAATCGGCAGAGACTCTGCATCAAACTGACGCCTGGGCGCGACGAAGACACCTGATTGTCATTGCACCAGAAGCTGCCTGGGCAGCGGATGGCATCCACGTCCCACGTGAGTCAACGCCGCAACAATGCAGCACATACGGACAAGAAATATGACGTAGGGAAGCTGAAGATGTCTGTAGAGGTGTGGCAGATACCCTTTCATTGTTGCTTTTTGCATCTATATCACGTTTAGAAGGCTCTCTCCAAACATAAATTATTAAATTCGACAGTATTGCAAAATTCCTTTCAGACAAACATGGAGGGCGAAGGCGACAGTCGCGTGCACTTCTCCGAGGTGAGCGACCCCTGGTCCAGCTCCCGGCACGTAGCGGTGCTGCAGGCGCTCGATGCCGTCGAAAAGGTGCGTGTGTGTGCTTACCAACCGCGAATTTTCAGCCCCAACCGGCTGTCTCCCGCGTGTATAAGGCCATCAATACCTTGCGTCTAACCTTTCCCACGTTTGGATGGTATCTGCCGCTAGAAACTGGTGACGGCGCTACGAACGGCAGCCACCGCCATGTCACTCATGGCTCCGCGCGTGTCATCCGAAGAGAGCTCGTCGCTGGCCTTCAACTCGGCGTGCACTGAGTTCTTGCAGCTGGTCAAGGAGATCCACACCGAGCTGGCCAATCACATCCACCTGGTCTCGGACTACCGCACGTTCGCACGCAGCACCTACGGCGCCGAAAAAGACGTAGAGATCTGCCGCGAGAAGGTCAAGGTCGTGTCTGAGCAGCTGCAGACGCTTTCGCGCTTCCTAGAGGACCACTACACGCCCGAGGAGAGCTAAAAGGTTGAAACAGAGACCTACTGCGCGAAGCCTCGTCGTATTAATTCACGTAAATTGCTAGATTCCTGCGGAGTTGCTATTGCTGCTGGTTGTCGAGATGTGACGGAACTGGGCAAAGTGCTTCTGGAGCTGGATGCGCAGGTGGTGTTCGCGTTCCGCTTCCAACACCTCTATCTCCTGGGCCTCGTCCGAGTTCTCCCCCACTCGTGTCTGATCTTGCAGCTCCGGAACGTAGTCGCGTGCCACCGTCTCCACATTGTACTCAATGTCGGTGAGGACGTGATCAGCGCCAACCTGCTCTGACTGTTTTCTTGGTGAGAGCGGACGGTACCAACCACGCTGATAAAACTGCAGGACAAGCTGGCTTTGATGGGTTTCGTCGCCTATGAGGAACGCAGCTAGCATCTCTCCTTCGTCTCCTCGCTTGTCTTTCCATTGTAGAAGCTCCTCCATTGAAACGTTGAAGAGCTCAGCTATGCATGGAGCTGCTCCCTGATAGCAACCAGACATAGAGCAATACATTGTATAGATGTCCGTCCATCCTGGAGCTGTCAAGGGTTCTCATTGTTCAATGCGTACCCGGTAGTGGTGCGACAAGATGAATCGGACGCTGATAGCAGCGGCGTGCCATTTCAGAGAGTGTGGTCGCTCAATAACGAGTACAAATGCCAGAGGAGTCAGTAGACCAAACCGATCGACCTGCTCCAGAGGTAGCAATGAGTAACAAGAATACAGGGCCTGTGGTTTGGATGAAACAACGTAAGCTTACCAGAATCGGCAACAGATTACGGTTTGAGTTCATCAGAGTGTTGACAGCTTGGGATGTTCGAGCAAAAGCCGAGCGGAGGTGTACATACGTTTCATACTCAGTAGTATCTTCAATGGAGGCAAAGCGATCCTCAGCCTTGCTGGAAGTAAAGCATACAGCAGCGTTAGCGACGCCTTCGAAGCTATGAGCAGAAGATTTTCAGTAGGCCGTACGTATCCAGCGTTTTGGCACTATCTCCGACCAAGTAAACGAGCTTGTCGCAAATGATATCCTGTTGCAGCACCTACTCAGTAAATATGCTACTTCGAAACACGAAACATTAGCGAACAAACAAACCTGCAGTCTTTGCAACTGCAAAAGAGCATGAAGCAGTTCAAGGCTTTCGTGCTGGACGTAGACGTCAGTCGATTCCAGGAGAAAGAGGCAAAGTGGAACGAGCTCGTACTCTTTCCGTCGTCGATACTCCGGGTCGAATGAGAATGATTTCTCTGAGATTAATTCGCGGAGTACCTTCAGTAACAAAACGATTGTCACTGTGTGGTGGATAACTTCAAGACAAAAGCCAATTTACCTGTGCCCCAAAAAGTTGGAGACGCACTTCAGAATGCCTCAGCATGAAAACAATGGCCTCGTGAGCCTGATCGAGACAGTTTGGGTTGCCTACGAGCTGCTCCAGCAGCACTTCCCGACAAAGAGTCCACGCACGAGACTCTGCTTTCCAATCGTCGATGTCCCCACTTGCCAACACCCCGTGGATCACTGCTAGCTCACCGCCAAGACAGCTAATCTCCTCCTTGCACCGCCGACTCATCTTGGAAATCCGCAGGATGATGCGGAGCAAGGTCTCTCGGTCGGAAAGCGAAACCAGCGGTTTGTGACTTTGGGAGTCCTCCCCTTGTATGGTTAAAATCTTTAGCACCAACCGAAGACCATCCGCATGCTGGAACTCTCGATAATACGTGTGTGCATTCCCCGACCCGAAGAATACATGAAGACAAGCTACTTGCTCTGCCAGCGCAAAACATTTTACTTTTCCCAGCTTACTCAGGGAGCTGCAGGCCTCGTCGCCATTGTAAACAGCACTTGCAGTGGTTTTCTGTATCCATGACAGGAGACGTGGCAAGAAGAGAGCAACGTCTGCCCCGCACTCGCTCTCTAATAACCAACCGCCATCTTGTGTCGGATCGAAGTAGCTACAAAACCATTCCAGAAGCTTCTTCCGCTTGCTCTTCGAGGCTGAAGGAACAGAATAAACAAGGGTAAGCTATTGTATCGTTCCCATCGATCAACTGTACATACCTTCGTCCCAGTCACGGAGGAGCGTGCTCATCTTGCTTCTGGTGCTGAAAGAATGTCAGGTGACGACGCTTCCGCAATAGACGCTATTTGCGAGGCAAGTACACGCCGCCTGCTCGCGATACCCAAGTCTCGGGCTCTGGACGATACAATGGATTAACCTCTCGTGGTGGGCTTGGACTGCGATCCTCGAAGGCGTTGTGAGTCCACGCTCGCTCCACTGAGCGCCGGCGACGAGACCGAGACGATGGTGGACTACGACTGCGGTTTCGACTTCTGCTACGACTCTGGGAGGAACTTCGATGATAGTGTCGGCGGTGACCTCTACTGTTCGGGCTTGCTTCCTCCCCGCGGCTTCGGCTGTGACGACTCGGGCGACTGCTGCTGCATCGGCTACGACTTCGACTCCTACGACGCGTGTGCCATTGCGAGCGTCTACCTCGCTCTTCATCGAGCTATCGCCAAAAACGAGCAGTCACTATCTTCCACCATACAAAACCAATGCATCTTTCGACCTCACATCTACCAAACGTACCTGTGGACGGAAAGGGTCTTCTGGAGGCGGCGTGCCGTTTAAACGACCTTGAAGACTCGGTGATCTCGACCTATCGCTGTTCTTGTCGCGACGGTGTTTGTGTCTCTTGTGCTTGTGTTTCTTTTCCCGTTTCTCCCCCTCCTTTCTCTCTGTCTTGGACTTCTTGCGCCGCTTCTCCTCGACCACATCTCGACCGAATTCGTCTTTCCGAATCGTTTCCGCAGGACGACGTTCCGTTGAGGGCGACGAGGACGGTTCTGTCTTTCCTGATCCACTTAAGGACGACGACACCTTGCTGTTGTCGCTGTGGAAATCCGCTGCACTTGCTGCCAAAAGTTCTTGGACTTTGTCTCTAACATCGTCTGCTGGCGCTTTGGGCTGGATAATCTCACCACTGCATTTGACACACGCGCATAAATTTTACCCAAGCAGCCACAACGCGCAGGTTATTAGCACGTGAACATTACGCGTAGAGTGGGCAGACGAAACGCACCGCCAGTTCCGTAGGCCACCGCCGCTCATTGGTGCTCAATGAATGAAATGCGGAATAAATTTGTTATTTGATCCCGTCCAAATCACAAATCTTTCGTACTTAGCCGCACTCCACAGCACCACGGTCGCTCCCCCCACACTCAAAAGAAGGAGCAACCACCAGAGCAAGAGCCACCACCAAGCGAGCACAAGGAGCGACGGCCGCCATGAGCAGCCCCAGCAATGACGACGACTTCGTCACCATAACCACCAAGCACCGCAAGAAACAACAGGTCGGAGATGCCGCAAGCAAGAAGCCTCCCACGGGGGCCAACAACGGCGCCAGCAGCAGCAGCAACATCTCGCTCAGACCGCGCACAATGTTCGCCATGAAAGGCCGAGGCCGCACCGAGTCTGAAGGCTCCGCCTACCGCCCGCAATGGTCCAAGGACGGCGAGGGCTTCGTGTCGTCAGCCTCGGGCGGCCCCACGTCCTTCAAAGACGCGGCCACAAGCGGCGGACAGGGCGACGACCAGCGAGGCGAGCGCCGAAAGAGCAAAGTACTGCGTTACTCCAAGGAGGAGCTGTTGGCGCTGCATTTCACAACCAGCGAGGCGCCCACGTTCCCTCCTGAGACTTCAGTGGCCTCTGAGCACAGCCTCCCACCCGTTAGCACGCTGCCTTTTGACTACGAAGAGATCTACAAGCAATGGTCGCTCAACCGCAATCGTGGACGTGGCCGTGGACGCGGCAATGCGCAGCAGGGAGAACAGGGACGACGTGGGCATCAGGAGCGAGGAGCTCGTGGAGACGAGGCGGACGGAGGCAAGCAAAGAGACGAGCACCACCGACACAACGAGCGAGACCCGACATGGGAGCGTGGCGCGAGAGTCACGGAAGGAGCCCAAGGAGATGACGTCTGGGACGACGTGCTGGAACCTGGAGCGGATAGCAATGAAATGGTGCGACGATGTGGAACAAGTTGGAAAAGTATCTTGGTGATCAGAAGGCTGATAAGTGTGAATTGTGCATATTCTAGGACCTGTCAAGTATGGCGGAGGCTGCGGAGAAGTTCCGACGAGAGATGGATGCGATGCGAGAGGAGCTTCAGGGCCCGAAGGCCGACTCGGTACGAAAACAAAAAAAACTGGAGGATACAAAAATTAGCAGATAACTAAGCGATGCTGTTATACTTGATCAGGAGGTGATTAAGGATGATTTGGACGCGTTCGACCAGAAACTGGAAGATGCTGCGGCTGCTGGACAATTTGATGATAGCGACAATGAAGACGTGCAATGGGATGACCCTGTTCCTGAGGAGCAGCATAACGCCGGCAGTGCTAACAGTCCATTGAAAGACCACACCACGGACTTGTTGGGCCGTCAGTCAAGTGGGAGCCACTTATTTGATGCGCTGGAGCCGGCTGGCGAACAGCTCGGGCTCGAAGAGAAGAGTAGGTTGTCCCTGCCCCAAATGCAGGCCGACGAGGGGTTCGGAGGGCTGTCGTCGCTTCGACTGGAAGTGGAGGATGAGTGGTTTTACTTGGACCCCCAGGGACTGCAGCAGGGACCGTTTAAGACGGCAGAAATGCGCGAATGGTTTGAGGCGGGATACTTCAAGCCGCATCTGCCGATCCGCTTTGGTCGCGAGGGCATCTTTACGGCATTAGCGAACCAATTTGCACCTGGACAGCTTCCTTTCGCTGCACCCCCAACGCGTATGGGTGGCCTCGGAGGAATGCCTATTGATCCTCGCCAGGCTGAGCAACAGCGTATGCTTGAATTGCAGCGCGAGCAGCAGCGTCAACAACAGCAACAGCAGCAAATGATGCAACTCCAGCAGCAGCAACAACAGCAGCAACGAATGATGCAACTGAACCAAGAAGAGAAGATTCGCATGGAGATGCAACGCCTTGAAATCGCCCGTCAACAACAACAAACGCAGTTGTACCAGCAACAGCAAATGCTCCAGCACCAACAAGAGCAACAACGACAGCAGCAGCAACAACAGCAGCAACAGCAACAGCAAATGCTCCTGCAACAGCAAAGTTCGTGGCAGCGCAGCCAGCGCGAAGGTATCATGAGTGCTCTCGGTATCTTTGGAGGAAATCAAGAACCCAACCTGGCAGGAAACGACAACTTCAGATCGGATGACATGCAAATTCAGTTCCAATCTGACTACCGTACGCAACATCAGCGTAATCTGCACAGCCAACCGCAGCCCGTTGGCCAAGACTCGATGTTCCTCAATGATGACGTCCAGAGGCGCGATCAAGCGTTTTGGCCGAATTCCACGCCAGAAATGTCTGGTCTAGATAACGTTACTAGTCCGACAGCACCGGAATCGACTCAACCTCCTGCACCTCAAAGTCCACCCGCCGCTCCAGCGTGGGGAAGTAGACCGAAGTCCCCCGAGCGCCCGTCACCCGCGCTTCACGATATTCAGAACGAAGAGAAGCGACGGGCTGCTGACAAAGCTCGCAAAGATGGCCACAATGTTGCACAGCAGTCGCCACCCAAGGAAGCATCTCCTACTAAATCGGCCAAGAAGGAGATCAAGACTAGTGGTTCCGAGGAGAAGAAGAAGAGCCCAAGTCCATCGAAGAAGAACGGTAGAAAGGCAGAAAATGCCAAGGCTGAGACGAATGCTTGGGCTACTAGTGCGGCATCTGCTACTACATCGAGCAACTCAAAGTCTCTCAAGGACATTCAACAGGAAGAGCGGCGTGAAATGCTGGACAAAATGGCTGATGACGACGACAGCAACTCCAATCTTGCGCACATGGGAGCGCAGCTGAAGATGATGCTGGGCGTGGCGTCGACGGCGGTAGCTCCGAATGCACCCGCAGCTCCTGCTCCAGCCCCAGTAGCCAAGCCAGTTCCAACCCCTGCACCAACTCCAGCTCCTCCCGCAGCAAGTCCCTGGGGCGCACCCGTGGCAGTGACGAAGGCCTCGACCTCAAAGTCTATGCGTGATATTTTGGCAGAAGAGGAGCGTCTAGCGCATGAGCGCGCCAAGGCTAATGAGAACGCACCTACCAGCTCGCACTGGATGAACATCGTAGCGGGAAACAAGGTCGCTGCCGCAGCAATCCCCAAGCCATCTCGGTCAGCATTGGGCCCTGTTCCCGCGTCCGTACTGAAGAGCCGTCAGCAGGCTCGTGCCGCCAATGGTGCTGCAAAGCCTTCCCCTCCGAAGGCTGAGAGCGATGCGTCATTCTGGAACTTTGGAGCAGCGCAGGCGTCCGATGATGCGTCCGACAGTACTCAAGTGTCCGCCTCGAACGCGTTTGGCTCCAGCAATGTGTCTTCGGAGTTTATGACGTGGGCACTGAAGCAGCTGAAAACGATCGATAGCAACGCTAACGTGACGTTACTGGAGTACTGCGCGTCGGTTGAAGACCCCGGCGAGATTCGGGAGTACCTTGCGGCATATCTGGGATCGACCCCGCGTGTGTCTGCGTTTGCCACCGAGTTTATCCAGAGGAAGAAGACCCAACACAGTGGCAAGAAGTCTCCAGGTCACCAGGACGCCCAGCAGCGTGCATCCGAGACAGGATCCTCGAACAAGAGAGGAAAACGCCGCTCCAAGGGCCAAAAGATTGATCCGTCACTGCTGTTTGGCAATTAAGTGCCGACATTGAGTGCACGAAGCAGTGGCGAGCTAGTGAGTCAGTCGCGTGGTAGGAAACAAGCTGGACGGCACGTGCAGCAAGCTTAGGAATCAAACAGGGAATTGTGGTCATACCGCTTCAGTCGGTCAAGATGGAAATGGCTTCATCTCCGACGTGTGGTACAGTGTTCCAATCGTATCTAATTGGGATAAATTTTACAACATTGGGGAGGAAGAAACAGAAAATTATAACCGGCGGACCAGGGCGAGGGCTACAATTGCGGCGTGATGGACGAGGAGATGAAGAGCGCGACGACGACGGAGGTGGTGCCGGCTGCGGCCTCCAGTGAGGAGAAGCGCTTTGAGATCAAGAAGTGGAACGCTGTGGCGCTCTGGTCCTGGGGTGAGATGCTATCTCCACTGGCCAGTCGAGATCTTTTAGTGAACTAAATGGTTTGGTTCCTTATTTCTTTGTTGCACAGATATCGTGGTGGATAATTGTGCCATCTGCCGTAACCACATCATGGATCTGTGCATCGAGTGCCAGGCAAACCAGGCTTCGGCCACCAGCGAGGAGTGCACAGTGGCTTGGGGCGTCTGCAGTACGTCGAATTGGGTTGATAGCATTTTTATACCTTACTAATCCTGCTGTATTATTTACTACAGACCACGCATTCCACTTCCACTGTATCTCGCGATGGCTCAAGACCCGTCAAGTGTGTCCGCTGGACAACCGTGAATGGGAGTTCCAGAAGTACGGAAGATAAACGAGGAGGGCGATGGAGTGAGCTGGACGGCAGTGCATTTACTTGCTAGCAGCAGACTTTGCCGAAGCATTGAAGACTCCGTGATTGCTGTGCCTCGATACTCTTGAAAGAGAACAGCGGGATTCCGATTTGTGGTTTAGTTACTTCAGTACGTTCCTTTCTCTCATTAACTTCTCTTACTAACGTTTTATCAGCGAATTCTGAATTTTACGGCATGTCGGTTTACGGGCTATTGAATGCCTAACGATCGAAGCTTTCTTGTCTTCGAGAATACATAAGTTCAAAATGGTTTATGTCCACAGGGAGAGGACGCCCATGGCACCATAGCCGGCGAGCAGAGCAGAGCACTTCTCGAACTGATAGCGCGGATCCTGCAGCTCCTGTGGGATGATCTCCATGATGGCAACGAACAAGAAGGTGCCACCAGCGAAGGCAGCACAGACACCACCTGCGGGCGTCGCGTGGTTCGTGTCGACGAGGAGCCGGCCGAAAAGGATGCCAACCGGCGTCATGAGCGAGAACACAGCGACAGAGGACAGGAGCTGCTTCCGAGATACATTGTGATGCAGGAACTCAAGTGCCAGCGCGAATGCTGCCAGCGACTTGTGAGCCAGAATGGCAACGAGGATATCCCAGGCCGGGGTGCTCGATGCTCCCATTCCCATGCCTTCCATCACGGAGTGGAACGACAGTGCGATGAACACGACAAGCGCCAGGATGGGATTACCCTTGACGATGCCGTGGATGTGCGAGTGCGGCTCCTCCTTTCCACCTTTGGCATGCTCAGTAAGCTCAGTCTCCTCTCCTTGCGTTCCGTAGTCTCCAGTCTCCAGTTGGCCATGTGCGTGGCCGTGAGCGTGGCTGTGCGAGTGTCCGTTAGTCTTCGCCAGGTTGTCCAGCTCGGCGGCGCGCGTGGCCTCGATCGCAAGCAGCGAGTCGCGCTCTTGCTCTGTGCCATGGGCGTGTCCGTGTCCATGCACCTTGCCGTAGTGCCGTTGGAGCGTGTGCGCGAGCACCTCAATGAGCAACACCATGAGGAAGCCGCAGCCATAGAAGAAGTTGGCCCACTTGAAGCAGCGCTTGTTGTCGCCTTGGTAGCGCGTGCGCACGGCCAAAAACACCTCAGCCGTGTGTTCGCAGCCCCACTCGGTGAGCGCCTCATTGTTCTGCGCGTCCGGCAGCAGGTGCATGCATGAACTGGCGAGGAAGATGCCGGCCGCCACCATGTTGAGAACGCTGCTGGCTCGCTTGCTCACGCGCTGGCTGCTCAGCAATGGTGCAATGCCGCCAACGAGCGCCAACACCCAGATGAAGAGGGCCGCAGCCAACTTGAATTCGTCCACAGGGTCCATCGCTTGTCCAGAAGTTGCAGAGCTTCCCCCGTGTAATCAGTAGTCGGCGTCTTACGTGCGGATGAGGAAATCGCAGAGTGAAGAGCTGCGTGTGCAGCGCTGGGGTTCCTCGTGGGTCTGGTAGCTTTCTGAACGCGCACATCGCGGCCGATTTCCGCCTTATCCGACGGCGGACCAAGAGGAGTATGCGACGTGTGAGAAACCTGTGTAGTTCGATGTCATATGAATGTGCTGGATTATTATAAATACGAATCAAACATTTTTTTTTTTCTTTACAAAAGAAGAGCTTAAACAGCGCGAAACATATTGTGTTTAAGAGGTTGATATCCATAAGGATAGCGAGGTTGTCCGAAGGCGGCGCGTTCGGTCACCAAACGACGCGATACGGTATGGGCGGACGAGGTAGGGCCGTGCCATGTTTGACTCCAGCGCGGGCTGGTGGAGCACCAGCGACAGAGTTATCAACGATGACTGTGCGTTGCATCCGATTAATGATCTGTTGCTATCTCAGCGTCCAGCCTGGGAAGGCACGCGTCTGCAGCGCAGTCGACGGGATCGGATTCACCTTCTGCAGACAAGATCAAGGTGGTCATACTGGGCGAGGCAGCCGCAGGCAAAACGACGCTCTTCAGGCGCTGGGTGGGGACTCCACTCGACGCTGACTACTTTCCGTCCACTACAGGTGAGCAAGCAGCGAGCAATGCATGCAGCGAGAATTAGGGCTAACGACAACTCGTCGATGGTGCAACGCCGCGTAGCCAGCGTAGGTGTCAAGTTGCTTCGACTGGAGAGACACGACCCAGTTGTTGTCGAGGTGAGTCATCCGCTTACTTACTTAGTGGCGACTTGCTTTGTGTGTTGACACGCTCGTGTCTGTAGCTCTGGGACGTGCCATCGCAGAGCTACGCAGGCCCAAGCATCTTCTCTCGCTACTTGCGTGGGGCTCATGCAATTGTGCTTGTCTTCAATCTGCAGACCCCTTCGTCCTGGAAGGTGCTCCCCAAGTATCTCGACGTTGCCCGCCAAGCGATCTCAGCTGATGCCCCCTCCTCAAAGCCGCTACCAGTTGTGGTGGTAGGCAACAAGAGTGACAATTCCGCACAAGATGCTCAGAATGAGGAAGATGCTGTCCGGTCATGGTGCAATGAGCACAGTATAAACTACGTCGAGGTGTCGGCACTCGCTGGCGATTCGGCTGCAGTGCTCAACGTCCTCAAGCTGGTATGTTGTAACTTATAAAAGTACATTCCAACCCACCAATCAAACAATTTCATTTGATTTTGACAATATTGGGGTTCCTTATCGCAATATCGTGTCAGTAGCTCCCCAACCAACGCAAAGATGTCGGACGAGCAGACGCGCACCATGGAGACTCCGAGCCTGGAGCTCAAGCAGCTGGGCCGCGAGACCAAGAACCTGAAGCACAAGCACAAGAGCAAGCGTGGAGGCAAAGGTGACGCCGCTTCCAGCTCCAAGGGAGCAGAACTCAAGCGTTCGCCGTCGTCCGCAGCGTCTCCTGGCCGCCACCACGTGCACTCCAAGCGCAACACGAAGGCCAATCGGGAGGACGCACTGCGGGAGCTACTGGCTGGGAAGATCGCGGAGATCGAAGTGGGCGGAGACGAGAATCTGGAGGCACCCATCGACCTGTCGGGCATTTACCAGGACGAGACGTTGTCATCGCAGCTGAAGGACAAGGCGGACGTTCTGAAGGGGAACGAGGACCTGTCCAATGACGAGAAAGTGGCTGCGCTAGTCAATAGCATTGGACACGCGGTAAGTATGGGCAACTGGAAGAGGAGGAACTGGTGGTGGAGACTGACGAGAGCAATTAAATGACTGCAGAGCGAGCAGCTGGAACTCATGCAAAAGAAGATCGGAGAGCTGAACGCCAAGTGCATCCTACTCAAGCAACGCAAGAGTGCAGGTAAGTTATGTGAGGGTTTGCTGCTACAGAGGGTAGTTGGATTTTGCTGAAGTGTATTCCTGGTGGTGCAGTGAGTACGGAGCTGGTGAAGACCAACACGTCGAAGAGCAAGCTGGAACAACTCTGTCGGGAGCTGCAGAAGCAGAACAAGCTCATTGTGGTACGTTTCCGAAGAGGTGTAGGCCTGTCGTGAAGTTTTCGTTGATGCGTGTTGCTTTTGGTGCAGAGCGAGAGTCGTCGTATCGCCGATGAAGAGGACCAAAAGAGGTATGGACTTGTGTGGTCATAACAAATAGTGTATTGTTCTCTCTGGTGTTTACATAACTCTTGACGCTTGCTTGTAGACGCGATCTCTCTGCCCAGTTCCAAAAAACGATCGAAGAAGTGAGTGCGAAAATGGATAAGCAAGGCCAAGACTATGTGGCTTCATTGAAAGAGAATGAGAAGTACGTCCATCGATTATATATTGCTAACCATCAAACCATACAGCACCAAACTCACGCTTTCTGCTGCTGAAATGTACAGCCTCCAGCAGAAACTGAAGACATTCCTAGAGCAATACACGGCACGAGAGGAGCACTTCCAACGGCAGTTGGAGGCGAAGGATCTGACGGTTCAACTAGCGGAAACGAAGCTCCAACATCAAGTAGAGCTCACCACTCGCGAGGCAGAGAAGGTGAAGATCACTCTTGACAAGGCAAAGGAGTTTTCGGATCGTGAAGTTCAGTTGCAGGCCCAACTCAATTCCTACTCGGAGAAGTTTGACGTGGTGCAGGAGACGCTAACGAAGAGCAATCAAATGTTCACCACCTTCCGCGAAGAGATGGACAAGATGGCAAAAACGACGAAGAAGCTAGAGAAGGAGAATATGGCGCTTAGGAAGAAATGTGCTGAATATGACAGCGGGGCCATTGCTTCTATCCAAGAGAAGGTGACGTCTGTCGAGGAAACGATCAAGCTGCAGGAGAAGGTGAAGAAGCTTGAGAGTCTCTGTCGCCACCTTCAAGCGGAGCGCAATAGTATCCGACAGGCCCAGCAAGTCCAAACCACTGCTGCTGCTGCTACCGAGTCGGCTTGAGAGATCCGGTCTGGGGTAAAGCACTCGTGTACATGCACGCAAGACCAAATTTAGCGGGTCAAGCCACGATTGTCGACGGTAATAGATCCTGTCTCTTATGATGCTGCTCTGCGTGATCTATTTCCTTGTGTACCAGGCTACCATCAAAGGCAAATACGATGAAATCTGCTTCAAGTAACGAGAGTGCGTCGAATGCACCAACAATGAGCTTTATGCGCCCAACAAAGCGCATCGGTGGGAAGGATGCACCAGTCAACTATTCTTTCGACGAGCGCGTGTTCTGTCCAGGCGATACAGCGTCTGACAAGGCGGCAGCGAAGTTGGAGGTCGTGGACATGCTTCGTTCGCGAATTCTTTCGTCGGAGAAGCCGCAATGGGATCAATCAACTTCCAACTGGGACAACATGCAGATGAATGGCAAGTGCTACAAGCGAACCAACGTCAACGCGGAGGTAACGCGTCTCTCTTTTCTGCTGCTGGTCAATCCGTGGAACTAACCTCATGAATTTTGCAGCGGAATCGTGCGCACATGTTCGCGTACAACTTTCGAGCCGAGAAGCTTCCTAAGAAGAACCCGACGCTCAAACCGAAAACGAACCGCTTTAACACTGGAATCCTGGAAGTGGCTCTCAAGGACGAATATACAGGCGATGCGTTCGGAAACGAACGCGTGATGAAAGTACGTTCGTTCACTTACATGTATTGAAAAAAACATGGACATCTGATAAGTTTTTTTTAGGGAATCGCCAAGTGCACGGAGGAGCTACCCAATCACCCAAACCTGTACGATGCCAGGCCTTGGAACCAGTCGGTCGAGTTAACCGAGGCGGTTCGCAAGGAACACGTACGTGGAGTTGCTTCAAATGTACTATACACTGGCTGCGAGCTAACGAACTCATTTTGTTTTCAGTTTGTAGCACTGGAGTCTGCGCGACAGACCAACAGCGACAAGTGGCGGCACAAGGTCGGTGAGAGGAGCAACTACAAGAGCCCGGAGCAGCTCTCGAAAGAGATCTCGGAGCGTAAACGTCTGGAGAAGCAAGAGCTTGTAGCTGCCAAAACTAACCAGCGCCACTAAATGCAGACTATCAGTCACGTTTTCCACGTTGCTATTGTGCTCAACAGACGCGACGGTTGCTAGTCGACGCAGTTCCTAACGCAGTTTGCTTAAAAAAAATGTTTAAGATGGCGACGCCGACTCCTCCGGAATCGCTTGTGCAGTATGGTGACCCGATCTTCACGGGCGAGACACTAGACCCACCAAAGAGGGCCCCGGGGGTTGTGAACGCAGGATCTTCCTCCAACTCAATCACCGCTGCGACTGTCGTCGCGGCGTCGGAATCTACTGGGTCTCCCGCCAGCAAATGCTCCGATGGAGTTGCGCGAGTTGAAGATATCCTAAATGCCGTTCTACCTCCGCAGTACGCTACCATACTATCATGTCTGGTACTGATGATCTATTAACCGTTGGCTGCTGCTAGGATGTGGTCCGAGGAAAATTCAGGTTTTTGGCTTCGATACGCATCTAGCGTGCCCTCGACTCGCTTCGATGTACTGAAATTGCAGGAAGCACTTGATGCCAAATTACTGCAGCGCCAGGCTCGTGAAAGCGGCATTTGCCCTGTTCGAGAGGATCTTTACGCCCAAGCTTTCGATGAGCTCATCCGGGAAGTGACACTGAACTGTCCCGAGCGAGGGCTTTTGCTGCTTCGTGTGCGTGACGAGCTTCGCCTCACGACGGATGCCTACAAGACGCTTTACGACTCGAGTCTGACGTTCGGGGTACGGAAGCAACTGCAGGCTGAAGATGGCATGGGCGACTTGGCGGAGCAGATCGCCAGTCTTCAACGTGAGAAGGAGGAGAGCGAGAGCAAAGTGGCTGAGCTCACCAACAAGCTCGAGGTCATTGAGAAGCGAGCAGCGGAACGGAAGGCGCTACAGGAGAAGAAGTTCAAGGAGGAGCTGGACTTCCTCAAGTATCAAGGCCAACACCTTGATGCCTTCCTCAAGTCTGCTGGAGGTGGCACCACTGGTGTTTATGCGGCGAAGTAACACGTAGTATACTACACAACTTGGAAACAAAAGTTCGAAATTGATAAGCCCTACTCGACCAGCGTCTTGTACTACCTCGTCTTAGGCATCTTCCGCTGGACCTGGCTTCGGTTGACTCATACTAGTCGCCATTTCAGTGAGAAGCGCGTGTGCTGCAGTCAGATACTTCCTCTGCTGCTGCGCCACTTGACGACGCACATGTTGTCGCTGTACATGAGGCAGCAAGAAACTTGCTACAAGCTCGCGCACTACCGTTTCGTCGCTGTCCAGTTCGTCTTCGAGCTGCAGTACAATCCCGTCCACACCAGCGCTGCGTACGTGCAGTTCATGGAGCGCTTGGGCGTGAGACTGCTCCAGAACAACCTCCTCTAGCACATCGTCCACGAAGTCGCAAGACGTTTCCTCATGCACCTGCATCACACGTCGGAAGACCTCGTCCTCACGTTCTCGTAACAAATCCTCCGCTTGCCGTCGTCCGCCTTCCTCTACTTCGCGTACACGCCGCTGTTCGTCCGCCTTGATCACGAACGCACGCATCTTGGCCACTTCACGAGACCGAGAGAGCTCTTTGGACAGGAAATCGAGCATTTCCGAGACCACTTCGCCCTCCACGCGCGTCTTCGCTGCAGTTTCCACACGATCGATCCCTTCGGTGCCAGATCCCTGCAGAAGTTCGAACTCGTGGCGACGCTGCAGTGCCAGTTGCTCGTCGGCTGCACGCAGTTCGGCGATAAGCTCAGCACGTCTCTCTTTCCCTTCAAACATCATGTTTTGAACAGCACGACCACGTAACAGCTTCTGTAGTAGGCGGACTGCGTCCTCCAGTTCGTGTTCATGCGAGTCTGCAACGTGAGCAAGAGCGTAGTCAGGTGTGGGAGGGCGGACAAGCTGCTGTTGTTTCTGACTAGCCCGTCGTGTGAGTGGACTGCTCGTATTCTGACGAGATTGACCATCAGTGCTGTCGTTCTGTTCCTTGTTCTTCTTAATGATGGACTCCATCTTCAGTAGGTGAGCTTCGATTGCTGCTTGCTTCCGCTCCTTAGCCGTACGCCCACTCTTCTCGCGAGGCTTGTATTTGCCCGCAGCAGGCAGTAACATTCGTGCTGGCACGGCACTTTCAAGCTCACGCAAAGCATCGAGTTGTAGGAACTGGGGCTTGCCGATACCCAGCTCACGAACATCCGTTTTGCCAGCCTTGCCATCACGCGTTACAGGAGCGTACACTTGTGAGCCGAAGTTGGCGTACTCAGCGATGATGTCACGTCCCCGTTCAGGCTTGGACGCGCCAAATCCGCGTTCCTGCTGCCTCTGAGCTCGCTTCTTGGTCAACTTACGCAGCGCTGCCACACGCTCTTGTTGAATCGCTTCCAGTGCATTCTCCTTTTCATGCAGCAGCCGCTGGCGAACAGCTTCAAGCCGTTGTTCGGAGAGAAACGCGTTCTCCTTCTCACGCTCTGCAAGTGCTTGTTCCAGCAAAGCTACTCGTTGATCATGGAAAGCGTCGATTTCAGCTTCACGGAACGCCCACTCGCGAGTTTCTTGAGCTTCCAACATGGCCTTACGCAGCAGGAAGCTGGCTTCGTCAGTCATGGGTGGCAGTGACGCCTCAAACGCACGCTTCTTCCGGTTGCGCTCGATGAGTTCCAGTTCAGCCTGCCCAACTGGTAGCTGTCCACGAGCATGACTTAGTCCAGTAAGTGTTGCTATCTCGGGTGTCACTCCGGTCGCAGTCTTCTGCACGGTGTAGTCGGGCGTGTACGGATCGGTTTGCGTCTCGGAGTCCCGATAAGCTGTTTGGATACCCACCGACCGCGTGCTCCCGTCGACTAGTGAAGCAGAGACGTAGTTGGAGGTCGAAGCGTTCACATCTCGATGCTTGACTGGAGAACTTGAGGCTGCGTAAACTGGAGCTAATAACACTTCAGGTGGCTCCGCTTGTAGGTGAGGCAGCACTGGCCTTCGATGAAACTTGACTCGTTCCCTACCACTGACGAGGTAGCTGCCCTCTGCTGGGTTCTGGTTGTTGAGGCTGCTGCTTGTATTCGCAGGCTTTGAAGATGCTCGGTACACCCCTTTGCGGAAAGAACCGCCCGATTTCGACACAGTATACACGGTATCTGCGGAGAGAGACGTTAGCTACAACACCTCAGGCGCGCCACCACGACTAGAGACTCACCGTAGACGGGATCCAGTGCCCGGGACGGCGCTGTCCGCGACATAATGCCCGATGAACGCGCCTGTGGCTCTACAAGATCGACCAGTCGCGATATCGGGGCCGAATACACACAAAAAAACCCGTTTCCATCGCAGTAAAGAATAGCTCTTCGTAAGCAGGAACAACACGGTCGGCAGTTCATTTTCACAGCAGCATTCACACCACACTACGCGCACAGTAGTGTAACGCCAGAATGTGCACTTGCACTACCACCTCGTTGGTCTACGACGACACGCTCTTGGCGAACTGGAGCGCGAGCTTCTTGGAGTGGGTCACGCAGTCAGCCAGCCCGATGCCGTAGAAGCTGTTGCCGCCCAGGAACAGACCCGGAGCGCTGCGAGCCGCCTGCTTTTCGATCCGCTGCAGCGTCTGAGCAAAACCCACGTGGTATTGCGGGATCCCGTTCGTCATTGCCATGGCGCGAACGTAGTCTGGCTCTTGTGTGATGCCGAGGTGGCGTTTTATGGCATCCAGGGCGTTGCGCTCTAGCTCTCCTTTGGGCAGTGAAGCCACCTCGCGAAAATGGGCGCCACCGCTCATGACGCTCAATCGCGTCTGCATCGTTCCCTCAGCATTCTGTACAGGGAAAGTGTTGGAATCAAACACGACGCCAAGCACCTTCTCGCGCTCTGCAGTGGGGATTAGATACCCAAAGCCGTGAGTAGCCAGTACGTTGTCGTTGTATCCGACGTGCACCATGCCCATATCCACGAACTTGATCTCGCTCAGAGCTTCCGCTAAACCGGGAGCTGATTCCTTCACTGCTGGGGCCAGATAGCACGCTGGGATCGTAGAGAACACGTGCGAGGCCTTAATCGGCTCCAGGATCTCTCCAGACCTTGGGTTCTTGCTCTCCACGACGAAACTGGGACCCTTTGTCGATCCATTGTTGTGTCCATGAACCTCCAGCCTTGTCACCTTCGTGTTGAGCTGTAGATCTGCCATTGGATCGTTCTTGATACTGTCTGCCAGTGCCTCCATAAGCGTGCTCATGCCGTCCGTGAAGCTCACGCTGACGGATTTTTCGTGCTTCTTGACAAAGTCCGACTTCGTGGTGCCATCCAGCAGCGTATCATCGCTCTTCAACCCTCCAAGCAGCATGCCCTTCACCACAGATCCATGCTTCCTCTCAAGATCCACCAACATGGAAAAGCACGAGCGCATTGAGAGCTTCCGGATATCCCCACCGAAGATGCCAGAGGCCATGGGGTCCAGCAGTCTCTCCGCCACCAAGGGGCTGAACCTCCTTGCCGTAAAGTTGTACACCGACTCGTCCTCCATGGCCCCCGGCTTGACGAACAGCTCGTTTAGTGCTGCACGTGCCACAGCCAGTGATAGCGGCCAGCGCAGAGCTTCCAGTAGCGACGAGGGCACCTTTTCCACTTTACCATTACGTAAAATGTAGCGCGCCTGCGCCGCCGGGTCAACCGCCTGCATCTGACTCTGCAACTGCAGCTGCTCTACCAGGCGCAACATTTCAGCGCCGTTGCGCGACGGACGGAAGCCACGCGGTCCTTCCTCGAACAGGAATCCCTCGCGCTTGGCCGTGTGCACCCATCCACCGGAGATAGCGCTGGCGTCCAGCACGCGGATGCGCGTGGCGTCGGCTACAGCCTTGGGCAGGGCCTGGCGAAGGAAATAGGCCAGCGTTAAGCCCGAGATGCCGCCGCCCAGCACCACCACGTCGCGTGCGGCCATCGTCTTGTTGATTGGTGTCAAGATTGGGAATGGGCAGATGTGAAAGCGGATAATTTTCAAACACTGAATTAGCGATGATAATGCAGCAAAAGAACTGCTAATCATTATATAGAGAAATTTAGCTCTGATATTGATGTCGAAGATGGCTGTTCACTTGATGTAATATCAGTATATTTGAGCGTGCGGTGCGTACAGTTTGGCGCTGAATTTAGTTGGTAGAAATGCAGCAGTTCAACATGGATACGAAATGACGCGGATTGGCTTATGCAGTTTATATTTGACCAATCCTATTCAAGTTGAAGTGAATGATATGCATGGATCTCTAGACAGTAGGAGACTGCACCTTTTTGCCCTTAAAGAGTCCACCAAGCGCGCTCAAGCCGCCCGCCGGCCTGCCGCTCTCTCCGTTTGGTGCGAGGCCTTCACTCTCCGCCTTCTGCTGCTTGGCGCGACGCTCCAGCTCCTGTAGACGCGCCTCCAGCTGGTCGTACGTGCCCTTGGCCACGCCGCGCAGACGCTTCTGCAGGATAATGGCCGAGATGATGAGAGGCAGCAGGAACAGACTCAGGAACAGCGCGCACAGAGAGATACCCAGAGTCGTGCCTAGCACGTTGTTACAGAGCGCCTCGTTGATAGCGTCGAACGACAGGTTGGCCCACGCGCAGTCGCCCGAGCAACGCGCCTGCTCCACCGACGTCATCAGGTTGCGCACGGCGCCATTAGCACCCAGCATAGTCGACAGAGGGCCTGTCTTCAGCGTCGTGATCTTAGTGAAATAATTGCTGGCGAACTCGTGGATGGACATGGAGTAATTCCAGAGGTCCGGGAAGTTCTTGCCCGTGTCTCCCAGCAGCGTCTCACGCATCTCGTCCAGCATTGTGCTGGCTTTGTCGAAGGCCAACGCGTACTCGTACGCTTCGTAGAATGCGAGCTGGCAGGCAGCCTTCGTTAGACCGGTGCTCGAGTCGCACAGGCCCCTCATGTAGCACACAGGCTGCTCGTCACTGGTGCTGTTGACGCACCCGTAGGCAGTGGCCGACTCTTTGTATGCCAACCAAGGAGTCAAGACATTCTCCTGTGTGAACTTCGTAGCTGGTTTCTTGCCTGCAGCTTCGGCTGCCGTGGCGAGCTTGGCCACAAGGCTCCTCGCTTTCGTCGAGTTAAAGTTGAAGTCGGTGAGATCGTAGTTCGAAACGATCTCGCCGTAGCTCGAGATGATCGTCGCCATCTGCGTAGTGTCTGCAGCCTTCAAGACAACGTACTCATCCTCCACATTGCAGGAGAAAGACAGCGGAACGTCAAGACCCAGCGGTGACAGAATGCTACTGCCGTTGAAGCAAGCATTCGCCATTGAAGCCATCTGCGTCGATGCGTACGGCGACATATCCTGGTGCAGCAGCTTCATATATTCGCAAGAATCGTACCACACAGCACCAACAGCAAGCAGAGAAGCCGACAGGACAAAGCTCAGCACGCACACGAGCACACCCAGAGACCAGCTCACGTGCAGCAAGTGCACCCACTGCGTCGTCTTGCTAGTGCACGCATTCTTGACGATGGCAATGATGCCCACAATCGACGCGATCATTCCGAAAAAGAAGACGCAGACCACAAGAGCACTGCGGGAGAAGGACAGGTCGTTGAACGTGCTGGTGAGTACGTCGACAATATCCATGGAGCTGTTCATGGATGCCCCCAACGCCGTCATATCCCGCACCGCCGTGCGCAAAGTCGAATCAAGAGCGGTTCCGCTCGTCACGAAAGCACTTTTCAGCAAAGTGACCGAGTCTCCAACCACGTCGCTGCTAGAGGAAATGGCAGCAGCAGTGTTGTTGACGAAGAACGTAACCGGTGAGCCACAAACCCGGTCGGGGCATGTCATACAGAACGCATCGCTTGTAGCGGGGTCGCAGGTCAGCGTCGGGAAGGATCCGTGGTGATAGTAAATGCTGCCGAAGTCCGCGATCATCTTCCTGAGTGTAGCGCCATCCGCAGCAATCCAGTCCGAGTTCTTGAGCTGAGTGCTTACCAGCTTCGACGCAGCAGTTAGCTCCGTAGTGGCGCTGTTCAGTGGGGTCAACAGGTTCGCCACGAAGATGTTCGCGTTCTCTAAAGTTGCCTTCAGCGAATACAGTACATCCTCGACGCCATCCGAGATGTTCGTGTTCAGTGCAGCAGTGATGCACATGCAAATGAACACTGCCAGCGAGCATACGAGGAAAGTAAGGGTTGGGATGATGATGTCGCAACGTGAATAGCCCTTCTCGTTTGGCTCGCGGCCTCCACAACGGTTGAACACGCACCGAAGCATTACGAAGCCGATGCAGCCAAGTGCCGTGAGCACACCCATGACGGTTCCAGGGGCTACAAAAGGGGCCAGTGAACTGGGATATCCCGTTGACATCCACTTAGTCGCAGTTGTAACATCCTCATCGGTGAAAAGCTGACGGCGGGCATCCTTTCCGCTGGGGACAACGTCGTCCCACTTGCAGTTGCTTCTGCGCTCGCACTTCCCCTTGCTGCTGCATGAGTTTGCATCGAGCATCCCGACGCACTTGCCGTTGATGTCGCGAACGGCGTCAGTGCTCGAGGAATCCACGCAGCGCTCCAGTTCTGCCTCCGTGGAAGATTTGACGCAGATGTAGGTGGTGAAGCTGAACAACGAGTCCTTGTACCAACTGTCGCTCTTCTGGCGCATGCCCGACATGGCGGTGTTGCCCGCAACGGCGCTCAGCTTGAGAGCGCTCTGGCGTGCCGTTTTGTAAGCGACCACCGCGTTGTTTTCGTCAGCGTTAATCTCTGCGGACGTCATTCCTGATGGAGAGACGTAGTTGGTGTTATTCGCAGTACGCACAGGGCAAGTCCCCTGCCACACCAGATCCGCCGCGGCTGAGCAAGTCGTTGCCCACGTGGTTGTGGTCCCGACAACGGGGTTCCACCCCATCGTCGTGCTCAGTAGCAACGCGAGTCCCTCCCAATAGCGCATGCTGGCAGCAGTCACTTGATCTCGGTCTTCTTGCTCGCGGTCTCGCTGAAGCCGAATCGAGAATGAGCTGGCCAAAACGGACAACGCAAGACAAGATGGTAGACGCCATAGATAGCTGGAGTTTTCCATCTAAAATGGACTTCGACATGGACTGATAAATATAGGAATGCTGGGCTGAAGCATCGCATCGGCATGGCGCGTTGAACCTGTACTCATTCCTTTCCTGTGCTTATTTTGAAAGCCTCAGTTAGTCGGAAAGGCATATGATAAGCGGAGAGTGCATGCCTATCTTTCTTCGCGATAGCTGGAAATGATTGAGCAGGAATAACATTGCTTCGAAGTAAAACATATAAATACTTTCCAAAGTTGAAGTTGATATATAACCGTAATCACTTTTTACCAGCATTTGTTCCTGTCCACTATGCTCTCTAACCCCGTTCTTGGATTCAGAACGGGGTTAGAGAGCATAGGGAGGAGATACACTTCCAAAGCTTCACCGTCCTTCAGGACGAGCGCCATGCTGGAGTCGCACAAGAAGAAAAAGAACCGCCACGTGTCCAAGCCTGCCGCCACACGTAAGACATCGCAGCCCGCTCCCGCTGCGCCCATCTCCAACAGCGCTACCACGAGCACGTCGCACCGCCGCGACCTGCTGGACGGATCCATCCAGGAAGTCTCACGCAAGACGCTCATGGAGAGATTCCGCAAGCGCGGACGCGTGGAGAGCGCCAGCTACGAGAATGGGCGTGACCGGGCGACAGCCAACACGACGCTGCAGTCCAACAGCTCGTCTTTCTCGACCTCGGGCCCCATCGTGCTGCGCGGGGGGCGAGCGCCGCACCATGCGACATTCCTGGTGCATAAGAACACGCTGGCGAGGCCGCAGTCGGCGCCCAACCTCATGGAGCAGGTTTGATAGCTCGGATATAATAATAGGTAGTACTGGGACTGACGCTCTTGTACTGTAGGCGGACGACGAAGTGATCGCTCGGATCTTCCCCGATATCTGTCCACGTGAGCTCCGGATTGCAGAAGTTAAGTCATGGGAGTCTCCGTGGATGGAAAAGGAGTTCCCAGTCTCTCCAGAGCCAGAAGCAAAGGTGTTGAAACAACCACAGCAAGGAGAACTGTTATCAAATGCTGCAGATGCAGGGAAGAGAGCTTCGTCTGTGACTTCAACGTCAGATCAAAAACGATCGGACATCCCAGCTTCTCCGATAGCAGCTAACAACAATGGGCTTCATCGGAATAAAGCAGATAAAACGGCGAAGAAACTGGATAAGGAAATCAACTCGCTGACGAACCAGTTGTCACTAGAAGAAAAACGGCCGAGGCCACAGTCCCCGCCGAAGAAGACGGCGTGGTCGCAAACAGCAGGAACGCCGCCTCCAGTTTCTACCCCACGCACTCCGCAATGGAAAGCAGTTGAATCGGCGAAAAGAACCCAAGGGAATCGCATTGGCAAGAGACCGCAACTACGCCTTAAGCTGGAAGACATGCCTACACCCCAGCAAGCTGAAGAGCGGGCACAGCGAGCTGCCACTCGACTCATTGCCAAGCGAGACGCTATGGAGGCCGCTGCGATTGCGGCCGCTGCTGCATCGGGATCAAATACGCCTTCAAAAGGTCCAAGTGCCGCGCAGCAAGTGATGATGAAGTTGAATTTTAGTTCAGGCTCCGACTCAGATCTTCACTCTCCAAGTGGTGCGGTTTGTTGGTGTTTTATGAATGGCTGAAAGCTGCTAACTTGCTGTTTATTTGGGTGTTGAACCCGTGCAGAAGGCGAACGGCATAGCGCAGGAAGCGCTTATTCGCCTAATCACGGCATGTTCACGACCAGAAATGTTGCCGTGTCAGAAGCGGGCATTTCATCACCGGATGCTGCATGTTTACACCTGCAAGAGAATCTTGAGCGCGTGAAAGAAATCGGCCGAGGTGCTTCTGGTGTGGTGTACAAGGCAATCCACATTCCGACGCTGAAAGTGGTCGCTGTTAAGGTCGGTATTTATCTTCGAGGTTGAAAGATGTGCGTCGTTACTAACTTATTCTTTGTTAATGATGAAGGATGTACCAGTTTACGGGCGTGGCCAGCGCCGACAAATGGTTCGCGAGCTGCACGCGCTGTATTCAAACCTTGCACCCATGGCAGACAATAGCCCAACACCTACTGGAAAGAGTACTAGCAAACCCAAAGCCAAGTACGTGCCCGCGATCTTTTTTTCTATGATGTTGGTATTGCTTATTTAACGGGGCCAAATTCTGTTCATAATGTCTAGGCCTAGTCCCTACATCGTCTCCTTCTACGATGCATTTGTTGATCGCCCCAAGAACTCCATTTGTATGGTCATGGAGTACATGAGTACAGGGTCATTACAGGATATCGTTTTGCGCGGTGGCTGCCAAAATGAAAAGGTCCTAGCACGGTTATCAACTGGTGTGCTGCGTGGTCTAGCCCACATCCACGACAAGCGGATGGTGCACCGTGATATTAAACCACACAATTTGCTCACCAATCGACAAGGTGAAGTCAAGATTTCGGATTTCGGTTTGGCGCGCACGTTAAATGATAACTCCACCTCTACGAAGACGTTTGTGGGCACCTTACTGTACATGGCCCCTGAACGGATAGGCGGTGGCGATTATTCATACCCAGGTAAGACGGTACCATCGCTTTGTGCGTTCACTTTCATAGACTGATCTGACTGTTTTCAATGTGGTATTAGCTGATATTTGGTCATTCGGACTTGCGCTGATTTCTGTTGCTTTGGGCCGCTACCCGCTTCCGACGCAGGACGGGTTCTTTGGCTTGGTTGACTCTGTATGTGTTTTATTTACAAAGGCTTGACGTTATAGGGTGCCTGACGTAGTGAACATTTTCCTTACAGGTTGCAAATGAGCAATGCCTCAAATTGCCAGCCGAGTCATATTCAGAAGATTGCCGCTCTTTTGTTGAGCAGGTTTGATGAAAAAGCCGTTGATTCGAAGGATTCTGCGCATGCTGACTGTCGTTTTGCAGTGTCTAATGATTGACCCAGATGAACGGCCATCCGCAGAAACACTTCTCCAGCATCCTTTTATCAACAAATTCACACCTGAAGAGACCTTAGTTGAGGTAAGTTGTCCGTTAGTGAACCTGGCATGGAGGTGTCGTGATGTTTGACAGTGCGTTTTCTATTGTGATGGTAGTGGTCATTGTTCGTCGATCGGGTGCACCTTTGTGAAGAGCGAGGTAGCGAACTGGAATCGCTCAGTGATGCAGTCTATCGCCACATGTATGAGCACTCAGTCAAGTTTTCCCACCTACCGCAGGCAAGTCTTGTTCGTACATTGGACTCCTTGCTTGTAGATTTGTCTAAAGGGCTATTGTTTCTATGAATTCAGTCCGACTACGGCGTATCGTTTGTATCGCAAGCCACCCCGACATTTTCTCGACGGCAAATATCCCTACAACCAGTACAAATGAGGTGAGAGCAGCTCTAAAGTAGTTGTCATGTGGAGTTTATTCGTGACGACCTCCTTTTCTGATTTTTTGTTTCTTGTTATCTGCATTAGCTTACAGCTCGGTCTGGCCAATTACTTGGATGTGCCTGTGCATATTGTCTACGAGAAATTCGAAGAGGTGGGTCCCAGTTGTGGCATCAATGTTTGCTTTCGACGCCTCAACTAACGTATTGCACAATGCAGAAACGTTGCTTATACAGCGACAAACTGCTGGAAGATTACTGCTACTCTCCCCAGAGCTGGACAGCCTCACCTGGTATTGCAAGGCGGCAACAATTCGGTATCGGTACTGACAGTCCTCAGCGTACACCAAGTGAGAAGGGCTCGTTCTGGAGAAAGCTGCAGGAGAGTATGGCTAAACTTGGCCATAGCAAACGCAAGAAGGAGCGAGAAAGAGGGCGCTCCTCGGCATTATAATTGCTAGCCGAAAGTGCCGCCATTGCAGCTAAGGCTAATGAATACAAACGGGAATGCGGCATGCAGCATTATTCAGTGTTTAGCTAGACTCTGCAGGGTTCGATTTGGGAGTTCCTTTGGTTGTATCAGGCGAGTGGAGTTTTGCAATATCTTGACACGGAACAGCGAAGAGCTCCAACCCTTTTGCGTAGTAGAACGCCTGCGAGCGAGCCAACTCGCTCACGATTTTCTGCGTTCAGAATCATTTAGCACAATTTCAAACAGAAAGTCTAAGCCATTCCAACGCACCTTCATCTTCTGAATACGGTAGCGATCGAAGTTTTCCATGTGTGTGTCCAGGAGTGTATTTACGTTTTCCACACGCCGCTTCTGGTCCGACAGCATTCGCATCTTCTTCTCTTTCTCCCTCGAGCTTCCTCGCTGTCAAAAGCACCAGTCAGCAGCGCCACAGTCTATTTTTCATCCTTAAACTTTACCAGATACCTTCATTTCGTCGTACTCCTTCTGCAGCTTGGCTTCGATCTTGATGGCCTTCTCCCTATCTTCCAGCAGTCTCTAACGCATTTTTTTTAAAAGTAAGTAGCGTCGCTTCCTTCCTCTGCTTGCACTTCGCACCTTCATAGGCACAATCGCCCAGTCCTGGATCTGCGTAACCACCTGCAGAATCTCCGTCTCCGGCCGTAGCATCACCACGTCGTGGCTCTCACTCACTAGCGTCTGGCCGCACTCGCCCAACCTACCGAGACACTGCGCAAGGGGCGCCCATTCCTCCTGCGCCGCAATATCCTCCAAACTCTTGGCGAACACGCCCAGAAACGCCTCCTGCTCCTCTCTGGCCTTCATCATCTTGGCCACCAGCTCCTCCAGCGCACGCGCATTGTGCTCCATGAACTGCAACTGCGCTGCCAAACGTCCACGCTCCATCGCAAATCAAACCTTGAAGTTGAATACATGTATCTTGGCTATTTACTTTTTTGGAAGCTTGCAAGAAAAGTTAAAATATAATATAATTCAAAGTAAATATTTCAAACAATTCGTATTTTGAGGTAACATTTGTGTACACATTGTTTTGGCCAACAGCCTGAAGGTGTTGCTACGAGTTGTTGCGGTGCTTCGGCGCGCTTCCCCCCTCTACGAGCCATGCGGATCATGATCAAGGGCGGCGTGTGGAAGAACACGGAGGATGAGATCCTCAAGGCGGCCGTGATGAAGTACGGCATGAACCAGTGGGCGCGTGTGGCTTCTTTACTGGCTCGCAAGTCGGCCAAACAGTGCAAGGCTCGCTGGTACGAGTGGCTGGACCCGAGTATTAAGAAGACGGAGTGGAGTCGCGAGGAGGAAGAGAAACTACTGCATCTAGCCAAGCTCATGCCCTCCCAGTGGCGTACGATTGCCCCCATCGTCGGTCGCACAGCTGCGCAATGTATGGAGCACTACGAGAGGCTGCTGGACGCCGCCCAACAGAAAGAGGGGGTGGAAGTTAGCGATGATCCGAGACGGCTACGTCCAGGAGAGATTGATCCCAATCCGGAGAATAAACCGGCACGTCCCGACCCTGTGGACATGGATGAAGACGAGAAGGAGATGCTGTCCGAAGCGAGGGCACGTCTGGCCAATACGAAGGGCAAGAAAGCCAAGCGTAAAGCTCGTGAGAAACAGTTGGAAGAGGCTAGACGTCTCGCTGCATTGCAGAAGAAACGGGAGTTGAAGGCTGCGGGCATCATGTCGTCTAACCCGAAAGTGCAGATGAAAAAACGCAAGTTCATCGACTATTCCAGTGAGATTCCGTTCGAGAAGAAAGCCCCCGCTGGGTTCTATGATGTGACGGAGGAGAAACGTATTTCCAGTAAGGGGCTGGATCCGAAGTGTGCAGTGCTGCAACTGGACAAGCTGGAGGGAGTGCGTCGTGATGCTCAAGAGAAGAAGGAGCGCAAGCAAGATGCCAAGAGGCAGAAATCGCTCATGAAATCCAACCTACCACAGGTTATCGCTGCCGTAAATGCGAAGAATGACCCCATCAACGCGATTAAGCGCACTGCACTGGAGCTGCCTGCTCCTGTGGTATCCAATGACGAGTTGAGCGACCTTGCCAAGCTAGGGATGCATGCCACTCATGCAGCTGCTCTTGCTCTTGAGAACGGATCAGCCACCGAGACACGTGCGCTCATGGGCGACTACAGTGCTACTCCGCTGCAGTCCAACACTGGAGGTACATCGGCAACGCCTTCAAGTCGCGACGTTCACGACAATATTATGCAGGAAACGGCGAACCTTTTGGCCATGAGAAACAGTGCCACCCCTCTCCTTGGTGGTGAGAATGTCGAACTGTACGAAGGAACAGGTTACGCAGGTGCTACTCCATCTCGGACCCCGTCGTCAGTTGTATCTGGCTCAGCAAACGACAAGACGCCAATGTCCGCTACGCGTACACCTCTGCGCGACGAGCTAGGCATCAACCCTGAACAGCTTTACGGCACAGAGGTCGAGAACGCCAAGGCAGAAAAAGCTCGGGCAAAGCAGTTGGCTGCTAGCCTGCGTAAGGGATTCGATAGTTTGCCAGTGCCCCAGAACGAATATGAAATTAACGTCCCGGAGAAAGAGGAGGCAGATGATGATCGCGCGACTGCTCTTCGTGAAGAAGACGCTGGAGAGCGCGAAGCTCGTGAGCAACAGCAACGTGAGCTGGAACGAGAGCGTGAACTCAAGCGACGGTCGACTGCTGTGCAAAAGGGGCTCCCTCGTCCGTCGAAGGTGAAGAAGATGCTGATTCACAGTGAAGTTGGTGAGGTCGCAGACGAGATGCACCAAATGCTGGAGCACGATATCGCCATGTACCCCGTGGATGACGGAAAGATAAAGAAAAGCAAGAAGCGCAAGAAATCTCCAGCTTCTGGAGTTGTCGACCTGCAACAGTTCTCGGACAAAGAAATAGAGCGCGCGCGGCAAATGGTGCACATTGAGGCCAGTCTAAGCGGTGTGAACAACATTTGGAAGGCCCAGAACACGGCAGCTCTTGGTGCGAAGTGGGATGAAGTGCAAACTCGCTATTTAAGCAAGGCTGAAGGGAAGAGTGCTGGCGTGTCTTTCCAGTTCGCTACGTCTGACGAGGACAAGCTGCGTGCCGCTCAAGCTCGTTTCACGGAGCTAAAGGAGACTGAGCAGTTCCTTACGAAGCGTGCACAGAAGCTAGATGAGCGCGCGCGGGTTGTGAATGGGGGATTCTATCGTCGCTCACAGCAAGGGCTGGAGCTGCTTCATGAACACATGACCGAGCTGCAGAACGCTGCGATCGAGCGAGCCTGCTTCGAGAATCTGTCAAGTCTTGAGAACCAGGCATTGCAGAGCCGCATGGCTCGACTGGCAAACGATGTGAACTCACAACAACTCGTCGAGGTAAAGTTGCAGAAGCAGTATGCGGCGTTGTCCCTAGAGCAGTCGTAGTGACACTTCACCGTTGCAGCAGGTTTCTCTACCATCATAAAAATCACAATCCTTCATCTTTCCCCACTTAATTTCTACTTGACGCCTCTTTACTCGTCGTCATCAGCGAACAGCACCGTTTTCGCGGATGGCGACGTGCTTCGGCCACGTCCGATGCGCAAGTTTTCAAGCGAGTACTTCCGGTGCATGAGACTGATCAGAGTTTTGAGCTCATGCCATTTCGCCGACATCGTAGATCTGTGTGCGTCAGCCAACTGGTCGAGCTTTCCCAGCATAATCTTCATTTCCTTTGGAGTGAGAATGTTGAGGAAGGCTTGCAGTGCAAGGTCCATCAATGCCACCTTCTTGCACAGAAGATCAAACGGCGGCGATTTCTTCGACTCCTTACTAGTCTTGCGCGTCTCCACGTACTTGCTTGTCAAGTCCCCCACGATACCAGCGACGATATCTACGACAAGCCCACTTTGGATTGGAAATTTCAGAGGCCGCTCAGACGAAGACTGCATAGAAAACAAGCATTAGCACAGCCGTACGTATAACCTCGATCCAAGCACATTGGCGTTACATACCCCTTCCTGTGGAGTTTTGTCGATTCTGTGCTGCAAAACGTAGATCGCCAATCCTGTGGTAAGTTGTGTGCCGCGCATAGTGCGCGGAAGTCGGCGTGCAACAGAGAGCCACCCTGCGGCCGAATCGAATAAGCCTTCATTCGCCCCAGCAATACGCAGAACGAGCTGAGGTGCCCACTCCCTCCGCCACTCGGCACGAGGAAATACGTCCAGGAGTTCTTCGATGCAGATAGTAGCCAGATCGACGATACTGGCGTGTATGTTACTTTCAAATTGCATTCGAAGGAAAAACATAGTAAAGCTGAACGCGTCGTAGCCTTCCAGCTTGAGCGTCTTCGTGCGCAGACAAACCACCAAGTACATCAGCACGTAGTGCATATTCATGGTCGGAAACGGTAGCAAACGCGTCTTCTTCGATGCCGGTGGCGTCACCGGGATCTTGCTTTTCACACTCATCGATCGCTTGCTATCCTGGAACCCGTACGCGCGGAAAGCGTTGAGGAAGTCGTAGATGGAAGGCTCCCACTCCATCTCGATGGGAGGAGTCTGGGTGCCAAACGCTGAAGCGAAATCCTCAATCGGGTGCGCGAAGCAAGCCACAGGTAGAGCGGAGGCCAGGGTCGACAGGGAAGTTTTCTTCGCAGAGCTCTGAATCAGGAAGAGATTGCTGAAACATCCTCCGACCACGTGACTGTTGCTGTGAGTTGACACTATACATAAAAGAAAGTGTCAGTCGTTAAGCTAAAACTCTCCAACAGTGAACTGCAACGTACTCGTCATAAATAACCATGAACCAATCTTCGAGGGCAGCACGATGGGCGTCATCGCAGAGCCTCTAGTGGTGGATTCGCTCTTGCGCTTGAGCATGCATCGGATCAGAATGGCTTTGGACCACAGCAGCCCGCTCAGCTCCTCGTCGGTCGTAGACTGCATGGTCTCGTACACGAGCTTGAGATCACTCTGCAACTCCTTCTCCGTCGCCTTGTACGTGTGATACGGCAGTGGCTGCAACAAATCCAGCAAAAGTTAATACGACTCATTAAAAAAGGTTTCAAGTGACGCACCTCTGTCATGGGGGTGAAAACGTAGCCGAACTTCTCCTCGGTCACCGTCACCTCTGCGGCCGTGAAGAGATAATTATCGCCCGAGAGCGCCGACATGTTGCTGTCCATGCTGCTCATGATCTTTCCCAACGGCGCGTCCTTCTCGGCGGCTTCGCTCTCCTCGCGCAGCTTCTGCATCTTCCGCTGTCGGTTCTCGCGCTTTCGTTTCTCCGCCAGGTCGTTCTGCAGCAGCGCGTCGAGGCTTGTGAACTCGTCCAGGATGGCGCTGGCTTTCTGGCGCTTGCCTCGGCCGCGGCGCGTGTCGCGTACCATCTCCTGCTCGTCCTCAGACGAAGAAGGGTCGAGCGAAGCATGGCGGCGCTTAGAGGCTGCGGGTGCCTTTGCGGCGCGCGTACGCGACGGAGCCGTTCGCGCCATTCCCAGGACGATGTATGCAGGCAAAAATCCGAATGAGGTAATGTGACATTTTGATGTTGTGAATTTTGCGTTGTATTGTAATTGTTTGCAGATAATTGCATTTTTTATGTGGACGTTGAAGTGGTTGGCAACCACTGCCAGTGGTTTTGTGGGGTAGAGCTGCTTACGACCATCAAGCCCGCTGCGTTCACATTCAATGTCGAGTACTGTACAGTAGAATCAAAAGTTGTCTCCGACAGCTGCGGTCCGCACGGCGCAAGCCTCCCGCTGGTACATGTATGTGGATCGTTTGAGGAGAGCGTCATTTCGATTTGAGTCTGTCGAGCGGCTTCCTGCAGGCTCAAGCTATTTCCAACAACTGATGGTCGATGAGCCTTTACAAAATATCCAGTACATGTACCTCACTCTAATAATGCCGAGATTGGTTGTGCGGGATTGCACTAATTGAATCCCCATTGCGTTTGGAATTGAATATTGCCGACCTGTAACACCTTTCAGATCTACTGCAGCCTGCAGATTTTTTTCGAGTCTGCCGCTTGCAAATCGCAGTCGTTGACATTGCGTTCTACTGTTCCAGCGGTCTTCTACTGGATCACGACTCAGAGACAGTCACATTCGCAATCTCCCCACACCCCACATTTTCCAACAGTACAGTACCTCATACTCTCGCGACTCAGTTGTACTGCACTAAGAACAACTAAAGAACTTCTTTAAGAAGCTACGCCTACAAGTTGTTTTGAGTTTCGTGCGGCGGGCAAAAGTACATGAACGTGCGTGTATCTGTACTTCGCTAAACATATTTCAGTATTTTTGACACCGCCTGTTTTTTGCTTTGTTTTGGTGCTTCGATTATTTTCAAATGCGATTCTGATTGGCGAAAAAGTATCTAAAAATAGCTGATTGGCCAAGGCAATCCATGGAACAAAAGCGAATGGAAAAATGCAATTGAAGATCGCGATGCCTGGGGCCTCATATCAATCGCCGAGCAATCGGGCAGTCAAGGCTCGACCCAAGCCTCCCCCCTCCCATTGTAGGCGCGTGTACGTGCGTGCCACAGCTAGTGAAGCTACAGCGGGATTTGCAGCGCCTACGCTCCACTCCAATTGCTTTTTGTGGCCGTCCATTCCTAAGCGGTCGCGCCCGTCTGTCAGTGTGAGAAACGAAACCCCCGCCCAGCGGCCGCAGGAGCGCAGGAGCGAACACCTTGAGATCCTCCGCGGCAAGAATAGGCGCATCCGTTTGTCCTGCTTCTGGTCGACACACAGGCGACCCACACAAACTCGAGAAGACTCCGGAGAAGAGCGACTTTTGACCCCCTCACTTCTGCATGACGCAAGCAACGTTGCAGGGGGAGATCGGAGGAGAAGAGGCGCGAACGGGAGCAATGTCCAGGCTCAAGCACACCAACGCTGGCGGGTTAGAAGTCAACATGGCAGAACCCACAAACGAAGCTGATGCAGAGTGGGGACAGGTCTTCTCAGCGGGTGAGAGCACACGCAGCTTCGTGGAAGGTAGGGCTCTACCCTTGTAGACGGAGATGAATTGTTGTTAAGTACTTCTTCATCGCCAATGTCTTTGCAGCTGAGGTGATTTCTGCGATTGAGTACGACAGATCAGGCGACTTTCTAGCCACTGGGAACAAGGGGGGGCGAGTTTCCATCTACTGCCGCCATGGAACTCCTGCATCGGTTAGTGCACTACTTAGCTTCTGCTTTGTGGTCTTAACACTAATGTTGTATGTGTTTGGTGGCTATCAGAACCAAACCATGTACAGCGGGGTAAACACTGATCCGCAGTACCAATTGTACACCGAGTTCCAGAGCCACAACGCTGAGTTTGACTACTTGAAAAGCCTCGAGATTGAGGAAAAGATCAACCAGATCAAATGGTGCCGACCCGCCAATGGATCCCAGTGTTTGCTGTCCACAAACGACAAGACTATTAAGCTCTGGAAGATACACGAGCGGAGCGTGCGTGAAGTCACAACGTACAACGAACAGGGACTTGCTCACGTGCCACGGACCCACATAACATCGGAGCTTATTCGGTTGCCACAGACGCATGTTCGTGGGCAGGTTACGACAACCACAGCTAAACGGGTCTACGCCAACGCGCACACGTACCACATCAACTCAATCGCCATCAACAGCGATGGGGAGACGTTCATGTCGGCAGACGATCTCCGGGTCAACTTGTGGAGTCTTGGCGTCTCGAATCAAAGTTTCAGTGCGTGTTTGGCACGGGACGTGCGGTTGATGATAACAGCACTAACTAATGATTTGTCAATAATGGTTTGCAGATATCGTGGACATCAAGCCAGCCAACATGGAAGAACTTACTGAGGTCATCACAGCCGCGGATTTCCACCCGACACATTGCAACACGATGATGTATAGCACCAGTCGCGGTGCTATCAAGCTCGGAGACATGCGGCAGTCCGCATTGTGCGACGCATACTCTCAAGGTGCGTACGCTGTCTGATTGTGCTGGAATGCGTCACCTCAAAGTTACATCTTGCTATGGTGTAATAACTGAGGTTTATTTTGTTTTATTGTGTATATCGCTTCCGTGCAGTTTTCGAAGAACAGGAGGACCCTGAAGCTCGAAGCTTCTTCTCAGAAATCATTGCGTCCATCTCGGATATCAAGTTCTCACCTGACGGTCGCTACATCATTGCTCGCGACTTCCTCACACTGAAAGTATGGGACATCAACATGAACTCGCGTCCAGTTCAGACGATCAATGTAAGGAGCTTTGTGTGTGTTGGGAGACGTTTAAACTGTTAACGTGTTGTGCTTTCCTCTGCACTTTTACAATGTTGCAGATCCACGAGCACCTTCGCCCACGGCTGGGGGATCTCTACGAAAGTGATTGCATTTTCGACAAATTCGAATGCGCAGTCAGCGGGGACGGCAACAACTTCATCACGGGCTCGTACAACAGCGAGTTCCATATTTATGACCGCTATGGACGCGCCGACATCTCTATCACACCACGAACCGCGCGTGTGAGCCGTCGTCATTCCATGCCACAGCGCGGCCTTGCGCAGCAAATAGCTGCGTTACCCACTCCTGGAGACCCGGACGCGTTGGATTTCTCGAAGAAAATCATGCAGACGAGCTGGCATCCGTCACTGAACGAAGTGGCTGTGTCTATCCGCAACAGCCTTTTCGTATATGGTGCCTAGGCGAATGGACGTAGTGCTGGACGCGCCGTTAAGGTAACAACTAAGGTTGGCACGAGGAGAGTCCAATAGCGAACAGGGGGTTCAATCCAAAGAAACAGCGAACACGAAGCAACTGAAGTACAGGCTCTATTGAATTGTTTCAAGCCAGAACGAATTGAGGCTGTTTGTTTCTGGCGCTGGTTGACCGCTGTGGAAGTATATCAAGGGAAGTATCACGAACTACATCAAAACAATATAATCGGCGCTTCTTGATTGAGGTCATTGCTATCCGCCTTACACCTTTGTCGTCAAAACTTCCCTCCGACACAATCCATTGCAAGGCATGACGATATACATGTACATGTACTAAAGCTCAGCAATGCCGAAGAAACGGTGAGATAATAACACTGTAACCAGCGAAAATCTTTTGTTGCAGTCACAAAATTGCAGCTGAAAGAAAATCGTTACGACTTCAACTTGCCGGATCGTAGTTCTGCCCGTATAGGACGATAAAAACACTTTAAAAAATAATGAATGCAGCCCTTGCGCTGCTACCAAACAATTCTTCGTGATCGTATCGATACACGATCGATGGTATCGATTTGTATCCCCAACTCGCGCACCGAAAACGACGCGCGACCTCTACTTGGAAGTCAAAACAACTTCAACGTGTGACGAAAGTATCTTCTACCTGGTAGTCATGGCTAGTCAACGGTGGTGTCGTTTAAGGAGATCTTCGAAGCCTTTGATGGCTGAGCAGCAGATAACACCACCAGGATGGCAGGGCGAGTGGCCTCCTCCGTATAACGGGATAGAGGAGGTGGCTGGGATGGCGTACGAGGGCCTGCCTCCAGGCTATGGGAGCGGCACATCCGACGGCGATAGTTCTGACACTAACTCGCCACCAGTGGATTTGTACCAAATGATGCTGGATGCTGAAGCTCAGATAGCCTTCGGCCCTAAACCGGTGGCGTACCGACCCAAGGCTGAAGATCAAAGCTCCTTTACCGCTAATCAAGTTCCTTACCGCCCCAAGGGCGAGAGCTCCGTTCGTCATGCCTCGCCAGTCGCCCCTGCAAGGGAACCAGCGCCCATGAATGCGTCAGACTGGCAGCCCACCTTCTTTACTGGCGATACGGGACGCAGTTCTACCGAAGGTTTGTCCAGTAAACTACCTCCACAGATTCCTATCGCACGACGATCTCACGTTCCTCTTCCCTGGACAGCGGAGATGATTTCGTCGGTCGCATTTGATCCAACAGGGAGACATCTTGCAGTTGGGAACAAAGGTGGCCGTATCGCCATTTATTCCCGACGAGAAGCGCTTTCCTCGGTCTGTCTACCCATTGCAACGGGTAAACACGTGCTGATTTGCTAATGTTGCAGCGTAAATTTGATGCGCAGAACCAGATTCCACACGCTTCAACGTATGCTCCTTTTGCCGAGTTCCAAAGCCACAGTGCGGAGTTCGACTACCTCAAAAGCGTCGAAGTCGAGGAAAAGATTAACCAGATCAAGTGGTGCCAACCTTCCAATGGGTCCCAGTGTCTGCTGTCCACAAACGACAAGACTATTAAGCTCTGGAAGATACACGAGCATGCTGTCTGTCAAATTACGACGTACAACGAACAGGGGCTCGCTCATGTACCACACGAACGAATCACACCGGAGCAAATTCGCTTGCCTCAAGCCGAAATTCGCAGCAAGACGATGACTTCCACGATTAAAAGGGTTTACGCCAACGCGCACACGTACCACATCAACTCAATCGCCATCAACAGCGATGGGGAGACGTTCATGTCGGCAGACGATCTCCGGGTCAACTTGTGGAGTCTTGGCGTCTCGAATCAAAGTTTCAGTGCGTGTTTGGCACGGGACGTGCGGTTGATGATAACAGCACTAACTAATGATTTGTCAATAATGGTTTGCAGATATCGTGGACATCAAGCCAGCCAACATGGAAGAACTTACTGAGGTCATCACAGCCGCGGATTTCCACCCGACACATTGCAACACGATGATGTATAGCACCAGTCGCGGTGCTATCAAGCTCGGAGACATGCGGCAGTCCGTATTGTGCGACGCATACTCTCAAGGTGCGTACGCTGTCTGATTGTGCTGGAATGCGTCACCTCAAAGTTACATCTTGCTATGGTGTAATAACTGAGGTTTATTTTGTTTTATTGTGTATATCGCTTCCGTGCAGTTTTCGAAGAACAGGAGGACCCTGAAGCTCGAAGCTTCTTCTCAGAAATCATTGCGTCCATCTCGGATATCAAGTTCTCACCTGACGGTCGCTACATCATTGCTCGCGACTTCCTCACACTGAAAGTATGGGACATCAACATGAACTCGCGTCCAGTTCAGACGATCAATGTAAGGAGCTTTGTGTGTGTTGGGAGACGTTTAAACTGTTAACGTGTTGTGCTTTCCTCTGCACTTTTACAATGTTGCAGATCCACGAGCACCTTCGCCCACGGCTGGGGGATCTCTACGAAAGTGATTGCATTTTCGACAAATTCGAATGCGCAGTCAGCGGGGACGGCAACAACTTCATCACGGGCTCGTACAACAGCGAGTTCCATATTTATGACCGCTATGGACGCGCCGACATCTCTATCACACCACGAACCGCGCGTGTGAGCCGTCGTCATTCCATGCCACAGCGCGGCCTTGCGCAGCAAATAGCTGCGTTGCCCACTCCTGGAGACCCGGACGCGTTGGATTTCTCGAAGAAAATCATGCAGACGAGCTGGCATCCGTCACTGAACGAAGTGGCCGTCTCTGTCCGCAACAGCCTCTTCGTATATGCCGCGTAAGCGATTGAGCGTAGGATTGGACACGTGCGCTGCCAAGGTAACAACTCATGTGGGAGCCACAGCAAGTATTCGGAGATCAAAGTTTTGATTCGAATACCAACAACGGCGCGCAACAGCTGCACATGTACCTGAATATTGAAGTCAACTTGGATTTGGTAGTGTCATAAAGCTATGAATATTGTGTGAGGATCATTGTGAAGGCATTTCCTCTTCGGTCGTATTCATTAGAAGTACTTCTGAAGAAAAGCTTTCTGATACGTGGGTCACAAGAAAAACGCTATCAACCTGAAGTACTTGAAGAATCACAACCGCTATAGACCTCCCTCCCACCTCTTAAAAGTATTAAATGAAGCTTTGATGCTTTTTCACATCAGACTTTACTGCAACGAAGTCTTCGCATGGGAAAAGATTTTCATTTAATTCCACACCAGTTTTGCACGAAACCCAAAGTGCAATGGATTAGGTCAGAATGGCCTTGAACTCGTCGAACTCGATCTCTCCGCTTCCATCCACATCCAGCTTGTTGATCATCTCTTCGATATTAATGGTCAGGCCGAAGTCGCCTTTGATTATTTTCACCAACGTCTCCTTGCGCACGAACCCAGTTTTGTCTGGCTTACCGCCGCATGCAACAAACGCGTCAACTGGGGAAATTAAAATATGTTAATAGATTGAGAAATTCAAAGGGCATGTTGTACTTACTCATGTCGCTATCATCTTCAAACATAGCGGCACGATCCTTTTGGTTATCGATGACCTGCAGAAATTCCGCAAAGTCTAACGGACATTGTGAACTTTCAGCATCCTTACAAAACTCACTGATAAACACAGATACCTATTGCACCACTCATATCCTCGTCAACCTCGCTGATCATCTGGAACAATTCTTCCTCGGTTGGTTGCTGTCCCATCGCTAATACATTCCGGCTGGTTAAGTTGAGACATTGCAGAAGAGAAAATGTGTATACCTTCGAGCACCTGCCGTAGTTCCCAGACATCGATTGTGCCACTCCTGGCAATATCAGGGTTATTGACTACTAATACCCGCAAGTTCGTGTGCAGCTCACTTACCGGTCTTTGTCGAAGGCCAGGAATGCCTCTCGGCAAGCATCGATCTCATCTTGTGCGAGTACCATCGTGACTTCACAGCTTCAGTTGTACGACTCTTCACAGAACTCCAAAAATGTACCAAGAAGTAGTCGAAATCTGAATTGCATTCTTCACCATCACTACCAACAAAATGTCACCACATCTTCTCATTTAGATGGTGCGTGCCCCAAGCACTTGCTGCGGCTGAAGTCCGATAGGTATAATGTTGTGTAGCAAGTAGTTCTCATTGTTTGCATCCACATGTGCCAGGTCGTACTTGTAGTTAATCATCATCCCGGCGCTTTGGGCAAGCCCCTAGTAAATGCGAAAGAATCCGGTGAGTCCCTTAATACACCGTAAATTTCATACTCACAGGCTAATCTACTGTACGCACCTTCTTGGACAGGTCTGCCAGCCAGTTGATCCGCTCAAAGATCGCTCCATTTCGGACATGGAAATTCGTAACGGGATCCAACGCTTTTCCGCGCTTCTTTTCATGATAGATGTAACGCGCGCCAAGTCGAAGCATGATAGGCTTCAACGCCTCGGTCAGCGCCGCATCTTCACTCCACTTGTTGATCGAAAGCGCATCTAGAACGATGGCCACAGGAGTCGAATCCGAGTGAACAGTAGTACCACGCTCTTCGAGGACGTCGAGTAAAGCATCCAGCTCAAGCGGAGAGACTAACGATTCATTCGTCTTTGACCGCTGGGTTTCGAGCCACAGTATGAATTGGGGTAGAGGACTCAAGGTCGCAAATGTTTTCAGATGCGGGTACTCTGTCTTTAGTGCTTTTGCAACCTCTTTAATGAGAAAGTTGCCCAAATCCACACCCTGCCGATAAACAAAGTATATGGTTAGTTATCTTGCCGAGAATGGTCGATCTGGGAAACATACCGAAAGTCCCTTCTGCGTCGAAGAGATTGAGTAGAAGATTGCAGCTTTTGCTTGGCCACATTCTGCCAATTGCTCCGTTTCCTCTCGAATTGACTGCATGCTAGACGCGATCTCTTGCATTAATGCCACATGCACAAAAACCAAGGGCTCGTCTGGGATACTACAATGAAGAACGCACATTCAGGAAATCAGGCTTGGGAGTTGCATTATGGGTAGTTGCAGAGCTATTACCTTGGATGAAAGAACGCAAAGCAACGGCGCCCATTACCTGAGAATAACGGAGATCAATTAGATTAACACACTTCAAACTGCACGCGTAATTGTGTCAAAGCCTACCAAGTCGCCTCTTCAGTTCGGCAATCGTGCCAACGGGGTGCACTGCCTCGTAGCGAATGATCTTCTCCAAGAGTTGTCCAGGAGAGTGTTCATAGGTCACACGTTCCAGTTTCAGGAAACCAACGCTAAACCAGGACGCTAGAAAATGCTTTTGAGAAGCATAAACAAGGTCCAATGTTAGCAATAGGTAGCGAACCATATCATACTCTACAACTCACTTTCAAGCTTGCATCGAGTGAGCGAAGTGCAGGAATCTCGGAATGAGTCGCGTTCTTGCGTAGAACTTGCAGCAGGTCTGCCCTCATGTGCACCAAAAACAACATGCCGTTTTCTCGTTGCGACAGGATCTGCTGGAAAAAGGTCTACGTCGTAAAAGGGGAAGCGTCAAAGTTATCAGCTTTACAGCATCACGACCCACTAGCAAGCCTCAAAAGCGTTCATCACCTCATATAGTGGTGATAGTGCGTTCCGGAGGTTTCGGAAAGTGCGCAAATACCTCTCCACACTCTCGTGATCCCAATCCACCTGTCCGCTGCGAGTGTCTTTCACGTTGGCCATGTTTTGCTCGAATTGAACAGCACTTTGCAGAGCCTACGTGTAGACGTCATTGCAAACAATAATTAATAGCGGCACAAAGCCTACCCGTATCAGTACTGCACCCACCGCCACAGTGTCAATGTGCAAGTCCTGTGCCAATATCTGTAGAAAATGTTTCTTCTCGTCAATGTTCATGCCTCTGTACGTCGTACAGAGGCTCTCAATTACCACCTGCGGCACGAAATCTGCCTCAAACAACGTCCTAAATGAGAACAACGTTCCTCTTTATTCTGCATCATCGCCATTCCGCACCGCCGGTATTGGCCTTCGTCTTGACCACCTCCTGGATCAACTTGGACAGCTTACGCTGCGCTGCTGGGCTGCTCAGATCGACGCTGCATAGAAATGAGGACTGCTGACGGTGGTGCGTTGGCTTTTCGTGTCGCTTCGACGTGTTCGAAGGAGATCGGACGTCTCCATTCTCGCTGTTGGTACTCAATAACGCACACTGTATCGCGCTCGTCGGCCGCAGTACCTGTCGACAAAACGCACCTGTAGCTACTGATCCGCGTATGTTGCGCTGGAGCGCGCCACGCGCTGCCCAGAGGCCGCGCACCGGCACCCAAGACATCGTCTCGTCGCCGCTCTTCAAGTGGCAGGTGTGGGACACTTCTTTGAAACGCCGTGTCCGATTTGACCTGTCGCGTTTGGTGTGCACTACACAGATGGATTTTGGTGTGATGATAGTCGTCGTCATTATCGCCTTGAGTTGCCTCCTCTCTCCATGATGCTGCGCGGTGGAATGAGGTACTTATACGTTACGCAAGGCGCGACGCAGTGCGGCATTTTCCAGTGTTCGAATGCGCGCGTGCTCGCGGCTCGGTCGCTGTCTTCTCTGGCTCCTAACAGCAGCGTGCACCGCGTCTCTTCTTCCTCGTGGCGTCAAGCTCCGCTACCTGCCGTCACTGTGTCGCGCCGTGTACTGGGCTTCCCATGGTCTTCGTCGTCGTTTATTGTGGGTCGCAGTGCTAACTGCCGCCTCTGGTCCAGTGGTAGGGCGTCCGAGGACTCGAAGGAGACGGCACCGCTCACAGGAGGAGACCACACGTCGTCATCTCCGTCTTCAGCCAAGGTAAAGGATCTTCAGAGGCTGTAGCAGACTGACGATTCACCTGACTGTGTGTATTGAATTATCTATGACTACAGAGTGACGAAGATTTGTACAAGGAGCTGGAACAGCCCACAGGGGAGCCCCAACCGCAGTCGTGGCGCCAACGAGCCAAGACCTTCGCAATCGAGTACGGCCGTGTAGGCATTTGTACGCACATTGTGCTGTCTCTCCTATCCTTCTCCGTCATCTATGTGGGGGTATCGAGTGGAGTGGATGTGACTTCTATCCTGGACTCAGTGGGGTTATCTTCGTCGGTCAGCGACTCCACCACCAACTCGGCCGGATCTCTCCTGATCGCCTATACGCTCTACAAAGTGCTGGCTCCAGTCCGGTGGCCGTTGACATTTGCTGTTACACCTGTGGTTCTACGTGCACTGAGACGGAGGGGGTACATGCTAGCTGCAACCAACTCGTCTGCTCGAAGCCCGCCGCCGCCACCACAGTAACTTCTTTGATAATGTTCTCGTTCTGACGAACGCTGCAGAGATCCTGGAGTTCTCTTGACACGTATATGCAATAAAGATGGTCTGAATCCCACACACATGGTCCTTATTCATTGGAAGTAGATTTGCACCAGCCTAGCTGCTCCGAAGACGCATTTTTTATCGATTGGCTTGCGAATCGATTCTCCGTCCTTACTTGTGCTACACTTAACTTGTCTGCTGGACGTGCTCCTCAAACACAGGGCGGGCCGCCTTGATGTTCAGTTGGATCGTCGCCGGCTCTACGCGATCACGAGAAAAAAATAATGTAAGCAACAGCAAACTAACCACACAGGTGACTGCCAAAACTACTTACGAATCGAGTCGTCCGACATGATGATCATGATGTACGTGTTGGCGGTGAAGAAGTCGATAAAGGCCGTAAAGTTCGCGTTGCGCACTTCCATGCCCTGGAACTGCGCCTGCGTCTTGCTGCAGCTCAGCTTGAATTGCTTGATGATGTTGCTGATCTTTTCAAAGCGGTGGATGTCGCGGTGATTCGTGTGTGTAGCGTGTGAGATCACGAGGAAGGTCGCACGCTCAAACAGCACCACTTCATCAGCGCTACAGATCGAGCAGAAGCTGTTCAGGTGCTTCTCCAGGTCCTGCATGTTCGGGATCAGTGAGTACACGATGGACGACCATGCGCGATACAGCGTTTCGTCCCAAATGGACGTCCCAAAGCACACAGTTGGTAGCTGGCCCGTACGCTCCAGGATCATCTCCTTCTTTTGGTTGAACACCTGCAGCGTGCACAGTTATTTAGCCCATTATCACTTCAAAAGAGGCATTTTTCGTCACGTACGCGCTCACGCTGGTCCTCCGGCACCAGATCCATCTTGTGGATCAGCACGAACACCTTTGCGTTACTCGAGTTCTGGTCGATGGCTTCCAGGCAGCCATCGAAGTGAGCCATGTCTTTCTGTAGGGGGTCAGTCAATACGAAAATCAGTATCGCCGTGTTCAATTCCTCAACCATCGGTAAATCGTACGTCAATTTCACGACTCTCGATATCGAATACGTAGATCAGCAGCTCAACACTGCGGAAAATGTGGTCGCGTTGGCTCTCAAAGTAGTTTTCGTAGAAGGCATCCTGGCTTCAAGAACCACCGCACACAGTACCGTCAGCTCACCAAAAAATGTGTCAGCAAAAGAGCTTTCTCCTGTCGCCTTACCCGCCGCAATCCCACAGATTCAGCACCAGATTACCCAAGAAACGCACGTGCGAATGCTCCACATCCACTACAAGCAGTAGCAACCACAGTCCTGTGAATCACCTTGTAACCGGACAAAAAACCCTGCTACATTTGCCTCGATCACGTACGCGTAGGCCCCAGTCGCATTGTGTCACGAGCTAGATATAAACACACACAGATGAGGGAGATATGGTTACTAAGAGGCCCGTAGTGTAGCTATAGCATCAGAGGACTCAGTACCCAGGTAGTTGGCGAAGATAATGGAGCGCATGGACGTCTTGCCTGACCCAGACTTGCCCATCAACAGAACCTGCAGGCAGCAGACGCCTCTTAGGTGAGTACACACCTCATCGGGGCTACATGTAGGAGGGAGACGCTGCCTGGAGACGCTGCCTAGAGACGCACTTTCTTCTTCATGGCGGCGGCTGGATGGGTTCTACGGCGTTAGCAGCTTGGATGAAAACTCGCGAATGGGAAAAAAATATATTTTCCTATTCAGGGTTCGCCATATTAAATTAAAACAATTAATTCATTTCAATTACCGTATATTTTTATAGGTTCATCTTGAAGTACCCAAATTGAAGTCGACCACCGAAAAGCAACTTAAATTTAGGCGGTCGAAGTCTTAGAGATGCCGCTAGCGACCAGCGCCAGACCTCCCCCCGCTCTGACTTCCAAGCCTCGAGCTCCATCGTCTTCTTCTCGTCCTGGCAGTGCGCCAGCCACAGTCGCCAAGCGGCGGTGGAATGCGCCACCTGCAAACCTCTTTCCTTCGACTGCAACCCCACGAGCAGCAGCCAAGAAACCTGCAACAACAGCTCTTCTTGATGCGTCAGCAACTAGATCAGCACCACAGGATCCTAGAGAGCAGTTCCGAGCAGCTATTGCCGCTAATCCGCCCAGTGCAGAACGCAGAGCTAGCGAGAGAGGCTCGCTGCAGCAGAGCCGCGTCCAACAGTGTGAAGATGCTCAAGTTCCAACAGACCCGCAAGGCGCCGTAGCAAACCCTCCAACGAGTCGCAGAAGCTCGCAGTCAGCACGGATTCGTCGCAGCAGCATCGGATACCAACACACTGGTGCTGTCGAACCGCCAGAAAGAGTAGGCAGTGTTACTGCTGCCCCCTCCCTCCATGCTGACCCGAAGAGGCAGCAGCTATTGGCACGAGAAGCGGAAGTCAACGCCATGCAGAGCGACCGCAGACGAGATTCCTTCCACAGCGCGCAGGTCCTGAAGAGCCTTCGACGTCAAGACGTCGAGGCAGACGATGTGAGTCCGTTGATTGAAATCATTTACTGGTCCCCCTTCGTAGAAGTCCGTCGTGACGCTGCTGCTGCAATTGCCTCTCTGAGCCGCAACGGTAAGTTGTTTTCAGTGTATGAGGCAATGGGCTCACTCGTTTTTGTATGCCAAATAGCGGCGAATCTGGAGCTCTTGGATGAAGTAGGAACACTCGGAGCGATTCTGACAATGTTAAGCTCCCCAGTAGATCGAGAGGACTCAAGCATTTCCCACGACTGCGCTGAAGCACTTGCGGCTCTTGTGCGACTGTCCAGTATCAAGACGAAGCTTCTCCTAGCTCCAGGTGGAATTGACTGTGTGTTCTCGTTGCTGCACACGACAACCGATTCAAAGTTGCGCTTGGCAGGTTTCGAGATCGTCTCTCGACTGGTAACAGCTGACGAATGGAAAGAAGCCGTCGCCAAACGCGAAGGCTTCGCGTTCATATTGAATTGCTGCTCCGGCAGTGGCGCACCGCAAACCTCTCGGGCTGATGCAGGCGATTCTCGTACTCGAACGTTGGCAGCCTCAGTACTGCACCAACTCGCTGCCTCGTGCGATAACAGACTACTATTTTACTATTCAGGCCACTTTACGACACTGTCGGGGCTGCTGCGAGACCCATTTCTGGATAAAGACGCCATCTTCCGCCGTGAGTTGCTGAGTTTTGTGCACTTGTTGCTCTCGGAGACCGAAAGTGCTCGACGTTTTGCTTCAATTGGGCTGTTACCATGTGTACTTGGCGTGCTTGGTCGCGGACCATCCAGCACCACAAAACCTTCGCTTCAAGTGAGTTTGCTTGTCGTAGCCATCATTGATGCAGTCGCGAAGGACGACGTTAACCACCAAGCACTTGTGCAAGCAGAAACGATGCCGCGTCTTGTCCAGCTGTGCTTCTCTTTCAACGCGGGTGTGCCAGTTGCTGATCCCGATAAAAAACGCCCACACACTGCACGAGCTCAGTCCAAAAGGTTATCCACGCGGCCTAGATCAGCTTCGTCTACTTGCCCCCGCTCGCGTTCATCGACCTGGTCAGCTTCAGAGGCGTCTGCAGTGATTCGCGCAACACTTGGGATTTTCTGTTCCATGGCGAGGAATCAAGCGAATCGGGAGCACGTCATTCGATCCAAAGTGCTGGATCACATCGCAGCTCAAGAGCTGTACGCTTCGTCTGATAAGCGCGTTCGTCGTGCTGTAATCACTCTGCTCACTCTGCTCATTTGCACCGAGCGCAAGCGTCGTCACGAGGCTGCGAAGACCACGAGCATCGACCATGAACTTGCTACAAGCACACCCGCACCTTCGTCCGATTCAAACGAAGCTTCTGAGCACGATTACCAGCACTACATCGAGCTGCTGGCTCGTGGCGTCGTCAAGTGCTTGTTCGGCATCCTGGCAGGCGATGACTTCGGCATGAAAGTGGATGCGCTGGGTGCTCTGGCTCAACTCACTCATGACGCACCGTCCCGACTGACGCTATGTAAACCTGCGTTACTGTCAGCATTGGGGCAGTTCGCATTCCATCCGCTCGGTTCCACGCGGCTCCATGTAGCTCAGATCATCGCCAACTTTGCCGAGCGGCCGGAGAATGTGTTGAAGCTTGTGGATGCGGGGCTTCTGCCGGTCCTGATAAGGTATGTAAGTCCTCTGGATCGAACTCATACCGTTGGTCACAGCAGTGACAAAGGCATGGGCGAGGCTTTACTGATTGAGGCCACTCGAGCACTTGCAGCTGTGTCCGAGCTGCACGTAGCACGCTCGAGGCTCGTGGAGAGTGGGGTGTTGGGTGCACTGATGCGGTTGATTCGAGCGCCATCAAATCGACCGGAGGTCCGATCCTATGCCCAATCCGCAGTGCGCAACTTGCGGCACGATGCAGCAGCGTTACGAATTCAGGCTATCTACCGTGGCTGGCATGTTCGCACGACTTTCGCTGGTTCAAAACGCAAACAGAACTTCCGCAAACTGTCCATGCTGGTAGATGCAGCAACAGCGCCCGTAAAACAACGTTAGAACTGTTATTTCGTACAGAACCAAGAGCTTGACATGTCAGTATTGATGCTTTATCGTTGCACTTGATTGACGCTGCTGACACTGCGTCTTACGCCTTGTACACGCGCGTTTCCACGGGGAAACGCACGTCGATGAGTCCAGTAATGCCCGCCGTAAGCACCTACCAGTCACGCGACAGTAGAGATGTTTAGATAAAATAACAAAAAGGTAATGTCTGTCTACAGAAACGTACGCTGCCAGTCGGCACTGGGCCAACTCCTTCCGGAGTTCCGGTGATGATGAGGTCGCCTTCCTCCAGTGTCATGATGCGGCTCACATAGGAGATCAGGAACGGAATATTGTGCACCATGTCGCTCGTGTTGCCATTCTGACGGAGTTCGTCGTCCACCTTCAGCCAGAGGTTCAGGTCATGGGGCGACGGCACCGCTGACTTGGGGATGAAGTCGCTGATGGGCGTGAAGGTGTCCAGCCCCTTGGCGTGCGTCCACGGCAGTCCGGCCTTCTTGGCCTTTGCCTGCAGATCACGTGCCGTCATGTCGATCGCCAACACCTGTCAAACAATGCTAAAGTGTCAGTACAAGTTACAGAAACGTCAAACAGAGTGGGTGAAACTTACGTATCCAGCCACGTGGTCCATGCTCTCGCTCTCGGCGATATCCTTGCCATCCGTGCCAATCACCACCTGCAAGACACAACAAAGTAGTTAGCACTCCCATTCCTTAATACTGAGTAGATGGACGTACACCAAGCTCCACTTCGTGGTGCACTTCACCGATTCCAGGGGGCAGCAGCACACTACCTCCGTTGCGCACGTAGCTATTCGATCGCAGTTGCATCGTTAATTATGGTATATCGTCTTCATCAGAAAGTATATGGACAGTATTGTTACCTGCTGGTGGGCTTGAGGAAGAGCACAGGGTCTTTCGGGGCCGAGGCGGCGCCCATTTCACGGGCGTGGGCCTCGTAATTCTTCCCGATTGCCACGATCTTCTTGCTGAAGGGAGGGAGAGAACATCAATGCATTAGGGAAGAGCAACGAAGAACAAGAGGTTGAACTGCTGGTGACGCTGCAACGCACCCGAACTCAACGAACTGCTTGGCCTTCGTCATGGTAAGAGATCGATTGATACACGCATCACAACGATTACCTCGATTTAATGACGGGGTTTTATTTCCTTAGTATGGCACTCTTTCGAGATAACCAAGTTGAAGTGGCTAGCTAATCTCCTTGGGAGTTACAATATTCTGCCTGAGTAAGGAACGGGGTAAAAATTAATAGCCTGACATACCTAATTTTAGTGGGACAAAGAAAGGAGGTTATTTGATCTACACCATTCTATTTCCCCTATATTTCAGTATATATCAGGCGTTCCTTACTCAGGCAGATTACTGTACCTAGAGATGGCCACTTCTCGTCAGCTGCAAGCTAATCTGCGGTCTGCATGGCTCGAATTCTTTCTTGCAGCGCTTTGGTCTCGAGTTGCACGCGCCGCCGCTCAGCATCCAAAAGCTCTTCGTAGCTGGAGCTTGCAATTGCACAATGAATGAAGGTTAGCTCGTAGTACGAGCCTCGTACTTTAGTGCGCATACTATACCAGCTTGTTAATGACGTACGGTGAAGAGTGCGACCGAGGTCTGGATGACGAAGACACAGGAGAGGATTTACCCACTGCTGGCACATCACACAACAATGAACATGAAGCACTATTCTTTAGAATGCGCAGCTCTTACCGCTGTCTGGGATGGACGCTTCTGAGATGGCTTGCGATTTCTCCGAAGTCATATCGCCACTGTTTAGAAACACTGCAGCCCTGGATCTCTCTTGGTCGATTCGCTCTTTGTTCCTCCGAGCTGCTGCCTGTAGATCTAGCAAGAGTTAGGACTGCACTTGCGGTTGAATAGCAACCCCGACCGACGTAGTCGCACCTGGTTCTCGAAGAAGAGTTGTCGGACGTGGTCTGCTCCTGACTGGATTGGCTTTGGTGGCATTACGACGTGGTTGTCCGCTGCTACAACCGGTAGTTCGTTCGCGGCTTTATTGCTGTCGTGGTTGCGTTGATGGTTGGGAAATGAGGACACGATCTTGATCGGAGTGTGGGTATCGAGGGTGGTAATTCTGGTAGCAAACTGCTCGAGAATCATCGGTTGGTGTGAAGTCGCGACGCTAACCAGTTGCATCATGTGATGCTGAACCGCGTCGGACCTTAAGATATCGAGCAAGCTTGGTCGTTTCTGCAAGCAATTAAAACAAATGAGAACACAATGTTCGGCAAACACGTGGATACCACCTTCGTACGTATGGGTCTTTCTCGAGCAGATTCGCCACAAGAGCTCGGAACGGTGAAGAGTACTGCTCTGAAATCGGTGGTGGCTCGCTGTGCAAAATCATACCCACCACAGCACCAAGCGCTGAGCCAGTGAATGGTGGAGAAAAAGTAGCGAGCTCGTACAGGACACAACCAAGACTCCACACGTCGCTTTTGCAGTCATATTGGTCGCCTTCTAATAATTCGGGTGCCCTACCGGCAGGAGTGATCCATTAGAAACAAGAAGCGTGATGCAAACCGAACTTACATGTAGTACGGGGTTCCGGTGATAGTTTGGGCAGAGTCCAAAGTGTTCTGCAACATCTTTGAGACGCCGAAGTCACTCAACTTTACGATCCCGTCACCGTCTAGCATGACGTTCTGCTCGCTCATATTGTAGGTTAGAAGTATCGGCATGACATCCCAGAGGTCTAGAAAATACCTTTGGTTTGAGGTCTCTACAACATGATCAAAGCAAACTGCTGAGCGGAGTAGATCGACCAAGAAACGAGGTGCTACGTAAGCTTACCGGTGCAAAATATGTTTTCCGAACAAGTACTGAAGCGCCAAGACGATCTGGATGAAAATCCGCATGATCGCTGGCTCGCTTAGGGGATCTCTGCAGTCAGCGAAAGATCAGCACAAGCAATAGTATCAGTCATGGACCAAGTTTCTTACGCGCGCTCTTGTTGCCGCCGCAAGAACGCGTCCAGATCTCCACCGCTGGCGTACTCCATCACAAGTGTCAGATTCGTGTCATCCTCGATGAGCTCGATGAATTGCACGATATTCACGTGATGCAAGTGTTTCAGTAGCTGGGCCTCGTGGCGAGCTGCTTGTCGTGCAGCGTTATCCTCGTTGTGCGGGATTTTAGCAGCGAAGAGCTTTCGATCCGAGTTTCGCCGGACAAGCACCACTTTGCCGAACTGCCCACTGCCCAGCACCATTAGAGTTTCATACCCATCGACATCTCGCATGCTGTGGCGTCTTCAATCGAAGGAGTTGGAGCTTCCAACTTGGAAGTCGTTACTGGACAAGGCAAAAGCTAAGAATTCCTTATCGCTAACTGGTTCAGGGCTAGGAACGGGCAGCGTGCCTGCCGCTTTTGTTTCATTTGATCTGGTTTAGTGTACATGCACGTATCGTTGCTCTATTAGCTTGACGTTACCGGGGAAAAAGTGTCGTGTCTTCCGCCTTGCTTATCCTAGTGACCTTGCTGCAAGGGAGGCAGCAAAAGCGAGGACTCCATGGTCACTTACTCCCATTCGATGGTGGCAGGCGGCTTGGACGAGATGTCGTACACGACGCGGTTCACGCCACGAACCTCGTTGATGATGCGGTTCGACATGCGGCCAAGCACCTCGTACGGCATGTGGTACCAGTCGGCAGTCATGTAGTCCGAGGTGCTGACGGCACGGATGGCAACAACCTTCTCGTACGTGCGGCCGTCACCCATGACACCAACAGACTTGACCGGCAGCAGGACGCAGAAGGCCTGGCCCGTGGTCTTGTAGTGGCCGCTGTTGCGCAGCTCCTCGATGAAGATGGAGTCGGCGTGGCGAAGAGTTTCTAGCGCCTCGGGCGTGATCTCGCCGAGCACACGGATGGCAAGGCCCGGACCGGGGAACGGGTGGCGCCACACGCTGGGCTCGTCAATGCCAAGCGCCATTCCGAGCTCACGGACCTCGTCCTTGAACAGCTCACGGAGCGGCTCAATGAGCTTCAAGTGCATCGTCTCGGGAAGGCCACCAACGTTGTGGTGGGTCTTGATCGTGGCCGAAGGTCCCTTGTACGAGATACTCTCAATGACGTCCGGGTACAGGGTGCCCTGCAGCAGGAAGTCCACGGGGTGTCCGATGCGCTCGGCCTCCTCCTGGAAGAGCTCAATGAAGAGGTTGCCGATCGTTTTACGCTTGGTCTCGGGCTCAGTGACGCCCTTCAGAGCAGCCAGGAAACGGTCCGACGCGTTAATGCACTTGAGGTTGATGCCCAACTTGGTCTGCAGGCGGTCGACGACCTCGGTGGCCTCGTCCTTGCGCAGAAGACCATTATCGATCAGGACGGCGTGGAAGCGATCGCCCAGAGCGCGCTGCAGCAGCACAGCAGCGACGGACGAGTCGACACCGCCGCTGACGGCACCGATGACATGGCCCTCGGGGCCGACGGTCTCGCGCACCTCCTCGATGAAGGCGTCAGCGATGCTGCGCATGTCCCAGTCCGTGGGCGAGTTACAGATGTTGACCACGAAGTTGCGCAGGATATCCTTGCCGCGCGGGCTGTGGGTCACCTCAGGGTGAAACTGGATACCGTAGAACCGACGGGCCACGTTGACAATGGCAGCGTGCTCCGAGTTCTCGGTGGTGGCGATGTCCACGAATCCGTCCGGGTTCTGGTGCAGCTTGTCGCCGTGGCTCATCCACATCTGGAACTCGTCCGGGAGGCCCTCAAAGAGGCCGCCGCAGTCCACGTCGCTCTTGCGGGTCACAATGGCCTTGCCGTACTCACGGTGCTGCGAGGGGGCCACCTTGCCATTGTTGGTGAAGGCCAGCTCCTGCAGACCGTAGCAGATGCCGAGCACGGGCAGCTTCTGCTCCTCGATGAGCTTCCACACCTCCGGTTGCACGTGCGGGGCGCCCTCGTCGAAGACGGACTGCGGGCCGCCCGACAGGATAATTCCGGTGAGCTGGTGCTGGCGCAGCTCGTCGGCGCTCACCAGGCACGAGTAGAGCTCGCAGAACACGTGCAGCTCGCGCACACGACGCGCAATCAGGTGGCTGTACTGCGAGCCGAAGTCCAGGATAGCCACCTGCTTGCGGTTGGTCACTGGGGAGGCGTCGGCCATGTTAAACGGGGTCGGATCGAGTCTTCGGCGTGTTCGATTCTGACCAGCGAGCGCCTCACAGCCACGGACACGGTTGAACTCCTGACGTACCAGCCAGCCACTTGCAGCCAATCAGCGGTCAGACCGTTATTTGTAGCCATGTCACAGACCAATCACAGCTCTCAGTCCGAAACGACGCGCAACCCTACTAAGCCTGAGGACGCACTGCAACTTGCTGTTGCTGCTGCAGTCAGTGCCGTGACTCCCAGCGAGGACACGCGCGAGTTCTGTAGCAGCACGAGCGTCTCCAATTGACTCGAAACCAATGCTGGAGCCACATATCCAAGCACGCCGCGGTCTGACAGAAAGTTGCGACTCAATGCCAGCACGCGCAATGGACTTCCAGATAACAGAGCTCTTGCTAGAGATGGACAAGCAGCGTCGGAGATGTGGTTCCCGCTGAGATCGAGCTTCCACAGCGCTCGGTTGTAAGTCAGAGCCTCGAACAACGCAGCAGCACCGGCGCTGCCCACTTGACAACGCTCGAGCACCAGTTGTTGCAGGCAGCTTGGACTCTGAGCCAATGCACAGGCAAGAGCCACAATGGAGGAAGGAGCGAGTGGGACATTAGCCAGCACGACAGACACGAGCGCGAGACTGGAACTTCGGCGACTGCGCTGCAATATGGTGGACAGCAGAGACGCGTGCGATGGTCGGAGTGGCGCGTTGTACAGGATGAGAGACTGCACTGGACACGAGCTGGTAGTGGAGTTGGTGCACATATCCAAAGCATCGACAACGTGTTCATTGAGGTTCAGAAGGGAGCTCGTAGATACTGGGTTCGTGCTGGGAAGTCCACCTCCGCTGTCAACAATTACACTGGTTGATAATGAAATGAGCTGTCGGAGTTGGGGGCCTTTGAACACGGTGCCACCGCTGAGAATGAATATGTTAAAAGTGGAAAAGTGCTGTGAGATCTACCCACGTACCTGTATGAGAGCTGGCATATCCCTGTCTGGCGCACACGGTTGAGAAGCGTGAAGAAGAGCATTGAAGGTATCTCCGCGCGCTAGTCAGAACACGATCATGGGGGTTAGTGATGCAATTTACAGGATAAAGACTTCACTTACCTCTTCGAGCGTCCGTGGCTTCTCGAACTTGCCCCCACCAGCGGTGCCTGGTTTCCTCTGGTTGCTGACAGGCGTGTTTTCTCTTGACTTGGTTAGCGATGAGCTACGTACACGCAGCACGCACTTCTCAAGTAGAGCCACAGCCTCCCACTGGCGGAAGCAGCGCTCCAGCGGCTTTTGTGAGGCAGCCGCAAACAGCCTTGCTTGGGCTGCCTTTTTGGCCACTACACAACGTGCTTGGCGTTGCGCTCGATGACGACGAAAGGTTCGCTGAAGCAAACAAGCTGCGTCGATCTGCTCTCTTCGAGTGGCTCGTGCTGCTTCTCTCCAACCGTAAAACAATCGACGCACTCGCTGGAACGCTAATTTCTTCGCCGCTTTATCACCACGTTGAGCAGCGACCGAGTTTCTATCGAGAGTACTGAGGTACCTGCGACGCATGAGCCAGCATCGCAGTCGACGTTGAATTTTGGTTGCTGCGTCGTGACGTCGAGCCTTTTTGGCTTCGCATTCTGCACGAACTGCTCGAAAAAAGATTCGAGCAATGCTGTAAAAGTTATGCTGCAGCCTCCCCAGTAATCGCCGTTGAGCTGCGCGTTTACTGAGTACACGAAGAGTTCGAGAGCGCTTTTGTCGCTGCCTCCACCATCGCTGTAGCTGACGTACAGCCGCTTTACGTTGGGAAATGTACCTTTGGAGAGCCAGCAGACATGCCCAGAGCTTGATGTCCGAGGGTTGGTCTTTTAACCCACTGCCGAATATTACGGTGCCATTTACCAGCATTTCTGCTAAATGTCGGCGATGCAGTCTTTGACGAGTGCAAAAGCCTCGGAACAAACCTTGGATGCGTATCACAGCTCCATATCTTCGCCGGTGGTAAGCTTCAACTTGTTGACGGAGACGGTCGAAAGCTGCTTGCAAAAGCTGAGATTCACGCGACTGTGTGAGCTTCACTAGCACATTGAGAGCTCGTCGACGACGTGCACGAAGTCGCTTAGCTAGTCGTCTGGCAATAGTACCTCGCACGTGCTTTTGGATTGTCACTGCTGCTCCCCGTTTGCGAAGACGACGGACAAGCGCGTGGTTTGTAAGTGCTCGCCAAGAACTCAACAGCATTTGGTTCCTACGATCTGAGAGCAGGCGGTTCATCGTAGCCGTTGCCGCTCGATGACGTCGTAGCTCGACATGGTACTGGCGTACAGCTAATCTTGAACGATATCGCCGTTGAATGAGCCGTGAAGCCCATTCCCGATCCTTTCGAGCTTTGACAAGCTCAGTATGCCATGCTTGAAACACCCGAGAGCTTAAAGACGTCGCTCGCCGAGCAAGACACTGTCGTAAAATGCTATTCTGTTGCTGACGAAGCAGCAGCAACTGAAAGCAGAGCTTGCGACTGCGCCAGGCTCGGAACTGTCGTTGAATCCGTACAATAGCACCAAGACGCTCCTCTTTTTGAGTAGAAGCGAAGTTACGCCACCTACGGAACACTCCCAGCTGGCCAAGCTCGGTACGACGGCCGGCAAACTTTGCCAAAAGAGCCTCCCGTTCATTTTTCCGTGCTTGAAGAGCCCGTAGCGTACGTTTGGCTCGGGCGATGTGAAGCAATGATTGAATTTTCCTCGCAGCGGCATTCAGCCACAGCTCAATCAGCCGGTCATCTTGTTGGCCCATGGTTTCATTAGCCAGAGCTTCTTTCTCTCGTTGCTTTTCGCGCAAAAATGCAAGCTCCTTTCGCGCTTTGAACTGTCTCCAAGCGCATTGAATTCTGATTGCCATCGCAATACGACGTTGCTCCAAGACGTAGGCAACACCGAGGCGCCACTTTGCCAAAATTTCACGTCGCCGAACGAAAACTTGCAGACGTGATGCGCTTCTGTTCTCCAATGCAAAATGCTTCCGCCAGGAAGCGCTGCAGACTTCCAGTAGAAATCGTTCGTGTCTGGCAGTGTAGTAAGCATTACGTGACAGCTGCAAGAGCGCTTCAGCAAACGCTGTCTCAGCTCCCTGGTCGTCTCCCGTGCGCAATAGGCTGGTACCTTCCAAAAGAAGTTTGGGACTTGGTAGACTGCCAGACGCTTTTTTCATTCTGCGGCGAGCTTCACGAAGAGCTGACAGAACGAGAAGTGGTGCGTTGGCTGGACCTGCGAGGCGCTGGGCTAGATCTATCCACGTCTGCGGATCATGACACCATAGTAATATGCGTTGTTCTTCGTTCTTCCGAGATGTTGTGAACACGGTGCGTGCAGACTTCTCGGAGGGTAATACTGGTGGAAGTGCAACGAGAGCTTTGTACGCTTGAGTGTACGTCTCACGTTCTAGTGGACGCATACCTGGAACATGTGATAGCTCCAATGCTGCTAGCAGACTGAATTGGTACACTGCCAGGCGAAACGGGAATGACGAAGATGATCCCTGGCCCTCAGCTAAATACTGGAAGTACTGTGCGCTTTCACGGTGACGACCTAGTGCTGTAGCTGTAAGCGCCGACAAGAAGATGGCTTCATTCAGACGTGGAGATGTTGGGCATCCTTCCACCAGCAATGTACAAACAGCAAGTGCACCCTTGAATGATCCGAATTCAATATAAAGCCTCGCCAACGGCAGCAGTAGTTCTGGACTCGATTTGCTGTTTGGATATTCCATTGCAATGAGGAAAGTGCTGTACGCCTCTTGCAGGAGCACGGAATGAAGTGGTTTGTCACTGGTATTTGAGCCACTGGGTCGCTTCAATTGTGTTGCGGAAGCAATTTCGAGAATGGAAGGCATATGCATCGCCCTGACATAGGATTCCCATAGTTGGAACTGCGTAAGTGCAAGTTCAGTCCAAAGCTTCTCTGAGTCACCTTCACGCTGTAGGATAAAAAGCGGTTGGTATAAAGAGAATATGGAGGTGAGATCATGGCCACTTACCTCGATGATGAGCTCCAACGCGTCAACGGCATCCTGGTACATACCACGATGGCGACTCTGGAGTGCCTCGGCATAAGCTGTCTTGGATTCTTCGCTCGAGAACGACAGACCACCTTCATCTTTACAAGCCGGTATGATTGTGCGCCCACGATTCATTGTTCCGTTGATTTCACTACCCAAGCACTCGAGGTGCTGTCGTGGGGTTCCCTAAAATTATGCTTTGTACCGCAAATATAATCCACGATTAGCAAGAATCAGTGTTTCATTTTACTCGGTGTGATCCTGACGTTATCAAGCTCACAAACGATTCGAATACTCTTGCTTCGGATTTCAAGTACTTCTGGACCTTGGACATGCGCTTTCACGAGTTTTGCCATTTTCAGAAACAGAACCATGCCTTCAGCACGTCGAGCAGATGTACCTCGCGGCAGTCTCTTGCTGTGGTCATCGAATTCCAATTGCTGCTCTGTCTTGTTCATGTCACGCTCAAGGGAACAAAATATGCTACGACATGGTCGTTCTTGGGAATGCTGGGCGTGAGGGGGTTGTATAAATTCCTTGAATTGCTCTACCAACGAGGACACAAAAAGCGGGTCATTAACTGGATTTCTGCTGCCAGCATGGCCAGTGAAGTGTTCCACGAGCTCTGAAAGCTTCGAGAAATATAGCTCAAGATGCCAATCTTTTGTGTTCCTGGTGAAAGCAAACAGTTTTTTCCAGCTCGCATCTGCCCAATGCAGTGGGCTAAGTAGCACATCTAGAGCCTTCAGACACGGTTCGTTGAGCGTCGACGTAATCGAGACGGATCCCTTCACGATATTTCCTAGCGAACCTACACCAGAAAAGTGCTTTAGTCGTCAACAAGGAATCAGCGAGGGTTCTCTTACCAATTCCGAGCTGACGGATCATCTCGAGAAGTCTCGCAGATTGGTAGTTCTCGTACATTCTCAAGAACTTGTCGAGTGATAGTGTCGAGGCTCCACTAGAAATCTCCATTAGTGAGGCTTCCCGAAATGCTTCCTTTCCAATGGCCTGAAGGAATGTATTAAACTCCTGCAAGCTCCATTCACCACTCTGATCAGTGTCGAACGCATCAAAAATCATTTTCATCGCACGTTCCCGGTTCTTCCTTTTCCCTAGGCCTTGCAACAACGTTGCCATATCTTGTGCAGTTTTCACAATATCTGAGAAGGACTGATCCAGCTCACCCAGCACAAAAAAACTACGCATTCCAGCTGCAAACGACGTCCCCATGCATTCCTGAATAGTGAATACCGGTAAGCAGACACAGTGAATATGAACTCGAAACAAAACAATGAGGGCCAATTTCGTTTACCTCCACTTGTGATATAATATCTTCGCGGAAATCAATGCAGACGCGAAGATACTTACCCAGAACAGGCTGTATCCCTCCATCACTTCGAATATCGGAATGCATGGTTACTGCAGTGAAGAAACGATGATCAGCTCGGACAAACGCGTTGCGTAAGCTGATCATGTGTGTACCTGAACATTTGGTCCACAGTGATGCAAATAATGACCACACTTGATCTTGCTGCACTGCTTTCTCTACGGTTGATGCGAGATCAATGCCTTCCTCGTCTGTTCTCAGTAACACAACCCCAATTTATCGACACTGATAGTACATCACATTTTTACAAGACCATAGCATTTACCTGTGATCTCTGGATTCAGCAAAATACTTACAATAAGACGCATCGTATCGATGTCTGGATCCTCTTCTTGGCTGTCATCGCTCTCGTAGTCGCGTTGTCCGTCCTTCCCAACATTAGTTTTGTGTCTTGTGGTCACATCGTCACTCTGCGGTGGATGAATCCCCAGTCGAAATTTGATGGTATTATCGATAGGAACACCAAGAGCACCGACACGTTTCGATGCCAGAGAGCTTGGCGGTACTTGCACGGGTGTCGTCTTCTTGCCAATTTGGATACTAAGGGTCCACTGGAGTTCACCATCATCGGAATCAGCACTTCGCAGGATATTTTGTAAGCTTTCGAGAAGACGCCCCTTAGCTGCAGTTGTCCGTCTGCGAGCAGTTGGCCCCAGCTTCCTCGTTGCTCTTTTGACGAAAGCAGCAAGCGCATCATTCATGTGCTTCTCCATGTTTTTGACGCCTTCGACGAAATAAGTGCCCACAACTTCCCAAATAGCCTCTGGTTTCTCTTGTCGGTAGGTTTGCACCCATGCTTTCATGACGCGGAGGATGTCGCCACATCGGGCAAATCCGAACTGGTCCACCGATATCTCTCTTACGAGTACTTCAGCCTACAGGATTGAGCTCTTATCAATTAGTTAGCTAATGCAAAATACAGGAGACCACACCAACCTCATCCCACGAGAGCGATATATCGCCGTCTGATACAAGTTTGACCAACCGCTGCAGGGTTCGTGAATCGACATACTTTTTAACCTCGACAGTAGATAGTACGCGAATGGACTGATTGGATCCTTTTGCAGGCGGCGGGCACACGATACTTTGGAGTTTGCGAACAAAACTTTCAGCTGTAGGAGCCGAGGGGGTCATTAATAATCGCTGCCCTTTGCTTGATCCGCTGGTAGGAACAACTGCAGGTGCTATTTTCCCTTTGTCTTCTGATATAAACAAAATAGGCAGATAAGTTCAAGGTTTGCAAAACTGAATAACGATAGATCCAAAACCAACAACGCTAAACACACCGGAAACTGTCACCCTGAGAGCCTGATAATCGAGGTAAGCCATGTGGCGCATGATCTTTCCCTGCTGTATTAGAAGATCATCAGAGGACGTTGCTATGCCCTGCAAATACTCAATAGCAACATCATCGAATAAAATCTGCACATTTGGCCACACCCATAACTGTCTTAACACGCACCGCCTCCAGGTCGCTCATGAAAAATAGAATCTCTGGGTCTGCAAGCGCCTTATTGACAATTATTTGCCGCAAAACCTCGTCATTGCCCCCAAACAGACCTGCACGACAACGAAAAAAATATGTGTAATTCCACATTGACAAATAAATACCATGCCAGGAATCAGCAGGGACGTACGTCGAATCAGCGGTCTCATCGTGGACTCCTGCAGCACGTCTGCTCCAGGCGCGAACATCTTTAAGCCCCTGGCTGCGGCTGAGACCACCATTTCCAACTCGCACTTGTTAAGCGTCTTCAACCCTCCATTATCTAGAAGAGACAATACAACTGTAGCCGCAGGCATTAGTCCGTGCGAGACGATTGTTTACGCCGATTGCCCTCACACTCGAACTTCTGGGGCTTTTTCGCATCCACAAGAAGGGCCAGTCCACTGAAAAAGTCCATGGCGGCCAGCTTCCTAGTCCGCTTAACGTCTAGTGCCTCGAACATGGCCAGCATTTGTGCCTTGTCGTTGTGAAGACAAAGCGGCGCCACGATGACTTGAAACACGGCAAACGGCATGAAATACTGGAATGCGGGGTCCGTTCGACGGCGATACGCCTCCTGCTGGAAGCGGAGAAGAAGCTGCTCCAGCTCCACCCACGAACGGGGCACTAGTGGCCGCAGTTTCCAGCGCACACCGCCGCCATCGCCTCCCTTCGACTGGCTCACGCCCATATCGAGGAAAAGCGACTTCAACATCACTCTGATTGGCCGTAAATATATTTGTTCTGACCAATCACACGATCACTACCTGCATGGATTTTTTTGAAAAAAAGTCACTGCTGAGCAGTGACTGCTCATTGAGGAAGCTACGCCATGGAGAACAAGTTCATCCCGCAGGCGATCGAGATCGTGACCGACGCCATAAATGCGGACAACGCCAAGAACTACCAGGATGCCTTCCGCCTGTACAAGAAGGCGCTCGAGCACTTCATGGTCGGCGTTAAATGTGCGTCTGAAGTTGCGCTGAGGGGATCAGATCTTCAAGGTGTTTTACTGAGCTGCTGCTGTTGTTAATCCAAACAGACGAGAAGAACCCGACGTCCAGAGAAATCATCATGAAGCGTGTAGAGGGATACATGACACGCGCAGAGCAGCTGCGGGGGATGCTGGAGAAGGAGAACGCACCGAAAGCCGTAGCAGCGGCGGTGGACATGGACAAGTGAGTGTTGCAGGGAGTTTCGTGCATTTCTGGTACTGATACAGCTGTATGCAGAGGCGAAAAGGATGACGAAGATGAAACAGACGCAGAGACAGCCAAATTGCGCGGTGCATTGTCCTGTAAGGTTTTGAAGAGAGTGCACACTAGGCTGGTCAACTTTTTTTGACAGTGCTTTGAACATGGTGCTACAGCGGCGGTCGTGTCCGAGAAGCCTAATGTCAAATGGGACGACGTGGCTGGACTCGATGCGGCAAAGGAGGCGCTAAAGGAGGCAGTGATTTTGCCTGCACGGTTCCCGCAGCTTTTCACAGGGAAGCGGCGTCCTTGGAAGGGTATTCTGCTTTATGGGGTAAGATATTGAGGGTTATTTGTAGGCGTCGCTGAAGTTGATTGCACTAAACTGGGTTTTGTTTGTAGCCCCCAGGTACCGGTAAATCCTACCTGGCCCAGGCCGTTGCAACGGAGGCGGACGCCACGTTCTTCGCTGTATCATCCTCCAGCTTGGTCTCCAAGTGGCAAGGCGAGAGTGAAAAGTGCGAAATCTAATTGCGATACAGTGGAGATTACAGTTTATCATTGCTGACTCGTTCGTGGCTTACGCTGTAGGTTGGTCAAGAACCTCTTCGAGATGGCACGTGAGAAGAAACCTGCTATCATTTTCATAGATGAAATCGACTCGCTTTGTTCGAGTAGATCCGAAGGTGAAAGTGACTCAACACGTCGCATCAAGAACGAATTTCTTGTTCAGATGCAGGGGATGGGCAACAACCATGACGGCGTTCTGGTGCTCGGAGCTACGAATGTACCATGGGAACTAGACCCGGCAATGCGACGACGGTAAATATTTGTTCGTTGAAAGAAGGGGGAGGGAAATTGCAGATAGCTGATGCTGTGTTACAAACCTGCAGATTCGAAAAACGCATTTACATTCCTCTCCCTGAAGTTGATGCGCGGAAGGTAATGCTGGGAATTCACCTAGGTGATACGCCAAATGAGCTGAGCGACGCAAACTTCACAGCTATTGCGGAGAAGACGGAAGGGTACGATGTTTCAGATCTCGACAAGAGGGTGTTGATACTCATTTTTGCCGTTTCACTAGCTGCTCTGGTTCAGATATCTCGGTGCTTGTTCGAGACGCGCTCATGGAACCGCTTCGAAAGTGCCAACAAGCGCCATTCTTTACTCCGGTAAGGCTGCTGATGGTTCACCCTGTGTGTGCTGAGTTTGATGATTTTTTTTTTCTACGTGTAGTGTGATGATAAGGCACACCCTGTTCGGAATGGTCCATTCTTGACACCGTGTGAAGATGACCCACCGTGCGCGTACTGCCACATGAAGCTCTCAACATGTCGCCCAAAATGCCCAGACTGCAAGGTCCCGTGCCGACGTTGCGGAGCGCTACGCATGCGGCTATACGATCTACCAGATCGTGGCTATTCTGATGAGAAGCTGCGGCCCCCAATGATTTCAATGGTAATGCTTCGCTTTCATTTCCTTACAGCTTGTGTAGTGACTAAATGTGCTTCTACTACAGAGCGACTTCACACGTGTCTTGGAGCATTCGACAGCAACAGTAGCTCCTGACGAGCTCAACCGCTTTGTCAAGTGGACGCAGGAGTTCGGGCAAGAAGGCTAGAACATCATAGACAGATGACTCCGTCATATCCATCTTCTATAACCGTGTCGATAAATTGCTACTTCACTGCTTAGTTTGTGCCAGCGACTCGATTATACCTTCCAGCTCATCAGCGGAGAAGTGGTGTGCATCATTGCAGAAATGACAGGTGAGATCCACACCTGCGTTACCTACGTCAGTTGCAATCTGCTTCAGGTCCGTTGCTCCCATGCCCTTGAGACGTTCTCCGTAGGTGTCCTTGGAACAGCGACAGTAGTAATCCAGTGGCACCCGCTTACAATTTTTATCGGTGACATCCGCGCCCGGGATCAGTTCGTTCAGATATTCCAACAGGTCCGAGTTCTTTTTCAGTTCGGCGGCAAGGAACGGAAGCTTGTCGAACGCCAGCTCCTCGATCTCATAGTGCCGCTCGTGCGCTTCTGTTCGCGGCATTTTCTGGACGATGAGACCACAGCTGCGCGTGTGATCTTCGGCTGCTTCGCTATCAATGCGCACAATGGTTGGGACCTGCTCCGACACGTCAAAAAATCTCTGCCAGTCAAGCTCCGGCACCCCAGATGCCTCGATGGATGTGTTGTATGGTTTTGCTGCACCGTACAGAATCTTGGAAACGTGCATGTGTCCTCCACGTTCCGGTGCTCCAGCAAGCGACTGATCCACGTAGACGGCTTTGCCACGGACCTGCATAGCAAAATATCAATGATCTTGTTTTGCAAAACACCAATGCAACAACAGCGCACACCTCTCCGACTGCCATCGCCTCGACGTACAGCTCCTGAATATTGGGCGTCTTGACCATCACCTTAACGCGCTCCTCGCCCTTGAAAAAGGAGCTGAGCATGGCGGTGCCGGCCATGTACTCACCCCACAGCTTCGTGCCTTCCGAGGTCACCGGTAGCTGCCAGCGCCGCGCCACCTCCTCCACGGCATTGCGCGCCATCACCCCGGATACGCGTAAGTTGCCCACCTGACATCGCACCACCACATCACGCAACGGCCGCTTCCACATCGTAAGCTGCTGCCAACCGCTGGTGAATGACACCGTAAATCTGACTGATGGTACAGTGTACCAAGCACAGTCAGGAAGTTGCCTTTTTCCGCTGGAGCACAAGCTGCCTCGAGATGTCTTGGCAGCGCACCCGATCCTTCTCCTGTAGCTGCAACACCTTGCATTGCTTTCTATAGCCTGATGAGTTACCCTCTGCCCCGGTGTTCAGTTTCCGAGATGATGGTTCACGCTCGGGGTTAACAGCTTTGTCCGATCGATGAGAAGGAAACAACGAAGCCACATCGACACTCCCACCGCCACCAGAATTCACATTTGATGAAGGGCATTGTGTTCTCGCCACCTTTTCACACGCACAAATTTGTTTCCACATATTCGGCAGGGTCACGATGTTGCTGAAGCTGTTCATCTCGGTGTCGATAGGGACGTGAGCCGTGGTCTTGCACCCGCGGATTGAACTTTGGTCGGCACTGAATATTCGAGAGCTGCAGCAGGAGTACTTTGCAGCTGGACCATCATCAACGATGGAACCGGGGTGATAAGCGCAGTTTTTCAGTTCCAGCATGCTGCATTTCTGTTTGCAAACACTGCAATGGAAATACTGGGTGGAACCCCAAATATACCAGTACGCCGCGCTCCATGAAATACTCTTATCAGCAGCAAGCTCTTTGAGGAATACCTCGACTTGCCACTCCGTTTTCACCTGGTGTTTCCCAATCAACTCGCCATGCACCCCGACTTGAAGCTTACCTTTCTGACAGCCTACACTCTCCCTATCGCCACGTATAAAAAGCAACTCACAGTTTGCGCATAGCTCCAGACTATGCCTGCCTCCCTGCAGAGCCCTCACCAGTGCCTCGACCTTCTTCCGCCGCAGTTTCGACAGAATTTTGTCCTTGGGGTCGTGTAGCGTCTGTAGCTGCTCGGGCGTGCTGTTGTTGGCGATCATGGCAACCGTGGCGTCGGATAGACACCCGAAATCCACGCGCAACAGCATAAAGTCTTGCAAACGGCCTGAAATGAAGGTGACACACTCCTCAACGAGTTCTTCTATCTGGAGAAACTCGGAGGATACGAGAATGGACGCGATGTTCTCGAGCGTGATGCGAGGACGCCACTCGTGGTCGCGTTTATGCATGTACTCCATTAGCAGCTCGAAGATCTCGACGTCGCAGTGCACCGAAATGTCGATCTCATCGTGCTCGTTGGCCTCGTTCAGGTACGCCTGGAAGTACTTCATTTTGTCTAACAGCACGTCGCGCTGACACGTGAATTCCTTGCTGCTCTTACGGAACTCGTCGAATACGTGAATTACCACGTTCCGCGAGGACGAGGACACGGGGGCAGCATCAGCGGCAGCAGTGGCTGGCAGCCTGTTGGTCGACTTCATGCACAATGCGCGTCGTTTGGCGCAACTTGAAGGATCATCACTCCTTCATCTTAAAATGATAGCAACCAGATGCTCTTAAGCTTAGTATAAAGTCTCAAGAGTAGTGTAGCAGTCACTTCGATGGTGAAAAAGGCTGTGAGGTTTTTCGTCATTGTAAGTAAAACCTCTTTCCATTTGTAAGAGCTGGTTTTCTTTCATAAATGTGGTCCACACTCAACTTTATTGGCCAGTACCGCGCAACCTTCGAAAGGGGAAACAAGGAAAGAAGCCGCGCAGCTCTCGAGCTCCAGCCCCTCCGAGCCCCCGTCCAAGCAGATCCACAGCAGCAGCAGCCAACATGTCGTTCCCCGCAGGAAAAGCACCGGAACGCAAGAACCTTTTTAAGAAGGGAATTGACGCCGATGAATCGCGTCGCAGCCGCATGGAAACCACGGTGCAGATCCGCAAGACCATCAAGGAGGACCGCATGAACCAGCGCCGCCGTATGGTACGGCAATACATACACATCGGCTGTAAAGACGAAGGAGACGGTTGTATCAGGACTGGACAGGACTTCTGCTTCCTTAGAGCGTTGGTCCAAGGCCTAGAGTCGCCTTCGTATCTTACACTTTAAGCTCTTATCGGAGTTAGGAGGAGGGCTAACTCGTTGTCCATTGTCGATATATAGGCACCTGCAGACAACGGAGCAGCCTCTGCCTCGATGGATGCTGCCGGCGAAATGACGCTGGTGCAGCGGGTAAGTATTGGATATACATACACAAGGAACTTGCAGACTTAACCATTATGCTGTTGTGGGATTGCAGCTATCGGAGCTTCCCCAGATGATGGCAGGCGTGCAGTCGAGCGACGCCGCTGTTCAGCTGGAGGCGGTGACCAAATTCCGCAAGCTGCTGTCTATTGGTGAGCATCAGGCTACGATTCGAAGAATTGCTGTTGCTAACTTTTGCTATTTATTCACCGTTCTTTTCCAGAGCGCAACCCGCCTATTAAAGAGGTGATCGAGACGGGTGTTGTCCCCATTTTCGTGCAGTTCCTGCAGCGCGAGGACTTCCCCACGTTGCAGTTTGAAGCCGCATGGGCTCTGACGAACATTGCGTCGGGTACTTCTGCTGATACCGAGGTGGTGATCAACCACGGTGCCGTGCCTATTTTCTGCCAGCTGCTGCTGTCCACGAACGATGATGTCCGCGAGCAGGCCGTGTGGGCTCTTGGTAACATTGCTGGCGACTCCATCGAGTGTCGTGACATGGTTCTGCGTTGCGGTGCTCTGCGTCCGCTTATGCAACAGCTGATGGAGAATTCGAAGCCTACGATGCTTCGTAACGCTACGTGGACGCTGTCCAACTTCTGCCGTGGCAAGCCGCAGCCCCAGTTTGACTTGGTGGCCCCTGCGCTTCCCACTCTGGGTCAACTCATTTATACCCACGACGAAGAAGTGCTGACGGATGCCTGTTGGGCTCTGTCGTACCTGTCCGACGGCTCGAACGAGAAGATTCAGGCTGTGATTGAGGCTGGTGTATGCCGGCGAATTGTGGAGCTGTTGATGCACCACTCTCCTTCCGTGCAGACACCCGCTTTGCGCACCGTCGGTAACATTGTGACTGGCGATGACGTGCAGACGCAGGTCATCATCAATCTGAATGCGCTGCCGTGCCTGCGTGCTCTACTCGAGAGCCCCAAGAAGGGCATCCGAAAGGAGGCTTGCTGGACGCTTTCCAACATCACGGCCGGCAACCGGGAGCAGATCCAGTTCATTATTGAGGCCGACATTTTTCCGTCTTTGATTGGCTTCCTGTCGACGGCCGAGTTTGATATCCGTAAGGAAGCCGCGTGGGCTGTGTCGAACGCCACGTCTGGCGGTTCGCCTGAACAGATCATGCACCTTGTCAACCTTGGTAAGAGTTGCAGCATCAATGATTATTCTTTTTTTTTATCCGAAAATTAACATGTTCTCGTATTTACAGGATGCATCAAGCCTCTGTGTGACCTGTTGGAGGTCAAGGATGCAAAGGTTGTGATCGTGGCTCTGGAGGGTCTCGAGAACATCCTGCGTGCGGGTGATCTGCAGAAGACAGGCGACGTCAACGACATTGCCACGATGATTGACGAGGCGGACGGTGTGAACAAGATTCAGGCACTGCAGTACCATGCTCACGAAGGTGCGTTCGACCCATTGTATTCATTCATTGTGCTTGTACTCACACGTATCTATATTTTGTATGACAGACATTTATGTGAAATCTATGAAGATTGTCGAGGCATTCTTCAACGGCGAGGAGGACGCAGAGGATAGTCTAGCGCCCGACACGGACGCTAACGCCCAGCAGTTCCAGTTTGGCACGTCCTCGGACCAGCCCACCATGTTCCAGTTTGGACAGAACTGATTCAACCAGGATCGACGAGGTAGACAGTAACGGACGAACGCAGGAGGACCACAGGGAGATAAGGAATGTATTTCCCTGTTTGCTTTTTTTTAGTACAGATCTCTGATCGTACATATATTGGTGTGCCGTACACAATTTAGTGTGCATCACCTACTACGCAACCTGCACAGCCACGTCACAAACACGTTCACCGTTTGCGCAACATCAAAAATTGGACGCTGAGGACGAGTCTCCACTGCAAGAAGTTTCCTGAGCTGCTCACATCGCGAAGCTTTCGGCGCCACTCGCACTCTTCACCCCACGCAACACCCGATACCTGTCTAATATGGTGCACTACCGTAGCACGCGCGGCGGCGTCCGCGGCCTCAGCTTCGAGCAGGCTGTTCTGACTGGTCTGGCAGCCGACCGCGGCCTGCTGGTGCCCGAGGATGGCGAGTTCCCGACGCTCCCGGCCGACGCGCTGGAGAAGTGGGCGTCGCTGTCATACCAGGAGCTGGCCGTGGAGGTCATGGGCCTTTTCATCGACGAGAGCGAGATCTCACGCGCCCAGCTGCGCTCGCTCGTTGCCAAGAGCTACAACTCCACCACGTTCCGCGCCGAGGAGGTGGCGCCCGTGGCCAAGGTTACGGACCAGATGCTTGTGCTTGAGCTCTTCCACGGCCCAACGTTCGCCTTCAAGGACATCGCCCTGCAGTTCCTGGGCAACCTCTTTGAGTTCTTCCTGCAACGCAAGAACAAGGCGCTGCCTGCTGGTGCCCCTAAGCACCAGATCACGGTCGTGGGAGCCACCTCAGGCGACACGGGCAGCTCCGCCATCTACGGTCTGCGCGGCAAGGAGAATGTCGAAGTCTTCATTCTCTTCCCTGAGGGTCGCGTGAGCGCCATTCAACAGCGCCAGATGACCACGGTGCTGGACCAAAACATCCACAATGTGGCTGTCAAGGGCACGTTCGACGATTGCCAAGCCATTGTCAAGGACCTGTTCGCTGACGCTGACTTCAAGGCCAAGTACCACCTGGGCGCTGTTAACTCGATCAACTTCGCCCGCATCCTGGCGCAGATTGTCTACTACGTGTGGGCTTACTTCCGTGCTCGCGAGCAGGGCGTGACCGGTGAGGTTGCCTTCTCCGTCCCCACGGGCAACTTCGGCGACATCCTTGCCGGTTTCTACGCCAAGAAGCTGGGCGTGCCCATTGGCAAGCTGATCGTGGCTACCAACGAGAACGACATCCTCGACCGCTTCTTCTCCACGGGCAAGTACCACCGCCGTGACATCCAGCACACGATCTCGCCGTCGATGGACATTTGTGTCTCGAGCAACTTCGAGCGCTACCTCTTCGCACTGTCCGGCGAGAACCACGATGTTCTTCGTGGGTGGATGCAGGGCTTCGAGCAGACCGGAGAGCTCACGATTTCGGGCGAGCTGCTCGCTAAGGCGCAAGACGAAATGGCCTCGTACGCTGTTCTCCAGACGGAGGTGCGCGCCACGATTGCTGAGTACAAGAAGGTTCACAAGTACCTCTTCGACCCGCACAGTGCTATCGGCGCGGCTGCTGCGATGCACTTCGGCCAGGACAAACTTGCTGACAAGCCCAACTCCGCAGTTGTCGTCGTTGGTACTGCCCACTACGGCAAGTTCCTTCCGGTTGTTTCCAAGGCGCTTGGTGTGGCTGAGACAGAGATCCAGCAGCACCCGATTCTGAAGTCGCTGGAGTCGCTCCCGACTCGGCTAGCGGTCGCCAACAACTCGAAGGCTACTGTGGCCGAGCACATCCGCAAGACGATTGCCAAGCGGAATCAGAAGGCCAGTGGCAACTGCTTCAGTGCCTGGGCATCAGCTCCTACTGAGTGCAAACTTGCCACCGTTGCGCTTGCGGTTGCAACTGTTGCGGCCGCCTTCTTTGTGGCTCGGCGCTCGAAGTAAATAGCTATGCGGCAATAGCATGCAGCTCTACTGTAGCAGCAGTGCATTAAAAGTCTAGCGATGGGAATTTACATAGAGAGGAATGTCCATTTTGAACAACCGCTGAAACCAAGACTTGACAGTTAATTTACATTCTTACCGACAAAGAGGTCACATTGCAGGCAACACAATCTTTATCCTGCTTAGTAAAAGTAGTTAAAATTCATGTCCAGCGAGTGAGCTTGCTTCTATTCGACCCTGTACTCTTCGTCTCCTTGAAACTGTTCCGCATGCTCGTAGACTTGTTCTCGTCTTGCGCTGGGTCACGCAGTGTCCTCGACAGTGTTGGCAGTGAACAAGTCGACGACTAACCCGTAGCCTGATGACCACGAAGCAAGCCGTTCGACATCTCCCCGATGCCTACATTATTGTGCAGTTGCTTACACAGACCCCACACTGGGGTGTTTGATTCTGAGCGAGATACGCCTTCTGATGCTGCCTCTGGAGGCTCTCGCGCGTGACGGTAACGACGCCCTGCGGGTTGCTCTTCGAGCCATTATAAGGAGCCCGAAAGCTCTGCTGAGAGGGCTTGGCCGGTTCTTTTGGCGCAAATGAGATCCGCTCCTTGGTGTATTGGTTTTCGTACGAGTATTCGCCGGGTCTGGTTCTTGATAGAACGCGTCTCCACCCTGGGGGTAATTTCGCAATCTTCTTGGGCTCTGTCGGCGACAGTAGACGCCCCACTGGCACGATGAGCTTCTTGAAGGCGTCCACGACGTTGGTCGAGTCTAAAGCGGATGTTTCGAGGAACTCCATCGAGTGCTTCGCTGCGAATCGCGCCGCTTCTAGTGTCGACACCTCTCTACTCTCCGGTAAGTGCGCGAGGTCGCATTTGTTGCCGATGAGGATCAGCACGAGACTCTGGTGTGAGTGCTCGTGCACTTGTGCGAGCCACCCTGTAACATGCTCAAACGAGCTTCGGTTCGTGATGTCGTACACGATCATGGCACCTACAGCGTTGCGGTAGTAGGCTGCAGTGAGCGACTGAAAACGCTCCTGCCCCGCAGTGTCCCAGATCTGCGCCTTGAGCCGCCGATCCCCGACCCTGATCGTCTTGGTGGCGAACTCGAAGCCCACCGTCTGTACACTGTGCGGCATGTACTTGTTCTTGGTGAAGCGCATGACGAGGTTCGACTTGCCTACACCTGAGTCGCCAATCAGTACGACTTTTAAGATGGATTCGGCCATGGGCGACGAGGCTGGAGATGAAAAGCGCGGACTGTTGGACGCCGACATGGAAGACCCGACGACCGAAGTCTTGCTGGAGCCTTGAACCGCCGGGCTGGACGCGCTCTCTCGACCGCCACTGAACTGCGTGGAGCTGATGGAGCGCCGCATGTCGTGCTGGCGGAAGACCTGGTGCTGCGCCACCTCCTTGGCCGAGATATACTGCTGCAGCGGGTTCCCAGACGCCGCATTACTGTTGTTGTCGGACGAAGACGACGTCGTGGTCGTGGAGGACGCCGGCAGCTCGTGCTTGCCGCCCGTAGTCATGTTGGCGAGGGAGAAGCGAAGATCGGAAGTGGCAGGCGCTCCACAGCGACGCCTCGAGACAGAGCCGCTTGAAGAGAAGAGAGGAGAGTCGGTTATGACTCGATACAGTAGGGCGGAACAAAGCCTTATTGCGACGGGATGGTCTTAAACGAGGCGGCAACAGAGAGAGTGATATGTGCCATCTTACAAACACATTAAACAGTAGTGGTAATGAATATGAGGTCTCATATAATTTATCACAGGTACTACTAGATAAACAAATGTAGACGAATGCACAAGAGCGCTTTCGTTGCATGACGTCTCGGCAGAGGAGTTATGGCTTCAGGTAGCCATTCCCATCTCCGAAAAGCTTCTGCTCTGATGGTGGCGAAGGGAAAAAGGAAAGCTGATGCAACGTCGAACAGCCCTCCCAGAGCCAAGAGGACTGCCCGCTCTAGCGCGAAGAGCTCTGCTGCAGCATCAGGCGAGTCCGAAGCAGGATCTTCGGCGGGCTGCAGGAAGATCGTGGCGTTTCTTCGCGGAGTGAATGTCGGGGGTCGTGTGCACAGCATGAAATCCATCGCCGAGGCACTGCGCAAGACTGGGTTTCACAATGTTGAGACGTTCCTTGCAAGTGGGAACGTCATCTTTGACGCACCTGCTATCCCGGAAGGAGACACACCCGCAGTATTCACCACCGAACTCCGAGTCGAAGAAGCGCTTGAGAAACTCTTTGGCTGTCACATTCCGGTGATTGCTCGCTGCATGGAAGATGTGGCTGCACTGAGTGAACAGGCCGTGAAGACCGCTACGGCTGTGAACGTGGTGCTGGTGAAGGAAGAACTGACCAAGGAGCAACGAGATATCGTCTCAGCTCTCTCCACTGACGCTGACGAGCTCGAACTTCTGGACAAAGCTTTTGTATGGTACTCCGCCACCAAGATGAGCGAGTCTCCGCTGTTCAAAGTGGCCTTCGACAAGAAACTGGGTGTGCCAGTCACAGTTCGAACAGCGAACACCTTGCGCCGAATTGTAGCGAAGTTTAGCTAGCTTTGTTATTGTTGTGGTGTTTTGGTAGACGGTGAAGTAAATTGTAGGGCAAAACTACAGTAACTTAACCCAGCTTTCGTATGATCTTTCTTCTAAGGCATATCGACTGGAAGTCTCTCTCACTGGTTGCTCCACCGCCGCTTCTTTCTCAACACATACCAAGCTTCTCGCCTCGACTTCACTTAATACCTCAGCATTGTCGGCTTTCAATGTCTCCGTGACCTCATTTTCTGTAGACCTATGTCCTTCCTCATCATCAACTGCGTAGTTGTCCGGTTCCTTTGCAACCAGTGTAGGATCTGTTGCTTTGTAAGCGTCACCACTTCCCTCTGCAGCTGCATAGGTGTAAATCTCTGGAGGTACTGGACTTGGCAACTCGTTAATCTCCATTTTAAAAACTTGAGCAAGAAGCTGAATGCCTTGAACTTCTTTTCTCGAAAGCAACGTCACGGCTAATCCCTTCCCACCAAAGCGGCCAGTTCTTCCAACACGATGCAAGTATGTTGCTGGGTCCCGCGGCAAGTCCAAGTTAACCTATGATTTCATAACATGACAATGAGAAAAAAAAATTCTTGAGCACAGTTAAATTCCTCCTAACTTACCACAAAGTTTACTTTGTCAACGTCAATTCCTCGCGCAGTGAGGTCCGTCGACACCAATACACGAGAGCGCGAGGCTCGAAATCCTTCCATCACTTCCAATCGGGTAGCTTGAGTCTGAGATCCAGTGATACATGCTGCTGGCCAACCCTGCGCTGTGAGAGCTGCAGCTAGCGCCTCGGCACGAAACTTATCGTTGCAGAACACCATACACTGAACAAACACGATTTCCGACAGGAGTGCTGCCAGCTTCACCACTTTTCCTTTCATATTCAGCACGTCATCGCCTGCCACTGGACCGGATGGCACCTTCACAACGCTATAATACTGCCGAACGTGACGAAGCCATAGCTCCGGCGCATTTGCCTGCTCTCGTTTCTTCAAATTTTCGAGATCTTCAGCGGACGAAATGAACTCTGTTGTGATATCATCTAATCCTCGAACTCGCACGATCTGCTCAATTAAAAGTAGCACGAAACTTAGTAAATACTCACACGTAGGTTTTGCTTCAATCTACACACCTGTGGAGTACTCATTAGCTGCGCGACAGCAACAAGCTGATCAGGTGTGAATGTCGCTGAGAATGCAAGAGTCTGACCAAGGTAAAAACAAAAACACACGCACAATAATTGCGCGTTAGCCAGTATCCCAGCTTTGTCGTTAGAGTTGCCTATTACCTGTCGTCGTTCAGGGAGTGCATCCGCGATGTACTGGATCTATAACACAGTAAGGCTGTCAATACCAGTTCCAGTCACTACGGCTTTAGACCAACACCGTACATCTTTCTCGAAGTCACGCGCCATCAGTTTATCCACTTCATCCAGCACCAGCAGTCGAATAGAACTACACGGCAAAGAGCATTGGCCCACAAGTGCTTTCACGCGTCCTGGCGTGCCGACCACAATATGACACCCCGCTGCCAAGTGCATCTGCTCAAAACACCACCCAGTCAATTTGTATAACATAAAAACACAGACACATGCACCTCCAGATACCTGGTCTTGAGCTACGGACAAACCACCGATGCACGTGCGGATGACAATGTCCGGCCGGAACTGTGCCAATTGACGCAGCACAGCCTCAATTTGGACTGCGATCTCTCGCGTTGGCGCCAGAATCAGAGCTAACGGGTCTCCCACTACGGTGTCCAGGCCTCGTTGCTCGATGTTACGGATCGCGTGCTCGATGGCTGTGACTCCGAAGACTGCAGTTTTGCCTGTGCCGGACTTGGCCTGACCAATAGCATCGTTACCAAACAGAGTCACGGGTAGCGCGTGCAGCTGGATAGGCGACGGACGGAGAAAGCGCATAGCTGTAAGTGCACGCTCCACATCTCCGTGCAATGGCAGGTCGCTGAATGTTGTCGTACTGGCAGCTAGCGCCGTGTCGGAAGATGGCACCATTATCTTGGACCAGGAGTGCCACTTATGCTTGAGTAGGATTGGCTAGTGCCACCGAAACAGAAGGCATTTCGGGAACTTTAACTAAATGTAGTACATATGATGTACTGATCGTATTAACCTTCTGTGAGCTGTTCGTTTGCAGTGGCCTCGTTATTGGTGGCAGGGACACTCAGATCCACATCCTCTACAAAACTTGCTGCGAAGTAGCCTTTCGTGCCGTCGCACGTCTCCCCGAGCCACCAATCACCACCAGCCTTTGAGAGTACACGGATGATCTCTCCACGAATCAAGCTCAATTCATCCGGATTCTCAGCCGCGTAGTCATGTGTCGCGTGTACTTGAATAGGTGATGGTAGCAGGTCATCTGCATCTGCACTGCCTCGATTGCTGGTACGTTGCTCTGGTGGTGAGCCTTCTTGAAGTTCGTTTTCTGCCGTGTCGGTTGTCAAGCTCTCGCCTTCCACGTATTGACGCAAAATACCGCGGACTGGACCAGCTTCCGGCTCCTCACCCGCAAGCTGATCATCTCGAAGTTCTATTGCACTGTCGCCCTGATACCCGTAGTCTGCTCGCTCACGATATTGCCGAGAATGTTTTCGTGGAGAGAGCTGGCCTGGCCGCTGCTTGTCGCCCTGCGAAGGAGGTATCGGATTCGAGCTAGGCCTCAGCTCTTTGATAGTTTCCTCTTCGGTTAGCTGTGCTTGAATTGTAGTTTTGGTGCTAGGTTTTGCTTCGATCCGTGTTGAATTCGTACCCCCAACATCAACTTTCCACTGTATTAAAGTTCCGTCGCCAACAGTGATTAAATATGAATCGTCAAATGAAAAATCCAATGCCGTAATAGCCGAAGCGTGAGCCTTGAATGTTTTCCTTTTAGCACCACGATGAGCTGGGTACTTGAGAAGTTGAACACTAGATCGACAAGCAACAGCCAGCATATCTTCACTGGAGTGCAGGCTTTCAGATTCGTCGTAGCTGTTCACCGTTTTTGAACCTGTAGTGCACACACTTGCGATATCCACAATGTTTGGTGATTCCTCTGACCAAATCCCTGGCGTAGGCCACCCAAATACGCACGTCCATTTAATCCACTGCACGTCACGCACTAGGAAAGCGTCGGTAATCTGCTTGGTTTCGCCCTTTGTCGAAGATACTAGCCAATGGAGAATTTCGCCGTCCGCCGCATTACTTTGTAGAATATCACCGTCCATATTCCAGGTCAAATGCATCACAGCGCTTGAGTGACCTTCGCAAACATGGAGCTTCTTGTAGCCGTTTATGACGTCGTATATGTAGACGAAGGTGTCCTTCACCCCAACTGCTAGATAGGTGGAGTTTGGAGAGTATTTTACCGCAGCGATTGCTCGAAAGCCGGCCCCAGACACACCACTATGTAAATTTGTAGAGTTTGATTTGATACTCTTCCGTAACAATATCGTAAGTGTATCACAATCCACAACCAGCAGTTCACCTGAGCTTAGTCCAAATACAAGTTCGTGGCCAATGGGGTGGAATTCCATACAAAAAGGTTTGACGCTGGGTGTGATGAAAGTTCCCAGATAAAGACGACGTGTACACATGTGCTGTTCAAGATCCCAGAAGCTGAGGTACCCATCTTGAGACAACGTTGCCACCTCTGGAGTTGTTGGATGCGCTGCGCATGTTACCATGGCACCGCTGCGGGCCTCAAAGAGTAGCTGCCATTCACCAGATGCGATATTAAGCTCCCAAATGCAACTGTTACTCGTGGCAACAAGCACAAAGTTTCCGTCTTCTTTCCAGACTATACTGGTGGGCTTGGGTGTAGGAGCTGCACCACCTGCGCTAACTTCATTTGGTAATGCCGTGGGCAGCCAAAACACCTTTGCTGGATCATCGTGAGGAAGCAAAGCGTGCGAGCCTTCTGAAAAAGCCCCAGTCACTGGTGTGAATACTCCTTGCGTGCTGACTCCTGGAACCCGCATTGGCTTGACGATTTGACACGTCCACAGCAATAGCTTTCTATCATTTCCACAAGACAAGATCATGTTTAGTTTCTTGGAGTACGCCACTTGGTAAGCTGCTCCTTGATGAGCCAGCGGGCCGCTATATCTTAATTCGTCTAAACGCGAATGCAAGGCAGTTGCGTTCGGCCGCAAAGCCATTTTCTTTGACAGTCCCTCCATCTCACTCTGCGTTTGCCGTGGCAACTTAAAGCGATTGCCAGTTTCTTGATCGTGTGGCACGACATCGACGAGTCTTGCAGTCGGCTCGTAAGCGATCTTCTCCAGAACAAGATCATTGATCTCAGCATCAGTGTACTCATCTGGAATCTCCCACCACTTCGCAGGCTCTTTCAATAAGTCACTTTCAGAAATGGTTTCAATATCTGGGCTTGCTCTTGACTGCAAGAACAAGCACAAATCCCCTTTAGCCGTACCAGCTATAATCCGGCCAAGCGAATGATCAGTGGCATTTGTCGCAACCAACTCCTTTGAGTGGTCGTCGTACTTGTAAAGAGGAGGAGAATCATTCACGAACGTCAAACTTGTAAAATCTTGAACCTCAAAGCGACCATGAAACGACGGGACATTGCCTTCCAGCTTCCACACCTTCTCGGTTGGTGTTGGAGGACGTAATCTTGGTGGGCCTCCAAATGTGGAGCGAGAAAAAGCACTATCAACGTTTTCCTTTGAAGTTTGCGCATAGTCTGCTTTTGTGAGTGTCCAAAACCGGATATGCCGGACACCGCAGCTCACCAAGGTGTAACAAGCATCATCATCTTGTAAAGCTTGACCTGGATTCTTTGACCGATGCGTTTCAGGTCTACCATACGCTTGGAATGGATTGAAAGCAACCGTATTTACGCGGAAGGTGTGGCCTCGAGCGCTAACCAACAGCTCTTGAGTTTTCCAGTCGTGAATGCAAATAGTGTTGTACATGTCCGCACCCAGAGAAGCAAGCAGCTTGCCATCGTGAGAAAAGCTAATAGATCGCACAGCGACTTGATGACCCTTCAGGCAAGCGAATCGTTTGCCCAGCGGTTCGTCGTTGACATTCCATACTAGAAGAAACGCGGATCGTCCAGCTTGTCCTGATGCAACGATGCGCTGATTGGGATGAACTGCCACACATGTAACTTCGTTGGTGTGTTCTCGGAAATACCTCTGCGTATTGTTTTCCTTCTTGTATAATATCACCAACGCTGCAGTGAACCACATAATCTCGCCAGTCGATAAATAGAATGCGCTGTTGTTGGTACTTGCATTAGGCGCTGCGGGATGGCTAGTGGACAACGATGTGGTGGCTCCGCTACGGCATCCATACACAAAGTCCAGCTGTAACGACGCTCGTGGCGCCTGGAGATCTGAAGTGGAAGTTATTTCGCCATCAAAAACACTAGGAGCAAACACATTGCTTCGGCACTGCGGATACCGCACCAGGGCTCGCTCGTACATCTGCTGCCTTTGCTGGGATAATACAATTTGTGCTCCATCCGTGCGCTTCTCGATATTGGCCACACGAGGAAGTATCTTGTCTGCCGAGCAACAGAACAGTTAGAGCATTGCAATAATTTCCCCTCTCTAGAACAATACTGCAACTATATTCATACCAAAAGTGATTTTGCCATTAGGGCTGCGGGGACCTGGCGGAAGAGCCCCTCCGCTAACATTTCGCTTCATCTGGTGGATATTCTTGAGCATTCCACCGCTAATCCTAACAAAATACAATAGCATTAGCTCATCCATAGCAGCTATATAACTGAAACCCGCTCCACGTACTTTGGCAGCTTCGGTGGGGAAGACGCTGCTGGCGGAACAATGTCGAAAGGCGTGATGACCGGATGGATGTCGAAGGGCGACGCCTTTGAGGTTGCGAAGGGTTTCGTCTTAGTAACACTATTGGACCATGAGCGCTTGGAACTGACGGTGGACGCCATCTCCTCAAACTCGGCCAGCACTTTAGCCATTTGTTCCTTCATGGCTTCGAGCACGGATCCTCGCTCCCGCAGTTGACGCTCCACCTCATGCGAGATGAGCGACGTGAGCTGGTCAGGCGCCACAGTGCCGTCGCTTTCACCTAAAGAACATGTCAGTGAGAATCCCCCATGCATCTACAGACAGGCAGCAGCTCTTCCTCACTCATGGCGTCGCTCCAATTAGGGACTGTCCGCATTTTTGGTTGAAGTAACGCCTAGAGTGATGGTCTATTTTATGTGGTGCACATTTGAACCCGAGATCTTCTTCGTCACTCACTTTCACTTTAGCGCGGAAGGGAGGAAACAATGCGCGCGAACGAGGACAAGATCGCGCAGTTGCTGGACAAGGTGCGCTGTTTAACGCCATTCAGAGGCCCACATTGTAATCTAACGCTTGTGTGTACACCCTTAGACCACGGACTTTGACAAGGATGAGCGCTACATGGCCACGTCGGATCTGTGCGTCGAGCTCAACAAGGACATCGACCTGGGGCCGTACATCGAGCCAAAGTACGTGCCTAGCGCTTAGAACCGAGATAATGTATGACCTACTAACGTATCTACAGAGTGTGTGTTGCGGTGCTGAAACAGCTAGACGACAAGTCGAACGACGTGCAGTCTATCGCTGTGAAGTGCTTGGGCATCCTGGTTACCAAAGTGCAGCTAGCCCAGGTGGCGGATATCTGTGCGAAGCTTTGCGACCTCATTCTCAACGGTAAACCGGAGCTCCGGGACATCTACTCGATCGGCCTCAAAACCATCGTAGCGGACGTGTCCCAGGCCACGGGGGCGTCCATCGCTACAGGTATCTGCACGCGGTTGCTCACGGGTCTGAGCAAGGATAAGGACGCGGCTGTGAAGACCGAGACGCTGGATATCCTCACAGACCTGCTGCGCCGCTTTGGCTATGACGTCGCTACTGAACACGCGACGATCATGGAGCTGCTCATGGTGCAGCTCACGGACGAGTCGCCACTTGTACGCAAGCGTGCCACGGCTTGTGTGGGGTCACTGGGTGTTATGGCGTCGGATGTTCTGGTGAGCCGCTTGGTGGAGCATCTGATTAAAGGCATTCAGGGATCTTCGGACACAGCGAATGTCCGTACGCTGATCCAGACGATCGGAATGCTCTCGCGCACTGCAGGACACCGTCTCGGACAGCACTTAGATGCGGTGATTCGTATTCTGGTGCAATTCTGCGGAGATCAAGAGGACGAGTCGCTGCAGAATGAAGACTCAGATGAGCTGCGTGGAAACTGCTTCCAGGCTTTTGAAGCCTTTATTATTCGATGCCACAACGAGATCACGCCTCACGTGGACTCTATTCTGAAGCTTGTGATGCAGTTTATTTCCTATGACCCTAACTACAACTATGTGGACTCTGCTGATGAGGATGAAGACATGGAGGAAGAAGAGGAGAAATACAGTGATGAGGAAGGCGACTATAGTGATGATGATGACACGAGCTGGAAGGTCCGTCGTGCTAGTCTTCGTGTTCTTACGGCAGTCATTACGACCAGGCCCGAGCTTCTGGAGCAGATTTACATTCACTGCGCCCAGACTTTGATCTCGCGCTTCAAAGAACGAGAAGAGAACGTTCGTATCGACGTGTTTGGGGTGTTTGCCGAATTGCTCCGTGCTACTCGCAAAACTCTTCCGAGCTCGAATGGAACTGGTTTCTTTCACCCACCTACATCGAATGCATGTGTCACGCAGCTGGAGCAGCACCTGAACGCTCTTGTTGTTGGAGCCAACAAACAGTTTGGAACAAAGGCCTCTGTTCCGTCACGATGTGCCGTCGTTGCAATGTTGAGTGAGCTCGCGATGGTGGAGCATGGGAAGTTAGGAGAGTATATCGGTCGTTTGATGCCGAACCTTCTCAATGCAGTGGAAGACAAGCACTCCGACTTGAAGCTGGATGCGCTTACGTTCCTCCGACTTCTTGTGGACACACACACAGTAGAGCCATTCCGACCGCATGTTGATTCGATTGTCAAGGTTGCTGTTGAATGCGCAAAGGGAGACTGGTACAAAACGGTGGCAAAGGCTCTTGGATTGATCGAATCTCTAGTCCGTATCATCCGTTCTGAAGATGGAGATCCGACGTACAAGCCATACGCGACGCCCTTTTTCGAAGCTGTATTACCTAGCTTAAAGGTTCATGACATCGATCAGGAAATCAAGGAGGCTGCGATCAGCAGTATCGGAGAAATCGTTGCTGTCTTGGGTGCGTGCATGGTTACTGTAGAAGGTAGATAGCATCTAACACCTAACAACTGCTGTGTTATGATGTGGCTGTAGGTGACGAGCTTGGTGCACATGTCGGGGAAGTTTACCCACTGCTGATGGAGCGCCTTAACAACGAAATCACACGAGTCCAAAGTATCAAGGCCATCGGAGTCATTGCTCGCTCAAAGCTGGACTTGGACATGTCTTCGATTCTCGTGGAGTGCACACAAACGCTAGCCCAGCTACTCCGTCAACAGTCTCGAACACTGAAGCAAGCAGCATTGGCTACGCTGAATGACCTAGTCATTCATAAGGGCGCCAGCATGCCGGAATCTCTGCACTCCGAAGTGTTGGTGGAAACCTCGCTCCTACTTGTTGACATGGATCTTCAGCTGTGTCGCTTGAGTATCACGTTGGTGTCGAACTCGCTCCGTGTATGCCCGCATGTTGCTTCATCGGATGCGTTGCTGCAGAACGCTCAAGTGAAGGCGTTGGAACTGTGTCACAGTTCCATGCTTCAGGGTCCCACGTTAGATGCGCTGAAGGGCCTTTTTGCTCAGCTGACGCAATTGAATTCCCCTGGTAGCAGCTTCACAGATTTGTTCAAGGCGTTGATGGCTACGCCTTCTGAAGAATCCAAGCACTCGGTGCTGAACATTGCTCGATGTGTTGCTGGCACATGTGTGGCTACGACGGAAGAAAACCGCAAGTTGGCCTTTGCGAAATTTGTCGGCGACATTACCCAAACAGAATCCGAAAAGAACAAAGTCCTGGCACTTTACTGCCTGGGCGAATTCGGACGCAAGATTAAGCTTGCTGGCTATACTGACGTGAAAGAGCTCATTCTAAAGTGTTTCAACAATCCGGGCGAAGAGGTCAAGGCTGCAGCTGCATACTCGCTTGGTAGTATTTGCGTCGGCAACATGGAAGAGTATCTGGACACCATCATGGTCAAGCTAGAGCTCGGAGAGAACTCTTACTTGCTTCTGACGTCGTTGCGTGAAGTCATTTCGGATCATGCAGCAAAGCCGCACCATGGTTTTGCTATGTATGTGGACCGTGTCCTTCCAGTTCTACAGAAGATGAGCGCCCGCCAGGAAGAGGGTGTGCGAAACATGGTTGGTGAGTGCATGGGAAAACTTGCTGTGACGGACAGCGAGAAAATCATGCCGATTGTGACGGAGCTGTGCGGATCTTCTGACGTGTGGTCACGTTGGACTGCTGTGACGAGCCTTAAGTATGCGATGACGACCACGGCCCAGCAGCCAGCTGTCAACGCCATTTTCGCGCACATTGACCCCTTTTTGGCTGCGCTTGAAGATGAAGACCTGCACGTGCGTCGTGCCGCCCTGTTAGTTCTCAACACGGCTGCCCACCATCACGCGCACTATCTGGTGCCATACGTACGAAGCCGCATTTTCCCCGTGCTTCTGAAGGCGACTGAGATTAAGCTGGAGCGGGTTGTGGATCTTGGTCCGTTTAAGCACAAGGTGGATGATGGTCTTCCTCTCCGTAAGGCGGCGTACTCGTGTGTAGATACTTTGATCCAGGTGCTGCCACAACAGCTCGACATCAGTCTGTTCCTCAACCAGCTAAAGCGTGGTCTTGGAGACCAGGATGATATCCAGATGCTCAGTCACCAGATCTTGATCAAGATCTGCTACGTGCAACCTGGCAGTATCGTTGGAGCGCTGGATTCGTTGGTGGAGCCACTAGAGAAGACGATAAACAAGAAGGTGAAAGAAGACCAGGTTGGTCCTGAAGTCGAGCGAGTCAAGGACCTAATTCGCAGCGCATTGCGTGCGCTTGATGCGGCCAGTGCAATGCGTGATGCAGAATCCCACCCGAGGCTGAATGCCGTACTGGAAAATGCGAAGAAGAACAAGATGCTTGGCCCACTTCTGGAAACTATTCGGAGTGAACGGACGACTAACTGAGTCGGCTCAAACGTAAGGCACGACGGACGAACGGTTATCAGTTAGCTCAATGAATGGATCAATTACAACTCATCATTCGCAGCGAATTCAGTTTGCGTTGGCTTTCCGCGACGATGATTCCTTTTCACGTGCAAGCCCTTGCTGCGCTTCGAATCTTTAGCATCGCGGTCGCTTGCTTTCTTGCGGCGGGACTTGTTAGTTCTTGTCTTGCGTTTTGAGTAAGTAGTACCGTTCCATTCGTATTCTTTCACCTCGTGCTGTTCGTCAAGAAACCTCCGGACATCATCGACAAAAAAACCCTTCTGCAGCCCAACAAGTAATTTGGAGTCGGCGACCTCGTAGATGTTCGCCTCGACACCACCGTTCCACAGCATCTGCCTTAAAGTCCATGTGAGTGTAAGTATCGCATAGCAGTGTTGCTATGTCTGCACTCACCTCTTTCCATCGTGATGCAACGTCAGGAAGAGGTTCACTGTGTCCGTTCTTCATTGTCACGAAGATCATCTGGGGTCCAAGTGCCTTCGCATCCTTCTCGTTCCTGACAATACATACGGAGTAAGAATACGGATTGAATTCCTCTTATCATAGTTTACTTGTTTGCAAGCTGTCGATAGCGCTCATCTCCCTCCGTTTGCAGCTCCTGCTCGTCGTCGCCAGCTTCCCACGCTTTCTCCAAGGCCTCGTAGTCAATCGTCTTCGTGCAACCACACTCTAGAGACTGCAAGAGAAGGCCAAGCAGCAACAGGAGCTGCAGGGACCACCACCTCATCATGGAACTTCGGATCGAGCAGGAGGATGACGCTTCGAGAAGATTTTTTGCTGGCCACTTGTGGTTTCGCTCCATTCTATTTCCGGGGTTACCAGTTGCAGCGGACAACATGGGCACCATTGCATTGCAACATTCCTCGTTGCATTCCGTTGGCAGACCGAAGTATCACGGCTCGAACAAGCGAAGAAACGGTGAAGATGAGTTGCACCATCGGAGACCAGCTTCACCAGCACGGACAGAACAGCAATCCACCAGATACCTTGTCACCCAGTGGTAACTCCTCGGTGAAGTGCTGCACTCAAGCCTGTTTTCTTCGTGAAGAACAAAACGCGCGAGAACTGCAGGAACGTGGAATTGGTGCTATGACCCAGTGATGTTTCTAAGGGGCTAACGTGGTTTCCATTTGCAGAGACTTCGCGACTCATACGTTGCATTAAAACAAGAGACAGACAAGGAGATCGCATTTCTCAAACAACAACTTACTAGTGCGGTGTCTTCGGTTTTTTCAACTACTCCAAAAACTGCCCCAGCAACAGGCGATGATTTCATAGTATCATCTTCCTCACCATACAACGCCTCCATCGAGACAACGTCCACACACACACTCGTTCCAACAGTGTATTCCATCACGGACGCAGGTGTGAAGCCATCAGGACGAATCGATCGTTTGGGAAGCATCACATCGGCGCAAGTGTTGGCATCACTACGACCTTTTCCAGTGCCAGCTACCGGGGGCATAGCTGTCGCGAGGCGAGTGCTTGCAGCATTGGCAGACCCCATGATGGCGACTCAGCCTTATCTGCGTTCTCTTCACTTTGCAGCCGATCTTGTGGAGCTAAGCGCTCAAGTTGGTGCATTGCTGGAGCGTGAAGCTCGTTGTTTGGATTTATCTAGCCCGATGTACGTGTTCGGCGACATCCATGGCAATTGGGCGGACTTGCGCTTCTTCGCGGAGAATATTTGGCACCTCGGCCTGGAACTTACCGCTGGTAGCTTCCTGTTCCTGGGCGATTATGTCGACCGCGGAAGCTCATCTCTTGAGTGCACAGCTTACCTGTTCGCTCACAAGCTTCTCTACCCAGGCAAAGTCTTTTTGTTGCGAGGAAACCATGAAACGCGTGCTGTCAACGGACTTGAGGCACACTACGGCTCTGGCTGTTTATTGGCACAGTGCAAGGCACGTTTCGGTGCGAGTGAGGGTGGAGTTGTCTGGCACCAGCTTAATAACGCGTTTGATCGCATGCCCGTCGCTGCAGTCATCGACAACGACGTTTTCTGCGTGCACGGTGGGATTCCTCGGCCGATTGACGAAAGTGAGGATCTACTGGAGACAATTGCTAAATTGCCAAATGCTGCAGCTCTAGACACCTTGGACGTTGCGTATTATGCAGATAAACCGCAACTTTCCATGATCGCAGACATGATCTGGGCTGACCCTGTTCGAAACGAAGACACCTTGGAGAGAACTGGGCGTGCTAGTAACTGGAGAATGGACTCTCGAGGCTTTGGCAAAAGTCCGCGCGGCGGAGTTGCGGTACGCTTCGGGTCCCGAGCAATTGATAAGTTCCTTGGACAATACGGTTTCTCTCGCATCTTACGAGCCCACGAGGCCGCACGCGAGGGGCTGTCGTTCAGCAACTCGGCTCGAGTGATCACCGTTTTCTCGACGTCCAAGGATCATGGTCTAGGCGATGATGCTAGTTGTGCCTGCGTTCTCGTGGATAATCAGCACCTGCGCTTCTTCAATCGAGCAAGAAGTGCAGGCAGGAATCCTCGCCAGCAAGTGCCCCAAAGGCTCAGTGGTAGCCGAAGCAATAGTACGTCCTGGATCAGTCGTCTGTCGAGTGGGCTGCCGCCAAGCAATTTCGTTTCCTGTAGCTTGCCCGGGTTACTTCACCAACAACGGAATGAACAGGAAGGTGATGGGGACGATACAGACGATGAGGATGGCAAAAGTATCAACAGCAGTTCGATTGTCCACTGCACCGTGAGCTCTTTAAAAATCAGCAGCTTTGACCACGACGGACTCTCTTCTTACGAGTTTGAACAGAACGGCGAGGACAGCCACGAGGATAACAACCAAGCAGATGATGACTAACACACTCCAACACTTTGAAAGAAACTTGCTCTATTGCCAACGTGTGATGTTTTTCCAATCTACTATGTGGTATGTCAGCAAGGGAATCAAATACGAACAGCGAGCTGAGCGTTGCATTCGCTAAAGCAGTTCTACATGCAGCAGGCATCTAATGAGCGATCAACTGACGAAAGTGAGGCTCTTACTCGTTAGTCTGCACGGGCTCCTTGTCCGCCAGCTTAAGCTGCTTGCGCACACGCATCTTGAAGTCCGAAATCTCGCCCTGGTACACTCGGATAGACTGGTTCTCCACAAGCCAGATCTCCTTGGCAACCTGAGAAATCAATCGCATGTCGTGACTAACCAGGAGCATGCCACCACTGAAGTTGTTGATAGCACGGGCCAGAGCATCAATAGACTCCATGTCCAAGTGATTCGTAGGCTCATCAAGCAGCAGCATGTGAGCGTTCTGCTGGGCCATGTAGGCGAACACAACACGACTCTTCTGACCGTCAGACAGCTGTCCCATGATCTGTGTCTGCACCTCGCCGGTAATGCCGTAGCGACCAAGGTAGCTACGCACATCTTCAACCGACTTGGTCTGGAACAGGGAGCGGAAGTACTCAAGCGGCGTCTTTTCCAAGTCAAGCACGTCGACGAAGTGCTGGCTGAAACGAGCAATACGCAGTTTGCTGTGTGGCCGAACATTACCGGCAACAGGCACCAGGTCACCTGTGATAAGCTTCAGCAGCGTGGTCTTACCCGTACCGTTGGCACCAACAAGGGCGACACGCGAGTCCAGATCGAGGCCCATCTCGACGCCAGAGTACAGCACCGGGCAGTCCGGGTAACCAAACGCCACGTTCTGGAACATAAGAACCGGAGGCGGCAGCGGCTCCGGATTAGGGAACTTAAAGTCGCCAATCATTTCCGACTCGACCTTCTCAGTAAGACCGTCACGCACCATCTTGGCCAACGTCTTTTCTTTACTTTGAGCCTGGCGAGCCAGCTTGGCGGAACCGTGACCGAAACGAGCAATGTACTCCTTCATGTGCTTGATCTGATCCTGCTCCCAGTTGTAACGCTTCATCTGGTTCTCCTCCTTTTCGGCCTTCGTACGAACGTACGTGTCGTAGTTACCAGCGTAGTACTCGAGCTTCTTGTTGGTCAAGTCAATGATGTTCGTGCAGACCTCGTTCATGAACTCCTGCGAGTGCGAAATCATGAGCAGAATCTTCTTCCAGCGGGCGAGGTAGTCCTCAAGCCACACGACGGCCTCCATGTCCAAGTGGTTGGTAGGCTCATCAAGCAGCAGCAGCGTCGGCTGGATGAAAAGGGCACGGGCCAGAGCGATACGCATGCGCCAACCACCAGAGAACTCCTTGGTCTTCTTGTTCATCATGGCGTCGGAAAACGTCAGACCAGCCAGAATCTGGCGAGCGCGGACTTCAGCCGTTGCGGCATCCATGTCATCCAGACGCTCGTACAAGTCCGTGAGACGGTCCGAGATGGATTCGCTGTCCTCTTCGCTGATAGACTCATCGGTCATCTGCTCCGAGAGCAGATCAGCTTCAGCCTGGAGCTTGTTGCGCTCCTCGTCGACAGACAGCACGGCCTCGAGTGCCGTCATGTCGCTAGCCTCAATTTCGTGCTTAAGGTGGTAGATGTCGATGCTCTCCGGAATGGGGATGCCACGTGCGCCCAGCACATTCATGAAGGTCGACTTACCAGAGCCGTTACGACCGATAAGGCCGTAGCGACGGCCGTAGTTGAGCGAGATGTCGCACTCCTCCATGAGCACCTTGCCGAAGTACGTGATACTGAAGTTCAGCACGTTGATGTCCTTGAAGTTCTTGTGCACAGAGCGGACGTTGTGTGAGCAGGTGGCGATGATGCCTTCCTCGGCGAGACGGTCGGCGTGGGACATATTCTCGAGCGCCTCGGCCTTCTCAGCCGCCTTCTTCTCCTCGGCAGCTTTCTTGCGGGACTCCTTCTTACCCTTGCGCTCGCGCTTCACGCGTGGCTCCTTCTTCTCGCGGGCCATGGCTGCTGTGCTGCTTCTTGGGATCTCGAAAAGCTGTGCGCCAAAACCACCAATACCAAAAGTGAGCCGACCAAATGCGTGGCGCAGAGGAGGTAAAACCTCGATGTGATTAAAACCTCGTTTGACTGTGAGACTCTGTACAATGCAATCACAGGTCTTTACAAGGGGATCAACCAAAACATTGTAAATTATATATCCTGTTCAAGATGATTGCCACCCGCTAAACTTGATTCTGAGAAACGATTGGCTGTCTAAGCTTGGCCAATCGCGTGGGTCCACTGACGTGCAGATGTAGCCATCTATCCCATTTGACACAATGGTGGCTCACGGATGGAGTCGAGGGTGCTGATAGATTGTTTTCGGCAGGATTTCTTGCAGGTGTCACGTTGGAAAGCTGTGTTTACTGCCGGTTGAAGGTGCTACGTCGAATACGATGCCACGGGCAAGCCAAATTCGTCGGTGGCGCGAGCCGTCCTGCCGGAGTCTAAGGCGCCCGAAGGCGCGGCAGGTAACTCGTGGTGCTGTGCGGACGTTAGGTAGGATGGAGCCGCCTCTGCATCCTCTCCTAGTGCCTCCTCCTCCGCCCACTCTTCCTCAAGTCCCTCCAGCTCCGCTTCTAGCTCGTCTTCGTCGATTTCGTCACCAATACTGCAAAATCGAAAGCACCAACATTGTGAGCAGAGCATTTTGGGTGACAGCTGCATTTTCAGCGTGCACGTGCCCGTAAGAGCGGCCCATAATTTCCTGGATCTCGTTCATGTCCTCCATGAGGTCAGCCATGTCGTCTTGCACGTCCTACAGACACCCAACAATACAATGGATCCATCGATACCAGTAGACAATATTTTCCTGCTCTTAACCCACCTCCAGCTCGGAAATATCAATTTGCTTGGTCTCCGCCTTTAGCTGCACTGCTGCGCTCTTCATGGCGGCCACAGTAGAGATCGTATCTCTTGATGTGTCAATGGCAAATGCCGCCTACACGAGCACAACCATTGTACATTAAAGCCAGGCGTCAGAACTCAACAAGTAGTTGGCAATAACCATGGCCACTCACCTGCTCAATATTGAAGGACTGGGCCTGCAGTTTATCGCGCTGCGCTTCATACATCTTCTTTCGTTTAAGCGTCTGCATGGCTCGCTGTTTAATGGCGTTGACAGCGGGGCCTCGCGTCTTTTTCATCTGTTCGCGATACTTGCGTAGCTCCTGGTCCAGCTTCTCAATCTGCGAAAGCAACAAGTCAGCACCCGCGGAGCTCCCCGTGCGACTGAGCAACTAGAGCTGCAGCTACACACCTTCATGTCCAGGTCGGTGACCCGGGCGTCCACCTTTCCTCCCACATCGGAGACATTGACCTGTGGCGCCTCAGGCTTCTTCTTGCCGAAAATGCGGTTCATTCTTGACTGTGACAGATGCGCAAAATGTGTATTTCCAAAGGAAACTATTATTTTGAGACAAATATTATCTTTTCAGTATGACAGATAAAAATCCACTCGATTTCGGATACCAAACGTTACCAAGGAATTTTGCAGTCGATCTCAATATTATGAAGAAATTAATGAGGTCCCTGGCTAGTTCGAAGCATTTTGTAAATCCCTCCATGCTTTTGCTCACCGAACGTGCGAGGGGGTGAACTCTAGCAAACAGGAACTACACTCAGTTTTGTCTTCATGCCAATTGTACATATTCCTACGCACATACCTTGGATATCGATCGTGCTGCCACCATCTCTAAAGGGGCACATATCAATACATGTTATCGTTCAAGTTGCCAACTACACATGGTATCCGCGTGGAAGCTTACCTTCGGGGCTGTGTCCATCTTCTACGAGAACTGGTTCCTGTTTCACCGGCTTATTTTTTAGTAGCAGCGAGTAAATTCCACCATGCCTAGCCTTGCCGCGAACTTCTGGTAATGTTGGGAGCGATGACCTCGTTATTCTCGACGCAGCTCTGTCAGGTACGAAATTTCTGTAGTTTCTAGGATTTGGTGTTGTAGCTTTAGCAGTAAACGAAGCTGACGAGGCTCGACGTTCTGGTCTTTGGACGCTCTTGGATTGAGCAAGACGACGAAAAGTTTCTGCTTTTGAGGATACTTCTTCAAATTTTGGAGAGGTCGGCTCGAGATCCCAGGCTAGAGCAATCTCTGGTCGAGTCTGCGAAGGTGTGTCTGGTAGAGCCATGGGAGAAGCTAAGCCGTAGTCATCATCTGTAGATGTCTGGGTTGGTGAGGCTGGGAATGCTGGAACGAACGCTGATGGTGACACGATATTCAGTGATATCGGCTTTCTAGCGGCCGATACCTCTTTCCTCGTGCGTTGTGGAGAATGCTCCGGTCGAATTGGTGCTTCGGTTTGCACGGATTCCTCTTCCTCGTGTTGCCACTGCTGATTTTCACCATGTGGGCTCTGCATTGCCTATCGCGTCACATGCACACAAAGGTGAGCAATTGCCGATTAAATTTGTAGAAATGCACTTACAAGGAGCTCCAACGAAACCGAGTCGACGTCCGTCTCGAGCTGCTGGTCCCTTGCTACAGAAGCTGGTAGCTGGTTATTTTTCGAAGCTGGAATTGCAGTCGTAGGGAGGATTAAGTCTAATTCCAAGTCTAGTAATTGTTCGAGCGCCGTCGGTCTGCGCTTGGTTTCCACGGACTTCTCTGCGCCATCGTCCCAGTCTGGAGAATGCTGCTGCTGTAGAGGAAAGTGAAGTTTTGGAGATCGACTGCTGGGTTCTGGCTTGTGTGCATCTTCCTGGTTACCATCGCACTTTCTCGACAGCAAGTGTCTGGATGCCTTGGTCATGGCGGGACTGCAACTGTAAAACCCTGCACTGTCGTTTCGTGCCTCTTCGTTTCCTAAATTTCGCAATACAATATTGTAGTAGTTTGTGAATATTTGCATTCACATCTTTGGAGTCCAAAGTTTGGGCCATCGTCAAAAAGTGAGGCCAATGGGACTGCTGAGTATCCTGAAGAAGGTCAAGGAAAAGGAGAAGGAGGTCCGCGTTCTCATGCTGTGCGTCCCTCTCTCTTTCTCTTTGTCCGCCATTACGTTGACTGGAGCTGACGAGTTTATTTGCCTCAGAGGCCTGGACAATGCCGGCAAGACAACGATCCTTAAGAAATTCATGGGCCAAGACATCACGGAGATTTCGCCCACGCTGGGCTTCGATATCCAGACGCTCGAGTATAAGGAGTGAGTGTGTGCAATTAATTGTTTGTAAACTTGATCTCGGGAGAGACTCACTGCATAGCTGTTAGCTTCAAGCTGAATGTTTGGGATGTCGGTGGGCAGCAGACGATTCGCTCGTACTGGAGAAACTACTTCGAGCAGGTCTGCCACTCTGTGCTAGTATCATTAGGTATATTTGAGCTGATATTATGTGTGCGGGATGGTAGACGGATGGCCTTGTGTGGGTGGTAGACAGCGCCGACCGTCGGAGACTTGAAGATTGCAAGCGCGAGCTTTCCAATTTGCTCACTCAAGAGGTGAGTACTAAGCTTAAATGTAGTGATACGTGCATGCTGTTAACTACTGCTCATTCAGAAACTGGCAGGAGCGACGCTGCTGATCTTCGCCAACAAGCAAGATCTACCTGGCGCTCTCTCCTCTCCAGAGATTGCGGCTGCACTTGGGCTGCAGTCGGCCCAGTTTTCTACCCGACACTGGAGTATCATCTCCTGTAGCGCCGTCACAGGCGATGGCCTCGTCGACGGCATTGACTGGCTTGTCGGTGATGTGGCGAGCCGGATCTTTTTAATGGAATAGTGGCGTAAAGGTCGGAGATTAATAGAACTAGCGTACCGCGTGCACGTGGAGCTCCGCTGTCAATCAATCAGCCAAGGATATGCAGGACAGAATCAACTAACGAACATTCGCCATTCCGTCCCTTATTTTGTATTGGCGTTGAAGTTGCCGTTCTACCTCTATTTTCGAATATCATTCGAAAGTGGAGGTACAATAGTGCTTTCCATACTTTTTTGCACTTCCAAACCAAACCGTAAGATGACAGGTCCTTCGGAGGCGTTGGCCGATCGGAATGCCGAGAGGAGCAAGACGCTAGACGAGACGAACAAGGCGCTGGCCTTCGACATGGGCATTCGCCTGTGGCGCGTGGAGGTGGCGCTTGCTGTGCGGAAACTCTTGTCTCTGGGCCGCGCCTACGAAGTGCATTATTCGCTGCCTCGCGTTGCTATTGCCGACCTGCAGTTATCGTCGCACTTCGGCCTCTCCGTTGTGTCTCTAATGCACACACACGTGTTCCAAGTGCAGAAATGCGAGACGCCCAAGTACCCGATGGAGTTCGTAGACAAAGCGGCTCAGGGATCCTCCGCCCCGATCTTTACCGTTAAACCGGACGACTATTTGGTGGGCATGGACCTGGAGGATTTCCTCATCTGTCCACGCAAACTGGGCCAGCTCCACAACGATGTGGAGGCTGTTGGGAAAGAGGTCCACATCAAGCAGGAGCAGGACAAAACGTCCAAGAGGACGGTGGTGCTGCGCTTCGTGCGCATTGGCGAGTGGGTGGAGCCCGGCCCGGAACCCGAACGCTCTCCGGCCCGTATGCTCCGTGCGCTGGACGAGATTATGACTCACCACAACCAGCTACTTCAGCGCTATGAGCTTATGGTGAAGCAGGACCGAGTGACGGTAAAGCGCCTGAAGTCAGCGGAGAAGTTGCTGAAGTACGTAAGGATCATGACTGGAGTCACGAGAAGCGCCCTCATGGAGAGCCAGATGTTCCAGTTCATCGACAAGTTCCAGAAGTGGTATCTAGCCATCACTAATGATGAAGAGAGAGAAGTTGGTCCAGCCAAAGATATCGTCATGGAAGACGTGGAGGAGCCGGCGGAGGACATGGAAATGAGCCCAGAGCGACCTGAAATCGAGTACAACATCAACTCTGCTACCCGACCCAACACTGCGTCAATACTGCGTAAATCAAGCTCGCAGTCCGGACCAACTCCTACTGGAGCAAAGAAACGAGTGACGTTTGCTGCGGATGTTGGAGCGCCTGAAGAGCCCGACCCAGCAGACGCAGACATCCCAACTCCGACTCCTGCTCACACTGAACAGGAAGTGCAGAATGAAGCCACTACAGTTAGCAAGCCCAGGACCTTCGGTGTTGATGAAGGCCAGGCGTATCTGATGGCCTTGGTCAGCTCCAGTGTTGACCTTGTGTCGTCACTTGAAACGCTTTCTACTGCTGTTCAAACGGTAGCATCGTTGGAGATGAGCAGGAACTTCCCGGTGTTTGACGGTCTTCGGGTGCGTTCCCTCCTTTTACTGTGATGCAAACGGCTATTGCGACTGACAATTTCTTGCAGCTTCGGCGTGATTTACAGCTGGTTGGGCCGTCCCAGTATACAGCATGCGTCAGACTGGGGCATTTATCATTTGATTGCACGGCTACATTGGATCGCGATGCCGTTATTGGCGCACTGTCGAGGCTGACCAACGCTGTGAAAGAGGAGCAAAGACTGTACATTGATATGCTGACATATTTGAAGGCTCAATTTGGTTTTTGTTCGTCCAATGACACCCGGAAAGTGAAGGATACGACCTTCAACTACCTCATTTCTAAACAGATTGTGCGGGTACGTTTGCTTTCTATCTATTGTGTTCTAGCGGCTTCATGAGGCTAATACAGTGCTGCTGTCTATAGCTTCATGAGAAGCCTAGTGGAGATCCTGACAATGTCGTGTACGACGTAGTGGCGCTCATCCAAAAATGTCCTCTCGTTTATAGGCGGGGATCCTCTTTACCGAGCACGAAAGGAGAAGTTGTTGACGCTCTAATGCTATTTCTAATGGCACTACTTGAGCAGCTCGAGGAGAGTCGGGCCTGGGATCGTTTAAGCCAGACCAAGAGAGAAGTTGAACCCACCGTAGACGAAAACACCGAACACAATGAAGAAATCAGGTATGATAACAGTGAGGCGGACGACTATGCCATGGATAATGCCCGCGGAAATTCTGGAAGCGTGCAGGATGGTGGCGACAGGAATGCAGAGTTGCGGTCTATGGGTATCTTGCGAAAGCGTCAGTATGCTCCGCATCCAGAAGAAAGTTGTGAAGATGATCGTGCTGCCCCTCGACCCCGGTTGTCGTACTCAGCCGCAGAGCCACAAGTGTCGGCTCCGATCGAACAAAGATACACTGAGAATGACGGCGGGTGCGAGGCCGAGGCAGACACTGCAAATCTGTTCATTGAGGACCGAAGCGGCTCGGATTCTAGTCGTTACGCACCAACCCGTTCGGAAGATGCAGTCGCTAAGGCGAAATCGGATGTGTATCAGGAGCTGTTGATACTTCTCTTCCGAGATCGAGAAAAAGTAGTGAGGGCTGTTCAAGGGATCGTGTGGGATCTTAGCGTTACGTCTGAAACAACTCAGCTTTCGTCAACTTTCACGGTAGGTTCTCGCGTTTAACTTCATCTTGTTTGGTTTAACGAGTGCGTGATGTGAGGTCTTTAGATCTACAGGACTGCAACACAGCAAAGCAACGGCCTTGTCCGATGCGTTTTCAATGTGACTGAAGGCGTGGTCGAAGTATCTGCAGAAGGACCATCCATTGATATCGCGAAGGATAAAGCAACCGCGATCCTGGTTGACACGTTGGATGGAATTATCAAGACGTGGAAGAAGCTACTTGCCACATATGTCAGCCGACTAAGTCAAACTCCTACAACTTTGATGGCGGGGAACGAAACTCAGGCGAAAAATCACGACAAGGTATTGTCTGTCAAATGTTTTACTTCGCGGAAGAATTGGTTTTGATGGCGATTGGGAAACACGAAGCGGCTAACAATCCGGTTTATGTTGCAGGTGTCGACTGCAGAAAAACTTGTTCCACCCCTGTACATGTACTTCATTAAAGTCCGTGATACGCTTGCTATTTCGACGGCATGTCTAAACGCGAAGGATGCCAAACGGTCTGCCAATGAACGGTGGCGCGACATTTTGGAGTCGCTGAACAAGATGAAATCAGGGCCTTCATCCTCGTGCGCTTCAAACGGAAGCACACACGCAGCAGTAGCACAATCTACGGCAAACAGAGCCGCAGCAGCAACTCCAGCGAGGACAGGCAATCTAATTTTATGCAGTGACGATGAGATGGATGACGATGATGATGGTTATGATGACTACTCAGATGGCGGCTTTGATGATGATGACTGGGATCCATCAGGGGTTAAAACGACCCAAGATGACCGCGCTGTGGCAGAGGAGAAGGCAGCTTTTGAGCGTGAGATGGCCAAAGAATACGAGGAAAGATCTGAGAGTGATCAGTCTGACGACGCCAAATTTCGTGCCGCAATTCGAAGCCTGTTTACACCTACTGATGACCTCTGTGCTGGAATTAACAGACTTCGGGCATCTTTAAAGTATCGTGGAGCTGCGCACGTACAGATTGTTGGTAACGTTACAGCTACTATTACCATGGATCGTCTTCGAGAAGGTATCATTGAAGTTCATGTGAATGTTAATGACGTCATTCACTACAAAGCTTCAGATGAAACGAAGTCTGATGCCTGTAATGCCGCGGTTGATGGTATGCTGAACTTGCTGAACAAGATCCGATCAAAGTGGGCGCAACTGCTTCATTTTATGGATACAAAGTCGGTGGGACACTATTCTCCTATCGATTCGTTCCGATATCTCAAGCTTTCAGGCATCGCCAATGTACGTTGCAACATTTTCTTTTTGTCCGATTCTTCATGTTTTCCCTAACTTGTTGCTATTTATCTAACCACACCAGATTATAACCTCAGTGGAAGATCTGCCTCGCACACCTTTTAGTCGAGATCCTCGCTCAACAACTGGCGTCCACTGTGTTGTTCGAGTAGACGAGCATGTGCTGTGTCGTGCTACGTGGAAGACTGAAGATAATGCTCGTCAATTGGCGGAGTGGACGGCAGCCCAGTTTTTCATTGATTTGATCGATTGCGGTCTTGACACCAAGCCAACTGACGAAGAGGACAAAAAAGCAATCGACGAAGAATTATCGGTGGCCAGGGACCACGTTGCGTGGTCATGCCTTATTCGAATCCAAGACCCATCCGATACTCAGGCTTTTCACGAATTTCCGGTGGATGCTTTCTGGTGCCACACCCGGGACGGGATGGCACCAGTGGAGTTTCCAGATACCAGAGACATTGTGGTGACACAGCGTGGATGTGTTGGGATGGGAAAACTGGAAACCGAAGTTCGCAATTTCCATCAATCGACCATGGCATTTTTCCGGTTGGAGTCTGCATATGATCACTGGAAGTTCATACGCCAACTTGTCCGTTATTCGGATAAGCGGAAGCATAACACGCGGGCGCTTGCGTTGACCATCTCACCGAATTGCCCGTACAATATGTACGTAATTCCGCCTGGAGCATCCATCAACAGTGAACACAACACCTACTGGCCGGAAAAGGCCTTGCCTCGCGTTGGTATTGATCGAAAGAGTGTGGTTGGTTTTTTGACGAAGAAGAACATCGGCTAATTAAGAGAAACGGAGGGAAGAAGTGATGGAGAAGTTAGAAAAGTTTTAAGTTTCAAGTATATTCACAACTAAGTGATAGCTGTGCTGTGGCTCTCGGAGTCAATCATCATCATCGTCGTCATCCTCCTTCCCACTGTCGTCATCCATTCCGTGGTGTTTGCGGAAGACTGCACTTTGTGTTTCGCTGTGGATCATCTCGAGGTATTCAGCATTATGAATTTCAAATCTTCGCTGCCGAATGAGGTGTCCAAAGTCGCCTATCGTTCCTCCGTCATTAAGGTCGTGGTCAAGAATCAAGTCCATGAGCACGTCGCACATCCGGCGCACCTCAATATTCGGTGCGTCAGCAGCGAGAAGTAAGTCCGGTACAAAACCGACGCCAAAGAGGATCTCCTCGAACGTCTCTGGGTGGCGCAGCATGCGATAAAAAGCATACAGCAGCTGCAGGGTGAGCTCGTTGTCATGCTGCTTCTCCTGGAAGAGCGAGTGGAATGTGCGCACAAGCCGAGAGGACGACAGAAGAGGAGCGCACTTTGCTTCGAGTGAAAGTGTGCTGACGAAATTCACGACTTCCAGGATCATATCGTCTTGGGAAAACCCTGGCACTAGGAGCTTGTTGAGGAAAGGGATCAACGAGTGATCGGTCACCAGTTTATCCCACGAAGTCTTGGACGGTAGATCGCTTGGAGTCATGTTCGCCAGTGTCGCTAGAACTTCAATCGAGAAGTCGTGGTTGTCTGTGTTGAGGCATAGCTCGATGAATGACACCACGAACGGAGCCCACATGCCACGATACTTGTACGCCTTGTCACTGACCAGGTCTTCTTGAAGCGTGTATGACCAGAGTGAGATGTTTCGAATAACTTTCATGAGCAGTGGGTCGCGGGTGCGGAACACTCGAGCGGCAAGCGCTTCTAGACCACGATTTTGGCACATCAGCTCGGCGTTACGTGCGTTGTGGCTAAGATTCACAGCCAAAGCAGCTAGCTCCTTTGCCACAATGTTCTGTGGGAAATTGATCACCAGCTGCATGACGATCGGGATGGCCTCCGTGTAGGTAAACATCGACTTGCACCGGTCATCGATGCTGAGATGGTAGAGAATTCTCAGGGAGAGAGCTCGAAAGGGTGGTTTCTTGAGGAGATCCACAAGCTTGGGGATAAGACTATTTCTCACCAGGACTTCGCGGAGTGTCGAGTCGAACGACAGGTTAAAGAGTAATTTGAGTGCTGTCTGAATTGTTTTGTCGTGGCTGCAGTTGAGATAGCGCACCAGCTTCTCTACCACCGTAAGTCCCACCATGACATCCTTGTTCTCCTCAAAAATGCTCAACTTTTTGAGAAAGATTATGGTTAGAATAACCAGATCAGGCGCTACGCGATCCAGCAGCTATCCAACGAGAGTTCACAAAGGAGTTAGCTGCTTGCATCTATACAGCAACAGGAGAGACAACGCACCTTTGTCAGGAACAGCACGATCTTGCGTTTGACCATCTTTCGTTCAGTGTGGATATCTTCCGCCAGGTTCAACAGCACACTGAAGCACACGTACCTGCAAGAATACAAAATACACAGGTCAGTTCAGTTTTGTCTGCAGAAGCTAGTGCGAAAGATGACCCTTCCAGACTGGCATCCTCACAGAAGTTGGTCTTGCTTCTTCATGCGCTTCTTGTTTCGCTTCTTCTCTCGGTCCAGCTTGGCTAAAATCTCTTCCTTATCCCCCGTTGAGGCATCTTTGGCCGCACCCTCTAGCAGCTTCTCCTCCTCGAGACGTAACTGGTGGCGCTTGAGCTCGAACTCGATGATCTTGAGTGTGACGGCTCCGATGCGGTAATTGGCCAGCAGTGGATGTAACTGCAGGAAGTTGGAGAAACACCAGAAGATGCGCATCATGGTGAGCGAGAAGTCGTAGCTCTTCTTGTAGTCGTCGTTCAGCACTCGCGACAGGAGGCTCTGCAGGCCAAGACGAACACAGTTAAAAACACTATCAAGCCACAGCCAACAGTATATTTTGCACAGACCATAAGCGACTCGTTTTGTACCAGAGCCTCGATGTTGCCTGCGAACTCAGCCAGTTGCAAGATCATCTTGGCCCCTTCCAGCTTGGACTCGACGTCGTCGTCGTAGAGTTTCTCCATGTACGTGTCCAGCTCATCCGCTTTGGCCGTGATCTTGCGGGGCTTCTCGCTCTTGAGCACAGTTGCGTGGCTCGGGCCGCGGCTGGAGCTCGTTCGGGAGCTCATCGCGGCCTTTTGGGACTGAGCCGCTGGAGGGGTTTCACATGACGTTGAAGCATATTGACCAATCAGAGATACGCGTGGATTTTGGCGCCACAAAAAGGCAACTCACTCTTGAAATGGCGGGTCAGAGACGTCCACAATCAATTTGTGAGCAAATGGACACCACCTGGCAGGCAGACAGTCTGCAATTTACTTTGAACTCGTGAAGGAGGAAGATGGCTACATCTCGACTGGTGCAGCGCACGGCAGCGTTTGTGGAGCAGCAGCTCAAGAGCAACGACGCGTCCCATGATTGGCGCCACATCGAGCGTGTCTGGATGGTGGCGAGGACGCTGGCGAAAGAGGAGGCGCGTGCTATGGCTGGTGCTATTGGATGGGGTCTCCACTGTTGCTAATTGAGCGTTCTACTGTTATGCGCAGCGCGTGCCTGAGGAAAACCTGGAGATCGTGGACCTGGCGGCGTTGCTGCACGACATCGACGATTGGAAGTACCAGAGCGACAAGGAGAAGCCTACGAAGCGGGCGGCAGCCTTCTTGCAGGCGGAGAGTGTGTCCGGCGACAAGATCGATCGTGTGATGGCCATTATCGACAGTATGGGCTTCAAAGAGGAGCTGGAAGGCAAGGGATCGGTACGTTACACTGTTTATTCAGATCCGTTCTGGTGGTCCATATTAAATGGCATATTTGGTTGTTAGCAAGCGTTTTCTGTTGAGTACGGCTGTGTCCAGGATGCTGACCGACTGGTACGTCGCGGATTAATAGCGATGGATTAAGGCTGAAGGACTTAAGGCAATATTTTGTGTAGGATGCTATTGGGGCCATCGGAATCGCACGTTGCTTTACATACGGAGGACACAAACTCCGACCGCTTTACGACCCGGACGTGCCCCCGATTGATGGCATGACCAAAGAGCAGTACATGGATCCGAGCCGTCCCAATACGACGATCAACCACTTCTACGAGGTAAGAACTCGCGTGTTGACAGTTGTTACTACTGGTTTGAGCTCTAACTATTCCGACGTTCTTGTGTTGTCTATTGATACGTGTTCAGAAATTGCTGAAGCTCCGTGGTATGATGAAGACCAACGCTGGAAAGCGTCTGGCCGAAGAACGTCACGCGTTCATGGAGACGTTCCTGGATCAGTTCCATAAGGAGATCAGTGGTCGAGGATAGATACGATCGATCTACTACTGTAGTGTAGTAAACAGTAGAACAAGCTGGACAAGGTAGACGAGCATACCTTTGTTTAATTTCGCTTGCAATCTTACCGCAAACATGCGCGACTACTTTGATTGAAGAATCTCCACTTGCTCGTTCCTCTTTTCTCTCTCTCCGAGCACTACATACACCAGTGACATTTATCCAGGGGGCCACCCCAGCTTGCGTCCTCCGAGTAAGTGCAAATGTAGGTGGAATACCGACTGGCAGCCATCCTCTCCGTCGTTAATGACAATGCGGAAGCCCTTGTCCAGGTTCTGCTGCTTGGCGACCACTTTGGCGGTGTACAGCAAATGGCCCAACACAGCCTCGTGGCGCTCCTCGGCGTGTGCGAGCTGCGTGAGACCGTCGCGCTTCTTAGGGATGAGAAGAATGTGCACGGGTGCTTGCGGGTTCACGTCGTGGAAGGCTAGACACTGCTCGTCCTCGTACGCGATCTTGGCGGGGATTTGTCCATTGATGATCTTGTCGAAGATGGTCTTGCCCACTGCGGCGGAGGCGCCAGAGGCAGCGGCAGCGTCGGCCTTCGAGCGCTCGTCAGAGCTCATGGCGCGGAGGGCGAAGGGGGCCAGCGGGCGGCGCGAAAGCGAGTGTCCGGACGCCAGGAAGCTGCGGCGAAGAGCTCCGATGAGCATGCTAATCAAAGATCAAAATGGTGTGGCTCACCCACGGTATCCATCAAAATGGGTACAAGATCAGGCGAGCGAGGCAAGGCAAGTTCTCGTGGATGGCGAAGTTTGACAGAACTCTTTGGTTTTGGTGGTGCACTACATGTAGTACACACTGTATGCAGCACACCTCAGCCTCGACGCTCCACGTACATGTATATGTAGATCTCGTAGACTGCGGGTTCTTGAAGCCCTTTCCGGTGCGCTATATTTCCTCTTGAAACACATAAATCATGATATACAATGCGCATGTAATTTACAAGGCTCATTCTGTACCTTACAATGACCCATTTAAATAGCATAGAACAGCCAACTTCAATCCTCCACACTACCATCCCTGCCAAATCCGGTCGCTAGAGCTCATCGTTTGCGCACCACACGTTAACGCACTTGCATTTCCGCCCAGATCGCAACAAGAGGCTCAGCAGTGAGCACCAAAGGGCTAGTACAGCAGCTAGCATGACCACCGTCGCGTCGGAGCAGCAGCAAGAGCAGGTTGAAGCCGTGCAGGAGGGCACCTTCAGCCTGCTGGTGGCTCCCCCCACCTCCAAGAGCGCCCAGCCCGTGCGACTGGAGAACGTCAGTGCGTCGGACACTGTCGTGGCGCTGCGCCAGCTCATCGCCGAGTTCCCAGCGCTCGCCTGCTACACGTGCTACCACCTGGAGGCCAAGAGCCTCGCGGATGACACCTGGCAGCCGCTTAACGACTTCGTGGAGCTCGCCGAGTACGAAAATGTGACGGAAGGCGCTTCTCTGCGCATGGTGCTGGACAAGTACGACGCCCGCAAGGTGCGCGCGCAAGTGCGTCGCTTCCGTGACGTGCTGAGCAACCCGCCCATCCCCCAGGCTGCAGTGGAGCCTGAGGCACACCCGGAGACTGCTGACAAGGTTGAGGAACCTGCTGATGGCGAGGAGATGGACGAGAAGAAGCTGAAGGAGATTTCGGAGCAGCAGCTTAAGCGTCTGCGTGAGATTCACCACAAGCTCGAGGGTATTGAAGTTCCTGTGGCTCCTGAGCTTGCTGAGTTCTACTCGTTCCCTGGCGCTGCTTCCACTACGCAGGAGGAGAAGGAGCAGACGGAGACCCCTTCCAAGGGCAAGAAGAGCAAGAAGGGCAAAAAAACCCAGCAGAAGCAAAAGCAGCAGCAGAGCGAAGCCAACCAGCAGAAGGAGCAGGAAGCGCAGCCTGACGCCAAGCTCCCTGCCTGCGTTAAGAGCATTGTGTTTTCGGGCTACAACCCGCCTCCTGGACCGCGTAAGCTGGCGGGAGACCTCTTCTACCTGGAAGTGATCGTCGCTGGGGATAACACGCGCTACCACATCACAGCGCACGTCAACGGATTCTTCGTGAACCGATCGACGGCCACCAAGTTCGACCCGCGCCCGCACAAGACCGCTGCGGCGCACTCGCACTTGCTTGTGGACGTGTTGTCCACCGTGTCGTCGAAGTTCAGGGAGTCCTATGCTGGTCTCCTGTCCAAGGCAGCCTCTCTGGCTAAGGAGGGCCCTTCTTCGATCGAGTGGATGGTGGCTGCTGGCTCCAACCTTGGCGGAAAGCTGCCGTGGAACACCCCTGTTGCTGCTGCGGAGGAAGAGCACCACTACGACCTCAACCGCGCGGAGGACGAGCTATGTGCCTCCTACGGCATGGACGAACGTGGTGTGCTGCGCGACTGGAACGAAGAGTACCAGTGCTGTCGCGAACTGCCGAAGGACTCGCTTAAGGAGGAGATCGTGCGCGCTCGTGTTATGTACAAAATTGTGACGGAGTTTGTGGAGGCTGCCACACAAGGCGCAGTGGCCATTGTTGAGGGAAACATTCCTCCTATTAACCCCATGGATGACAAGAGTGCTCACGTCTACGTTTTCAACAACATCTTCTTCTCAGTGTCCATTGATGGCAATTCCACCAAGGACGCTGCTGGAGGTGAGGAGAACGCCTTCTCGGCTGCCAACCGCGACCTGCAGGGCGTGAAGGCATTTAACGAGGTGGATGTAAAGGGTTTGCACACCCTGGCCACGACAGTCGTAGACTACCTTGGAGTCCGTGTCATTGCTCAGAGCCTTATCCCGGGTATCCTTATGGGCGACGCTGCCTCCAAGCTCGTGTACGGCTCGGTAGACCACGGCAAGACTATCGCTGCCAACAGCGACATGCACAAGCTCATGCTCGAGGCAGGCGCAAAGCTCCACATCGCTGAGCGTAATATCAAGCCTCTTGGCAAAACTGAAGCTGACCTAGCTGCTGAGAAGGAGATGGAGGCTCTTGGTGGCCCCGTGAGCAGTGGAGAGGCAAGCACGGAAGTGGCAACCATTTGCGGTGCCGTTGAGGCGAAGGGAATTCAGGGCTCGGACGGGCGCCTGTATGTCTTGGACCTTGTCCGCATTACCCCGAAGGATTGGAACTTTTACAAGAACCGCGAAGGTGCTCTGAAGAACACCGAGGAGAAGAAGGATGCCCCGTCTGAGGAGGACGGATTGTGCTTCACGCGTAATGACGAGGGCTATGTGGCTCTGTTACGTCCGGAGCTGGTGCAGCTTTACTCACTGTGGAAGCAGAACCAAGCTCGCCGCGCTAACCGCGAGGCCCGCAAGGCAGCCAAGGAAGCAAAGAAGGCCGCGGAAGACAAGGAGAAACAGGAGAACGGTGCCAAGGAGGACGCCGAGAAGAAGGGCGATGTTGCTAGCGAGCAGGAGACTGAAGAGCAGGAAGACGAAGAGGAGGAAGAAGAGGTTCCGCCGATCTCGTTGAACCCGAACGTCTTCATGGACTACGCGGCTTCCACCGATGCGGAGCAAGTTGCGGCTGATGAGACTGCCGCAAAGGATGCTGCCGAGTATCTGCAGCGGATCGTTGTACCCGCGTTTGTCGCCGACGTTCGTCGTGGTGCCATCGCCCCTGCTGATGGCTATGCTCTTACGCAGCTGATGCACTCCTGCGGCATCAACATGCGCTACCTGGGTCGTCTCGCCTCGCTTGCCAAGAAGCTGGAGGCTATTGGCGGAGTCTCCAAGTACTTGCTGGAGATGCTCGAGGTGGAGATGATCTCGCGCGCTGCTAAGCACATTCTTGCTGATATCTTGGATTCTAACGATTCTATCCGCGCAGCTCCTGGAACGGCGATTGTAAAACTCCTAAATGGTATCCTTGGTTCTAGCTCGGCTTCTCTGGACAAGACGGAAGCTTCGGAAGACATCGCCAGCGATGCTACTGTTACAACGGCTTCGTTGGATGCGAAGACCCTATGGACTCGCATTGCCAAGGAGATTAAGGCCCGATTCGACTACAATTTGACTTTGTGGAGCCCTGACCGTGAGGCACCCCGTAGTGAGGATGCTTCCTTCCCCATTGGTCGCGTGAACAAGGTGGTCATGCTTCGACGTCTGTGCCAGCGCCTCGGTCTGCGCGTTGTGAGCCGCAACTATGAGTTCTCGTCGTCCTCGCCGATCAGCCTGGATGATATTACTGGTGTTGTGCCCGTGGTGAAGACCTCGCTGCCTACTCACCCGTTGGCCCAGGCCAAGCAGCTTCTTGAACGTGGCCGCGTGCACTTGAGCCAGGGTGCTCTGTCGAGTGCGTACGAGTTCCTGCAGGAGGCGTCGTCGCTGCTCTTCCAGGTATGCGGTGCAGCTCACGAGGACGCAGCTTTGTGCAGCTCGTCACTCGCTACTGTGCTATATCACGCTGGCGATGTCGCTGGGGCTATTGCACAGCAGCAGCGTGCGCTGGCCCTGTACACACAGCTCCAAGGCATCGACTACCACGACACGGCCTACGCTCACGCGAATTTGGCGCTGTTCCTGCACGCAAACGCCCAGACCGATCTGGCAGTACCGCACATCCGCCGCGCCATTTACCTACTGGAGTTCTGCTGCGGCCCTCACTTCCCCGAGATCAGTTCGCTCTACTTTAAGATGGGAATGATGTGCCAGGATGTGGGACAGATTTCGCTGGCTTTGATGTGCCACCGCGAGAGTCTCCGTCGCGGTGAATTTGACCGCAACCAGGCGGCAAACACTCTGCACCAAATGGCTCTGGCATGTAGTCTGGCTGGCGGCTACCGTGAGGCTCTTACGTATGAAAAGAAGGTGTACTCGCTCTTCCAGGAAGCTTTCGGTGACGAAGACCCGCGTGTGGTCGAATCGGCGAAGTTCATGGCCAAGTTCACGGAGAAGGCTGTGGAGGGAGCTAAGGGCCGTCGGGAAGTGGACGCCGCTGAGGCGGCTGATGCGATTGCCAACGAGTTGCTTGGGGAGCTCGAGTTCAAGACGAAGCCTGAACAAGATGCTGGATCTCCGCCTGCTGCGGCCAAGAAGAAAAATCGCAAGTCCAAAGGCAATAAGAAGCACTAGTACTCTGCGTCTGCAGGGAGAGGAACAGCCATAGGAGTGCGCCAACAACGTCAGGAAACAGATTTATAGACAAGACTACTCGTTGCTCTCATGCGTGGACCCCTGTTCTAGTTGAGATTCGCGTGGAACAGTGGCAGACGAAGTCTTGCTCTGCTTCGCTCGCCATTCATGAATTGTTTTTCGCACCTTGGTGACGAGCAGATCAACCTCGTCACGCCGCATGCCCAGCGCACAAGCAAACGTGACATACGCCACAGGGAATCCGTCGTGATGAGCCCCAAACGAATTAAAATCGTGGCCAGCAATGGTTTTGCGATCGAGGCATGACACCACCCTGGGACACATTTATCTTGAAAGTCAGCAACAACCCAGCCCACCTATGGGATCACTGCACATGTAGACTCACCGTGCGCCAGACACCCCACGTGAAAAGAGCATAGCTCCAAGAAACGTAAGCTGCTGCGATTTTTCTTTTTTGTCCATGACTTCAGAGCAAAGAGTTCCTAGTGTTAGAGCAAAGGAGATCTGTGCACAATGTTTCAAGGTGAGAAAAGCGGAGGAGTCAACCCATTCCAGAGCGTATCCAGTTAATACCTCATTACTGGAAACCCGCAGCAAACGTTCGCCCTCCTCGGCCGCTAAGGCCTCCAGCTTGTCACGCATGTATACTGCGAGATGCTTGCGTTCCTCAAGTAATCGTCGATATCCGCTTTTCCCCTGGTAAAATGAATCGAGCGCAGTGAGTTGTAAGAAACCTAAACCACGTGGCTTTCGGGCGAACGAACCATCTGAAGCATGGTGATGAAGAAGTCGAGCGTTGGGGTGGCGCTGGCACGACCAGGGTAAAACTTTGCCACGCGGTCAACCAATTCGCGCGAGGCTGAGCAGACAATTGCTCCACCCACAGGCACCATGAAGTTCTTGTCGAGACTCTGCACTACAGCGTCCACACGGCCTATGCGCATAGCCAACTCGACTTCATGGACGCACTTGGAAGCTTGGACACCGTACGCGTTGTTAATCACGTGGGCTTTCACCAACAGCAGCAACAACAGCATTTCGTCAGACACAATCCAGCAAGTTAATGGCTTCAAGACGTCATTTGCTGCTCACCAACGTCCCGATCCTGGCACAGCTTGGCGATCTCCTGCACGCTATCATACGCCCTCGGCGCAAAGCAGCTCGTAGTGCTCATCACTGCTAAAATGCTGTCAGTCCCGTACTGGTCAATCAACTCCACCATCCCTGCCAAGTCTGTCTTTAGGTATCCACCCGGGCAGCCATCTTCTTCCTCTACCAGGACATTAGCCAGCACCAGTGGTGTAAGTCCAGCCGCTAGAATGGACTTGAAACAGGACTTTGGTCGATCCGAGGCCAAATGACGTAGCGCGTCAGGCTTCAGCTCTTTCAACTGCAGTAGGACAAGCATGAGCGACATACCCGTGGCTACGGGCAGCACTAGCGCCGCCTGCACCGCTCGCATCCCAGCGAGCCGAAGTACGTCCTTGGCCAGAGCGTTGGCCAATTGCACCATGAGTGACGAACCCGCGGCTTTAGGCTGCACAGCCGCCACGTCACCCGATCTCCCCACGCCGTGCGCCAAGCGGAAGTGACGACGCGCCACTATCGGAGAGAAGACGCGCGCCTCGCGCTCACCAGCACCAGCGCTGCCCCGGAAGTTGTTGCTGTCCATTGCCGAGAGCGTCTGCAGCAGCAATTCCACGCTGGCATCATCCCAGCCTTCGTCTGGGAGGCGACGCTGGGCCAAAAGTGTCGTCATCAACGCCTCGCGCGAGCGAATGGCATCCAGACCCTGCTTCACGTACGTGCTTGTAACCAACTGCTCCGCCAGTGCGGCACTCTTCGAGTTCATCAGTTCAAGTTTGTGATTTCTTTAAATCTCACTTTTGATTGGCTAAGGTTTAATTGACCTGGCACTACAGTACCGTTTTTGAGAATTCATACTGGTAGTGGTACCGTAGGTAGTACGTACAGCCCAAAGGAGGCCGTTTTTGGTGTGAAACACGCCAAATGGCCGATATACAAACTTAAAAATATCGCTGTTTATAAATTTCTCTCTTCTAATCAAAACTCTCCGACTTTCCAAAGTATAGAGGTTTTTACACCGAAATGTATAAGTTCTAACAAGTTTGACGATGGACAAAAATCGGACAATACAACTGGGCATCAACAACAACGTTGTGGCTTCGCTTTGGGAAACGCGCACTAATATGAATACTTACATACTTACTCGGACGCGCACACAAGGAATGCAGCACTGAAAGCGTGCAGGAACGTTTCGAAACGTGCAGGTCCTGCGCGCTTTCGGCGCTATGACATGTATACATGTACGGTGCGATGGCGTCGACGAGCGCTGCCGGTATTGGCGGCAGTGCAAGTGCTTTAACGGTACGATGCGAAGTGAAGACGCATGCAATTCAGGCTCCGGATCAGTGGCAGTCGGGCAGCAGGAGGTCGGAGTCGTCACGACAGACACCAAGCAGAGCACTACAACAGTGACCAGAAGCTACAAGGATGGCAGTCGGGTTGGAGTGAAAAGTCCGCGATGTGTTACAGGCCATCGTGCAGACGGCGTCAACGAGACTGACATCATACGCCGTTGAAGCAGCTCGTGCAGCGTTTCCTTACCGAACGGCGGTGCGTCTCTCCTCCTAACGCACAGCCATAATAACGACATTGCGACCAGTGAGTTCTCTGTACAGCGTTGTACATGTAGTCGGCGCCGATGGGTCGATAGGCGGCTATTTTGCGGATCGATCTGCACCGCGATGGATTGCGTGGTAAGTGTGGGGTTTAGCTTTTAGTTGGTTCGTTGATTGGTAAATTCGTTGAGATGTGGTTATTCTGAATCCGCGGGGACCTCAACCCCGCGACTGCTCGATACGCAGTAAAATCCAAACTGATGCATTTTAGTAACGAGCGGCAGCTCCGTGGCCTACTTGAAGTAGAAGATCTGCATACCAATCCTACCACTACCGATCCCAGTTCCGCTCCTACCAACTGCTCCTTCAGCACAGATGGAGGGCAGATCAGTGGTTGCGTTGAGAGCGTATGCTTGGTGACGCCGCGAAAGCCAAGTATAAGACCGAGAACGGTGGGCGACTTCCGCGGGTCACGAAGCAAAACACGTTCTGGATCAAAGACAAGAGAAATCCGCATTTTGATGGCTTTTGACAGAGAATAACAAGAGAGTTCTGTGAAAAGGGCTTAGTGAGGGGTCCTGAAAGGGGTACGCATCCCTATCAATCAATTAGACAAAAACGGCGTTTGGATGGATTTTGACAGAGAGCAACGTTAATGAAAATGCGGGTGTAGTATTCGTTGAATATGACAAAGATAGTGTTCCTGGAAATGGGCATGCGTCTCTATCAATCAAGTACAACGTGCATCACAAAAACTGAAATCCCAGTTGTCGTTGGGAGCGCTGAGGATGAAAGAAGAGATTTGTTCTTTATGGTGTTTTCGAGCAGAGCAAAGGGCTGCCCATCAACGTGGTGACCACGTGGGGTAAGGAAGGCTAGGACAACTCTTGGTGTCCTAGCAGGCAGTGGTGTGTCTGTGGGTATTTCCGGCTTTGATGTTCCCGCGCGCGGGAATTGTCTTTATCACGCTGTGGTGTCGGCTGCCGAATTGGCAGGCATCCGTCTCCCTTTGATCTGCCGGCGTCGGCCCATGTATTTGATTTGCGGGTCAAGGTAGCGTTAGAAGTCGTTCGTCTACTTCGTGAAGGCAAATTGCACAGTGCGTTTGGCCACGAACCACTCCATGTTGGATTATTGGTGGCGCGACCAAATCAGAGGGTGGAATATTCAGGTGTGATACCTATTACGGCTATGGCATATATGTTGAAACGCAGGATTGTTACGTTATCTACAGACGGGATATTCAATGTTACACAAAACGAGGTGGAAAATGAAGAGCCTATTGCTATCTACCATTGCGCAGCGGGGCGTGTCAATGAAGTCGTGTCTCTCTCGGAACGGAATCATTATGTTGCTGTATGCTTTGGGAATGATGATGAAAAGTGTCGGTTTGAAGCCGTCATCAATGACGGTAACAAATACTTTTTCGGCGGGAAAAGTGAAGATGATGGTAACTTGTCTCGCCGGAATAGCGAACGCTTGTGCCGCCCCATGCCTGGGAAACGTAAATCGGAAACTCAACTACATTCCAAAAGGGTAAAACAAGGGGAACACTGGGAACGGTCAGGTAAAAATGATTTTTCTCGCGAATTGGATGTGCTGGTTAGAGAGGCTATGACCAAAACAAAATTATCTACTGCTGAACTGGATCTACTTCGTGAAAACTTTACCAAGCACCCTCGGCTCGCCCTACTATATTTTTATTGCTGCGGGACCAATCCAGAGGCGTGTGTTTTTAACGACGAGAGTTTATGTAGCGTGAGTAGCGAGAACACTGTGGATCGGTTACTCCAGAATCTCGATGATCCTGTCGCTTCAAAAACCGCAGAATTGTGCCAGCTACGTGTTTTAAAAAGTTCTGGGAGCTCTGGGGATCTTTGGGCGTGTGCTTCCTGTTGTGAAATACTAAATTCTGTGGATGCTAGCGTACGGCACTTTGCTTTAAATGAGTTGCATTCTGGCTTTCAATATTCAGCAACAGAGATCGAGCTGGTTAATGAGTACCCAGTCTGGATTGTGGAGAATCATCTTCAAGTTTACCAGAAAGATGGGGTTTATTACCATTTGAACCCTGAATTGGTGCCTGATTTCAATTTTTCCCGCTGTGTGATCCCGGTGCTACGAATCCGCGCAAATCAGAATTTAGTATTGCGTCAGGGCACGACTACGGCAGGCCTGGTAATTTACCTGAATTGGGAGATGTAGCAAGTAAGTGTATTGCCCCGGTGAGAGCCTTTAAAACGGAGATTGTTGTATCCGAGAAGCATTGGACATTCCATTTGCTTTCCTTCGACTGGTCCGGCAGAATGTTCGACGGTGTTGCCGTGTACTGCAGACGATTGCATACCGAGGGTGACTTTTGTGGGTCCAAAGGATGCGTGGAAGACAAACGGAAAAGGGTATCGCCAGCTATTTCTACTTCCTGTGGATAGAATGTACGCGTGGCGGAAGCGTCGCCCGGGGCTGAACCCGCTGTAGTTACTGTCAGACGAGGAGAAATTCCTGTTACTGAGTGGTCAGAAAATGGGGACATGGTTGCTGCTACGTTCCCGTGTTTGTTTATGACCGGGGGGAAATGCTTGCCGCAAGGTACATGGCCTACTCGGCTTGTAAAGCACTTGATGCGGTACTATGACGGACGCTTCGAGAAATGCACCGCGCTTGTTGCTACGTTGTTTAATCAGTTACAACGCCACACTGCTATCCAGAAAGTTGCACAGATTGGTTCATCCCGTTCATCAGTACTTTTACACCTCAGTCAACTTGCAAATTCGGAGGCTTTTCGAGCTGTTCTTGTTGACGCAAAAGCAAATCCAGATACTCCCCAAGAAAAAAGAATAAATGCGCACCTTCTTCGAATACTGGCGCTGGTGGGAGGGTGTGTTCCCTTTTCTGCGTTCGAACGGGCGACAACAAGGCCTAAACTTGGTGCCTTGAGGGTGTCCGCAGCGGTGGTGGTAAACGCTCATTAAAGGCCAAATCTAGCAGCAGGATAGCATCAGATGCTGCCAGCGGCACTGCCAACTGCTCATTAAAAAATAGCAACGTGTCTCGGATGCTATTCTCACTACCAAATATGGCAGCGAAAATAGCATCCGACGGTGCGAGTAACTTTTGTCCATTGAGAAAGATGACCACACGTGGGGCAAACTACCGATCTATAGAAGACAAGATATTGTGTGAAGCATGGCTCGAAATCAGTGGTGATGATGAGACCGGTCTTAACCAGAGTGGTGACGAGTTCTACAGGCGAATTAAGAACGTATTTGACGAGCCTTTACATGCGCAAAATCAGTTTGTAGCAGAACGCAAAGCAACTTCCCTCTCTACAAGATTTCAAGTTATTTCAGCTTCTGTCTCGAAGTTTGTTGCTTGTCATGCAAAGGTTTCAGCGTTGGAGCTAAGTGGGCGTTCTGTTACCGACATCGAGCACGAAGCTGTCGAACGTCTTGAGTCGGAGCCTCGAAATGGGAGATTTAAGCTCATGCACCGCTGGCGAATCTTGAGGGATTCGGACAAATGGGGTGCGTGGCGCTCCGACATTCAGGCTAAGTCATCGCCGAGCAAGCGTGCCCATTTGCCTAGCTCTGACGATGGAGCAGACGATGCTGTTAAATCGTCAAGCGACATCCAGGACGCTGAGCAACGAGCGCTAACCCAGCGCGTCCTGAACGCCCTCCTGGCCACCAGAAATCGAAGCTAGAGCGCTCCAATCTCGCACTTTACGCCCGCCAAGTACAAGCTACGGAGCGCATGGCCCAAAATGCAGAGCTTAGAAGCCGCGTTGCTCAAGAACAAGTCGAACATAATCTTTTTAGCATACAGCCAAACGAAGATGACGAAGACACAAAAGAATACGTACGATTGAAGCGCAGAATCGTACTCGCGCGACTACGCAAAGAGGCTGCTGCGCTAGACAACGCTGGCTCGCGGGAATCTACGACGTCTAACGACGCGGGACGTGCCCAACGTGACGTTGTGAACGGCACAGATACTCAAGATCGAGGCGATGTTGGAGGTGTATCCGAAAGAGAGCCCGGTGCTGCGGTTGGTTCTCTACCCCGTGATGCCGACATTTTACTGAATTTCTAGGCAACAATTTGAAATGCTATACCACATTGGACACGAAAAACAATCTAACTCAGATTGAATACAAAAGGCTTTAAAGACTAATAGCAATCTTAATCGTTCTCACCACACAGAGCCCACAAATGCTCGATCAGATCATCTTTCAATCGATAGTGCTGTCGCTTACTATGTAGTACGTGCGAGTGTGCGATGAGATCAGCCACTGTAACTACGCGCGGTACATTGGACGGTCGAACTACTTGTATACAGGGTAGTCCTCCTGGTTGAGCACCAGGTTGGAATAGGTAGTCGTTTGTTAAGCTTGGATCGTCGAGCTCGTCTACCACAATCATGTTATGTAGAATGATGCATACGTGCATCACTGTACCCATCGCATCCACGCGCCACAATCTGCAGGGCGTATCTAAGATACGCCAGCGTGCTTGCAAGACGCCGAAACAACGTTCAACATCCTTACGACATGCCTCCTGTCGACACGCGTAGTACTTATGCTTTTTTCCACGGGGCCGCTCGATTGACTTGGCGAAAACAGCCCACTCAGATATATCCCATTCGCCAACAGGTATGGCGTGTAGTATTTGTTGCCTACAGGCTATTGATATGTAACATGTTAATCTCAGAAAGTATATCCAAAAGCAAAAGCATTTACCGTTGACAGTATACTCGACACGTGAAGCTTTGCCTTGTAGAAAATCATCAAATATGTTCGTTGGTCTAGTATGTTTATGTCGTTCAGAGATCCTGGAGAGCCAAAATTGCAGTGCCAAATTCTCAGGTTGTAGTCGGCTACAGCTTCAAGAACCTTCGTTGGTTTTTTTCTCTTTTCCTTTGTGGTGGCCAGCAAGTGCTGATGGGCAGTTCCGCCATTGCCAGTGCATGCAATCCACAGAGCCAATCATTCCAACGAAACCACGAAGCGCATTTTGCTGCAGAATCTTTCCCATTTCCAATTGATTTGGAGGTCGAAGGTATTCCCTCCCGAAGCAATTGATCACTGCGTAACAAAATCTCTTTAAACATTCTAATGCAGTGGGTTCTGCGACTTCAAGGTTCTCGTCAATTGAATCTGCCGCAGCCGAGTAAGCTAGTTGTCGAAGCGCAGCCGTGATTTTCAGAAGGCTTGAAATGCCTAACTTCCCGGTAGCATCCCGTCGTTGGACGAAGTACGAGTCAGTCTCCACAACACCTTGTACAATGCGAAGAAACAGTGGCTGTGTCATCCTGAAGCGGGTCCTGAAGTCGTGAGCATTGTAAACTGGATCGGGACCAAAGTACTGTTCCAAAAGCCTCAGATGTCTTCCACTGGCATCCCTCTTTTTATTAGGTGCGCGTCCTGGTCTCGAGCCTCCTGGCTTAGGTAGCAGTTCGACGCCACAAGGCTTGGCTTCAACCGCACTCAAGAAGACAGCCTCTTCTTCGTCAGCCTCTTGCAAGAAATCTTCCACCCACTTTGCTCCTGCACTAGTATCCATTACTTCCATTACTTCTCAAGCACGAATGACAGCACTGCTAGATAAATTGTGCGTGTCAATGCTAAAACCAAAATAACCACGTGGTTTGGTCACTAAAAATAGCATAGCGATAGCAGTACCGCTGCGGACACCCTGAGAGCACGTTACGGGATACCTCTACACTGGGTCACGGTCGCGCCTCCCGAACACTATTCGCTTGAATTACAACGTATAGCTGTTCTACGTGATCTCAACGCGTGGAATCGTACAGATGTTATTTTTCAGCAAAGGCACTGCTCTCAGGAGGACTTACCGGCAGACATTCGTACGAATGCTCGAGGCAGACTAGCTGTTTCAAACATGTATCCAGCGCTATCGGCTCGCGTGTTTGAAAGATGTGTGAAGCAGATATACAACTACATACTACTTTGTAAACGAGCTCGCGACACAAGAATCTCTCGCGATTATGCTGCCCGCGATTCCGGGGCTTTTGGGGTGTTAGCGGCGCATGCAGCAGTTGTGGAACCGCAAGCTGATGGTCGACTTCATATTCACATGTCGCTCTATGGCTCCAACTTTAACCCTACCGTTTTATCGCGTATTATGTGCTCGCCGCCGCTGCGTAAACGTGCCTCGACTTGGTTAGAGTCTGTGTGTTGTACGAAACTGGATGACTTCGTACATGCTTGGCGAAAGGATTGTCTTAACGAAGGTGGGCTGCCGAAAGCGTTTCAGATTGGTCTCCCTGACGCTGCCCGCAACTTCGCTGGATTCATCAGTGCTGCGCAGATGCGCGTTGCCACCACAAATTTCCACTCTCATTCATCGACCTGCTTCAAAGGGAAACGGGGAAGTACATGTGCTGCTTAGCTCGCCCTGCTGGTGTTCACGAAGATGAAACATGCCCATTGATGGTTGTGCGTGAACGGAAAGGAAATCCGCGTACTGGCGACCAGCCTATTGTTGTTGGTCATTCATTACCATCTCATGTTCATCGTGTGTTTGATGCGGGGTCCAGTTACTCGACTGGGCAAATATTTCGGCAGCATTGCGAAGGGTCATTAATGTGGGAGATTTCGAGACCATCACAGGATGCTGAAGTGGTCGAGACAAATGTTATACTTGCGGCGCTGACGTGTTCACATACGAATGCGTCGATCATCAACGGTGAGGATGCAGGAGATATGATCGAAGAATATCAACAAGCTTATATGACAAAAGAGGATGCTCCTATGAAGGGAGCTGCTTCGGCGTTGTTAAGTGCCGCAATTCACAACGAACAGTATCCCAGTCGAGCGGAGGACGCTCATTCAAGCCTTCGTATTGGAAAATATCTGGCGGCGAGAACGGTGAGCTATATCGCTGGCGCGCACAAAAGGTCGCACAAATTGATGGTTCATGCCTTAACTGGCCATCGATCGTTTATTTCAAGTGATTCGTTTTGGTATGTTTTCCCGCGTGCGCTCGTCGCTTTTGTTAAACAGCTGCATGGTGGAGATGATTCCGATACGCACGGCAAAAAGATGACTTATCCGCCGAACCGCAGAGATCAGTTGAAGATGAACTAGCTGAGCTTGTCAATCGAGTAAATGATGAAGACGATTCACAGGCAGGTCCTCCTCGTGTGAATAAATCGAGTGGTGTGCGTACATTCAAGGTTGACGGGGAAATAGTTTTTTTTACTCAAGCGGATTCTTATTATAATCGGGGTGAACACTTTCTTGATTTTTCGCCGCTGGAGTTTGAGTGTATCGTCGATATCGTCCCAAAAGGACGCCCTCTACGAGTGAGACGCGCCGCGGTAGGCCAGAAAGAAAAAGGTTTCCGTTTTTTCAACGCATCCACTATTTGCTTCCCACCAGGGCGTTATACGAGCTAAGATGCTAACAGCTATGCTTGGGGGTTCGCCTCCTCCGACCTGGAGTGAGCAAGACGCAAAGAAACGAGATTCCTGCGCGCAGTATTTCTTGTGTACATTCACGGAGTGGGGGCCAGCTGGCCCAAAATGGGCGCTAGATTCAACGGGGTTATTACGTATGTGCGATACGTGGGACCGCGCTTCAGCTTCGCTGGTATACAGGGAACGTTGTCGTTATGTTCAGAATCTGATGAGAAAGGGTCACCAAAGCAGCTTCAATGAACAAGTTGCTACGGATTGGCGAAATCGTGGCGCAGATTACTAGGCATCTACCCCTGATATTCGAAAGTCGGTGCGTGGTGGTGAAGAAACCATTGGAAATTCTGAGTTCTGTGGAGTAACATCTGGCGAAGCCGACTTGCACGAGTTGTTCATGCGCGCCGCGGTTGGTTCTGCTAGCAGGCGCGCAGGCATAGAGTCTGTAAATCGATGTTTCACTCTGTATTTACTGATGACCAAGAACGGTTGAATGTTGCCGCGAGTGCATTGGCAAAAAAAACATTTTATCAGCGTCTGGTGTGCTGGGACTTCGCAGCGAGAAATTGTCTGCTATTGCTGCCTCGCTTCAAGCTTTTGTCGTGCCTGGCGATGAACCGAATAGCAATAAGATTCCGTCTCCCGACATTTTGGAATTTGTGGTGGTTTTTACGGTTCCGATAAAGGGTCGTTGATTGCTCCATGTGAATTATCAATTGAGCAGTTTGCTGTTGTCAAGCGTGTTCTTGATGGTTTGGACGGGGGTACGCAAAGCCTGACGCTTCTCCACGGAGGCGGAGGAACTGGCAAATCGTTCGTGGTTCGCGAAATTTGTCAGAATATCAACCAACGGTGCTTTGAGGTAGTTTCAACGTGTCCGACAGGGACTGGAGCGTGTCAGTTGCACCAAGGAAGGACTTTCCATTCGGCCCTCAAATGTGGGAAAACCGGTTCTAGCCTTTCCGCGCAATCAGCAGCAGTGTTACGCCAGATATTTGGCCCAAATGTGGTTCTCGTTGTCGTTGACGAAGTCTCCATGTTCAAGGCAAAGCACTTGGTTTTGCTGGACAAGCGATTACGAGAATTTTACGATAGCTCTCGGCCCTTCGGCGGGAAGGCAATCTTTTTGGTAAGTGGCTACATGACGTATATACTTGAATGCTCTAATTGCAACCGTTTGCGCTGCTAGACTGGTGACTTTTGGCAGCTTCAAGTCGTCAAAGGGGTTTCGCTTTGTAAATGCATGTATATGCAGACAAATGACCCGGATTTGCTTAAGGCCTGGCAGCAAATCTCGCTCTTTACGGTTTTTCGTTTGCGGAGACAACATCGCGCGAAGGAATGCTCAACACAGCAGGCGCTACTACAGCGATTTCGTGTATTGCCCAGTATGTATCCAGACCAAAATCGATGGGGCAAGAGAAACAACAACTATCGTCCGATCGATGCCAGTATTATGAAAGCATTCACGAGGCCGCTCACGAAGAAAGGTGCCGTTGATGACCCTCGCTGGGTAACCGGGTCTGTACTACTTGTTACCAGCAACACGGATCGGGTAGTGTTGAATACTTGCATGGCTATGGAATTAACGCGTCGCAGCAGTAAGTTATTGTTTCGTTGGAAAAAGACAATTCTCGGTGATATTCACAGCGCCGTTCGAGGTTTACTCTACAACGAGTTAGAGCATCCAGAGTTGTTTGGGTATTTTTACTACGATGCTCCTGCTCAAATTCTAGACAACGCGAACGGGAATGTTTCGCTTGGGGTCGCAAACGGAACTAAATGTTGGTATCATTCGCTGAGTTGGGATAACGCTGCTTTGGCTGTCGAGACGATACAGATTACAGAGGCCGCTATCCAAAGCGGGAGCAATATAGTCGAGCTCCCATTCCCTCCTCAGTTTATTAATGTGCGTATTGCCGATCGAGACGGTGGGGTACTTCATGGCTGCCACTGGCCCAGCGATTTAAACCTAGAGACCGATTGGGTACGTGGTTTGAATGGAAGCCCTCTACACAAGTCATCGGTCGTAATCCCAATAGAGTGGTTCGATCAAATGGAGAAAACTACGCAGTTATTATCGACGACTCTGGTAAGGATTTGAAACCTCTCCGCTATGAACAACATGCTGTGGACCTGGCATTGGCGTTGACAGTGTGGAAAGCCCAAGGTAGCACTTTTGATCCTGTCATAGCATTGTTGGACGGGTATAATAACGCGCCTGGTTGGCAATTCGAGCATGTATATGTGGCAATATCGCGAGTTCGATCTTCGAATCATTTCCGGTGCTTACACACCACTTTGTCAGTTGACCCGACTCGCTTTTCCAAGCTACGCCCAAGTGTATACACAGTAAAGTGGCTCATGGACTTGGACGAAAGTGGGCGGTGGAACCCGGGCCATCGTTCCAACAACTTGCTCGTCGACTTAGATCAGGACACGAAACGTACCCGTGACGTCCCAGGTGGATAGCAGACTTACTGGAACTTGCGTTTTCAACCAACATCTTTGATGAATCGCGAAAGTGACTTAGTACATTTGTTTGTGAACAAAAATAAAAACAAACCAACGTTGGGGGAAAAGTAGGAATTACGCGACTTCGGTACGTGTCAACGATACATAGTCTCCCTTACTACACCAGTCTCAAACCTCTCACCACTCCTTCTGGCCATGCATGCCTTTCCGCTTGCTGTCGAATTTGAGCAAAGTCAATGTTGTGAGGATGAAACTCCTGGATCCACTGAACAATTTCCAATTCCCCCGTGTAGCCGCCAATGCTGCAGCTAACTCGGAACACCCTTCAGTCCGGTTATAATGAAGAAAACGTATCACTTCAAAATGCCCATTCTCTGCAGCATCATCCATAGCGCGCTCCGTACATCCTTCGTATCGCTCTTCGTGTAACCAACGAACAACGTCTAAATGCCCTTTCTCTGCAGCGATATCCATAGCTAGACTAGTACACGGTGCATTGACAGTGTAATGGAGGTATTGAAGAGTTTCGAGATAACCGTTTGCTGCCGCTCTATCCATGGCGGCTTCTGTACATCCCTCACTGCTGTTTTCGTGAAGCCAACGGACGACTTCAGTGTATCCGTGAGCTGCAGCGCTATCCATTGCCTGTGATGTACAGTCTTCGTCGCGGTGGAAGTGAAGCCATTGCACCATCTCAAGATCACCGCGTTTGGCCGCATGGTTTACCGCGGCGCTACTGCAACCCTCGGATCTGTTTCTATGCAACCACTGCAGCATGTGGTGCCTCCCTGTTCTTGCTGCGTTGTCCATCGCATCGCGAGTACATGATGCTGGGTATGCACCATAAAGCCATGTAAGCATTTCCAATGATCCGGACAATGCGCACTGGTCCATCAGTAAGCCTTGCCAGGGTTTGTCCACGTTTTGGTGCAGCCATTTTGCAATCCTCAAATTATTTCCGGTCACAGCGCAATACATAGCCCAATTCGTTCATCCTTCCCTCCGATTTTGGAATAGCCAATGGATAACGGTTTCGTGACCTTGTAAAATAGCGTCGTCAATAGCTCTTGATGTGCACCCTTCAGTTCGGTTGTTGTGCAACCATATCACGATGTTAAGATGCCCGTTCTCAGCTGCTGTGTCCATTGCGTGTGTGGTAAACGCACACTGATGCGCATGAAGCCATTGTACGACATGTAGATGCCCAGCTGCGGACGCCCGAGTTGCACCATCGGGCAGTATACGCCCCAAACGAGGAACTAACATCTCCATATTTTGGATCTGGCCGGCTGCACATGCCTGAACCAGCGCTGCATCGGTTGACGGTGCACCCATACGAGCAATCACCCACGCTAACATCCGTGGATCCGCTCGCCGAGCCGCGTTGGCTACCAACTGCCTGCCTGACCCGTTCACTCCGTTATCGCTCAACCATGTCAGCATTTCAAAATTCCCAGCGCGCGTAGCAACCTCTTGCAAACGCCCCCCAGCAGACCAATCTACCCTCGACGCGTAATATCTCTAGAAAGTGTGTATTTCTGATGGAAGGTATGGATCTTGGACACGAAGCTTGGGCGAAGCGGAGGGATGACAGCACTCTGGGCGAGACCGGAGCGAGGACACTTGACCACTTGAGGGGAAGAAGGAAGATTCGAAAGTGATTGATTGATCGGAGCTTACACTGTCGTCACTACCTAGTCTGCATCCAATCACCAACACTCTGTACTCGTCCAATCATCCTACTCGTCTAATCATCGGTGGCGTAAACAACTTACCGTAATCACCATAATCAACGTGGGTTCGGATTGGACCGGTTCGGGTTAACCGGTTCACGGTTAATAACCGATACCAAACCGGTAACCCTCAATACGAGGCTCAGCGCGATGTACTCGGCTTCGCTTGTGGAGAGTGACACACTTGACTGCTTCTTGGAGCCCCACGAAATCGGTCTGCCGAGAACTTGGAACAGGTAACCTGAGGTCGACTTGCGGTCGCTGTGGTCGCCAGCCCAGTCAGCATCGGAGTAGCCGCGAAAATCCACGCCCTTGCTCGGTGCGAAGCGGATGCCATGCGACTTGGTGCCTTGCAGGTAGCGAAAATGCGCTTGACCGCAGTCCAGTGTTCTACTTGGGGTTCTCCATGAAGCGTAACACGTATCCAACGGCGAAGCAATGTCAGGCCGAGTCGAAGTCATCAAGTGCATGAGCGCACCGACCGCCTCGCGGAATGGTGCATCTAGCTTGGTCGAAAGGTCCCTTGGCACCAGCTTCATGCTGAGGTCGACCGGGCTGGCAGCAGGTTTGCAGTTCTGCATGCCAAAGCGCTCCAGGATGTCGTTAATGTAGCGCGCTTGGCTTAGCGTAACGCTGCCGTCCTCGTTGTCGACAACTGCGATGCCGAGAATGAAGGAGAACTTCCCGCTGTCAGTCATCTCAAAGCGAGACTTGAGCTGGCGCTTGACTTAAAAGGCTTTGGTCGGTTGATGGCAAAATGCAAAGTGATTGATTTAGGTCCTTAGTTCGCAAACTCCTTGCTACCTCTAAGCCTACTGAATATTCTACTGGATACACTCTACTGGATTCTTTACTGGATACTGAGTTACTTCAGCCAATCAGCGACTGCCACGTGGATGCCCATCTTGTATCCACAATCTTGTACCCACGTATCCCATAACCCCCGTAGCGTAAACAGCGTCCCATCATCAGTGTCCCATCATCAGTGTACCGTAAACACAGGAATGATTGCGGTCCCACTGAGTGATGGTCATACCGGTATCTACCGGTATTCCGCAGCTAGTCGAGGCGTCATCTTGCCAACAGAGTCCAGCAGGTCGTCACTATTGCTTGCGAGGATCAGGTCGTCCACGTACAGCACCACGAAGATCATCTCTTGATCGTCCCTCTTGATGTAGACGCAGTGATCTGACTCGCACTTCTTGAACCCCAGCTTGAGCATGAAGTCGTCGATGGTCTGGTTCCACATGCGCGGCGACTGCTTCAGTCCGTACAGCGATCGCTTGAGCTTGCATACGTGGTCCGGGTGGTCTTCGTCCACAAAGCCATCCGGCTGTGCCATGTAGATGTCTTCGTCCAGCACACCGTTGAGGAACGCAGTCTTGACATCCATCTGGTGCAGCTTCAAACCATACTTGGCAGCTAGACTCAGTATAATCCGGATCGACGTGAACTTGGCCACTGGTGCGAAGGTCTCGTCGTAGTCGATGCCGTACTTCTGCGAAAAACCCTTGGCCACCAGTCGCGCCTTGAACCGCTCAATCTCTCCAGCTTGGTTCTCCTTGACTCGAAACACCCATCTGCAGCCGATCGCATTGCGTCCCTTCGGCAGTGGCACGACATCCCACGTGTCGTTCTTGAGCAGCGAGTCACACTCCGAGTCACACGCCTCCTTCCACTTGACTGCGTCGCTGGATTCCATCGCCGACTTGAACGTGGTCGGCATTTCTCCCACTGAATCCACGACGTACGCAGCTTCGAAGTCTTGACTTTCTTGAGCCGCAGCAGACATCTCGTCCAGAGTCTGGTGTCGACTCTGTCACTTGGCACTCGGAACCTCCACGGCTTCTTCCAGCGACTGCGTCCGTGGGTGTCGCTTGCTGCCGGGCTCGAAGTCTTCATCCCGCGTAGCTTCTTCTTTGTCGTCTTCATCCGACTGCGACGAATCTTGATCCGTCGTCTCTTCATCTTGAATGATCACCACCTCCCTCTGATGGTAGTCACGTCTCCCACTGTCGAAGACGTCTTCCATGAACTGCGCGTCGCGGCTCACCAGTGTGCGACCGCTCTTCAGTTCTTCGAATCGATACGCTTTCTCATGATCCGAGTACCCCAAGAACCGACAGCGCACTGACCGAGCGTCAAACTTGGTGCGCTTCTCTTTCGGGACCGTTACTTACGCGTGGCAACCGAACACTTTCAGGTTCGCCAGCAGCGGCTTCTTCCCGGTCCAGACTTGGTGTGGCGACTTGTCGTGGCTGATGGCCCGTGTCGGACACCGGTTGCGAAGGAACGTAGCTGTCATCACCGCTTCACCCCAATACGTCTTGGACAATCCAGCATGTTCCAACATACAGCGCGCACACTCCACCAACGTCCGGTTCATGCGCTCGGCGACTCCGTTCAGCTGAGGCGTGTATGGCGGCGTGAACTTCTGCACGATCCCACGGTCCGCACAGAACTTGGCCATCGCACCGGAAGTGTACTCGCCACCGTTGTCACTTCGAAGCGTCTTCACGCGCTTGCCGGTCTGAGTTTCAGCAAACGCCACAAACTCAGCGAACTTGGCAGCCACCTCGGACTTGTTCCGCAGCAAGTACACCACACAGAAGTGCGACTTGTCATCGATGAACGTGACGAAGTAACGCTTGCCACCAAACGTTGGTGTCTGCATGGGACCGCACACATCGCTGTGAATCACCTCCAGCACTTGCTTCGCACGGTTCGGAGACGACTTCATGTAGCTCACTCGCGTTTGCTTGCCGAGTGAGCATCCGTCGCACAGCTCCCACTGCTTCACCGACGTCATGTCGATGCCAATACCGTAGTCCTTCTTGACGATGGCATCTAGGCCGCCATGGCCAATGTGACCAAGTCGAAGGTGCCAGAGGTACGACGTGGTGTCCCCTTTGCGATCCTTCGAACTTGCCACATTGGCCTCGTCCGGCATCATCGGCGTCATGCACAGCTTGAACAGTCCCTTGCCAGCTCGCGCACCCAGCTTCCACTTGATGTCCTTGGTCTCCGCGAAGCATCCGTCGCGCTCGAAGATCACCGGTCCGACGTCCTTGGTGAAGCGTCCGACGGAGAACAAGTTGCGCGACAACTTAGGAATGTGCCACACGTTCGTGAGCACACCTTTCTTGGTCCCGCGCGGAGTCTTCATTGACATCACAATGTCGCCACTGCCAATCGCCTGCACCACACCGTCATCCGCGAGATGCACGTCCACCGGGTCGAAAGTCTTGTAGTTCTTCATGAACTTCTTGGAGCACGTCATGTGCTGCGTCGCACCCGAGTCGACCAGCCACACGTCATTCAACTTGGTGTTGCTCCCACCACCAATCGAGAAAAGATAGTCGCCGGCATCCTCGTCCTCACGCGCCACATTCGCACGCTGCGACCGCTGCCGGTTGTTGTTGTCTTGGATCCGCGAGGGACACTCCGCGATCCAATGTCCTTGTTTGCCGCAGTTGTGGCACGCCCCGGCCTTCTTCGCCGGACGTCCTCTGCGCTTGTTGTCGTTGACCATGAACGCTTGACCTTGACCGTGCGCGGCTCCGTCGACGCCGCCACCTTGTTCCTTGCGCTTCATGTCCTCATGCAGTAGCCGAGACGTCACGAGTTCCCACGTCAACGAGTCGGCTCTCGACTCCAATGCCGTGATGAGGAACTGATACGACTCGCTCAGACTTCCCAGAAGCGTGATCACCAAGTCGTCCTCGCTGACCGGAGCGCCCACCGCGTCGAGCTGCTCCGCCAGCGTCTTGAGCTTGTTGATGTGTTCCAGCACATCATCACCTTCGTCCATCATGGTCGTGAAGAAACGTCGACGAAGGAAGAGCTTGTTGGCCAAACTCTTCTTCTCGAAGTGTCCTTCCAGTCTTGACCATGCATCATGCGCGTCCTTGGCCGAGCGAACCAACGGCAGTTGCGAATCCTCCATCGCGAGACAGACGATCGCCAGCGCCTTGCGCGACTTCTTCCGAAACAGCGCTTGATCCGCCGCAGTCTGACAGTGCTCCAGCTTCACTTCCCCACTTGTCACTTCCCACAGTTCGCGCTCCTCGAGCACCATCTGCATCTTGAACTTCCACGTGTGGAAGTTGGTTCCGTCGAACTTGTTGATGCGGGCGGTCGCGGTCGGGGTGGCGTCCATGGCGAAGGCGTAGTCAGGGTCTTGGTCAGGGAAGACGGGGCTTGGGCTCATAACCAAAAGATAGGTCACTTGAAAAGGCTTTGGTCGGTTGATGGCAAAATGCAAAGTGATTGATTTAGGTCCTTAGTTCGCAAACTCCTTGCTACATCTAAGCCTACTGGATTCTCTACTGGATACACTCTACTGGATTCTTTACCGGATACTGAGTTGCTTCAGCCAATCAGAGAGCGCCACGTCGATGCCCATCTTGTGCCCACTATCTTGTACCCACAATGATGTCGCACCCGTAGCGTAAACACCCGTAGCGTAAACACCGTCCCGTAATCACAGGAATGCTTGCGGTGCCACTGAGTGAAGGTCATACCGGTATCCTACCGGTATGCCGCAGCTGGTCGAGGCGTCTTCTTGACAACAGAAAGGTCACTTGGCACCAGCTTCATGCTGAGGTCGACCGGGCTGGCAGCAGGTTTGCAGTTCTGCATGCCAAAGCGCTCCAGGATGTCGTTAATGTAGCGCGCTTGGCTTAGCGTAACGCTGCCGTCCTCGTTGTCGACAACTGCGATGCCGAGAATGAAGGAGCACTTCCCGCTGTCAGTCATCTCAAAGCGAGACTTGAGCTGGCGCTTGACTTCAGCAATCAACGTCGCGGAGCTGCCGGTGATCAGCACGTCATCCACGTAGACCAGCACGAGCACGCAGTGACCGTCAACGATCTTGATGTAGAGGCATGGGTCGAACGCCGATACTCGGAAGCCGATGGAGCACACGAACTCGTCGAAGGTCTCGTTCTACACGCGCGAAGCTTGCTTGAGACCGTAGATCGCCTTCACCAATTCCACGCAGTCGAAGTCACCGTCGAGATCAACACCTTCGGGGACCGCGCAGAACACCAGCTCCTTCATTATCCCGTACAGGAAAGCTGTCACCACGTCGAGTTGGTCGAGGGGCCAGCCAAAATACTTGGCAATCGCGATCACCATGCGCAGTGTCACGTACTTGACCACGGGCGAGAACGTCTCGGTGTAGTCGATGCCGTACTTCTGCTTGAACCCCTTGGCCACGAGGCGCGCCTTGTACTTCTCGATCGATCCGTCCGCTTTGCGCTTGATCTTGAACACCCACTTGGTACCGATGGCGCGTTGTCCGTTAGGCAACTTGGCAGCACGAAACACACCACGAAGTCGCATCGACTTGAGTTCCGCGCGAATTGCCTTGCGCCAGTGCACTTGGTCCGGGCCGTTCACCGCCTCTTGAAACGTCGTCGGCTCCGATAGGTCGCCTGCTTCGACGGCATTGGCACTTGCACGCCAAAACACTGGTGGAGTCGAATCGTCATCTTCATCTCCATACTTTTCTTCTTCGTCTGCGTCTGCTCGGTGCGGAGAGGAGTCGTTCGGCGCACTTGCTTCTTCCAGTCCAGGTCGATGACGCACAGCTCGCGGTCTTCTGGCAGCTTCATCTTCGTCACTCGGGCGGCTCTTGCGCTTCCCTGCCTGCGTGTACTCCGTCTGGCGGGAACCATCATTGTCGATGTCGAGCGATTCGAAGTCCAGGTCGTCGACATCTTCATCGGAAATCGTCGGTGAAAGTCCAAAGGTCGACTCATCGAAGTTGACATCGCGACTGATAATCACCTGCCCCGCCTCGATGTCATAAAGTCGATACGCCTTGGACACTTCTTCGTAACCCAGGAACAGTCCGGCGCGAGCCTTGGGATCCCACTTGAGCCGCTTCTCCTTCGGAGTCAGAATGTACGTCCGACAGCCGAACACACGCATGTGCTTCACACTCGGCTTGGACTTGTACACGATCTCGAACGGAGTCTTGTGCTCGATCTTGGGTGACGGCAGACGATTCTTCACGTAGATGGCCGTCATCGCCGCCTCAGCCCAGAAACACTTGTCCAGCTTGGCGTGATGCAGCATGCTGCGGCCGATCGTGACGATAGTCCGGATAGCTCGCTCTGCCGTGCCGTTGGTCTGGTGCGCGTACGGAACCGTGGTTTGCTGCTCGATGCCTTCGTCTTCGTAGAAGTCCTTGAGCGAGTTGGTCGCAAACTCACGAGCTCCGTCGTGCCGCACAAACTTGACCTTCTTGCCGAACTGCTTCTGTACCTTCATGATGTACGTCTTGATGCAGTCTTCGCTCTCCGACTTGGCACGCAGGCAGAAACCCTTCATGCATCCGCTGGCTTCGTCCACGATCAGCAGCAGGTACTTGCTGCCACCAAGCGAGTTTTTCTCCATGGGTCCGCAGATGTCGAAGTGGAGCAGCTCGAACGTGTCGTAACGACGCTTGTCATGGTTGCTTGGGAACGGTTTTGGACCATCTTCCCTTGCTGGCAACCACGACACAGACTTGGTCCGCTCGACTTGGAAGGTGCCTTCGCGTCCTTGATCATGTGGTTGTCGACCATCTTGCGAAGCACCTCAACCGGAGCGTGACCCATGCGCGCGTGCAGGTCGACAATCTTGCCACTCGTCGCCGCATTCGCCGATCGCTGAGGCGTCATCAGCCAGTAGAGTCCATCCACGAGGTTTGCCGTCGCCACCACTTGCTTGGAGTCCTTGTGCGCAATCTGCATCTTGGCGCCGTCGAACACGACTTGGAACTTGCCACTCTTGTTGATCTGCGGTACCGAAAGCAGATTCTTGCTCATGCTTGGCACGTACAGCGCGTTCTTGATCTCGATCTCGCGCTCGTCGCCGTTGGGCAGGACCACTTGTTCCACGATGGTCCCCACACCCATGATGGCCGCCTTGTTGCCGTCGGCCACCGAAAGTTCGCCTTCGTTCCGCTCAATCAAATGGGCGAACTTGGCCTTGTCGTTGCAGATGTGGTGCGTTGCGCCGCTGTCGACCGCCCACATCCCGGACACATTCTTGCCCGTCGAAACCCCACATTCCAGTGAAACCGCGAACGCTACTCGATCGTAGCCGTCGTCGTAGCCGTCGTCGTCGTTTCGCCACTGGATGTTGTTGGCCCCGCGTCCACGGCCGTTGCCGCCGCGTCTTGGGCCCCGATTCTCGTCCTTCTGCTTGGTCCAGCACTTGTCAACCGTGTGCCCCACTTTTCCGCAGTACGTACACTGGCGAGACTCTCGGTCGGTGTTGAACGCCTTGGCCGCGTTCTCCGTCTTCACCGTCGCCGTCTTCTCGCCTTGTCTCTTGATGTGCTCATTCGTGAGCACCTTCACGACGTCTTGCGACCGCAGTTCAGCGCTGCTCATCTCCAAGTTCAGCACGACGTTCTCGTAGCTCTTGGGGAGGCTGCGCAGCAAGCAGATCGCCACGTCCTCGTCCTCCATCTTGGCACCGATGCTGCTGAGCTTGGCGCTGATGTTGAGGACCTCGTTGCAATGATGCAAGACGTTGCCGCCTTCCGACATCTCCATGCTGAAGAGTTGGCGCTTCAGGTAGATGCGTCCAGCCTTCTGCGAACCACCGTACAGCGTCTTCAGGCGCGACCAGGCAACCCACGCTTCCTCGCAGTCGTCGACCACATGGTGGTAGTCCGCGTCCATGTGGAGTAACATCAGTCCGAACGCGATGTTGCTGGACTTGACGTAGTCGTCCTTGGCCCGCGAGTCCGTGAAGCTTGGCGTCGTCTCGCGGTTCACGACATGCCACGTCGACTTGGTCAGGAACACGCCACGCATGTAGCGGTTCCACGTCGCGTAGTTGTCCCCGTTGAACTTGTCAATGGAGACCTTGGTCGAGGCGTCTTGGGCAGAGGACATGGTGCTTGGGCTCATAACCTGATGGAAGGTATGGATCTTGGACACGAAGCTTGGACGAAGCGGAGGGAGGGACGTCGCAGACGGCGGGACCGGAGCGAAGACACTTGAGGGGTAAAATGAAGATTCGAAAGTGATTGAATTGTTGGAGCTTACACCCTACTGTTATAGACACGCGACCCTGCGTCCTATCACCTAGTGCATCTAATCAACCATCACTCACCGGTGTTCGTCCAATCATCCTACTCGTCTAATCATCGGTGGCGTAAACAACTTACCGTAATCACCATAATCAACGTGGGTTCGGATTGGACCGGTTCGGGTTAACCGGTTCACGGTTAATAACCGATACCAAACCGGTAACCCTCAATACGCCCCCTCAATGCGAACACGCGTGGATGCCGAGAGCAGCCGTCAGATCCGTGTGGCGAGGTCCCGGGAGCGCCTTCGTCATGATGTCCGCCAGCATCACAGTAGTCTCGCAATACTCGAGCTTCACTTCACCACGCTTGACTTCGTCGCGGATGTGGTGGTACTTGATGTCAATGTGCTTGGCGCGACCGTGGTTCACTGGGTTCTTCGTCATCTTGATGCACGACTGGTTGTCTTCGCGGATCATGAGCTCGGGTCCAGTCTCATTAGCGGCCGCCAGAATCTCGCACAGCAGGCGATGAATCCACTTGCCCTCTTGGATCGCCAGACTGAGCGCGATGTATTCCGCCTCGCTCGTAGACAGCGAAACACTTGATTGCTTCTTGCTGCCCCAACTCACCGGTGCACCCATCAGCATGAACGTGTAGCCAGAAGTCGACTTGCGGTCCGCGAGGTCGCCAGCCCAGTCCGCGTCCGAGTATCCACGAAAGTCGATGTTGTCACTCGGCTTGAAGCAGATCCCATGCGTCTTGGTGCCTTGCAGGTAGCGAAAGATACGCTTGACCGCAACCCAGTGTTCTTCTTGAGGGTTCTCCATGAAGCGCGACACATAGCCAACGGCGTACGCAATATCCGGGCGAGTAGCAGTAATGAGGTGCATCAGGGCACCAACAGCTTCGCGAAACGGAGCGTTCACCTTGGTCGCTGCGTCACTTGAAATCAGTCGAGTGCTTATGTCGACGGGACTCACCACGGCCTTGCACTCATCCATACCAAAACGCTTGAGAATGTCATCGACATAGCGGCGCTGGCACATCGTCACGCTGCCGTCCGGGCCGTCCACCAACTCGATCCCAAGAACGAACGCGCACTTGCCGCTGTCGGTCATCTCGAAGCGTGTCTTGAGGTCGGTCTTCGTGCGTGAGATCAACTCGGGTGAACTTCCGGTAATCAGCACGTCATCCACGTAGACCAGCACGAGCACGCAGTGACCGTCAACGATCTTGATGTAGAGGCACGGGTCGAAGGCCGAAACTTGGAAGCCGATAGAGCACACGAACTCGTCGAAGGTCTCGTTCCACACGCGCGAAGCTTGCTTGAGACCGTAGATTGCCTTCACCAATTCCACGCAGTCGAAGTCACCGTCGAGATCAACACCTTCGGGGACCGCGCAGAACACCAGCTCCTTCATTATCCCGTACAGGAAAGCTGTCACCACGTCGAGTTGGTCGAGAGGCCAGCCAAAATACTTGGCAATCGCGATCACTATGCGCAGCGTCACGTACTTGACCACGGGCGAGAACGTCTCGGTGTAGTCGATGCCGTACTTCTGCTTGAACCCCTTGGCCACGAGGCGCGCCTTGTACTTCTCGATCGATCCGTCCGCTTTGCGCTTGATCTTGAACACCCACTTGGTACCGATGGCGCGTTGTCCGTTAGGCAACTTGGCAGCACGAAACACACCACGAAGTCGCATCGACTTGAGTTCCGCGCGAATTGCCTTGCGCCAGTGCACTTGGTCCGGGCCGTTCACCGCCTCTTGAAACGTCGTCGGCTCCGATAGGTCGCCTGCTTCGACGGCATTGGCACTTGCACGCCAAAACACTGGTGGAGTCGAATCGTCATCTTCATCTCCATACTTTTCTTCTTCGTCTGCGTCTGCTCGGTGCGGAGAGGAGTCGTTCGGCGCACTTGCTTCTTCCAGTCCAGGTCGATGACGCACAGCTCGCGGTCTTCTGGCAGCTTCATCTTCGTCACTCGGGCGGCTCTTGCGCTTCCCTGCCTGCGTGTACTCCGTCTGGCGGGAACCATCATTGTCGATGTCGAGCGATTCGAAGTCCAGGTCGTCGACATCTTCATCGGAAATCGTCGGTGAAAGTCCAAAGGTCGACTCATCGAAGTTGACATCGCGACTGATAATCACCTGCCCCGCCTCGATGTCATAAAGTCGATACGCCTTGGACACTTCTTCGTAACCCAGGAACAGTCCGGCGCGAGCCTTGGGATCCCACTTGAGCCGCTTCTCCTTAGGAGTCAGAATGAACGTCCGACAGCCGAACACACGCATGTGCTTCACACTCGGCTTGGACTTGTACACGATCTCGAACGGAGTCTTGTGCTCGATCTTGGGTGACGGCAGACGATTCTTCACGTAGATGGCCGTCATCGCCGCCTCAGCCCAGAAACACTTGTCCAGCTTGGCGTGATGCAGCATGCTGCGGCCGATCGTGACGATAGTCCGGATAGCTCGCTCTGCCGTGCCGTTGGTCTGGTGCGCGTACGGAACCGTGGTTTGCTGCTCGATGCCTTCGTCTTCGTAGAAGTCCTTGAGCGAGTTGGTCGCAAACTCACGAGCTCCGTCGTGCCGCACAAACTTGACCTTCTTGCCGAACTGCTTCTGTACCTTCATGATGTACGTCTTGATGCAGTCTTCGCTCTCCGACTTGGCACGCAGGCAGAAACCCTTCATGCATCCGCTGGCTTCGTCCACGATCAGCAGCAGATATTTGCTGCCACCCAGCGAGTTTTCCTCCATGGGTCCGCAGATGTCGAAGTGGAGCAGCTCGAACGTGTCGTAGCGACGCTTGTCATGGTTGCTTGGGAACGGTTTTTGGACCATCTTCCCTTGCTGGCATCCGCGACACAGACTTGGTCCGCTCGACTTGGAAGGTGCCTTCGCGTCCTTGATCATGTGGTTGTCGACCATCTTGCGAAGCACCTCAACCGGAGCGTGACCCATGCGCGCGTGCAGGTCGACAATCTTGCCACTCGTCGCCGCATTCGCCGATCGCTGAGGCGTCATCAGCCAGTAGAGTCCATCCACGAGGTTTGCCGTCGCCACCACTTGCTTGGAGTCCTTGCGCGCAATCTGCATCTTGGTGCCGTCGAACACGACTTGAAACTTGCCACTTTTGTTGATTTGCGGTACCGAAAGCAGATTCTTGCTCATGCTTGGCACGTACAGCGCGTTCTTGATCTCGATCTCGCGCTCGTCGCCGTTGGGCAGGACCACTTGTTCCACGATGGTCCCCACACCCATGATGGCCGCCTTGTTGCCGTCGGCCACCGAAAGTTCGCCTTCGTTCCGCTCAATCAAATGGGCGAACTTGGCCTTGTCGTTGCAGATGTGGTGCGTTGCGCCGCTGTCGACCGCCCACATCCCGGACACATTCTTGCCCGTCGAAACCCCACATTCCAGTGAAACCGCGAACGCTACTCGATCGTAGCCGTAGTCGTAGCCGTCGTCGTCGTTTCGCCACTGGATGTTGTTGGCCCCGCGTCCACGGCCGTTGCCGCCGCGTCTTGGGCCCCGATTCTCGTCCTTCTGCTTGGTCCAGCACTTGTCAACCGTGTGCCCCACTTTTCCGCAGTACGTACACTGGCGAGACTCTCGGTCGGTGTTGAACGCCTTGGCCGCGTTCTCCGTCTTCACCGTCGCCGTCTTCTCGCCTTGTCTCTTGATGTGCTCATTCGTGAGCACCTTCACGACGTCTTGCGACCGCAGCTCAGCGCTGCTCATCTCCAAGTTCAGCACGACGTTCTCGTAGCTCTTGGGGAGGCTGCGCAACAAGCAGATCGCCACGTCCTCGTCCTCCATCTTGGCACCGATGCTGCTGAGCTTGGCGCTGATGTTGAGGACTTCATTGCAATGATGCAAGACGTTGCCGCCTTCCGACATCTCCATGCTGAAGAGTTGGCGCTTCAGGTAGATGCGTCCAGCCTTCTGCGAACCACCGTACAGCGTCTTCAGGCGCGACCAGGCAACCCACGCTTCCTCGCAGTCGTCGACCACATGATGGTAGTCCGCGTCCATGTGGAGCAACATCAGTCCGAACGCGATGTTGCTCGACTTGACGTAGTCGTCCTTGGCCCGCGAGTTCGTGAAGCTTGGCGTCGTCTCGCGGTTCACGACATGCCACGTCGACTTGGTCAGGAACACGCCACGCATGTAGCGGTTCCACGTCGCGTAGTTGTCTCCGTTGAACTTGTCAATGGAGACCTTGGTCGAGGCGTCTTGGGCAGAGGACATGGTGCTTGGGCTCATAACCTGATGGAAGGTATGGATCTTGGACACGAAGCTTGGACGAAGCGGAGGGAGGGACGTCGCAGACGGCGGGACCGGAGCGAAGACACTTGAGGGGTAGAATGAAGATTCGAAAGTGATTGAATTGTTGGAGCTTACACCCTACTGTTATAGACACGCGACCCTGCGTCCTATCACCTAGTGCATCTAATCAACCATCACTCACCGGTGTTCGTCCAATCATCCTACTCGTCTAATCATCGGTGGCGTAAACAACTTACCGTAATCACCATAATCAACGTGGGTTCGGATTGGACCGGTTCGGGTTAACCGGTTCACGGTTAATAACCGATACCAAACCGGTAACCCTCAATAATCCGACTGCGACGAATCTTGATCCGTCGTCTCTTCATCTTGAATGATCACCACCTCCCTCTGATGGTAGTCACGTCTCCCACTGTCGAAGACGTCTTCCATGAACTGCGCGTCGCGGCTCACCAGTGCGCGACCGCTCTTCAGTTCTTCGAATCGATACGCTTTCTCATGATCCGAGTACCCCAAGAACCGACAGCGCACTGACCGAGCGTCAAACTTGGTGCGCTTCTCTTTCGGGACCGTTACGTACGCGTGGCAACCGAACACTTTCAGGTTCGCCAGCAGCGGCTTCTTCCCGGTCCAGACTTGGTGTGGCGACTTGTCGTGGCTGATGGCCCGTGTCGGACACCGGTTGCGAAGGAACGTAGCTGTCATCACCGCTTCACCCCAATACGTCTTGGACAATCCAGCATGTTCCAGCATACAGCGAGCACACTCCACCAGCGTCCGGTTCATGCGCTCGGCGACTCCGTTCAGCTGAGGCGTGTATGGCGGCGTGAACTTCTGCACGATCCCACGGTCCGCACAGAACTTGGCCATCGCACCGGAAGTGTACTCGCCACCGTTGTCACTTCGAAGCGTCTTCACGCGCTTGCCGGTCTGAGTTTCAGCAAACGCCACAAACTCAGCGAACTTGGCAGCCACCTCGGACTTGTTCCGCAGCAAGTACACCACACAGAAGTGCGACTTGTCGTCGATGAACGTGACGAAGTAGCGCTTGCCACCAAACGTTGGCGTCTGCATGGGACCGCACACATCGCTGTGAACGACCTCCAGCACTTGCTTCGCACGGTTCGGAGACGACTTCATGTAGCTCACTCGCGTTTGCTTGCCGAGTGAGCATCCGTCGCACAGCTCCCACTGCTTCACCGACGTCATGTCAATGCCAATACCGTAGTCCTTCTTGACGATGGCGTCTAGACCGCCATGGCCAATGTGACCAAGTCGAAGGTGCCAGAGGTACGACGTGGTGTCCCCTTTGCGATCCTTCGAACTTGCCGCATTGGCCTCGTCAGGCATCATCGGAGTCATGCACAGCTTGAACAGCCCTTTGCCCTCACGAGCGCCGAGCTGCCACTTGAGACCCTTCGTTTCAGCGAAGCATCCGTCGCTCTCGAAGGTGACTGGCCCGACGTCCTTGGTGAACCGACCAACCGAAAACAAGTTGCGCGACAACTTCGGGATATGCCACACGTTCGTGAGCACACCCTTCTTGGTCCCCCTTGGAGTCTTCATCGACATCACAATGTCGCCGGTCCCCACCGCCTGAACCACACCGTCGTCCGCGAGATGCACGTCCACCGGAGTGATCTTCTTGAAGTTCTTCATGTACTCCTTCGAGTACGTCATGTGCTGCGTCGCACCCGAGTCGACCAGCCACATGCCACTTGACTTGGAGGCATCCTTGTTGCTTCCAACCGAAAAGAGGAAGTCGCCAGAGTTGTCTTCACTCTGCGCGACATTCGCTCGTTGCGGCCTCTGCCGCTCCGCGTTCTCGCGGATCCGCACCGGACACTTGGCGATCCAATGTCCGTGCTCCCCACAGTAGTGACAGGCGCTGCTTGTCTTCTGCGTTTGCCGTCCCTTGTACTTGCCGTTGCCGCTTGTCATGAACGCTTGACCTTGACCGTGCGCGGCTCCGTCGACGCCGCCACCTTGTTCCTTGCGCTTCATGTCCTCATGCAGCAGCCGAGACGTCACGAGTTCCCACGTCAGCGAGTCGGCTCTCGACTCCAACGCCGTGATCAGGAACTGGTACGACTCGCTCAGACTTGCCAGAAGCGTGATCACCAAGTCGTCCTCGCTGACCGGAGCGCCCACCGCTTCGAGCTGCTCCGCCAGTGTCTTGAGCTTGTTAATGTGCTCCAGCACATCATCACCTTCGTCCATCATGGTCGTGAAGAAACGTCGACGAAGAAAGAGCTTGTTGGCCAAACTCTTCTTCTCGAAGTGTCCTTCCAGTCTTGACCATGCATCATGCGCGTCCTTGGCCGAGCGAACCAACGGCAGTTGCGAATCCTCCATCGCGAGACAGATGATCGCCAGCGCCTTGCGCGACTTCTTCCGAAACAGCGCTTGATCCGCCGCGGTCTGGCAGTGCTCCAGCTTCACTTCCCCACTCGTCACTTCCCACAGTTCGCGCTCCTCGAGCACCATCTGCATCTTGAACTTCCACGTGTGGAAGTTGGTTCCGTCGAACTTGTTGATGCGGGCGGTGGAGATTGGGGAAGCATCCATGGCGAAGGCGTAGTCAGGGTCTTGGTCAGGGAAGACGGGGCTTGGGCTCATAACCAAAAGGTGTGGTCGGTTGATGGCAAAATGCAAAGTGATTGATTTAGGTCCTAAAAAGGCTTTGGTCGGTTGATGGCAAAATGCAAAGTGATTGATTTAGGTCCTTAGTTCGCAAACTCCTTGCTACCTCTAAGCCTACTGAATATTCTACTGGATACACTCTACTGGATTCTTTACTGGATACTGAGTTACTTCAGCCAATCAGCGACTGCCACGTGGATGCCCATCTTGTATCCACAATCTTGTCCCCACGTATCCCATAACCCCCGTAGCGTAAACAGCGTCCCATCATCAGTGTCCCATCATCAGTGTACCGTAAACACAGGAATGATTGCGGTCCCACTGAGTGAAGGTCATACCGGTATCTTACCGGTATGCCGCAGCTGGTCGAGGCGTCTTCTTGACAACACTCCCACTCGACTTGACAGCTGTTGCGCCTTGGATCCCCAACTTGCTCCGAAGAACTTCAAACTGCACAGCAGTGATCGCCTTCGTCATGATGTCGGCCAGCATGTCGGTAGTCGAAACATACTGTAGCACCACTTGACCGTCTTCCACCTTCTCGCGCACGAAGTGGTAGCGAATGTCGATGTGCTTGGTGCGCTTGTGAAACTCGGGATTCTTGGCCAACGCGATGGAGCCTTGGTTGTCCTCGTAGATCTTGATCGCTTCATCGCTTGCCATCTCGCCGAGCTCGCACAGGAACACCTTGAGCCACACTGCCTCTTGTGTCGCCTCCGATAGCGCCATGTACTCGGCTTCCGTTGAAGACAGCGCCACCGTCCGCTGCTTCTTGCTTCTCCAGCTGATGCATCCGCCGTTCATCATGAACGCGTAGCCGCTTGTACTACGTCGAGACTCGATGTCACCAGCCCAGTCCGCGTCCGAGTAACCACACACGCCGAAACCGTCTTCGCGTGAGAACTCGAGTCCGTGCGTTGGTGTCGCCTGCAGATACCGCAGCACACGCTTGAGAGCTTGCCAGTGCGTCGGACACGGATCAGCCGCAAACTGGCTCAGAACTCCCACTGCAGCAGCAAGGTCCGGACGCGTCGCCACCATCAGGTACATGAGTCCGCCGACGGCACTCCGGTATGGCACGTTCTTCATGGTGTCTTCATGCTGGCAGCCACCCTCACATGTTCTTGGTCAGCTTGAGTCCGGGGTCCTGCGGCGTCTTCACAGGCTTGCTGTCTTGCATGCCGAACTTGGTCAGGATGGACTTGAGAAACTTGGTCTGCCGCACCGTCACTTTTCCGGAGTCGCGATCGTTCTTGATCTCCATCCCGAGAAAATACTCGAGCTCGCCGAGGTCTGTCATCTCGAAGCGTTCACTCAGCGCGCGCTTGGTCGAGTCCAGCAGGTCGTCACTACTGCTTGCCAGAATCAGGTCGTCAACGTATAGCACCACGAAGATCATCTCTTGATCATTCCTCTTGATGTAGACGCAGTGGTCGGACTCGCACTTCTTGAACCCCATCTTCAGCATGAAGTCGTCGATGGTCTGGTTCCACATGCGTGGCGACTGCTTCAGTCCATACAGCGAACGCTTGAGCTTGCATACGTGGTCCGGATGGTTTTCGTCGACGTACCCGTCCGGTTGCGCCATGTAGATGTCTTCGTCGAGAACGCCGTTCAGGAAGGCTGTCTTGACATCCATCTGGTGCAGCTTCAAACCATACTTGGCAGCCATGCTCAGCACTGCCCGAATCGACGTGAACTTGGCCACTGGTGCGAAGGTCTCATCGTAGTCGATGCCATACTTCTGCGAGAATCCCTTGGCCACCAGTCGCGCTTTGAACCGCTCGATCTCTCCAGCTTGGTTCTCCTTCACGCGAAACACCCATCTGCAGCCGATCGCCTTGCGTCCCTTCGGCAATGGTACGACATTCCATGTGTCGTTCTTGCGAAGTGACTTAACTTCCGAGTCGCAGGCCTCCTTCCACTTGACTGCGTCGCTGGATTCCATCGCCGACTTGAACGTGGTCGGCATTTCTCCCACTGAATCCACGACGTATGCAGCTTCGAAGTCTTGACTTTCTTGAGCCACAGCAGACATCTCGTCCAGAGTATGGTGTCGAGTCTGCGACGCATACCGCTTGGCACTTGGAACCTCCACGGCTTCCTCCAGTGACTGCGTCCGCGGGTGTCGCTTGCTGCCGGGCTCGAAGTCTTCGTCCCGCACAGCTTCTTCCTCTTCTTCGTTGTCATCATCCGATTGCGATGAATCTTGATCCGTCACCTCTTCATCTTGAAGTTCCACAACAACTTCTTGATCGTAACTGCGTCTCCCACCGTCGAAGACGTCTTCCATAAACTGCGCGTCGCGGCTCACCAGTGTGCGACCGCTCTTCAGTTCTTCGAATCGATACGCTTTCTCATGATCCGAGTACCCCAAGAACCGACAGCGCACTGACCGAGCGTCAAACTTGGTGCGCTTCTCTTCGGGACCGTTACTTACGCGTGGCAACCGAACACTTTCAGGTTCGCCAGCAGCGGCTTCTTCCCGGTCCAGACTTGGTGTGGCGACTTGTCGTGGCTGATGGCCCGTGTCGGACACCGGTTGCGAAGGAACGTAGCTGTCATCACCGCTTCACCCCAATACGTCTTGGACAATCCAGCATGTTCCAACATACAGCGCGCACACTCCACCAACGTCCGGTTCATGCGCTCGGCGACTCCGTTCAGCTGAGGCGTGTATGGCGGCGTGAACTTCTGCACGATCCCACGGTCCGCACAGAACTTGGCCATCGCACCGGAAGTGTACTCGCCACCGTTGTCACTTCGAAGCGTCTTCACGCGCTTGCCGGTCTGAGTTTCAGCAAACGCCACAAACTCAGCGAACTTGGCAGCCACCTCGGACTTGTTCCGCAGCAAGTACACCACACAGAAGTGCGACTTGTCGTCGATGAACGTGACGAAGTAGCGCTTGCCACCAAACGTTGGTGTCTGCATGGGACCGCACACATCGCTGTGAACGACCTCCAGCACTTGCTTCGCACGATTCGGGGACGACTTCATGTAGCTCACTCGCGTTTGCTTGCCGAGTGAGCATCCGTCGCACAGCTCCCACTGCTTCACCGACGTCATGTCAATGCCAACACCGTAGTCCTTCTTGACGATGGCGTCTAGACCGCCATGGCCAATGTGACCAAGTCGAAGGTGCCAGAGGTACGACGTGGTGTCCCCTTTGCGATCCTTCGAACTTGCCACATTGGCCTCGTCAGGCACCACTGGTGTCATGCACAGCTTGAACAGTCCCTTGCCAGCTCGCGCACCCAGCTTCCACTTGATGTCCTTGGTCTCCGCGAAGCATCCGTCGCGCTCGAAGATCACCGGTCCGACGTCCTTGGTGAAGCGTCCGACGGAGAACAAGTTGCGCGACAACTTAGGAATGTGCCACACGTTCGTGAGCACACCTTTCTTGGTCCCGCGCGGAGTCTTCATTGACATCACAATGTCGCCACTGCCAATCGCCTGCACCACACCGTCATCCGCGAGATGCACGTCCACCGGGTCGAAAGTTTTGTAGTTCTTCATGAACTTCTTGAGCACGTCATGTGCTGCGTCGCACCCGAGTCGACCAGCCACACGTCATTCAACTTGGTGTTGCTCCCACCACCAATCGAGAAAAGATAGTCGCCGGCATCCTCGTCCTCACGCGCCACATTCGCACGCTGCGACCGCTGCCGGTTGTTGTTGTCTTGGATCCGCGAGGGACACTCCGCGATCCAATGTCCTTGTTTGCCGCAGTTGTGGCACGCCCCGGCCTTCTTCGCCGGACGTCCTCTGCGCTTGTTGTCGTTGACCATGAACGCTTGACCTTGACCGTGCGCGGCTCCGTCGACGCCGCCACCTTGTTCCTTGCGCTTCATGTCCTCATGCAGTAGCCGAGACGTCACGAGTTCCCACGTCAACGAGTCGGCTCTCGACTCCAATGCCGTGATGAGGAACTGATACGACTCGCTCAGACTTCCCAGAAGCGTGATCACCAAGTCGTCCTCGCTGACCGGAGCGCCCACCGCGTCGAGCTGCTCCGCCAGCGTCTTGAGCTTGTTGATGTGTTCCAGCACATCATCACCTTCGTCCATCATCGTCGTGAAGAAACGTCGACGAAGGAAGAGCTTGTTGGCCAAACTCTTCTTCTCGAAGTGTCCTTCCAGTCTTGACCATGCATCATGCGCGTCCTTGGCCGAGCGAACCAACGGCAGTTGCGAGTCCTCCATCGCGAGACAGACTATCGCCAGCGCCTTGCGCGACTTCTTCCGAAACAGCGCTTGATCCGCCGCGGTCTGGCAGTGCTCCAGCTTCACTTCCCACTCGTCACTTCCCACAGTTCGCGCTCCTCGAGCACCATCTGCATCTTGAACTTCCACGTGTGGAAGTTGGTTCCGTCGAACTTGTTGATGCGGGCGGTCGCGGTCGGGGTGGCGTCCATGGCGAAGGCGTAGTCGGGGTCTTGGTCAGGGAAGACGGGGCTTGGGCTCATAACCAAAAGGTGTGGTCGGTTGATGGCAAAATGCAAAGTGATTGATTTAGGTCCTTAGTTCGCAAACTCCTTGCTACCTCTAAGCCTACTGAATATTCTACTGGATACACTCTACTGGATTCTTTACTGGATACTGAGTTACTTCAGCCAATCAGCGACTGCCACGTGGATGCCCATCTTGTATCCACAATCTTGTCCCCACGTATCCCATAACCCCCGTAGCGTAAACAGCGTCCCATCATCAGTGTCCCATCATCAGTGTACCGTAAACACAGGAATGATTGCGGTCCCACTGAGTGATGGTCATACCGGTATCTTACCGGTATGCCGCAGCTGGTCGAGGCGTCTTCTTGACAACAGAGTCCAGCAGGTCGTCACTACTGCTTGCCAGAATCAGGTCGTCAACGTATAGCACCACGAAGATCATCTCTTGATCATTCCTCTTGATGTAGACGCAGTGGTCGGACTCGCACTTCTTGAACCCCATCTTCAGCATGAAGTCGTCGATGGTCTGGTTCCACATGCGTGGCGACTGCTTCAGTCCATACAGCGAACGCTTGAGCTTGCATACGTGGTCCGGATGGTTTTCGTCGACGTACCCGTCCGGTTGCGCCATGTAGATGTCTTCGTCGAGAACGCCGTTCAGGAAGGCTGTCTTGACATCCATCTGGTGCAGCTTCAAACCATACTTGGCAGCCATGCTCAGCACTGCCCGAATCGACGTGAACTTGGCCACTGGTGCGAAGGTCTCATCGTAGTCGATGCCATACTTCTGCGAGAATCCCTTGGCCACCAGTCGCGCTTTGAACCGCTCGATCTCTCCAGCTTGGTTCTCCTTCACGCGAAACACCCATCTGCAGCCGATCGCCTTGCGTCCCTTCGGCAATGGTACGACATTCCATGTGTCGTTCTTGCGAAGTGACTTAACTTCCGAGTCGCAGGCCTCCTTCCACTTGACTGCGTCGCTGGATTCCATCGCCGACTTGAATGTGGTCGGCATTTCTCACTGAATCCACGACGTATGCAGCTTCGAAGTCTTGACTTTCTTGAGCCACAGCAGACATCTCGTCCAGAGTATGGTGTCGAGTCTGCGACGCATACCGCTTGGCACTTGGAACCTCCACGGCTTCCTCCAGTGACTGCGTCCGCGGGTGTCGCTTGCTGCCGGGCTCGAAGTCTTCGTCCCGCACAGCTTCTTCCTCTTCTTCGTTGTCATCATCCGATTGCGATGAATCTTGATCCGTCACCTCTTCATCTTGAAGTTCCACAACAACTTCTTGATCGTAACTGCGTCTCCCACCGTCGAAGACGTCTTCCATAAACTGCGCGTCGCGGCTCACCAGTGTGCGACCGCTCTTCAGTTCTTCGAATCGATACGCTTTCTCATGATCCGAGTACCCCAAGAACCGACAGCGCACTGACCGAGCGTCAAACTTGGTGCGCTTCTCTTTCGGGACCGTTACTTACGCGTGGCAACCGAACACTTTCAGGTTCGCCAGCAGCGGCTTCTTCCCGGTCCAGACTTGGTGTGGCGACTTGTCGTGGCTGATGGCCCGTGTCGGACACCGGTTGCGAAGGAACGTAGCTGTCATCACCGCTTCACCCCAATACGTCTTGGACAATCCAGCATGTTCCAACATACAGCGCGCACACTCCACCAACGTCCGGTTCATGCGCTCGGCGACTCCGTTCAGCTGAGGCGTGTATGGCGGCGTGAACTTCTGCACGATCCCACGGTCCGCACAGAACTTGGCCATCGCACCGGAAGTGTACTCGCCACCGTTGTCACTTCGAAGCGTCTTCACGCGCTTGCCGGTCTGAGTTTCAGCAAACGCCACAAACTCAGCGAACTTGGCAGCCACCTCGGACTTGTTCCGCAGCAAGTACACCACACAGAAGTGCGACTTGTCGTCGATGAACGTGACGAAGTAGCGCTTGCCACCAAACGTTGGTGTCTGCATGGGACCGCACACATCGCTGTGAATCACCTCCAGCACTTGCTTCGCACGGTTCGGAGACGACTTCATGTAGCTCACTCGCGTTTGCTTGCCGAGTGAGCATCCGTCGCACAGCTCCCACTGCTTCACCGACGTCATGTCAATGCCAACACCGTAGTCCTTCTTGACGATGGCGTCTAGACCGCCATGGCCAATGTGACCAAGTCGAAGGTGCCAGAGGTACGACGTGGTGTCCCCTTTGCGATCCTTCGAACTTGCCACATTGGCCTCGTCAGGCACCACTGGTGTCATGCACAGCTTGAACAGTCCCTTGCCAGCTCGCGCACCCAGCTTCCACTTGATGTCCTTGGTCTCCGCGAAGCATCCGTCGCGCTCGAAGATCACCGGTCCGACGTCCTTGGTGAAGCGTCCGACGGAGAACAAGTTGCGCGACAACTTAGGAATGTGCCACACGTTCGTGAGCACACCTTTCTTGGTCCCGCGCGGAGTCTTCATTGACATCACAATGTCGCCACTGCCAATCGCCTGCACCACACCGTCATCCGCGAGATGCGTCCACCGGGTCGAAAGTCTTGTAGTTCTTCATGAACTTCTTGGAGCACGTCATGTGCTGCGTCGCACCAGTCGACCAGCCACACGTCATTCAACTTGGTGTTGCTCCCACCACCAATCGAGAAAGATAGTCGCCGGCATCCTCGTCCTCACGCGCCACATTCGCACGCTGCGACCGCTGCCGGTTGTTGTTGTCTTGGATCCGCGAGGGACACTCCGCGATCCAATGTCCTTGTTTGCCGCAGTTGTGGCACGCCCCGGCCTTCTTCGCCGGACGTCCTCTGCGCTTGTTGTCGTTGACCATGAACGCTTGACCTTGACCGTGCGCGGCTCCGTCGACGCCGCCACCTTGTTCCTTGCGCTTCATGTCCTCATGCAGTAGCCGAGACGTCACGAGTTCCCACGTCAACGAGTCGGCTCTCGACTCCAATGCCGTGATGAGGAACTGATACGACTCGCTCAGACTTCCCAGAAGCGTGATCACCAAGTCGTCCTCGCTGACCGGAGCGCCCACCGCGTCGAGCTGCTCCGCCAGCGTCTTGAGCTTGTTGATGTGTTCCAGCACATCATCACCTTCGTCCATCATCGTCGTGAAGAAACGTCGACGAAGGAAGAGCTTGTTGGCCAAACTCTTCTTCTCGAAGTGTCCTTCCAGTCTTGACCATGCATCATGCGCGTCCTTGGCCGAGCGAACCAACGGCAGTTGCAGTCCTCCATCGCGAGACAGACTATCGCCAGCGCCTTGCGCGACTTCTTCCGAAACAGCGCTTGATCCGCCGCGGTCTGGCAGTGCTCCAGCTTCACTTCCCCACTCGTCACTTCCCACAGTTCGCGCTCCTCGAGCACCATCTGCATCTTGAACTTCCGTGTGGAAGTTGGTTCCGTCGAACTTGTTGATGCGGGCGGTCGCGGTCGGGGTGGCGTCCATGGCGAAGGCGTAGTCGGGGTCTTGGTCAGGGAAGACGGGGCTTGGGCTCATAACCAAAAGGTGTGGTCGGTTGATGGCAAAATGCAAAGTAATTGATTTAGGTCCTTAGTTCGCAAACTCCTTGCTACCTCTAAGCCTACTGAATATTCTACTGGATACACTCTACTGGATTCTTTACTGGATACTGAGTTACTTCAGCCAATCAGCGACTGCCACGTGGATGCCCATCTTGTATCCACAATCTTGTCCCCACGTCCCATAACCCCGTAGCGTAAACAGCGTCCCATCATCAGTGTCCCATCATCAGTGTACCGTAAACACAGGAATGATTGCGGTCCCACTGGTGATGGTCATACCGGTATCTTACCGGTATGCCGCAGCTGGTCGAGGCGTCTTCTTGACAACAGAGTCCAGCAGGTCGTCACTACTGCTTGCCAGAATCAGGTCGTCAACGTATAGCACCACGAAGATCATCTCTTGATCATTCCTCTTGATGTAGACGCAGTGGTCGGACTCGCACTTCTTGAACCCCATCTTCAGCATGAAGTCGTCGATGGTCTGGTTCCACATGCGTGGCGACTGCTTCAGTCCATACAGCGAACGCTTGAGCTTGCATACGTGGTCCGGATGGTTTTCGTCGACGTACCCGTCCGGTTGCGCCATGTAGATGTCTTCGTCGAGAACGCCGTTCAGGAAGGCTGTCTTGACGTCCATCTGGTGCAGCTTCAAACCATACTTGGCAGCCATGCTCAGCACTGCCCGAATCGACGTGAACTTGGCCACTGGTGCGAAGGTCTCATCGTAGTCGATGCCGTACTTCTGCGAAAAACCCTTGGCCACCAGTCGCGCCTTGAACCGCTCGATCTCTCCAGCTTGGTTTTCCTTGACTCGAAACACCCATCTGCAGCCGATCGCCTTGCGTCCCTTCGGCAATGGTACGACATTCCATGTGTCGTTCTTGCGAAGTGACTTAACTTCCGAGTCGCAGGCCTCCTTCCACTTGACTGCGTCGCTGGATTCCATCGCCGACTTGAATGTGGTCGGCATTTCTCCCACTGAATCCACGACATACGCAGCTTCGAAGTCTTGACTTTCTTGAGCCGCAGCAGACATCTCGTCCAGAGTCTGGTGTCGAGTCTGCGACGCATACCGCTTGGCACTTGGAACCTCCACGGCTTCCTCCAGTGACTGCGTCCGCGGGTGTCGCTTGCTGCCGGGCTCGAAGTCTTCGTCCCGCACAGCTTCTTCCTCTTCTTCGTTGTCATCATCCGATTGCGATGAATCTTGATCCGTCACCTCTTCATCTTGAAGTTCCACAACAACTTCTTGATCGTAACTGCGTCTCCCACCGTCGAAGACGTCTTCCATAAACTGCGCGTCGCGGCTCACCAGTGTGCGACCGCTCTTCAGTTCTTCGAATCGATACGCTTTCTCATGATCCGAGTACCCCAAGAACCGACAGCGCACTGACCGAGCGTCAAACTTGGTGCGCTTCTCTTTCGGGACCGTTACTTACGCGTGGCAACCGAACACTTTCAGGTTCGCCAGCAGCGGCTTCTTCCGGTCCAGACTTGGTGTGGCGACTTGTCGTGGCTGATGGCCCGTGTCGGACACCGGTTGCGAAGGAACGTAGCTGTCATCACCGCTTCACCCCAATACGTCTTGGACAATCCAGCATGTTCCAACATACAGCGCGCACACTCCACCAACGTCCGGTTCATGCGCTCGGCGACTCCGTTCAGCTGAGGCGTGGCGGCGTGAACTTCTGCACGATCCACGGTCCGCTGGAGACTTTGGCATCGCGCACCGGAAGTGTACTCGCCGTTGTCACTTCGAAGCAATCTTCACGCTTGCCGGTCTGAGTTTCAGCAAACGCCACAAACTCAGCGAACTTGGCAGCCACCTCGGACTTGTTCCGCAGCAAGTACACCACCTGAAGTGCGACTTGTCATCGATGAACGTGACGAAGTAACGCTTGCCACCAAACGTTGGTGTCTGCATGGGACCGCACACATCGCTGAATCACCTCCAGCACTTGCTTCGCACCGGTTCGGAGACGACTTCATGTAGCTCACTCGCGTTTGCTTGCCGAGTGAGCATCCGTCGCCCACAGCTCCACTGCTTCACCGACGTCATGTCGATGCCAATACCGTAGTCGCTTCTGGCGACGATGGCATCTAGGCCGCCATGGCCAATGTGATCGTCGAAGGTGCCAGAGGTACGACGTGGTGTCCCCTTTGCGATCCTTCAGACTTGCCACATTGGCCTTCGTCCGGCATCATCGGCGTCAT